>CM046665.1:3118710-3718710 GCA_025594165.1 Tamias sibiricus
CAGGCAGGCGCCCTCCGGGACACGGGGACAGAGACTTCCCCAGGGCAGGGCTATGCACAGTGAGGCCTCCAGGAGAGCCTGAGGACAGGCAGCGTGGCCTGGTGGGCTTCCAGGAGGAGGTGGCCCCCAGCCCTGGCCCAGCAGCAGGTGCCACCCCAACAGAGGGCCTCCCTGCTGTGTCCTCTCGGTGTCCCCTGAGCTTCCCTGGCTCTCTGGGCCTCCCAGCTTTGTGCCCCCACCCCCACCCAGCACCCAAGGGCACTGTCACCTGCTAGGAGGGGCTCTTCACCTGGGGTCCCCAGAGGCAGACCCCGAGACCAGGGCTCCAGTGCCTGGAGCTTGTTTGGGGTGATCCAGGAAGCAGAGGGGACAGGAAGTGAGGCCGGAAAGCAGGGAGGGCAGTGTAGTGGGTAGGGAGCAGGCGGCTCTGTGGGCAGCTGGGCCCAGCACTGCCCCGACCAGGGGGACAACGGGCCTTGCTTTACCCCACCTGAGGAGAGGCGGCGGGGAGTTTGCACCAACTTCACCCCTTGGGGGCCCAGCACCTCCGTCCTGGCCAGGCCCGCTGCCCCAGGCTCCGCTGTGCCTTCCCAGCAGGGACGGCCTCCGGCCTGTCCACCCCCCCCCCCCCGGAGGGCCGCGGGCCCTCCCCAGCCTCGCCCTGCCTGCACCCTCTGCCTGGGGCTGGCCTCAGAGTAATTTGCTGGGACTTTAAATCTGTCGAGGACGTCCCTGCTGCCCTCGTCCTGTGCAGGCGTGCAGGGCACAAGTGTGCGCAGGAGGCTCCTGCAGAAAGCCCCGCCGTGGGGCCCGCCGCCTGCTGCGCACCTACTGCGTGCTGCATCCAGTGGTGCTCCTCCATGAGGGAGGCCTCTCGCCTCCACCGTTGGACCAGGAACCTGGGCTCTGTGAGCTCAGGGCAGGGCCAAGGCCACACCGCCAGAGGGCAGGAGCCAGGACAAGCTCTCACCGCTGTCCACATGCCAGGTGCCCCTCTTGGTGTCAGCAAAAGGGGCGCAGGGGTGCCGGGCAGGCAGGCACAGCAGGCAAGGCGGGGTGGCACTGCCAGGGCCTGCACCCCAGGAGCTGTCTCCCCCCACCCTGGGCTCCGGGAGGCCGGGCTGAGGCTGCCCAGGCAGGGCGGCCCTGCGCTGGCGAGGTCAGCGCCACGCTGAGAGGGAGGCTCAGCTGGAGGGAGGGGCCGCCTGGGGTGCTCCGAGCTGTGTCTTGAGGCTCCCGGCCTTGGCTCTGCCTGTCCAGAGGCCTCGCTGGCCTCCTGGGCGTCCGTGGAGAGAGCAGAGCTGCACCGTCTGGTGCACACAGGTCACTGGGTGAGGCACAGCCAGAGCTGCCCAGAGGGCACATGAGGGCACGCACGTGGGCAGTAGGTGCCCCTCAGGAGTCCCTCCCAGACCCCTCCTCACGGCTGCCTGTGCCTCCCCTGGAGGGTGGGCTGGGCCTGAGGGCACCTGGGTGCTGGCGAGAGGGGGCAGCTGCCGTGAGGGGGGCACTGCACGCCCCCGTGAGGAGGGAGGGGCTCCAGGAGCGGGCCTGGCTGCTGGCCCCTGGCACCCTGCGTGGCCTGGGCGTGTCCTCTTGGCAGATGGGTGGTGGCTCTGGGAACCAGTGGGACTTGGCACAAGTGCCCTGCAAAGCGGCAGCCTTGGACTCTGGGTTCCAGACCCTCCTCCAGCCAGAGCAGCCCCCGGGGATCTCCACGGGCCCAGGAGGTGGCAGGGTGCACCGGGGCAGCACCTGCAGCAGCTCACACGGTGAGGGGGCTGCAACCGTGACGTGGGTGGCTCTGCACCGTGCGTGGGCCTGACTATTGTTTTAAACTTGGCATCGTGAAGTTCCCATTTTATACAGAATCAGAAAGCAATAGGCCTCCCCTGGCACCACCCAGCCAGTGAAATGCCCCTGGCACCCTGCCTCATCTCCTGTGCCTGCTTGCAGCCCCCGGCAGGCAGGTAGTTTGAATTTCGCAGGAGCACTGCCCTTACACCTAGAGGTGGGCTCTGGGCACGCATCTGCCTCACGCAACACAAGACCAGCTCGTCCCCCGGCACCTCCCCCTTCTCCCCCTCCTCCTAAATGGAGGGCTATTTTGAGGAAAATTCCCAAGCTTCATCCATAAATAATTCCAGTAAGTCTCACTCCAAGAGAACATAATTCAGTGCCATTTTTTGGGTACCGGGGATTGAACTCAGGGGACACTCGACCACTGAGCCACACCCCCAGCCCTAGTTTTTAAAATTTTATTTAGAGACAGGGTCTCACTGAGTTGCTTAGTGCCTCACTATGTTGCTGAGGCTGGCTTTGAACTCGTGATCCTCCTGCCTCAGCCTCCCGAGCTGCTGGGATCACAGGCATGTGCCACTGTGCCCAGCTCAGTGCCGTTTTGACATCCAATTTTTAAAAACCATCCTCCATGGTCAAATGTTCGGTGCCCACGTTTCCTGATCACTCCGTGGTCTTTCAGGTCCGTCTGGATCAGTCCTTGGGGCTGGAGGCCATGTCGTGTCTGCCCTTGTCCCTTCTGCATTGTCAGCACATTTTTTATTGAAAAAGTGTCTGAGCTGAGCAGGTCTGAGTGCCGCTGCCCAGGCCAAGAAACCGCTGCCCCGGCCCCTTCACGGCCCCTTCCTGGACGCGTAGGTACCCCGAGCCTTTCTTTGAATCTGGTGCAACATGCAGGACGTGAGATCTGCCATCCTAGCCATCGTGAGTGACGGCGCCGTGGCATTAAGTCCACTGCTGCGCAGCCGCCGCGCTGTCCTCTCCAGAACCTCTCATCCGCCCAACTGAGCCTGGGCCAGGGAGCACCCGCTCCCCGCCCTCCTGGCCCCTGTGCCCCTTCTACTGTCTCTCCAGGTGTGGCACCCGGGACCTCGCAGATGGCGCCGAGCAGGGCTGTCTGCCCCTGACCCAGCACAGCGTCCTCGGGGCTCCCAGTGCTGCCCCGCGCACCGGGGTTTCCCTCCGGGGCCAAGTCCTGTTCAGCTGCCCACGCTCAGCTCACCGCCGGGCATCACAGGGTGCGGCCATCCTGTGACTTTTGGCTGTGGTGGAGGGGCCAAGTGGGCGTGGGTGTGCCGGTGTCGGCCTGAGTCCCCAGTTTCAGCTCTGGGTTGCGCAGAGATGCCAAGGCCGGTCCCGTGCCCGTCCTGTGCCGGTCCCGCGCTGCTGCGTTTCCCAGCAGAGTCCCGCGCCGCCGCTCCTCCGCTTCCCTGCTGGCTGGCAGCTTCCCTCTGGAGGCCCGCTGTCCATCCGGGGCGGGAGATGGTGGCCCACTGTGCCCTGACAGTCGGTGGCCGTGGGCATCTTTCCATGTGCGTGGCCAGTGAGATATTTTTAAAGTGAGAAAAGCAAGATACAGAAGAATGCTGTGCTACCTTTTTAAAAAGAAAGTCACGATCGTCACAATCGTCACCTCTATGATTTGGGGTAGCTGCATGGAGAACGCGGTGGGCAGCGCGCGGGGACGGTGACGTTGCTTTCTTGGCCTGGAGGGGCAGGCAGGGGGCAAGGAGCAGTGGCTCTGGAGGAAGGGGCCCACATTGAGCACAGCTGCCTGAGGCTGGGGCCAGAGTGTCGGGGGACACTGTCGGCGTGAAGGTGGCACTTGTGGCAGAGTCACGCAGCCCATGTGCACCTCGGAGCGGAGGAGGCTGGAGGGGCGTCTGCAGGAGCGGGTGGGACTTCCTGGGGAGAAAGCAGACAGGGCGTGTGGCGCGGGGCGGCGTGACCTACGACAGCAGGCGAGGCCGCCTGTGCGGGCAGCTGCTGGGGCAGGACGGGGCTCCCTGGACAGCAGGGGCTCCCTGAGCAGGCCGGAAGGTGTGGCGGAGTTAGGGCTCAGCGCTTAGGGTCATCTGGGGGCGGGTAAGGAGAGGGGAGGGGAAACCAGGCGGGGGCCAGGCCCTGGCAGGGGGCAAGTGCTGGGCAGCTTTGAGAGGACCCAGGTCCAGGCCCTGTGCAGGCACGCCGGGGGGACTGAGCAGAGCGTGGCAGGTGGTGGGCGGCACTTGCATGCGAGGGCCCGACTCTTGGAGCTGGGCGCGGGAGGTGGGGAGCCAGGAGCAGCCGTGGCAAACTGCAGCGTGGACTTGGTGGAGGGCAGGAGTCCTGATGGCCACCTGTGTGTGCCTGGTCACGCCCTGCAGGCCCACAGGAGCTGTAGCTCTGGGGATGGCGGGGGCCGTTGCAGAGCGCCGTGGCGGGGTGGCTCGCGATGTCTTTTGCTGGGGCTTGTGCCCACTGAGCTGGAGCGGCCTCTCCGAGCACAAGGGGTGCAGCGCGGCTGGGCAGAGACCAGGCCTGGCTGCCCAGGGGTCCCCCGGCACCCTCCCCCGTTGGTGGAGGAGCGGTGGCCGCGGCCCCACCAGGACCCTGTCATGCTCGCAGGTGACGGGGGTGGCAGGTCAGGGTCTTTGGCTGAGGCAAGCACTGGACGCAGGGAGGTTTCGGTGGGACCTGGGCAGGCGAGGCAGCCCCGAGGGCCAGGACCAGGGCGGGGCCAGGGAGGGCTCACAGGAGCCGACTGAGGGGCCTCCAGGACCCACCCTCCCCTCAAGGGTATCTGCAGCCTCATGTTGCCGCCTGAAGCGATGGCCGCTTGGAGCAACAGAGCCGCGGGAAGAAGTTCAGAGGCAAACTGGAAACAAACAGCTTTTTATTCTGATAACTTTTCTCTCTGGCTCTAACAACGACTAACACACGCCACACACACCACCAAAATGGCACTGACCCGATCAGCAATCTCGGCTCAAGTCACTCGAGATCCCGGGCCAAGTCCCGCGAGATCCCGGGCCAAGTCCCGTGAGACTACGGAAGGTGGCAATGCCCAAATCTCCATGGCCCATAGTCAACCGCAATTTAAGCCATCTCCCCAAACAGGGCTCCTACATCCTCGGAGTGGGGGTGGGTGCCGAGAGCCATGAGGACAGGGTCCGAGCGGCCATGTCGGGGCAGCCAGGAGCTGGGACCGCAGCTTTCAGCCTTTACCTGAAGTGTCACTACCCCTTCACCAAAGACGTTCTGCACCTGTTTGGGTTTCAGTTCTGCCTCAAAGCATCTGCCCTGTCCATCACTACGTGTTTTGAAGACCCGTATACTTTTGCCAGGGCCCAGGGCCACCCTGGCCTGGCCCTGCTTGCTGGAAGGACCTGCAAGGGTCACGGACTTGGGTGTGGCCCTGGGCACTGACAGGGGTGGGAACCCCGCTGTAGCCCCGGCCAGGAGCAGAGGGCCGCGGGCCGTTGTGGAAAGGCCCGAGGAAGAGCGGCCGCCCACTGGCCGTGGTCCTGCACAGAACCCTGGACCGCGACGGCCCTGCAGCCACCGGGGCTGGGGGTGGGGGCACACCTGCGAGGACCCCGCTGTCCACGGCCTCACTGAGCTGCTGCACTGGCTGTCCCGGCCGCCCGCAGGCCTTCGTCCCCTGACCTGTGCTCAGTGGCCGCGTGGTGGGAGACCTGGCACTGCGGGCACCACTGTGGGTGGCAGTCCCGGGGTCCCCTGAACCTTCAGCCTAGCTTCATTGGATGAATATTTGTCTGGTATTAGTAAAATCTGACTTTCTGGGAAAGCAGAGTGAGAGATACTTCGTTCCATCTGCGTCCGCTCCGCGCGCACACGGCTTCTAAGCCCTGGGACCGAGTGACAGTCCTTCTCATTCCACTGAGGCGGGGCCTGGGCAGGTGCAGGGTGGGGCCGGTCACTCCCCGAGACCAAGCAGCAGCGCCGTCTGCTCAGCACTGCCGAGGGTCCGGAGCAGGCGGCGTCCCCCAGAGGGCGCGTGCTGCGACGTGAAGCCAGGGAGACTCAGGCCAGGCGGGCTTTAATAGCACTGCATCCCATGGGGTCGGACCAGGAGCCCTGGGGACCCACCGACTCCCGAGAGGCCACACCGAAGACGGAGACTCCGCGGCAGGAACCCTGGGGACACACTGCAGCCTTGCCCAAGCCCCGGCATCACGCGGCCCGGTGACGAGCAGACCAGGCTCGCTGGCCGAGGGAGCTGGGCCTCGGGCCTCCGCTGGGAGACCGACCCTGCTCTCCTCCAAGACCCCTCGTGCCTTTCTCTTCTTTTCACATAATGCATGCGTTTTGTCACTTTGGCCATCATGAAATCACTTGGGACTGCTGACAGTAAAGTCCGCAGAAAACTCAGCAGTGATGGACCATCCCAGGATGCAGCCACACCGTGTTCCCTCCGATGGCATCTGTCACCTCAGTGGAGAGGAGGGGACGGCACAGAATCCCCTCACAGTGGGGCGGGGACGGGGCAGCAGTTCCCTGGAGATGGCTCCGTGCGTCCCTGGGTCCCTGGCAGCTGCGGCTGGCTGGTGGCACGCTGGGGGCCGCTGGGTCTCCGGGGCACTTTGTACTCTCCCGCCCTGGGGTTCCTGTCCCATGCCCCGCGTCCCAGGCCCAGCCACGCGCCTGCTGACCTTTGATGAGGTTGGCACAGCGTGTCTGTCCCCACCTCTCCGCTCAGCCCCCTTCTCGTCACATTGGGAGTGGTCCTTTGCGCGGTGGCATGTATTTGGGTCACTTTTAAATCCACTCTGCCAGTCCCTGGCTCTGACTGACGTGTCGCCAGCACCTGCATCTGACAGGGCTGTTCCTCCTGTCCCCCACTCACCTCGGGTTCTCATTCCTTGCAGAACTGGGGGTTGAGCTTCCCGGGGTGCTCTACCACGGGGCTACACCCCACTTCTCTTTTATTTTTGACCTTGAGACGGGGTCTCGTGCGGTCTCACCGAGTTGCCAGGCTGGCCTTGAGCTCGCGATCCTCCTGCCTCAGCCTCCTGAGTCCCTGGGGTCGAGGCATGTGCGAGCCCCCCGTGGGCGCCTTGCCTCTGCTTGGACCTGCCTCTCGGGTCCGAGGGTCTGTGTCTTCCTCTGGGTATCTAAAGAGTGGCTCCAGGTACTGCATCAATCGTGCATGACGCCCACGGCCGGTCTGCCACCCGGTCACCCTCCTCCGTGAAGAACAGGAGCATGACCTTGGCCTGGCCACCCCCCATTTACAATATTGCTTTAAATAGCTCCTCCACATACAGCGGACGCCACACTAGTGTACGATGTGGGTTCGACTGTTAAACATGATTTGGAAAACCCAAGAGGAGGAGAGCAGCTGGCCCGTGGCAGGTGCTGCGCCACTGTGACCCGAGCCATTGCCAAATGCCACCCGTGTAAGATGGAACGTGTGGGTGTGCAACGCCAGCCTCTTTCTACTTGTGAGCAAACTGGGGCCCAGAGGGGCTCGGCAGTGTGTCTGGAGTCACACAGGAACAGACACTGGCAGAAACTCCCTCTGCGCCAGGCCTGTGCTCGCTCCAGCACTGCAGAGGACCAGGCCGGTCTCCACCCGCAAGGGGGCGCGTTCTCCTTCCTCTGGTCCTGCAGGCAGGGGCACGAGAAACGGCGACTCCTGTGACCTCTGCAATCCTGCCAAGCTGGAAGGTGCTGGAATCTCTGTCGCCTGCCCTCCCCTGGCTGCTGCCTTCTCTCAGCGCTGACCTGCTTTCTTGGAAGCCCCAGGATGCTCAGAAATTGGCCCGATTCGCATACACTGAGCTCGGCGAGCTCTGGGAAGCTCCTAAACCAATTTAAAGCCTGCCAGGTGAGGCCAGCGGGAAGCCGTGACTTTGTAGATTCGGGAGGAAGATATCTTTGAGTGCCCCTGGCCCTCACAGGGCGCTCGCAGACCTTCCCAAATGGGCTGTCTCGGAGAGAAGCCTGGTTTGTGGAAATGTGTTTGGCACTTGCGGGGGAACGTCACCAGGGGGCTGCAATGGCGTTGGCGGAACTTGAGAGAGAAGAGAGGCGTCCACCCGCGGAGGGCGAGATTCCCCTAAGACCCACTAGAGGTCGCCCAGAGTGCGGGAGCTGGGGCACCCGCCCAGGGCCGTGGGAGGCAGGCTGCTGAGGGCCAGGGAGAGGGCTTCAGGCAGGTGCCAGCCCCGCTGAGGGGCAAGAGCAGGCAGGCAGGCGCGAGTCTCTGGCGGCTCCCACGGCAGCGGTGACATCCACAAGGCCTGTGGTTAGCGGCCCCCTGAGGGCGGCTGGGTGGGGGTGGAGCGCAGCCTCCTACCCGCAGGGCCCGGCCTCCTGCAGCCGAGCCCTGGACGGTCACAGGCGAGGGCGACGTGCTCGTGACACAGTGGGAAGGACGGCCAAAAAGATGGAGGGACGGTGGCACAGCTCCTGCTGTGGGCCTGGACACTCGTGTCCATCAGAGCCCACAGGTGCAGGAGCCCTGAGCCCTGCGTGACAGTGTCTGCAGGTGGGACTTTGGGTGCAGGAGCCCTGTTTGGGGAGATAGCTAAGATTGCGGTTGACTGTGGGCCATAGACATTTTTGGGCATTTCCGCCTTCCATAGTCTCACGGGACTTGGCCTGGGATCTCGCGGGACTTGGTCAAGGATCTCGAGAGATTTGAATGGTGACTCAGCAGATCGAGCTAGCGCCATTCCTGCTCGGGCGCATGGGAAGAGACCAGAGAGAGAAAAGACAGGGTTATCGATATTGAATAGATATATTGTAGTTTCTTGTAAGAGTAGGTGCCTTGGTTTCTTGTGAGAGTGTGTATGTGGTGTTAGAAATTACAAGAGACAGAGACAGAAAGATTAAAGAATATTTTCGTCTCCATCCTGTCTCCGGACTCCTTCCCGCGGCGCTGCCGTTCCAGGCTGCAATCCCTTTCCGGTGACAACAGTTGGTGGCCCGTACAGGGAATTCAGCACGGCAGGTAAGAACTGAGAAACCTCGCAGGAGTCTCTAGTCAGAGCGGTTAAAATGGGTTCGAAAATAACTAAGACCCAAGTGTAGGAGGCTCTTGATGAATTCTTTGATATAGATGAGTCTGTCGTTAGTGAGGAGGATTTAGAAAACAGTGAAGGCGATCATGAAAGCGTAGATTCCGCTGAGTCAACTAAGACCAGTAAGGAGAGTATTAGAAGCGTCCCCAAAATGAAAAAGATCCGAGCTGCTAAAGCTATTCAAGATTTATTAGAGATACTTCAAAGATACATGGTCTCAATTGAACCTGGGACTCAGGATGTTACTGAGTCAGTTAGGACCAATGAGAGTAGTAGTAGTGAGGAGGAATTAACTAAAGGTGATTTTGAGAAAATGAACAAAAGGAAATTAAGGAAGACCAAGATAAAGGATCATCAAGTGGAGGAACTTGTGTCCTCTACTCCCCCATGGGTGAAATCGATTACAGAAAATATGAAGGGTATCACTAGGCGTTTGCATACCATAGAAACAGAAATAAAAAGTCTTTCTGAGCGCTTATGTGCTCTCGAGGGTAACTCACAGATACATTGGGAACTGCCAGTATTTGAATATGAAAATGGACAGAGGGGCCACCAGCCAGTAGATTTCAAAACAATAAAAAATCTCAAAGAGGCAATAATGACTTATGGACCCCAAGCTCCTTTCACGTTGAGTATACTGGAGTCCCTTAACACCTTTAGCTTAACCCCCACAGATTGGAAACGTCTATGTAAAGCAACATTAAGTGGGGGACAATACTTGGTTTGGCGATCGCAATTTCAAGAACTTTGTATAGAAACAGCTAAAAGAAACGCAGATGCAGGGTTTGGAGACCATAATATAGAAATGCTCACAGGAGAAGGGCCATTCGCAGACGTACAGGATCAAAAATATTATACCCCAGGAGTATATGCTCAGATAAACGCAGCTGCCTTAAAGGCATGGAAAACTGTACAAGGACCTAGGGATCTACAAGGTAGCTTGTCCAAAGTGATTCAAGGACCTAATGAACCATATGCTGAATTTGCTGATCGACTTTTGAGAACTTCAGGTAGAGTTTTTGGAGACATTGATCAAGTTATGCCATTAGTTGTCCAATTAGCGTACGAAAATGCTAATAAGTATTGCCAGGAAGCCATCATGCCATGGAAAAATAAAAAGGATCTTTCCATATATATACAACTATGTAAAGATATAAATGATGCCTTTGTCACAGGGAATATGATTGCAGCAGCTGTGAGAGATGCTGCCCCTCAAAATTTTACAAGGGCTCAACATAGACATTATAATCAATCAGGATATTCTAGGCAAAATTATCATAATCAATCAGGCTATTCTAGGCAAAATCCTAAAAGAGAAATAAGACCAAATTCATACCGTGCTCCAGGTTGCTGCCCCAGGTGTAAGAAAGGAAATCATTGGGCCAATAAATGCTATTCAAAATTTGACATCCATGGAAATCCTTTGTTGAGGAATTCAAAAAACGGGGCACGGGGCCCAATGCCCCGGGGCCCACAAATGTACGAGGCATTGGAGGAGGAGTATCCTCAAGCATCCACTCAGATGCTTCCCCGACACAATCCCTATTACCCATCCACTCCCTCGCCAGAGGAACAGGAGGAAATGCAGGATTAGACCTCTGTTCCACCGCCCGAATAGTGTTAACACCTGAAATGGGGGTTCAACTGATTCCCACAGGAGTCAGGGGACCTCTTCCCTCAGGGACTGTAGGACTTATTATCGGGCGAAGTCCTGAGAGCTTATTAGGTTTGCAAGTGACCCCAGGCGTAATAAACTCAGACTATAAAGGGGAAATAAAAATAATGCTTAGCTCACCCCAAAGTATAAGTTCTATTAATCAGGGAGATAGAATTGCTCAGCTGCTCCTCCTTCCAAATTTACATAAGTCATTTAAAATGAATATGCCTCTAAATAGGAACAATAGAGGATTTTGTTCCACTGATTCGAAACCCATGGTTTGCTGGGTTCGGGACTGTACAAGGAGGCCTATGTGTAAAATAAGAATCCAAGGAATAGAAATGGAGGGTCTTATAGATACTGGAGCTGATTCTTCCATCATTAATTTACGTCAATGGCCCAAACACTGGCCTCTGCACAAAGCTTCAACCAGTTTAAGAGGCTTGGGATATAATAACCTACCAGAAAAAAGTGCGGTAATTTTAAAATGGGAGGATGATGAAGGACATAAAGGCATGTTTTAGCCTTATGTTTTACCTAACCTACCGGTTACTTTATGGGGAAGAGATATTTTACAACAAATGGGAGTACACCTTGCAACCAAACCTGCAGGTGTTAAATGTAAAAATCTACAGAGTAATCTTAACCCTATAAGAAATCATCAAAAAGTACAGGGTAAGCCCGGGCGCGGTGGCGCACGCCTGTAATCCCAGCACTTTGGGAGGCTGAGGCAGGAGGATCGCGAGTTCAAAGCCAGCCTCAGCAATGGCGAGGCACTTAGTAACTCAGTGAGACCCTGTCTCTAATAAAATACAAAAAAAAAAGGGCTGAGGATGTGATCCAGTGGTCGAGTGCCCCTGAGTTCAATCCCCAGTACCAAAAAAAAAAAAAAAAAAAAAAAAAAAAAAAAAAAAAAAGTACAGGGTAAGCTTAACCCTAAAAGAAATCATTATCATATAGGAAAAAGACATTTTTCTTCGGGGCCACTGAGAAAATAATTTTGAAAATACCATGGCTTTCTGATAAGCCAGTGTGGGTCCCTCAGTGGCCCCTATCTAAAGAGAAATTACAAGCGGCCCACCTACTAGTTCAGGAACAATTAGAAGCAGGACATATAGAACTTTCCACCTCTCTCTGGAATTCCCCCATATTTGTGATCAAGAAAAAATCAGGAAAATGGCGATTATTACATGATCTTAGACAAATTAATAAAACCATGCAAGTCATGGGCCCTACTCAACCTGGACTTCCGAATCCTGTAGCTATTCCAAAAAATTTCCATGTTATTAGTCTTGATATAAAGGATTGCTTCTTTTCTATTCCCCTACATCCTCTGGATGCCCCCAGGTTTGCCTTTTCAGTTCCTTCTATTAACAATAATGGCCCTGATCAGAGATATCAATGGAAGGTTTTGCCACAGGGAATGGCTAATAGCCCCACCATATGCCAAATATATGTGGACAAGGCCATCCAACCCATTAAAAATAAATATCCAAACCTCATGTGTCTACATTACATGGATGATATTTTACTGGCCCACCCTAATCAAAAAATCTTATTTAATATATTCAGTGATGTGGTAGAAAATTTTAAAAAATACGGATTATATGTAGCAAAAGAAAAAGTTCAAACCAGATCTCCCATATTATATTTAGGATTTAAAATCATGGATACTTTTGTTAGACCCCCAAAAAAAATTTTAATAAATAAAGAACATTTAACCACCCTCAATGATTTCCAAAAACTACTGGGAGACATTAATTGGCTTCGCCCTACACTAAACCTCACTACTGGCCAACTAAAACCTTTATTTGACATCCTTCGTGGAGATCCTGATCCATCTCACCGTGAACATTGACTCCTGATGCTAGGAAAGCTTTAAAGGTAGTAGAAAAAGCCATCGATGGAGCTCATTGTGACAGATTTGATTTAACTCAACCGCTGATATTGATTATTATTTCTTCACAATATACACCCACAGGAGTATTTTTGGCAACAAGGGCCTTTATTATGGATACATTTGCCTATCTCTCCTAAAAGCATAATTGAGTCTTATACCTCCATGGTGGCTAAACTTATTCTTCAAGGACTTAAAACTTCTACTAAAATATTTGGCATTCACCCTGCTACTATTATTATACTCCCTATTCATCGTCACAGATTGAATATTTATGCTTCAACGATAATGACTGGGCTATAGCTAGATGCTCTACCTCTGCAAATTTTGATAATCACCTTCCTAAGTCTCCTATATTATCTTTTTGTATTAATCATCCTATTATATTTCCACAGGTAATAAAAAATCAACCTATTCCTAAGGCATTTAATGTATTTACAGATGGGTCCTCAAATGGTACTGCTGCAGTAGTCACTACAAAAGAAAATATGACTTACATAACTGCACACAAATCAGCTCAACTAGTGGAATTGGAAGCTGTGGTAAGAGCTCTGGAACATTTTAGAGACCAGCCCATAAACATTTTTTCAGATAGCCACTATATTGTACAAGCCGTCCCAAAATTAGAGTTAGCAGGACCAATAGCACCTCATACTCCAGCTTTTAAATTGTTTTATCAAATACAAAAACTTTTGTGGGCAAGAAAAGAACCTCTATTTGTAGGCCATATTAGAGCACATACTAATTTGCCTGGCCCCCTCCATGAAGGTAATCAAAAGGCTGATGAACTTACAAAAACAATATTTATACTTTCAGCACGCTACAACAAGCTACTTTATTTCATTCCCAGTTTCACGTCAACAGCACCACCTTGCAACGTAGGTTTAAAATCACAAAGGAGCAAGCCAGAACAATTGTAAAAGATTGTAAATCTTGTATGACACATTTGCCCAATCCTCATTTTGGTGTTAACCCTAGAGGATTAATGCCCAATCATTTGTGGCAGATGGATGTTACTCATGAGAGCCAAGTTTTGGAAAATTGCGATTTATTCATGTAACCATAGATACATGCTCAGGCATGATTTTTGCTTCCTTACATTCCGGAGAAAAAGTTAAAGATGTCACATCTCATTGTTTACAAGCTTTTGCTGCATTGGGCATCCCCAAAATGCTTAAAACAGATAATGGCCCCGCATATACGTCCTCATCTTTCAAAGAGTTTTGCGCAAAATTCAACATATCCCATAAAACAGGCATCCCATACAATCCTCAGGGTCAGGGCATTATTGAAAGAGCAAACCGCACACTAAAATTATGTTGTTAAAACAGAAAGAAGGAAACTGGAAAAATCCTAAGGACAGATTGGCAGTTGCCCTGTTTACCTTAAATTTTTTAACTTTAGACTCTGATGGTTATTCTGCTGGAGACAGACATTGGAACCCACATCAACAACATAAACCTTTGGTTTACTGGAAGGATGTTCTTTCAGGTACATGGAAGGGTCCAGATCCAGTATTAATTTGGGGGAGAGGATCTGTTTGTGTTTTTCCAAAGCATGAATCCTCTCCAATATGGATACCATCTAGATTAATAAAGCAGGTACCAAATCAAAAGGATCAAGATGAAGTTGTTGAGGAATCAAGATTAATAAAAAAGGTACAAAATCAAGAGGACCATGATGAAGATATGGACTGATTCCCTTAAAAGAGTCCTTCAAAATACATCACAACTTAAGTGTCATTCCTCCCGGCTGGGACGAAGAGATCTCTCTTTAGTGTGCACACAATTGTAATTTTTTTTTCTTTTTATATATGTGTTTATGTCTGTGTATTTGTCTAAATTTCATGTTAATGTGACATCACAAATATATGTTTGTATGTGCGTCTGTCTGTCCAGTGTGACATCAAAAATAACAAAGCGCTTGTGAATATATATATATATATATGTATATATATGCATACATATATATATATATATATGGATCCAAATAACTCTAATTCATTTAAGTTTAAGAGTATTCAAATTGGGTAAATAATTTAATAAGTGAAGGTACCTTCAATTTTGTTTTATAGGTGTCCCAGGGATTTCTCTTTAGCGAAAAATATGACTAGGGCTGTATAACCTTATATTTTGGTGTTTTGACATAAGGTTGCTTATTTGTTATTAACTTCATTTGTTTAATAAATGATTAATTTCAATTATTTCAACAGGTAAAGGACTGCTGTGTATGCAGAAACTCGAGAGTTCCAGCTAACAAATTATTTCTCCAAAGTGCTTTTAGTTTTTCTTTAATCTATCTTTAATACAGTAAATACCCTCGGTCTTTCTTTGTTTTGTTCTAAATATGATGTTTTGCCAGCTTATGTTTGTGGGAGCTCAGGCTGCAATGTGTGTGAGCAGAAATCAACTTTAATTTTCTAAGCTAATAATTCTATTTTTTAGTTTGACAACTCGCCTCTTGACTCAGTGCTGGAATAGCACTGCCTTTCCTTTAATAATTGATGCTTGAGTCTCTAGGGAGCGGGCCCTGAAGATTTGCTGGTGGCATTGTCTAGATATAAAAAAGACGGCTGCTGCTACAGATGCAGGGATCGTGGTCGCTGCAAGCATCCCTGCTGCTCAAATGTCAAATAACCTCACCAGCAGTGTGGCCTCTGCTCTGCATGCATGGGGCCTCCTAGATCTACGTGTTATAACAAGTGGACATTTTGATCTTTCATTGTTTGGGACTTCATGGGACAGTACCTTGGGGGTATTTGTTTAGAGAACTCAGTGTGTTACTTGATAGAACTTAGGGCAGCTGATTTGTTTAAAGAATTTGATATGCTATGCAATTTGGCTCGTCACCAAAAGGCTTGTTGCCTTAAAGCCGCAGCATCTCCCCACAATTGGATGGCTGTTAGTCATCTTACACAGTCGATCCTAAAGGGCTCCATTGGATGGCTGGTTAGCCAATGATGGGTAAGATCCCCAGAGGGGGACAACCTAAGACAGGCACATTCGCACGGGACAGTCTCATGTGGCCAACATATCAACCTAAGACAGGAGTCAAGGGCACAGCCTTGATTATCCGATGACGGGTAAGAATGTTGGTTGCACATAGACGTCCTAGAGCATCCCCTCTTTTAAAACAAAAGGGGGAAATGCAGGAGCCCTGTTTGGGGAGATAGCTAAGATTGCGGTTGACTATGGGCCATAGACATTTTTGGGCATTTCCGCCTTCCGTAGTCTCACGGGACTTGGTCTGGGATCTCGCGGGACTTGGTCGAGGATCTCGAGAGATTTGAACGGTGACTCAGCAGATCGAGCTAGCGCCATTGCTGCTCTCGGGCGCATGGGATAGAGACCAGAGAGAGAAAAGACAGGGTTATGGCTATTGTATAGATATATATATTGTAGTTTCTTGTAAGAGTAGGTGCCTTGGTTTCTTGTGAGAGTGTGTATGTGGTGTTAGAAATTACAAGAGACAGAGACAGAAAGATTAAAGAATATTTTCGTCTCCATCCTGTCTCCGGACTCCTTCCCGCGGCGCTGCCGTTCCAGGCTGCAATCCCTTTCCGGCGGCTACATTCGGGAGGCCGTGGGTAGCGACAGTGGCCCCGAGATGAGCTTGGTGCCATTTGCCATGAGAGGAAGCCGGCCAGCGCTTGCTCACTCTGCCCTCCTGGGGCCCAGAGGAAGGTGGCCGTCTGCCACTGTCTGTCAAGAGACCTGGCCACGCCGGCCTGGACCTTGGACCTGCAGCTCCGGACCTGAGAAATGCACGTCACGGGTCTCAGCCCCAGTCCAAGCACCGCCCCAGAAACCGGGCCTACGAGACGCTGCCACGCTGAGCCCTGCTGTGTGTGAGGAAGCACCTGTCCCCCACTGTCGCAGCCACCCTGTGGGGCAGGGGACCTGTCCCAGCCCCTCTGCAGAAGAAGGCAAGGGGGCCCACGAGGCCTCACAGCGCTACCAACACAGGCTCCGCCTCCAGACAGCGGGGCTGGGGTCTCCCCAGCTCCCCAATCACCCCCCGCCCTCCCGCTGCTGCTCCCCACTGCCCCACCCTCCCCACCCCTCCTCACCCTTCCCCACCCTTCCCCCGCTGCCCCTCCCCGCCGCTCCCCCCCACCCCTCCCCCCCCCCTCCCCCCTCCCCCCCCCCCACCCCCCCCCCCCCCCCCCCCCCCCCCCCACCCCCCCCCCCCCCCCCCCCCCCCCCCCCCCCCCCCCCCCCCCCCCCCCCCCCCCCCCCCCCCCCCCCCCCCCCCCCCCCCCCCCCCCCCCCCCCCCCCCCCCCCCCCCCCCCCCCCCCCCCCCCCCCCCCCCCCCCCCCCCCCCCCCCCCCCACCCCCCCCACCCCCCCCCCCCCCCCCCCCCCCCCCCCCCCCCCCCCCCCCCCCCCCCCCCCCCCCCCCCCCCCCCCCCCCCCCCCCCCCCCCCCCCCCCCCCCCCCCCCCCCCCCCCCCCCCCCCCCCCCCCCCCCCCCCCTCCCCCCCCGCCCCCCCCCCCCCCCCCCACCCCCCCACCCCTCCCCACCCCTCCCCGCCCTGGAGAGAGGGGCTCTGGTCTCCCGCTGTCCTTGCGAGGTCACTAACCCGTCAGGAGGGCCCCACCCTCATGCCCTGTCCCCAGCCATCGCCTCAGGACTTGGGGTTCCACCGAGGACTTTGGTGGACTCGGGTCAGCGAGCGCCCGGGCTGCAGCACGTGCAGAGTTAGGGTTGAATTTTCCGGGCGAGGGGCTTTCAGAGGGCTGAGATCCCATTTCTCAGGAAGTGGGTGGCAGAAGATGCCCTGGGCGTCGGGCACCGACGCGCTCACAGGGAGCGGCCTCCCAGGGTGCGCAGAGACGAAGCCCAGGAGTGGGGTGTCCCGGTGGGGCAGAGGCCTGCTGCCACAGCCCTGTCCCCTGCTCCACAGGCTACACACGTTCCAGAAGAGGCTCTGCGCAGGACTCGGCCTGGCCTGCTGCTGATTGTCCTCTCGGCCCTGTGTGACGGGCCTCGGCAGCCTTTCTCCCAGGTCACACGGCTGGAGCAGCCAAGGGCCAAGGACCCTGCGGGGAGGGGCCACCAGGGAGGTGGTCGCAAGAGGCTGGTGGGGGGGCGGATTGTGTCAGAACAGCACAGTTTAGGGACAAATGGGGGCTGGGAGAGTGGCCCTGGGGCCTTCACTGTGGCCCTTCAGGCCACGTACCGTTGACCCCAGCCTGAGTCCGTGGGAGTTGAACAAACCTGTGGGGGTGTCACTGAGGTGGGGAGAACCTGTCTCTCAATGTGGCTGTCCCAGGGGTGACCCACACACAGGCCCCCCGGCCCCCCAGGGCGCCGACACTGCCAGGGGGCCATCTGCCCTAGGGTGTGACCTTGATGGAGGGCTGAGGGCCCTGCCCGCACCCGACTCCGCACACCGAGGCCGTGCTCCCGGCACCTCCTCTGCCCCAGCTGCCCACGCCGGCCGTCCTCAGCGCAGCCTCACTGGTGCCCACTGTCCACGCAGGGGTCCCATCGTCCCTTTGTGACAGGAGGGACAGACAGGGGCTCCAGACCTGGGACTTCTTTTCTGCCTCTCTGCAGGAGCGTCTTTCTGCCCATGCAGCTACCAGGAGATGCCCAGGACAGTGGTCGCATTGACAGGAGGTGGACCCGAGGGCACCGGCTGTGCTGCTGGCCTCTGGCCCTGCTGCTGCCCGCCCTAGCCGGCGTCCCCTGGCGGGAGTTGCCCCCACGCAGGCCTGGCTGCCTCTGCCGCCGTCCCCACGCTCCCAAGCCCGCGGCTCCTGTGTGTGCGTGTCTGTCCCCACGGGCTGCGCTGAGCAAGACAGACGCACAGGCCAGAGCCGAGACGGGAGGCGCGGGAGCCAGTTCTCAACTCCCCACGCTCCGGGACCAGCGTGACGAGGGAGGAGAGGGCACTGCCTGTGCGTGCCCAGCCTGGGGCTGTGGGGACGGTCCAGGGACAATGGCCCCTGCACTCTACCTTTGAGTCAGGTGTCTGGTCACAGGGCCCCAAACTCAAGGAGGGGAGCAACTTTGGGGGGAAGCCTGGGGGCCCAGCCTTTAGTCCTGGCTGAGCAGGGACTGAGTGGGCGGGACCCGCACGTGCCCAGCCTCAGTCCCTGGCTGTGGCACGAGGGCATCGTCCAGCCTCCGCAGCCTGGCCGGTGTCGTGGCCGCCCTCCTGGTGCCGGCCGCGCACCTCATTGCACCCCACTCCAGCGCATCTGGGTCCAGCCCGGCCTCGTGCCCCTGGTGTCCAGCAGGGCCACCAGGCTTGGAGCGAGGCCCGTCCAGGGGCTGGGCCACCGTCCTCGCCTCGGCCACGCACGGCCTGTACCGCTGAGAGACCGCGCTCCCCGGAGCTGTGCCTCTGCCTCGGAGCGAGTTAATGAAATCAATAAAATAGAAACCGGAACAGACGCGGGCGGCCGGGCTGGAGCGCAGCGGGCACCGCCCGGCAGCCCACAGTGCTGCCTCTGCAGGCCGATTCAGTCACGGTGACAAAGGGCGTTCAATCCTGCCCGGGGCCCGGCGTCACCCCTTCTCAGCCACTCCCTGTGGACATTGGGACTCGGAGGCGCCAGGAGCCGGGCTCTTCCCTGGACGGTGAGGGGCACAGCAGAGAGCAGGTGCTGGGGGCGGGTGGAACTGGCCACTGCCCACAGGCGTGACCTTGAACCGCCCCTGACCCCCTGAGCCTAGACAGTAAGTCACAGGAGGACCCTGAGGGCCTGGCTGAGGGCAGGACCTCAGCCACCGTCACCAGGTGCGACCCCAGCCCTGGCTGCGGCGGGTGCCGTGCTCCTCAACCCCTGCCAGGGTCCCGGCACCTGCAGAGCCCCCACTTCCGGAGCTGGGAGTGGCCTCTGGAAGGGACACCTTCCAAGCAGGTGGCCTGTGCTCGTGGAAGCGGCTGATGAGCTTGTGTGGAGGGCCAGAGGCGCTGCCCGTCGATGCCCCACCAGCCAGGTGGGGACGGGGAGGCAGCCAGCGTCACCTGGCCACCCTCTTCCTCACCGAGGTGGGCGGCGACGGGTGCAGAGGAGTGACAAGGCTCCCCCGGGGTCTCACCACCCACCAGAGCTGAGCCGAGTGGAGACCCCAGAGTGCGCCTGGGCCTGCGTCGTGCCACGGCTGCGGCCCCCCAGCCAGCCGCCAGGTCCCACCAGACGCTCCTGTGAAGCGGTGCCTGGGTCCCGCACTCGGCACCCGATCACAGCCGCCACCAGCCTGGGTCCGTCTCCAGCTGCAGCCGCTGCCTGGGCACCTGACCGCCTCTAGCTCCGCACCCACGTCACCATGCCCCGGATGAAGGGGGCCGCCATCTCGGCACATGGCCACCCCCGCGGGCCCCAGACGCCGCGGTTAGCCTGGCTCTCCTCTCCGCGCAGCCTCCGTCTCCCGCCCCGTCACGTGCAGCTTGGCGCCGCGGCTGCCGACTGCAGGGCCAGCGGGGACCCGGGCCTACTCTGAGCCAGGTGGGCTGCATGCTGATGGACACTGCCTGGGATTTTCTGGGACCCCTGGCTGCAGCCGAAGGCCAGCCCACCGGGTGGGCTAGAAGGACCCGCGGGCCCTGCTGAAGGACCAGCCTATTCTGGCCCGATCGTGAGGCCCGGGCATTCAGGGAAGGCCGAGCCATCGGCTCTCACTTGGGGCCCCTGCTGAGGGTCAGTCAGGTGTCCAGTGGGTCTGTGGTCATCTGGGTGCCCACGAAAGCCCTGTTGCTCTGCTGGGACCTGCTGCGAGGCTCTGTCTAAGCTGCGCGCAGCCCACAGTGCTCGGTGCTGACGTGTTCTCAAGGACCGAGGCCCAGGGTGAACGGAGGCAGGGCAGCGTCCAACCATAGCAGGTGCCCACCTGCCAGCTCAGCAGATCGACCCCAAGTGCATAACCTGTGCCCGGCACCCAGTGGGCCCCGAGGTGGGGTGTTCACTGGGGAGCGGCCAGGCGCAGCCTCCAGGCGGAAGGTGTGGGCAGGGAAAGCGGGTGGCCTCGGGCAGCCCTGCTTAGCTGTGCTGGGTGGGGCCCGCGGCTGCAGCAGGCCAGACCCCAGCCAGCTCCGGGCCTCCCGGGTCCCCAAACTGCTGTTCTGCAAAGACAGCCTCTTGGCAGGAAGCTTCCAAACTGCTGGCACTCAGAAAGCACCCGCGAGCCTGCCGCGGGGGTGCACGCCTGTGATCCCAGCACTTGGGAGGCCGAGGCAGGAGGATCGCGAGTTCAAAGCCAGCCTCAGCAATGGCGAGGCACTTAGCGACTCAGTGAGACCCTGTCTCTAATAAAATACAAAAAAGGTCTGGGGTGTGGCCCAGTGGTCAAGTGCCCCCGAGTTCAATCCCCGGTACCCCCCCCCAAAAAAGAAAGCTCCCCGCGAGGCACTGGAGCAGGACAGAAAGGGCTCGGCCAGGCACGGAGGACCCAGCCCTGCAGCCGCGCAGCTCCCTGCCTCCCTGTCCTTCCTCTTCCTCTGTGTCGTGTCCCTGTCCCCTCTTCTCCACGTAACTCTGTCTGTTCTCTCTCAAGCCTCCCACCATCTACTTCCCTCCTGTGTCCCCTCCTCCCCACCTGACCAGCTGCATGCCACAAGGAGCAGTCACCAGGAGGACACTCCCTTTCCCCTTGAGATCACTGGTGGGTGTTGCCGCCTGAAGCGATGGCCGCTTGGAGCAACGAAGCCGCGGGAAGAAGTTCAGAGGCAAACTGGAGACAAACAGCTTTTTATTCTGTGCAGGAGCCCTGTTTGGGGATTGACTTGAATTGCAGTTGACTATGAGCCGTGGAGATTTGGCCATTGTCACCACCCGTAGTCTCACGGGATTTGTTGCGGGATCTCGAGTGACTTGGCCGAAATTGCTGATCGGGTCAGCGCCATTTTAGTGGTGTGTTTGGCGTGTGTTAGTTGTTGTTAGAACCAGAGAGAAAAGTTATCAGAATAAAAAGCTGTTTGTCTCCAGTTTGCTTCTGAAGTTCTTCCCGCGGCTCCGTTGCTCCAAGCGCTTCAGGCGGCAACAATTCTGATAACTTTTCTCTCTGGCTCTAACAACGACTAACACGCGCCGCACACACCACCAAAATGGCGCTGACCCGATCAGCAATCTCGGCTCAAGTCACTTGAGATCCCGGGCCAAGTCCCGTGAGACTACGGAAGGCGACAATGCCCAAATCTCCATGGCCCATAGTCAACCGCAATTCAAGCCATCTCCCCAAACAGGGCTCCTGCAGGTGGGTGCTCCCCACCCCACATTGCCCAGGCCTCTGGACTGCATAGGCTCAGGTGGGGGACCGAGCGGCGAGCGTGGCCAATGCCTGCAGGCTCACAGGTGCTGTCCATGCTCCCTCGTGGGGACAGACCTTGCTCCCCTGACCAAAATGAGGTCAGTCTCAAGCTCGGGAGCCCCAGGTCCCCAGGCCTGGCCTGGGCTCCCTCGTCTGCCTTGAGGGGGCCACAAGCCCCGAGGGAGGGAAGCCGGGGGGAGCGAGCAGGAGGCTGGGGACAGAGGGCAGGTGGAGAGGGGCGCGTGGGGTCTGGGGAGAGGGCGGTGGGAGGCTGGACGTCTCGTCTCTCGCACAGGCGAGGAAGAGGGGTCTCGGGCTGCAGCCGCCAGGCTGGGGCTCCCGTGGGCACGGGCGGCAGGTCAAGCCTCCCCCTCCTCCAGCCTCCTATTTTGACTGCATTGAGGCCTCGCTGATTTAATAACTAATTCCCCAAATTACTGGATCAATACCTAATTACAACCACATGCAACGCTGACAGCCTAGAGCTGGGCCCTGTGATCACCGCTACAGCAAGAAGCTGAGGTGCAGGAGGTGACGTCACTGGCCCCAGCGCACAGCTACGAGCTGTCGGGAGGGGCTGTCAGGGGCTGTCACCGATGCTCAGGAAACTGGCAGGATGGGCAGGGTGTGGGAGGGATGTGGGCTGGCACTGCCGTAGCCCTGCCCTCTGCACCATGGCCCTCACCCTGCACCCCGTTCCCTGCAGCCTGCACCCCTGTTCCCTGCACACGCTACCCTACACTGTTCCCTGTCCCCCTGAACCCGTTCCCTTCACAGTGTGCTCTGCACCCCGGCAGCTCCTGATCCAGTCTATTTCCCCGCTGCCCTGGGAAGTCCCCCCACCAGCCCATCATCTGTCCCGACGGCAGGAGGGACCCCCTGGGGAAGCGTGTGCCCCCGCAATCTGTCGGCCATTGAAGGAAAGCTTTGGCCACTTGGCAGAATGACGTGAACAGATGCACCCGGTGTTGCACCCTGCCCAGTGGCCTCCCCAGTCTCTGCACCTGCTCGGTGACCAGTGGTCCCCCGATGGAGTCCGTGGGGCTGTGGGACTCCCTGGCCATGCTGGACGGGCCAGGAGGCTGGCCTGCACTGGGCCTGGCTGTCTCCACAGCGGAGCAGCACTCGGGCCCTGGCCGTGCCAGGCGGGCCCTGCTCTGCAGGAGTGAGGCTGGGCAGCTCCGCACAGGCTGGCCTCCCGTCACGCCCCTGTGCTGACCGAGCTGCACGGGCACAGCGCTGTGCTCGGGGCCGTGTGTGCCCGAGAGTCTCTGCCCAGAAAGGGGCTGCAGCCCGGGCCTTGGCTGCGGAGCCTCGGAGAGAAGGCGGCCCCACCGGAGAACCTGCAGCGGGCTGTTGGCCTGGGCAGGCATCCAGGGGCGCCTGGTGCCCGCCTGCCTCGGGACCCCGGCGTCCTCTCCTCCCCAGAGTGCTCCTGCCTGTGCTGGCCACCGAGACGGCCCAGGAGTGGCCCTTTCCCTGGGCCTGGGGCCTGGGACTGTTTCTCTGACATCACGCCCTCCCTCCCTCTGTCCCCGTGTGGAAGGCCAGAGAGCCACGGGTCCTGCGCCGTGACTGGCCCTGAGGTGAGCAACCGTGGGCCGCCCACACTGGCCGGGGGAGCGGCTGCAGGAGGAGGTCTCTGCAGGAGCACAGGCAGGGCCTGGCCTGGCGCCCGGGCCTCTGGGGTGCGGCCCAGACTTCAGGGGACGCAGCTGCCGGGCTCCCTGGAGGACACAGACAAGGAAAGAAGCCCAGCTGCGCTGCCCGCTGGCGGGGCCAGGCCGGGGCATGGGATGAGGCCATGCCAGAGGGTGTTGCCGCCTGAAGCGATGGCCGCTTGGAGCAACGAAGCCGCTGAAAGAAGTTCAGAGGCGAACTGGAGACAAACAGCTTTTTATTCTGATAACTTTTCTCTCTGGCTCTAACAACGACTAACACGCACCACACACACCACCAAAATGGCGCTGACCCGATCAGCAATCTCGGCTCAAGTCACTTGAGATCCCGGGCCAAGTCCCGCGAGACTACGGAAGGCGGCAATGCCCAAATCTCCATGGCCCATAGTCAACCACAATTTAAGCCATCTCCCCAAACAGGGCTCCTACAAGAGGGGATGCTGTCTGCGGCTGCTGGGAGGCGGGGACGGGGCTGGACAGCAGCGCCCACAGCCTGCTCCCCCCGCCAAGCCCTCAGGAGCAGTAGGTCCCCCTGCCCATCCCACAGGGGCTGCTGCGGCGGCCAGGGCAGATCCTCCGGGGGCTGTGACACCTCTGGGCCTCACTGTCCTCTCTGGCCCTCCTGATAGAGGCTGGTGGGGAAGGAAGAGGTGGTACCAGGGGACCAGCCTGGCTGTGGCCTGGGCTCCTCGTCAGACCCACCTGTCCTCACCAGAAGTCCCAGGACAGCCTCTGGCTCGCCAGGCCCTGGCTTCTCCCACGCAGTGTCCACACCACAGGTAGCCACAGCCCACCCCCCCCCGCCCGACTAGCTGGAGCCCCTGCCCAGGACACACCCCGTCCACCCCCACGTCTGTGGCCTCTGGTTTGCCCTGTCTGCACACGGACACAGGAGGGTCCCCCACACTCAGCGTGTCACATTCTGTGGGTCCCTGGACAGTCGTGGGCAGTGAGCCAGGGGCCCAGGAGCAGCTGCAATCAGACAGCAGAGGCCCTCGGGGGCTGTTGGGCTTCAGGGACCCTAGTGACCCCCACCTTCCCTCAGAGATGGGGCCACGTGAGGACTGGACGAGGGGCTGCAGCCTATTTCCGACCGCGTAGCCAGGGCCCCGTGGCTGGTGGCCCTCCAGCTCCCCGGGGCGTGAGCCCACAGAGCTGCTGGCCGGGAGGGACAGGCCTGGGGCAGCGCCCACCCCACCTGCCCCTCTGTGGCACCTGCCTGCCTGTCCAGCTGTGTGGCCACTGTGCCTGGCCCTGTCTGGTGACTGGCGAGTGGGCCGTCATCGGGGAGAGGGACGCACCGTGTTTTCATGTCCTCTCTGGCCTGGAGGCCGCAGGCCCTCCGCCAGCCTGTGGGCCGGCGCCTGTCCCCCTTGCCTGTGGCACTGGGTATCAGAACTGCCCGGGGCTGGAGCGGCGGGGAGAGCGCCTCCTTCACGAGCCCAGACTGTGGCCGGCCGTGGCGCCGCAGCGGGGTGGAAGCTGGCGTGGTCCCTGTCCTTCCCACGCCCCAGCCCGCAGGCAGGTCAGGCGCTGGAGCCCACCCTGGCCCCTCTGCAGAGCTGCCACTGGGCCCAAGTCCTGCTGTCCTCCGGTGCCAGAGACCCCAGCACCTGGTGCCCAGGTCCCCGCAGCCCTTGCCCTTTCTTGCTGGCAGGGCCAGATGCCACCGGGAGGTGACCACCTGCGGGCTCCACACCAAGAAGCCACACAGCTCTGGGGAAGTGTTTCGGGGCTCCCCTGTGCTCCCTCCCTCCCCTGCAGGTCACGTCCGCAGCAACACATGGGCCTGAGGCCAGGCAGCAGGCCCGGCACCGGGGCTGGGAGGAGCTGGTGCTGGGGCCCCCGGCTCTGGGAGGGAACCTGCTGCTGCCCGTGAGAGGGCAGGACCAGGAGGGCCAGGCCTGCGTGGGCGTGGCTTCACCTGGAGCTGCCCGGCCCCACTCTGCCCAGGCACTGTCAGGTTGGAGTGGACACCTGCCGGAACTGCCCCCCGAGGCTGCGGCCTAGAGGCCCCCAGGAGAGCTGGCGGCTGTCCAGAGCCACACCCTGTTCCAGCCGCCTCTGCCCACTGCCCAGGCCATCTGACCACAGGCTGCGGTGGGGGTGGCCTCCTGCCCAGGGAGGAGATGGCATCGATCGTCCTCTAATTGAACAAGACAGGGAACACGTCAGGGCTGCCGACCTTTCAAGTGGGCAGTAATTCAATGGCCCCGCCTCCAGCACACCGCACAGGCGGACGCGCCAGCAGGAGTCGGGCCCAGCGGGCACCGGAGGCCACAGCCTGCAGCAGCCTTGCTGTTGGGGTGGGGGCTGCAGGGACCCACAGCCTCCACCTGGCCTCCGTGCTCCACCTGCTTCTGCCTGTGTCCACCTCAGACCAGAGGAACTTTCCAGACACCAAGCAGAACGTGTCCCCACCCCAGCTGCAGGCCACAGTCCTGATGCACAGACCCCTTGACGGGACCCACCCTCCGGGACCAAAGGCAAGTGGCTGCAGAGCCTCAGGGGGCTCCCCGGGCCCCTGCCTCTGCTGCCGGGAGAGGGACCCCAATCCGGGACCTTGCCCCAGCCCGCCTCCACCTCCTGCCTTCCCAGCGTCCTGCCCATCTTCTGGGGCCCTTGCCTCGGCCTCCTTGGTAGCTCTGAAGCCCACCCACTTCTCACCATCCACACGGACCCGCCCTGGCTGGCCACTGAGAGGCCTCCCCTGACCACTGTGTGGCCTTTCTGGTCCTCGCCTTCCCTACTGGCCCGGCCTGCCCCAGCTCCCCACGGCAGCCTCCAGACCACATCCCACAGGGCTTGACCATGGTAGCAGCTCTGCGGAGGGCCTGGAAGAAAAGCCTGTGGCCTTAGTGCACTGCTGCAGCCCAGCCCCTCCCAGGGACCCCCAGGCCCAAGCTCATCACGACCACCAGGCCTCTGCCTCTTCCCGGGAACTCCCTCCCCACCTCTCTGGGAACTCCTGTTCATGCTTCCCCACCCGCCCACGCCCCCCGGGGCCGCCCCCTGGCGGTGAGCAGTTCCTCGGCCTGCCTGGCGGTGAGCGCACAGTCCCTGTTCCACAGCGTCCCGACCCCAGGGCTTCCTGTCCCTTCCTGGTTTGGGCTCCCAGGACCTGCCTGTCTGAGCAGGAGGTGGGAGCAGGGGACCGCTCCCTGGTCCCGTCCCCACCTCCAGGAGTCAGCGGGCCGTGCTCTCCGCGTGGCCCAGCCTGAGTAATGAGGCCGCGAGTGTCGGAGATCGATTCCTCCTTTCTGTGATTGATCCCATCCTTGGAACCAGCCGTTCCTGCATCCCCAGGAGGCCCAGCGCTGACCCTGCCTGCGCTGACCCCAGCTCCACAGCCAGGACAGCGGGCCCCTCACACCTGGCCGCATGCAGAGGCACACCCCTTTCCCCCGTAGGGTGGACGGGCCCCAGACACTGCGATGCAGGAGGGGTGCAGCAGAGGGCCACCAGGCAGAGAGCCGTGTGACCCTGGCGACGCTCTCAGCTCCTCTGGCCCCCACAGCAGACCCCTGAAGAAGACAAGAAACCTGCAGAGTCTCCCGGGAGCAGCTGGCGCACCTGGGGTGACCGGCCACCGCTGCCCCAAGGGCACGGTCAGCTCAGGCCTGGCCTGAGCCGGCGACTCCCAGGAGGGCTGCAGCCCACACCTCACCCTGTACACCTCGCTCCTCCTCCCTGAGGTGGGTGAGAAGGGCCCCGGCCTCCCCTGCAGGGGCAGCGGCTGGCAGTGCCCGGTGGGGACTGGCCACGGGAGTGCTCTGCTTCCCTCCAGGGCCTCTGCCCTGGGCCCAGCGGGCAGCCCTGCCCAGAGTCTGCCCAGCCTGTGGTGGCAGGAGGGAGGGAGGGTGGAGATGGGGACTGCCCGGGGGGACCAGGAGCATCCGGGTGGAGTCCATGAACGGGGACGTGGCCAGGTGAGTGGACAGGCCAAGGCGTCCGGCTAGACCATCGGCTGAGGTGAGAGGCCGCCCACGGGCGCCCTAGGGTCTAGGCCAGGGCACTCAGCAGCTCCTTGGGCGGGACAGGCCCGACTTCAGAGTCCCCCCCAGAGCCACAAGGGCCTCTGGTCAGCCCCTCTCCTGGCCTGGCCTGAATGCTGGGTACAGAGCTGGCCCAAGCCACACCCCTCACTGCTGTGGAGGCTGGGGTGAGAGGCTGGGAGGAGGGAGGGGAGCGGAGGTGGGAGGTGGGCCTGGGAGGGGCTGGCTCCGGCTGCTCCGGCCAGGTTTCCCGCCGACGCCTGGCGTGCCTCCTGGCTGCTGGGACGAGGTCCCACAGACGGGGCTTAGGACAACAGAACTGCGTCCTCTCAGCCGCGGAGGCCACGAGACCGAGGGGTCAGCGGGGCTGCAGGGCCTCTGTGGCTCAGGGGACTGCCAGCAGTCCTTGGCCTGTGGCCACGTCACCGGGTCCTGGCCACCTCCCTGTGCGTTTGTGCCTCTCTGCAGGAGCCCTGTTTGGGGAGATAGCTAAGATTGCGGTTGACTATTGGGCCATAGACATTTTTGGGCATTTCCGCCTTCCGTAGTCTCACGGGACTTGGTCTGGGATCTCGCGGGACTTGGTCGAGGATCTCGAGAGATTTGAGCCGTGACTCAGCAGATCGAGCGAGCGCCATTGCTGCTCGGGCGCATGGGAAGAGACCAGAGAGAGAACGGACAGGGTTATCGCTATTGTATAGATATGTTGTAGTTTCTTGTAAGATTAAAGAATATTTTCGTCTCCATCCTGTCTCTGGACTCCTTCCCGCGGTGCTGCCGTTCCAGGCTGCAATCCCTTTCCGGCGACAACACCTCTCTGTGAGGCCCAGCCTGTGCTGGCCTCGCCTCACTGCGTGCTTACTCTAGCGAGACCCCGTTTCCAGATGCGGCCACGTTCTCAGGTTCCAGGAAAACGTGACGCAGGCACACTGTCCGGCCTAAGGTGCTGGTGAGGGCTCGGCCCCATGTCCGCGGCCAGGCTCGGCACCAGGCGGGCAGCGAGGTGGCCCCCGGCCTCCGTGAGAAGGAGGAGCAGTGCCCGACTCAGCCTTGGCCTCTGCCGTCCCCTCAGCAGGTGAGGGGCACAGGGACCCTGGGGAAGGCAGAGCCACTGGGGTAAGAGGGCCAGTCGCAGCGGAGGACTCGGAGGACAGACGTGCGTCGGAGCCTCTGCCCTGCAAGGCTCTGCGGGCAGGAAACGAACAGTGCCATCTTCGAGACGTTTCGTGTTGGGGTCTTTCTGTCCCCTCAGCTGGGCCTACTTTAGCCAAGAGAACTGTCACTCTTGTGCTCAGAGCTCCCCTGAGGACCCAGGAAGCGCAGCCCTGGCCCTGGCCACCCCCCAGGAGGGGAGGGGCTGCTGCCTGCCTGTCTCCAGCTGCTCCCCTGGCCCAGCTGCTCGTGGGGACGGTGGCTTGCACACATCTTCCTGGAGACTCCCCACGCCCCTTGGTCCCACCTGGCCCAGGCCAAGGCCCCGGCCCTTCCACTGCATCTGGGACAGCCGTGTCCCACGCTCTGGTGTCCAGTGGAGGGTCTCCCCCAGAGCCTCCAGTTCCAGGATGGAGAGGCTGGAGTGGCCCCTCCAGCCTGGCCCCAAGGCCTCCTCTGATCGAAGCCCGTCCTGACCTGGCTCTGCCAGCCTGGGGAGGGGCTTCCAGAGCGGCCCGGGGGCAGGAAGGCCTGGCGGGCTGGGGCCGGGCTGGCCACCTCTGGCCATGGGCGGCCTCACTAGCTGCCTCCCTGAGGGCCCTTGACGAGCTGGGCAGGTGATGGCCAGGATGGCCAGACCCGGGCCTCCCGAGCAGACGGAGCCGGGCTGGGCGGCCACGCGTCCCGGAGCCGGGCCCCGCCCTGGGGACTCGCAGCTGCCCTCCCAGGGCAGCTGGGCCTCGACGGGCCTCAGCCCTCTGGCCCGGCCTGGCCGTGTGGGTCTGGCAGCAGCCTTCTCCCCACGGGGCGGGGGAGCCGGGCCCTCAGGCAGGGGAGTCAGCACAGGGCCACCAGGTCCTGCCACCCGGGAAGGGCAGGCTCGGGCGCGGGCTGGGCCAGCACAGAGTCTGGGAACACGGCGGGCAGCCCCGAGGTCCTGGAGGGTCGCCACACAGGCTGTCGACAGAGGGGCTGTCGAGGCATCCCCGGCGGTTTCTGGCCACGTTAATGACATCATGTTTTAATCAACGCGGGCGCTCGAGCTCCCGGGAGCCGCGGGGCTCTTGGAACACACAGCGCATGCGAGTCCCAGCCTGGCTTCCCACAGGGGCAGCCGGGAAAGGGGGTCCCCAGGGGAGCACGGGGCACACTCCGCCCCTCTCCGCCCACGGCACCTCAGTCCTCACCCACCTGCCCCAGAGGGCACTGCCTCCTGCGCCACCGTGGGGGGGGCTCTCAGTCCTGCCTTCCTGCCCCGTGGCAGTGCTGGCTCCACGGGCCATGCCTCCCCTCAAGAGCCTTCTGTGGCTCCCATCATCCAGGTGAGCTCTGCTCACGGGCGTGGCTCTTCCCTGGGAGCTGCACAGCCGGGCACCTCACCCAGCCAGCTGGTGCCTCAGCTGCCGCCTCCGTGAGACAGAACTGGCTGCCCCAAACTCAAGGACAGGTGACAGCCGATGTGCCTGTCCATGAGCAGACCCGGATGGGCCCCCCAGGACAAGGGCGTCCTGTCATCTTCAGCACGCCGTGTCCCCCGCCGGTGCCCAACCCCCCACCCCAGAGCCCTGACGGGTCAGCAGAGCCCCCCACCGCCCCCTGCTGTGCCTCTAGGCTTGCTGTCCCCCGCTGGAAGTCCCCCTAAGCCACACCTTCATGTCCAGGTCACCAGCTCCTGTCTCTAGGGCCCACCCCGGGCCCTGCCTGACCACCTGAGCAGGCCGTGGCTCTCTTCTTGGTGTCTCCCTGGCCACCAGCGCCCAGGACCGCCCACGCCCACTGCCCTGCAGCTCTGTCCCGGGTCTGTCCTGTGAGCCAGCTCAGCCCAGGCCTGGCTCGGTCACAGACCCGGGCTGCAGGGCCTCACAGACACCAGAGAGGCCGGGAGGCGGGAAGGGGAGGCAGAACCCCGCGGAGAAAGACGGGCGCACAGAGGAGAAGCCCGCAGGCAGAGCGGCACAGGGGAGGGGGAGGCCAGGGCCACGGGCAGCGGGCACAGCCCGGGGCTGCAGGCTGGAGAGGGGGGGAGGAGGAGAAAGGCAGAGAGAAGCGGCCACTGGCAGGCGCACAGTCAGCGAGGGCAGCGACCAGGGACGAGGATGCCCTTGGCAGAGGGGCCAGTGGCCGCGGACCGCCATGGCTGCCAGGCTGCCCACCGCCCGGGGCGTGCAGCGAGTGCATGAGGCGGGGCTGCAGGTGTGGGTGGGCCCGGAGGGCCGTCAGGATGGGGAGGAACTGGTCCCGCCACGGGGACAACACGTCACTGGGCTGGCAGCCCTGTGCCGCTGAGGCGGGAGAGACGGCCCAGGGCAGGGCAGCGGGCTGCGAGACAGGCCCTGACGCAAGCTACCCATGGCCCCCTGCCCGGGCAGGGAGGTGGGCTCTGGGGCGTCAGGGGCAGCCTTGCGAGCTCAGCAGCAGGCGGAGGAAAAGGTCGGGACCCCTCTGGGGTGAGATCCTGGCCCAGGCAGACGGAGCAACCCAATCTAGGCGCCACGCCGAGGGACGGTCACTCTGGGACAGTCAGGAGGCTCTGTCAACAGGCCACGCCCCACTCTTGTGTAAATGTGGGGAGGCCACTGCCGTGAGAGCCGTGGGGGGCCTCCTGCCCCTGCCCGAGGCCTCTTTGTCTCCTGAGCCAGGCCTGGCAGGGGCAGAGCCCACCCCTCCACCCAGCCCCTGCACACAATCGTGCATCTCATTTAAATGTGTCAGTGGAGGCTGCCCAGCCTCCTACAGAGGTGGCCGGGGAAGAGTTCCTAGAGCAGAGTCTGCACAGGAGGACAGACTCTGGGCCTTGGTAGTGACAGACCTCAGCTCCTCCTGGCGGGAATCACCCGTGGGATGGTTGAGGTGGCTGGGCAGGTGGAAGGGCAGGGAAGAATGCAAGGGTCGGGGCTTCATTGGGACATTGGGGAAAAGCACCGGAAGGCGAGTGACAAGTCTGCAAAGCATTTGGGGGCAGAAAGATTGGTGGCAAGAGGCATGGTCACAAGTCCAGCAGTCTAGCGAGTCTCCCCGAGGGTCTGGGTGCGGACGGCAGTCCTGCCTGTCGCTGGCTCAGAGGCCGCTGCAGAGAGAGCGGGGTCTGGGAGCTGTGGTCTCTCCGAGGCAGCCAGAGCACGTCCCGGTTCGTCACAGCAGCAGCACACGGACAGGCCTGAAGAGCGGCAGGAGCAGGACGGGCTCTGTGGCAGTGGGCCAGGCTGCGCTCAGGACTGCGGCCACGGAGACGGAGCTCAGCCCGAACAGGACGACAGCGAGGAGGAGTGGCGTCTCCGCTGAGGGACTGGACCCACCCAGACCTGCTGCAGGGACTGCAGAGAGCCCCCAGTGCTCCCTCTGGTGACTCTGACCCAGGAGGGCCACTGGGCTCTAGAGGGGTCAAAGGCCACTTAGGTCACAGAGCTATTCCAATACCTGCAGCAGCCACCAAGGCACTGTCATTATAATGCAGCACAGTGACATTCCTGATGGCAGACCCAAGCTCTGGGGTCTCAGCCTGGTCTCTTTCCCTCCAGGCTGTTGGAGAGGCAGGTCGCAGCGGACGACCCTCAGCCCGCAGCTCGCAGCCTCCTCGGAGCACGGGGCAGGACTCTGCTCTCAGAGCGCGGGGTTCCCAGGTTGCCAAGTCCACCCACCGTGCTGCATGACCGCCGAGTCGTCGTCGTTAAAGAAAAAGAAAGAGAACCGAGCTCTGCGGGACCCCGGGCCCCTCCCACCCAAGACAGACCCCCTTTCTGACCTTGAGCAGTGCAGCGAGCTTGGCCTGTCCTGCACCTCGGTAAGTGCAGTCAGGTCTCAGAACTCCAGGACACTGAGATGGTAGCATGACACCCACGAGAACACCCCTCACGGCAGCCCAGGGGCGCAGAGTGCAGAGTAGAAAGCCCTTATCACGACCACGAGGAGGCCCAGGAATGAAGGCAGCAAAGCTACCAGGTGACGAGCCCAGGGAGGACAAGTCGTGTCAGGACAAAGCCTCAGGAGCGCAGGGTTGAGTCGGCTGGCCCGTGGCCGGACCCCCCAGTGGAGTGCCCACCGGCCGGGTGAGCACCGGTGGGGAGGCGTCCCAGGAGAAGGCCCCTGTTGAGATGGGAAGGAGACCGCTCAGGACCTCGCAGGGGAGGCCGAGCCCTGCGCCAGACACGAGGGCGCTGTTTGGTGGGTGGCAGTGACGGAGAGGACGTGGGGGCAGCCTTGCAGAAGGGAGGAGAGGACGCAGAGCCCCAGCGAGGAGCTGGACCCAGTGAGGAGCTGGACCAGGCCCTGAGGTGGCAGGTGGGAGGTCAGGGCCTTACTGACCAGGATGGGTAGCACCAGGCTCTGCAGGGCTGGCCAAGGCCCAGGGCAGGACAGGGCAGAGCCGCCTGAGGGTCTGGTCAAGGAGAGCGTCCTTGTCGGGGCTGCCCACCCCAGTGCCACGGCAGGAGCCCGCAGGATCGCAGCCCCAGGGGACCAGCCCGGCCGGGGAGGCTCCGCTCTGGAGGCTGCAGGCGGCCTGGGCTGTCCTGCTGTTGTCACTGTGTCACTCTCAGCCCTGCCTGGTGGCGATCTGGTGGTGATCGGCCAACAACACCCGTCCCCTACGAGTGGCCACTGAAGGTCTCAGAACCAAGGCCTCATCCTTGACTTCCCACGTGCGGTTCCTGGGGAGGGGCTGCTCTCCTCGCCCTGCTGTCCCGGCTGTGCGGCCACGGCGGCCCCCGCAGGCCGTTCGCACCTGCTCTCTCCTGTCTTCCTTCGGGGTGCGAGTGAGGTGGGCCACTCTCCGCGGGAGCCCCCAGGCTGCACCCGTGGGCAGGCTGTGCTGCCATCGGCACCAGGCACGGGGTCCGGTCCTGTGCAACAGGTTACCTGTGCCAGGGGCTGCGGGGACAGCCAGAGGCCCACAGCCCCAGGAAGGCTCTGGAAGTCTGTCCCTGTGGGGGTGTCTGGGTGACAGGGCCGGTGGGGGCGTCCACCACAGAGCCTCTGGCCGGCCTGGCCTACTGGGATGCTGCGCCATGCCTGGCTGACCTGCTGGGCCCCACCCTGCCAGGGACACTGCAGGTGTCGCCCACCCTGGCGGAACTGCAGACTCATGCCAGCCCAGAGCCCAGCTCCCTCCTGCAGGTTCTCAGTTAACAAAGCTAAGGCAGCCCTCACAAAGGAGGCCTCTGCTGCCACCTGCTGACCACCTGGAGTGTGGCTGGGGAAGGGAGGAGAAGGGAGGGGGAGGAAGGGGGAAGCCGAGGAAGGAGAGGAGGGGAGGAGGGCAGGCGCGGCTCCCCAGAGCTGGCTCTGGTCTGCTGTGTGGCTCAGCCTCTCTGGGCCTCGGTCCCTTGATCTGCAACACGGGGTGACAAAGCCTCTGTGGGAAGGACAGTGAGCAGAGGGCATCAGGGTCCCTGCTGGGGGCCGAGGCTGCGGCAGGCCTGTGCAGGAGGGCGCAGAGGCTGCTGACCCTGACCCCCACGTGCCCAGGACAGGCAGAGGCCGCCCAGGCCTACGGCTCCCGGAGCCCGCTCCCCTCCGAGGCTCTCAGTTGCCTCTCCTCTGACGCTGGACCAGCAAGGGCAGAGGCCCTCCAGGTCCCGTCCAAAGTGGCCTGCACAGCCAGGGCCGTTTCCGGCCAGCCTGGGCACCTGTGAGGCGGAAAGGCGGAGGCCGGGCGAGAAACCTCTGCTGCCGGGCCTCGGAGCCGGAGCTCGCCCGCTCCTCTGCCTGCCGGGGTGCCCTGGGGTTCAGGACACAGGGAGGCCGGCGCTGCCCCTGCCGTTTGCATGGTGGACCGTCCCTGGCCAGTGTTTTCCCAAAGATGCCCAAGGACACCTCAGCACCCTGGCTCTGGGCACCAACACGGGCCGCTCAGATCCCCGGCTTCGTATCAGCCTGGCTGCACCCCGGGGGCCTGAGCTGGGGTGTCGCAGCCTCCTGGGCTGGATGGAGGGGCTTCCATAGCAAGCCTGCCTGGGCCTGCCCCTCGGCCCACGCTCCCCCCTCCCCCTCCCCCCTCCCTCACCCTTCCCCCTCCCCCTCCCCCTCTCCCCTCCCCCCCCCGCTTCCCTTCCCCCTCCCCCTCCTCCCCCCCTCCTCCCCCCCCCCTGCTCCCCCTCCCCCTTCCCCCCATCCCCCTCCCTCCCCCTCCCCTTCATCCCCTCCCCCTTCTCCCCCTCCCCCCCCCCTCCCCCCCCCCCCTCCCCCTCCCCCTGCTTCCCCCCTCCCCCTCCCCTCCCCCCTCCCCCTCCTCCCTCCTCCCCCCCCCCTGCTTCCCCTCCCCCTTCCCCCTCCTCCCCTCCCCCTTCATCCCCTTCCCCTTCTCCCCCTCCCCCTTCCCCCTTCCCCTCCTCCCCCTTCCCCCTCCTCCCTCCTGCCACATGCCCAGCTCCCCCCCTACATGGCCCGAGACACTTCCAAAGAGGCCCCTGTGCTTCTTCCCTGCACCTCCGCCACTGTGATCCGTGCCCTGTAGGGACACCCGTGGAGCTGCCACCCCCTTGGGAGGGAGCATGTCCCCAGCCACCGACATCCTCCTTTGCCAGTCGGAGGGAACCGCCTCCTGCGTGGCCTCCCTCCCGGGCTGCTCATGGCCAGGGGCTCACCTGAGGAGGGCAGCCAGGGCTGGGCCCTGACTCCAGGCTCCCTGGGCGGGGCTTCCTGCAGGCCAGGTGGCTTCCTGCCCTCCCGTCCCTGCCGCGCCCGCTGTGGCACTCTGCCGCTCTGCCTCCCCTTCCTTAGGCGCTCACGGGCGCTCGCTGGGGCCCCGGCCCAAGTGCACGCCCGGTGTGCTGTGCCTTCCCCGTGTGGGAGCCGGCTCCCCCTGCCCCGCGGACGGGCGGCCTCCTGCATTGCAGGCACCTCCTCCTGGAGCCTCCTCTGGCTGGGAGCAGCGAGGAGCCGCCCGATGCAGCAAGCCAGCATCCGTGGTTCAGGGTGCGGGGGCTAGAGGAGGATCAGGCAAAGGAGCAGATAAGGGGGTGCAGGCGACTTAGGCAGAGGACCCCCAGCGGAGGTGGAGCAGGCCACCAGAGCTTCATGACAGAAGGCAGCCTGGGGGTGTCCGGGGGAGGCTTCCCTGGCAAAATGTGCCGCAGGTGCAAAGGCCCTGGGGCAGGACAGAGCCTGGTGATTGTGGCCAGCAGAGCCACCTGTCCCAGAGCCTATAAATATCTTGGGTGGCACAGCAAAGGGAAAGTCATGTTGCAGGTGGCTTTGTGTGGTGATCAGACACCCCTGAAGTGGGGAGAGTGTCCTGTGAGCACAGAATCCCTAAAGTGAGTGCGAGAGGCAGAAGAGAGCCAGAGTGAGGGGTATGGGAGAGGAGGGGAAGGGCCACGCCGAGGGACACAGGCGTCCTCTAGAAGCTGGAGAAGACGTGGGCCCAGCCCTGACTTCACCCAGAGAGACCTCGCGGGGCCTCTGGGCTCCGGAGCGCAGATAAGCGTGCGTGGGCCGTGTGCAGGCTGAGCCCTGATGGTCACAGCGGTGGGCAGCCGGGCCGTCCTGGGGGGGAGGCAGACGCTGCGGGCAGGCTTCCCCTGGTCTCCCAGGGTCCTGGCTGGCTCAGCGGGCGGGCCTTGGGGGCGCTGTGCCTCCTGGAGACGTCGCCCCTCAGGGACGTTAGAAGTCCCCGTGCTGCCAAGCTGCAGGCTGTGGCTCTCACCCCACGGCCCTGGCCTGCAGCACCCCTTCACCAGGGGTCCGGGGTCCCCACTCAACACACAGAGCAGCCTCCGGCCGTCCCCACCTCTGCGCCCTCAGAGCCTCCCGGTCAGCCTCGGCGTCTCCCTCCTGTGTCCGGGGCCTCAGCCAGCAGACCCTGCACCCTCAGGCCTGGCCCCATCGCCCGCCCACCCAGGACCCTGGGCAGACTCCACGGCTCCCCGCGTCTGTCCACGGAGACGTGGACCTGCCGTGTGCTCCCTGAGGAGGCTCCTGGTGGCCTCGGTGGTGACACCTGGCCCCTCCCTCTCTCCTCCCCCCCCAGCGCACCTCCTCCCAGACCTGGCTGGGCTGCCCTAGTCTCCTCACTCCTGCCCAGACCTCAAGGTCTCCCAGGACGTTGGCACCCCTACGAGCTCTCCTGCCTTGCAGGAGCCCTGTTTGGGGATTGACTTGAATTGCGGTTGACTATGAGCCATGGAGATTTGGCCATTGTCGCCACCCGTAGTCTCACGGGATTGTTGCGGGATCTCGAGTGACTTGGCCGAAATTGCTGATCGGGTCAGCGCCATTTTAGTGGTGTGTTTGGCGTGTGTTAGTTGTTGTTAGAACCAGAGAGAAAAGTTATCAGAATAAAAAGCTGTTTGTCTCCAGTTTGCTTCTGAAGTTCTTCTCGCGGCTCCGTTGCTCCAAGCGCTTCAGGCGGCGACACTGCCTGGTGCCTGGCAGCCCCCCCGAGGGTCCCCCGACCACCCTGGCAAGCTACAGCCCCCCACAGGAGGCCCGGGCCGCCCGGAGAGCTGGCAAGTCTGAATTGGCGAGCCGGTTCTCGAGACGGGGGCTGTGCCTGCTGGCCCCTGCCGAGGCCCTGCCGAGGCCCGGATGCCACCAGGAAGGGGAACCAGGGCTGCAACCCTGGGACTCTCTCCCACCACGGGGCCAGCCCCCTGGGCCCTGCTGGACTGCCCACCCTCGTGATGGACGTGGGCTCCGGGGCCGGTGCAGAGGCTCGGCCAGCCTCCTCTGGGGCGCCACTCGCCAGGGGCCTCTGCAGCCCGCCTCTTGAGGACAGGACCAGCGGGAGGCGCAGAGACGGGTCCTGCTCCACGGCCCGCACGCCGAGAGCCCTCGCAAGGTGCCTGTCCTCTCTGGCTTGTCACCTGAAAGCTGGGTCAGGCCCTCCTCCCGGGAGGCCCTCTGAGGCTGCCCTGGCCTTGGCTTTGGAAGCCTGCTGTGGCCTCACTGCCCCCTGCCCGAGATGACCGGGCTCCACCTCGCCTGTCCCGAAGAGTGGTCCGGAGCGGGCTGGGCCCTCCGCCGCGGACGCTCCACAGCCTGGGGCTCCCACGCTGGCCCCTCGCATTCCCAGCCAAGCCCAGGCCAGGCTCTGGGGAGCGCCAGGCAGACAGCCGTCCTCACTGTGTCCTCACGGGGCGGGGTGGCCCTCTTACGGGCTCCGCTGTCACAGCCTGACCTCCTGCAGTCCACCCAGCGCCAGCCCTTGGGGCGGGGTGGCAAGGGAACCTTCAAGGCCACAAACCCCTGCCCGGCAGGGGGCTGTCCAGTGAGGAGCAAGCCCACTGCCTGTCTGGGTGGAGGTGACAACTGTCCCTGCCCAGCGGACGTGCGTGGGTGGAGCGAGGCGGCCTCCAGGTGGAGCGAGTGCCCGCCCTGCGGGGAGTGCCCGGAGATGGGGATGCCACTGCTGTCGGCTCCTGGGCTGGGGGACAAGGAGGGGCTGCAGACCTCTCTGTGCCACGGCCCCACTGCGTCCCCAGGAAGGTGGCTTTGCTCTCAGGCCTGGGGTGCCAGATGAAGCCCAGAGGTCAGTCCGGTGGACCTCAGGGCACAGCGGCGGTTCCAGCCAGGGTTCCTGAGCACCGCGTGGGACGGGCCACAGCAGGAGACCTCAGCCACGACACCCACCCTTGGCCAGAGCCCTTGGTTGTCAGCCCCACGTGGCGGAGGTCACAGGTGCAGACCCCACCCCACCCCAGGACCCAGGGAGCGCGGAGGGCCAGCTGCCAAAGTCTGTGGGCAGTGTCCCATCTGCCCTGGTGAGGGTGGCCCGCCCTGTCCTGGGGACATGATGTGGTGGCCACCAGGTGGCACCACTGCACCACACATGGGCCCTGCTGGGCTTAAGCTGGCTGTGTCCCTGCGGGCCGCACAGGCAGGTGGCGGGACATGCTTCAGAAGGCTCCAGCACGGCCACCCCCGGCCACCCGGGCTTCCTCGCCTGGGTGGGTGGAGCCCCTGGGCCGGGTCCCCTGGAGGCGGGGCGGGCGCCCGAGCTGCCGAGGAGCCGGACCGGCTCTGGCTCACCCTCTGCTCCTGCAGCTCCGGGCTGTCACCTGGGGCCCCTGGTCGTCCTCCTCACCGCAGGCACTGGCGCCTGCAGCTGCAGGGCTCGGCCCCTCCCTGTTCCAGGGAGCCCCAGGACACGGGGCTGCTGAGCGCCGGGGCCAAGCGCAGCCCGGGGCTGGCCATGCGCTAGCCTGCCCCTGCGCATGCCCACTGCCGGGCTGGGCCAGGCCCACAGCCTGCGAACAGAGGGTCGGGAGACCCCCGGCTGCCCCAGGGCCTCCTGGGAACAGCACTGCCTTCCCTCCAGGTGACGCCAGGCGCCCTCTCCGGGCATCTGCTGGCTCATCCCTTCAGCAGCCGGAGGCCCGAGTGAAGGAAGGGCCTGGCACCCTGCTCAGGTGGGCGGGGCCCGAGTGTGGCCGTGGGCCCCAGCCTGGACCTGAGAGCCCCCGAGGAAAGGGCCGCTCGGTCCTGCAACCGAGGCAGGTTCCTCAGGGAGCCCCAGGACGCCGCTGACCCTGGCCGGCTGCAGGGACGCGCTGTTCCCAGGCTCGCACACCACGGGTGCTGTGCCCAAGAGCTGGCCACAGGGTGGCCCAGGTGCCTCCAGGTGTCCCCCAGCCTGCTGTCTGCACATGACCCTGCACAGCCCGCCCCAGAGGCTCCCTGGAGACACCCACCCTGCGCGCACGTAGAAGGCCCTCCTGCCTCACCTGCCCCAGGGCCCTCGGGAGGACTGGGGTGTCCACGGGCGTGGACGCCCTCCAGCCACCTGCCCGGCAGAGCCACGGTGGCCTTCAGTGCCCACAGAGCTCGCTGCATCAATCAACCGCCCGAGTCCTCAACGCAGTGTGAGACGGGAGGCTCCCAGAGCCAGGGTGCCTGATGCAGGGGGTGTCCCTCCCGCCAGGGTGGCTGTCACGGTCTTCCCCAGAGAGGACAGAGGGCCCAGCAGGCCTGGGGAGGGCTGCGGGAGGGAGGGGCAACCGGCTCCAGAAAGCCTGGCCGGAGGGGCTGAGCACGGCCAGCTCCCACCGCCAGGACCAGGCGCCCGCCCCGGCCAGGAGACCAGCTCTGTGGGTAGACAGTGACAGCGTCCTGCAGGAGGACCCCCGCTCCCGGCCCTCCCACCCCTGCTCAGCTCTGGGGCCCTGAGGCCTGCCGAGACCCCTCAGAGGCTGTTCCTCCTAGGCTGGCCGTGAGAGCAGGCCCGGTCTGGCCTGGGCAGCAACACTGGGCAGCCAGGAGAGAAGAGGGAGGCACCAGGCCGGTGTCCTGAGCCGCTCGAAGGCGTCACCCTGCCCCGTCCCCTGAAGGTCTCAAGGTGCAGCCACTAGGTCTGTAGGGGCCACTGGGCACCAGGCCAAGCCCCATACGCAGGTGCTGTGCGCCCACCTGCTGGACGCCCCTCAGGCCAGCGCCGCCCTCCCCACCTCTCCTGTCCCCGGGTCTAGATCCCACTTGTCACGCCCGCCCCGCGCCCGCTGAGGCCCAGCTCTTCCTCCGCCAGCCCCTGTGCTGAGTGGGCTCAGCCCTGCCTCCCGCGGGGCTCCTCCCAGGCCCGCCTCCGCAGCAGGGCTGTGCGTCCCGGCCACAGCACCCTGGGCCCCCAGGGACCAGGCACAAGCCCAGCCCCGCACCTGCTCGTCAACGGGCGGAAGTGGTTGTGGGGGTCTCTGCAGAGCAAGGCCCTGAGCTTCTGTGGAGAGACCTGCTGACAGCCACGCTGGCTCCTGGCCCCACTCAGCACGCCGTGGGCTTGCGCCTGCGGCCTTTCGTCCTTGCACCCTGGAAGCCGCCCGGGCCAGGGCCTGTGAGCACGGCAAGGACGCCCACAGTCCGCCCCCGGCATGTTGGCTGCGCCAGGCCTTGCTCCAAACTCCGCCCTTTGTATCTTCTGCCAGATTCTACACCCTGGTGAGCTGGCCCCACTGTCCCCACCTTACGTGTGAGGGGACCGCAGCCCAGAGCACCCGTGGTTGCCCAAGGCCGCAGGCCGCACACAGGCCCAGCTGGATTTGCCCGCTGGCCTGGTCCCGGGTGGCTGGCCCTGGCCACAGGGCTGCCACTCCTTGGCTACGTGAGCACCCAGCAAGATGCTTCTCCAAGAGGGCTCCAGATGCTGTCCCTGCGGTCCCCAGCCTGAAGTGCTGCTGCTTTGTAAGGGAGGGATGTGCTTCCAGTGCCCACGCCGTCTGGCACCACGGTGTGCTGGGCTTGTGAGCCAGCGGCGGTGTGTGAGGCAGGGTGTGTCCCCTGGGCTGCTGGGCCTGGTGGCATAGACAGGGCGCTGTTCTGGAGGCTGAAGCCCAAGACCCCCATGTGACGGGGCCAGGCTCCCGGGGACACCAGGGCAGACCTCTCCAGGCCTCTAGCCTCCTGGGCAGGAGCATCCCCCACCCTGTCTCCTTGGGCGTGTCCGTCCTAATGTCCTCCTGGCTTGAGGACACGGTCAGGTTGGGTTAAGGCCACCCCGCTCCAGCGTGGCCTCATCTGAACTAGTGAGAGCCACGGTGGCCTTATTTTCAAATAAGGACAGCCTCGGGGCTGGGTCTAGGGCTTGCCCTCCGACTCTGGGGTGTGGGCCCAGCCACACAGACCGGCCCTCCACCCGACCCCCCCTCGAGGGCACCTTCACCTGGTGGCAACCTCTGCCAGCCGCAGGGACGCAGCCCTGGGTGCGCCCAATGTCAGAGGCGACGCCTTGCGGGAGAGACGGTGGGCGCTGCGGGGTGAGCACTGGCGGCAGGCGGGTTCTCCTGGGGAGCGGGAGGGAGGCAGTGCCCAGGGCGGCTGTGGCTGCTCTCCTCTGCTCGGTGCAAGCTCAGGAAGCCACTTAAAAGTCCCATTAACCTGACAAGTGTGCTCAGAAATAAGGACGTGATTCGATGGCATTTACCGCTCAGACCTACCCACTCGGCTGGGAAAACCGCGCCCCTGGGAGCCCCTTGGACGCGGGTCCTCCGTGGCACAGTGTCCTGCCTAAGATTACTCCTGCCACCCGTGGGACCCAGAGGCTGCGTGCCACCTGAATGCATGACACTGTGAGCCAAAGGTGGGCCCTGGGGACAGCCTGGGGGCCCCGCGCCCTCACTTGGGCCCCTGGGCAGCTGGTGGGAAGGCCGCGGCCCTGGGGCTGGCGCTAGCTCTGGCAGGTGCCGGGGTTTTTGCGCTGCTTCCCAGGAACATTTTCTGTGGGACCAAAGCAAAGCCACAGGGAGGGGCCAGTGAAGAGGCCACGATGCCCCGTCACCAAGGAAGGCCCAGGGGTCGACCCCAGGACACGCCTGGAACCAGCGTGTGCATGTCCGGGGACGCTGTCACTGTGCAGGGAGACCCTCAGGAGGGAGTGCGCTCCCTCTGCAAGCATGTGGTGGCCTGGCCAGCTGTCAGCTAGGGCACCCTGCAAAGCCTGGTGCACAGTCGGAGGAGGGCCTCGGGAGCAGGCCAGGGCGGGGGCCGAGACGGGCCGCTGAGCTGCCCTCGCCCACGGCCGCCGCGCCTCGCGCTCCCACAGCACGCTCCGTGTCGTGCAAAGAAACCCAGGTTTCTGAGAGTCGGGGAGCCCCGCGCCCCGTCCACTCTGGCCTTCTCCCTCTCCAGCCAGAGGGTCCGGGTGGGAATCTAGCTCTGGCCAGGCAGTGGCCTCGGGGGCAGGGGCTGGTGGGCAGGGGCTGGTGGGCAGGGGCCTCGGGGGCAGGAGCTGGTGGGCAGGAGCTGGTGGGCAGGGCCTCGGGGGGCAGGGGCTGGTGGGCAGGAGCTGGTGGGCAGGGCCTCTGGGGGCAGGGCCTCGGGGGGCAGGGGCTGGTGGGCAGGAGCTGGTGGGCAGGGCCTAGGGGGGCAGGGGCTGGTGGGCAGGAGCTGGTGGGCAGGGGCCTTGGGGGCAGGAGCTGGTGGGCAGGGGCTGGTGGGCAGGGCCTCGGGGGGCAGGGGCTGGTGGGCAGGAGCTGGTGGGCAGGGCCTCGGGGGCAGGGGCTGGTGGGCAGGGGCTGGTGGGCAGGGCCTCGGGGGGCAGGGGCTGGTGGGCAGGGGCTGGTGGGCAGGGGCTGGTGGGCAGGGCCTCGGGGGGCAGGGGCTGGTGGGCAGGAGCTGGTGGGCAGGGGCCTCGGGGGGGCAGGGGCTGGTGGGCAGGGCCTCGGGGGGCAGGGGCTGGTGGGCAGGGGCTGGTGGGCAGGGCCTCGGGGGCAGGGGCTGGTGGGCAGGAGCTGGTGGGCAGGGCCTGGGGGGCAGGGGCTGGTGGGCAGGGGCTGGTGGGCAGGGCCTCGGGGGGCAGGGGCTGGTGGGCAGGAGCTGGTGGGCAGGGCCTCTGGGGGCAGGGGCTCGGGGGGCAGGGGCTGGTGGGCAGGAGCTGGTGGGCAGGGCCTCAGGGGGCAGGGGGCTGGTGGGCAGGGCCTCTGGGGGCAGGGCCTCGGGGGGGGGCAGGGGGCTGGTGGGCAGGGCCTCTGGGGGCAGGGCCTCTGGGGGCAGGGCCTCGGGGGGGCAGGGGCTGGTGGGCAGGGCTGGGGGCAGGGCCTCTGGGGGCAGGGCCTCGGGGGGGGCAGGGGCTGGTGGGCAGGGCCTCGGGGGGCAGGGCCTCTGGGGGCAGGGCCTCGGGGGGGGGGGCTGGGGCAGGGCCTCGGGGGGCAGGGCTGGTGGGCAGGCTCTAGTGGGTGGGGCAAGGGCTGGTGGGCACGGGGGCTGGTGGGCAGGGCCTTGGTGGGCAGGGGCCTTGGGGGGCAGGGGCTGGTGGGCAGGGCTGGTGGGCAGGGCCTCGGGGGGCAGGAGCTGGTGGGCAGGGGCTGGTGGGCAAGGGCTGGTGGGCAGGGGCCTGGTGGGCAGGGGCTGGTGGGCAGGGCTCGGGGGGCAGGGCTGGTGGGCAGGGGCTGGGGCAGGGCCAGGTGGGCAGGGGCAGGGGCTGGTGGGCAGGGGCTGGTAGGCAAGGGCTGGTGGGCAGGGCTGGTAGGCAAGGGCTGGTGGGCAGGGGCTGGTGGGCAGGGGCTGGTGGGCAGGGCCTCGGGGGGCAGGAACTGGTGGGCAAGAGCTGCTGGGCAGGGGCGGTGGGCAGGGGCGGGAGGCAGCTGTGCCGGCTGCCAGGTGGGCAGAGGAGTCCAGGAGTGACGACCGCTTCATCTGAGCCCCGCGGGCGGCTGCGCTCCTGCTGGCCCTTCCTGGCTCCTCCCCTTGGTGTGGACGCAGAGGAAGGGTCTGGGCTCCCTCCCCACCGTGGTGAGATCATGGGGCTGCCTCCGTATGTCCTGTCAGCTCCCCAAAAGTAATGGGGAACAGATGCGCTGCGGGGCCTGGGTGGGGGAGCCAGCAACTTCGGCCGCTGGCTGCAGCTGCCCGCATGCGCAGGACGCTGGACGCAGCTCCCAGGAGCCAGCAGGTGAGCAGCGTCCCCAAGCGACAGGGCCTCTAGTGGCCCAGGCCCCGACCTGTGCAGACCAGGGCAGCTGAGTCCTGGCCCCACACCTCCCTGCGAAGACGCCCCATTCTGGTGACGTGGGCGGGTCGGTGGATCAGAAAGCCCGAGGGCCCGGGGCACCCAGGCGTCCAAGACCTTGATGCTTGATGCAGCGGGACGCAGCAGCGACCTCCATGGCTCTCCCGGCGAGGCACGCGGCACCACCCACTGCTGAGCACCTGGCAGCGCCGGTGGCACAGAGGCCGAGGAGAAGAGCTATTTGGAGAAAAAATGGGGGGACATGGAGGGTGTGGGGAGGGTGTGGGCATTATAATGGGACACCAGGGTGGAGGAACATTTAGACACAGACCTAAGAGACAGGGGGTTCTGAGCCATGAGTCTTGGGCCCTGGAAAGAGCCTGTGCAAAGGTCCTGTGGCAGGAGTTTCCTGACGCACCTGGCCGCTGGCTCAGCCTTGCTTGGGGCTGGGTCCTGCTGGGCCCCAGAGCTGCCCTGCTAGACAGCGGAGCGACCAGCAGACAGAGCCAGCAGCGACGGCCGCCACCCCGCTGTCGGCAGCCTTGGCACAAAGCTGTCTAAGTCCTGCTCGACCCTTGAAGGGCAGAGCCCTGGGCATCGGCAGCCTGTGGGGAAAGGCAGCACCCAGGAAGGGGAGGCCCGAGCAGGAGGCAGGGTGGCCGGCCAACCTGTGGGGGACCTAGCAGGGGAGGCCTGCGGGGGACAGGACTGGGGCCATCCTTACTCTGCCCCTGCTCTCCAGGTGTTGCCGAAAGCTCCGTCCTTGTCCCCAATGCCAATCAATTAACGAGGACATGGTTTTCAGAAAAAGGAAAAAGAAGGTTTATTGCTTTGCAGGCAAAGGAGAAGCACAGGGGACTCCTGTCCCAAGGCCGTGACTCTGCCCACCCACAGGAACGGGGGCTTTTATAGGGGCGATTCAGAGAAAATGAGATTAGGGAGGAGAGATCAGGAAGGAAAAGGTCAGGGGAAAGGAGACTGGGGAAAACACGTAAGTTTCAAAGCCACAAGGGATATAGTCAGAGCATCAGGTGAACCCCCGTCACACAGGGTTCTGCCCCCGAGCCTCCTTCCTGTCCCACTTTCTGTCTTCCCTTCTCTATTAAGCACACTCCTCCACGTTATTTAGTTTTATTTACTTTTTTGGGTTTATAGTTGGCACCGGGGATTGAACTCCACGTTATTTAGTTATTTACTTTTTTGGGTTTATATTTATTTTGGCACCGGGGATTGAACTCAGAGGCACTCGACCACTGGGCCACATCCCCAGCCCTGTTTTGTATTTTATTAGAGACAGGGTCTCACTGAGTTGCTAAGTGCCTCGCCACTGCTGAGGCTGGCTTTGAACTCACGATCCTCCTGCCTCAGCCTCCCAAGTGCTGGGACTACAGGCATGCGCCACCGCGCCCGGCCCTCCACGGATTTTAATCACGTTCTCTGTGACCAAGTCAGATGTGCCTCACTGCCCCGAGCCCGCCCTTCTGTTTGGGACCTGGCCCTGGTCATCTCCCATGGCTGAGGGCTTAGCACCCAGGGTGTGCCTGCCTGTGTCCACAGCGCCAAGACCCCCCGGCGTGCCCCGAGAGCCTGTGCCAGGGAGCAAGGGGCTCGCACCTGGCCCGAAAGCCGGGGCGTGCCGATGTCTAGGGAGCGGCTGCAGCCACGCACCTGGCGGCGGAGGCAGGCTCCTGTGGGGCAGCTGGCACAGCAGTGGGGACAGCAGGGAGGCCCTGCCTGGCCTGCACCCTTGGACACATTTGCTGGGCCCCCTCGGGTTAGGTAGTGCTGGTCACAAGTGGGACCAGTCCTGTCCCCTTAAGAGTCCGTGTCTAAAGGGCAGTGGACACTAACCAAAGGCGGTTGCACTTGAAGCTGCGTCAGGAGCAGGGGACATGCAGGGGACCAGAGGGGTCAAGAGGGCAACACTCAAGCCACCCGCGCCAGCCAAGGGGCCAGTGGCAGCAGGGCCGGAGTCTGCTCCTCTTTGAGCTTCAATGCCAACTTGGACGGAGCAGCTCCCTCCTGGGAACACAAGCCAGCAAACTGCGGGGGGAGGGGGGAGGGAGGGAGGGGGAGGGAGGGGGAGGGGGGGGGGAGGGAGGGAGGGAGGGAGGAGGGGGAGGGAGGGGGGGGAGGGGGGAGGGAGGGGGAGGGAGGGGAGGGGGAGGGAGGGGGAGGGAGGGAGGGGGGGGGAGGGGGGGGAGGGAGTGGAGGGAGGGAGGAGGGAGGGGGGAAGGGGAGGGGGGGAGGGAGGGAGGGGGAGGGAGGGGGAGGGAGGGAGGGGGGGAGGGAGGGGGAGGGAGGGGGAGGGAGGGGGGAGGGAAGGAGGGAGGGGGAGGGAGGGGGAGGGAGGGAGGGGGGGGAGGGAGGGCCAGAAGCAGGTGGATGGCACATTCGGAGGGTGGCTTGAGGTGACCGTGGCTGGGGACGAGCACAGGGCCGCGGTCACACAGCAGGCGCTGCTGCCAAGTGCAGCCCCCCCCCCCCAGCAGGTTCTCTCCAAGCCACTTGCGGCCGGTCTCTCCCCCCGGATCGCAGGGTGTGGGAGCGATTAGCCGGGCCTCAGGTGTCCAGCCGAGACAGGCCGCCCGGCTCACCCGGCTCCTTTCAGCGGCAGACAGAGAACAAACGCAGCCCACCAGAGACATACTGCAGACCCTCTGGTGCCTCAGAGAGCACAGCCCGGGCCTCGACCCCACCCAGAGCCAGAGCCTTCAAAACGCAGGGGAGTCTGCGGGCCAGGCACATGTGGGTGCAAGATGGCGCGGCGCTGCGCTGCCCCTCCCCGCAGAGCGGCTGGGCCGCCGGGGCCTCGCAGGGGCAGGCAGGAGACCCCAGGAAAGGTGCGTGTGGGCCTCTGCCCCGTGAGGAAGGCCTGTCCCGGGACTGTGCCCAGCCTGGCACCCTTGCCCACTGTGGCCCCCGGGTTTGGGGACAGTGACCCCCGCCCCCGGAGCAGACTCTCTGCGGCTGTCCCACAAGGTCCCACAGGTGGGTTCTGGGCTCTGCGGCCAGGTGCTCTCCACAGGACGGGACCGTCACCTTCAGAGGACCAGTGGCCACAGCTTCAAGATGGGGCCCCAGCCGGGAGGCTCCTCCCTCAGCACACCCCTCGCTGCTTCCCCGTGGGCACGTGGCCCCACGGTCAGCCACCAAACTTGAAGCCCAGGCTTGAGAGGCCGTGGGCAGGCTGCTGTCCCTCTGACTTGGCTGCCCGTCCTTGTCTATGAAAGGGGGATCCCGGCAGCACCCACCCAGGAGGTTGCTGTAAGGACAGGAGTGGTGTGTGTGCGTGTGTGCACGTGTGTGTGTGCGTGTGTGTGCACACGTGTGTGTGTACGTGGGTTTGTGTAAGTTGGTGTGTGTGGGCGCTCCCTGGCTGCACTCGGTCGGGAGCTGACACACTTAGCCTTGACCTTGGCTCCTGTCACTCCCCCTGGAGGAGCCAGAGCCCTTCCCTGGACAACCACTGGCCTCAGCACCAGGACAGGGGACACCAGGGGGAACGGCCACCAGGGGAAGTGTCACAAGGACACGGGGGCGCCCACTGCCCAGAGAGGGGACGAGTAAGCGTGACACCTTGATTATGACCCACTGACAAACCGGGGCCCTGCTTGATGCCTCGGTGCCCGGGCAGCCCAGGGACATGCGCGGCGAGCTGCCCCACGACACGCTTGCTGGCCACAGAGAGGACAAGAGAGACTTCACGGAGCAGCGGCCACCTAACCCATACCAGGGCCAACGTCACCAGTGAAGGGACAAACCACAGCCGCGAGCCACAGAGAGGACAAGAGAGACTTCACGGAGCAGCGGCCACCTAACCCCATACCAAGGCCAACGTCACCAGTGAAGGGACAAACCACAGCCGCGAGCCACACAGCCAGGTGCCAGGAGAGTCCACGCGGCGTCCGTCCTGATCTTCCTGCCAAGGCTGGCCAGCACGGAGCCCTGCAGCCAGCCCCTGCTCAGGGTCGGGGCGTCGGAGGTGGGTTCCCGGCCCTGGCCGGCCGAGGGACAGCGGGAGCGCCCTGTGGCTTGGACAGGAATCCGGCCACGCGTTTAAAGGCTTGTCTGCCGTAGCGTGGGGCCCTCTGCGGCGGGGCGGGCGCTGCCGCTGCGCTCGGGGGTGGCAGCTGCGCTGGCGCAGGCCTCCTCAGGGCTCGAGCTCCGGGCCAGAGACCCGCACCCCGTCTTTCGGTTCCTCGGTTGCTTTAATGTCCCGTCTTCGAGGAGGCTCCCCCGGAGGAAAGGCCAGGGCTTGAGGTCACACCAGCCCTCGCTGGCCCTGTCGGAGCTGCCCAGTGGGCCCCCGCATAGGACCTGTCCCCAGTGATCTGCGCTGACAGTCCTGGTGGCACAGAGCAGCTAAGGGAGAGGGTGTAGGAGGGCCTGCCACACCCGTGCCTGGCAGCAGCAGACCCCACGCGGCCCCCGAGGTCCAGGCCTGGCCAGGCCCTCCCCGGAGTCTGGACTGTGCCCCTCTCCTCCCTTGCCTTCCAGCCCTGGCGGACGTGACGCCCTCTGTGACGTGTCAGGCCTCTGTCTTCCCCGTCCTCCGCCAGGCGGGCCTCAGGTGGAGCTCCCCGCCACCCCGCGCCATGTGGGCCTCCCCTGAGTGGACCTGCCAGGGACAGCAGCAGAGAGGAGAGGGCCCCTGGGCCTGTGTTTAGGAAGGGCCCGGGGCTCACTGCGGGTGCCACAGCTCCCGGGTGGGTGGACCCAAGGCGGGCATCCCCCGCCTGCGGTGAGCAGCAGACTGACCGGCATGCCACAGAGCACCGGGCCCAGGCTGTGGAGCCAGAGTGAGGGTCTAGGCCAGCGCCGAGGGCCGCCCTTGAGCCCCTTGGCCACTTCCTGCTCCAGCGCCGAGGCGGCTGGAAGCTGGAGTGCTGTCTCTGCACACAGCAGGGAGGGACCCCTGTCCCTGGCACGGGGAGGGCCCTGCAGGGCCTGTCACTGGACATGTGTGGGGTCAGCTTCACCACAGAGTGTGGTTAGCCCTTGGTCACTGTGAAGCGTGGCCTGGCCGCGGTGTGGGTTGAGGCTCGGCCTGGCAGAGGCTGTGTCCCAGAGAGATGCAGCCACAGGAAGGGGCCGGGCTCCGCCGCCAGCCCAGGACTCCTCCGAAGCCAAGGCAGGACAAGCTCGATGGTCAGACGGGCCTCCCCGTCCGTGCCCTCCCCTCTGGAGCGGACGGGTGAGGTTTTCCAGAGAAAATGCTTTCAGCAAAAGGTAGCAGCCTCCCGGCCACCCGGTGTGCAGGGTGGCCGCGCCAGCCCGCCCCTGCCCCGGGGGGCTCTCACTGAGCCAGAGCAGCGTGCCCTGCAGCCAGTGTGGCCCGGGCCACTCGGGCCTGGACAGCAGCCCAGGGGCTCGGACGAGTTGGGCCCTGTTCCAGCGACGGTGGAAAACACTCAGGACCTCTTGAGAAAGGGAAGTCGACGGGGAGCAGGGCCCGGGGCCACCCGACCCTGGGTCCAGGGTCACTCTGCCTCGGTGACTGTGAAGCGGGCCAAGTGGCTCCTTGCGTGCAGTCAGGACGCGGGACCAAGTGCGGGGCAGCAGGGCTCGGGTCGGGGGCAGAAAGCCTACGGTCTGGAGGCGCCTGCTCTGCAGGACCCCACGAGTCACAGCCCTGGGTGCGAAGGACACGTTTTAAGATCCGTTCAAATGACGGTGCCCAGAACCCGGAGGTTCCTCCCGCCCCCCAGCAGAACCCGCAGCAAGGACCGCCTTGGCCCAGACCCGCCTTGCCGCGGGGAGCCGTCCTCTCTAGCCAGAGGCCCTCCCTCCCAACACCGCCATCACGTTCCCAGACAGCAGAAGCCACGGGTGCTGCTGAGAGGAACACGCTGACCCCCAGCGTGGAGCCAAGCCCTGCTACAACAGCCTGGATGTCCCCTTTCTAGGTCTCCTCCCGCGTCAGGCCAGCAGACGCAGACCAGAGAGCTGGGAGGGGCCGCGAGCTGCAGGCCCGGCCAGCGCCACGGCTGGAGGGGGGCGCGCGCGGGCTCCCACCCGGCTGACCCCTGTCCTTGGCCCCTGGGGCCTTGGTGCCTCCTTCCCCAGAGAACAACCTGCTGGCCTCAGAGTCCCCGGCCAACTTCCGAGGGACCTTCTCCTGGCAGCCCTGCCCGCCCCTGCTCCCGAGGGGCCCTGGTCATCCCCAGTGCCCTCCCTGCTTGGACGTCTCCCAGCACGGGCCTGGCGCTGGTCTCTGGCCTCTGGCTGGGCGGCGCAGCAAGAGGACAGCCTCAGGCTGGTGGCAGGTGAGTAGGGGACTCCTGCCAAGACCAGGGTGGGACAGAGCAGGGTCAGCTGACTGGGCCCAAGGAGGTCAGAGGCTGACCTTGCAGAAGCACGTGCTGTCTGGGGGGCTGGAGAGGGCGGAGGGGTCGAGACCCAGCCTGGAGGCCATGGGAACCCTGGGGCAGAGGCTCAGGGGTGTGACTCAGGTGGCCCCGCTACAGACCTGCAGGGACACAGTGGGCAGAGTGGGGACAGCAAGAGGGAGGGGAAGGGCCTCGTGGGGAGGGGTCGGTGCCAGATTAAGGAACCTGCTTGGTGCTGGGCCACCCAGCCAAAGCACCGCCCTCTCTGGGACGCAGCCTTGGGTCGCCGCCTGCTGAGGCAGTGGCGCAGTGCCACTTGGGAAGGGTCCCGGCCCCGACCCACTGCCTGACTCTCAGAGAGCAGCCCGAGAATTGGCAACCCCAGCCTCCCCATCAGGGCTCTCAGAGGGGAGGAGAAAAGAGGGAGAAAGGCGGGAGTTGGGCCTGGCAGAGGCTGCGGGGCGCGGGTGCTTTTTGCAGAAAACCTAGAGCTGCTGAGAAGTCACCACCGAGCCTCCAGAGGCCAGGCCAGACCTCCAGGTGGACTGCCCCAGGCTCCTGAGGTCTACCCGGGAGACGGGAGTGCTCGGCCCTACTGGGCTCCAGGCCTGGGACGCTGCTGCCACTCTGTCCCCGTCCTTCGTCCCTCCAAGTGACTCACAGCTTTCAGTGTGCTTTTCCTGAGATGGAAACCGGTTGGTGTTGATGTGTTTTTCCCGGACTTCTTTCTATTTAAACCTGCTGACCTTCGGAGCCCACCCCTGCATAATGCAAGAGCTCTTGAAGAGAAATCAATCGAAGCTTGACGAAAATGGATTTGCATTCGCGTTTTCTGAGACGGGCATTTCTTTAAAAGGCTCTGTGTTTAAGCACTGTGTGAGTGTGCCTGTGTCTGCGCACACTTGTGAGTGCAGAGGCTGGGTGACAGAGGATACTCGGTGTCTTGAATTCAAATTCCACCTCTTCCTGCTGCTGTGTGGCCACAAGTGAGTTCCCTAGCATCTCTGAATCGGTCGCTCCTCCTGAACAGAGGCTTAGGAGAACGCAGTCACTGCTGACTCTCAACAAGGGCTCTGTGGGCGGCCCCAGCCTGCTCCACCTCCGGGTGCAGGTGGGGGAGGACACACATCCAGGGCTCTGCTGCACCCTGAAGGTCCCAGGACGCTCCGTCCCTTGAGCTCACCAGGCACCCAGTCCTGGGGTGGGGCCACGTGCCCTGTCTGGCCCAGGACTGGGCTCCTGCCCGCAACCAGCATCCCCTGCCCCCCTCGCTTCCTGCAGCCAGGCTTGGGTGGACTTGGGCCTGGGTGATGGCCAGCAGGGAGGCTGCTGGTGGCCAGGACACGTGGAGCCCAGGACCTGGCCACCTGTCGGCTCTGGCAGTGCCATCAGAGGGGCCCAGGGCAACTGCTGGGGCCCCAGAGCCTTTCAGCGCCCAGACAGGGGGAGGGCACCGGGACTGGGGGGTGTGGGTGCTCAGGAGGCCACTGGCCCCTTCCTCGGGGGCTCGGGTCCCTCGGGCCAGCTTCAGCTTGTGGCCCCGCTGCCTGCCCTGACCGGGTGGAGAAGGGCCAGCAGCTATCGCTCCCTTGCGGGCAGGGAAGCTGAGGCGCTGGAGCTCTGGCCTGCACCCCTCATCTTCCCAGGGGCGTTGGCATATCCCTGCCTCCAGCAGCACGGAGGGGACGGTGGGGAGGACCTTGCAGGGCAGGAGCAGGTTGCCCTGGGGCCTGCTGTCCTGGTTCCCAGCCCTCAGGCCCTGCCCACCAGGAGGCCCACTCTCTGCTCAGGCCTGGAGGACAGCCCTCTGGCTCCTGAGAACCACCCAGAGATGCGCTGCCAGGCTGGGCTCCAACCCCAGAGCGCGGCCATGGGGTCAGGCCCCCTCCAGCTGACCCCAGTCTCCCCACCTGCGGCCTCCTGAGAAAGAGGCTCCCTGCTGGGGGTGGAGCCAGGGCCACCACGCAGCTCCTCCAGGGGGACCTCGGGAAGCCCCAGGCCTTGGGAGACAGCAGCACCAGGCTGGCCCCCGCACAGGGACTTGTGGGAGCCACCTCCCCCACTGGCTGCCTTGTGCAGAGCCCCAGGACTGGGGATCTCAGAGAAGAGTGGCCGGGCAAGGGCCCAGGTGGGGCTCTGGCAGGAGAGAGTGGGGACCTGCCCATTCGCCTTGAAGTCGCCATACTTCACTTTTTTTTGAGCAAAGGACCCTATTTTCATTCTGCAGTGGGCCACACAAATTATGTCTGGGAAGGGCCAGGAGCAGGCAGCGCAGGGCAGGGGTGGGGTGGGAGGACGGGGAGGGGGCTCAGCATCCAGATGTCAAAGCCCGGGAGTCAAGGACACCGCTGAAGGTCGCTCAGCGCCGGGGTTTAACCAGGCGCGGAAACTTCCCCAGTCTCCCAGGCTGGGCAGGATGGGGAACAGGGAGGAGGGTCTCCCGCCCTCGCCTGACCCCTGAGTCGCCCCTCAGCCCCCTCCGACCCCTTGACAGCGCCTGCGGGGCTCAGGGTCACCGCCCGGCGAGAAGGTTAAGCAAGCAGTCGCCGCTGGAGGGGCGGGGCCTCCAGCTTTGGGGCGAGCTGGTGCCCCCGCCGGGCCTGGCGGGGGAGGGGAGCTAATCCTCCCGAGCAGACGCGGCCGGGAGGCTTGGGTGGGCCTCCGCCGCCGCCGGAAAGGCCCAGCGACGAGGAGGACCCGAGGGAAGCACCGGGAGGCAGGAGCGCAGGGCCTGGGCAGGCCGCGGTAAGACGGGGCGAGCCTGGCCCGGCCGGGCGGGGTGGTGGCGGCCGCAGAGCCGGGCGAGGCGCCGGGGACGAAGACCCAGAGGCCCAAAGCAGCGCCGGGCTCCCCCAGCCCTCGGCATCTGTGCGCCGCGGGGCAGCTGGCAGCTTCGCTCAGGGAACCCAAAACCGCAGGGAGGCGCAGGAGCCCTGAGCGCTGAGCAGCAGCCCTGGCCCACGGCCACCCCGGCTGGTACCTAGGCCATGCAACAGGCACGGGCTCTGCCCCGCGATGCCGCGGGGGAGCACAGGCTCAGCGAGGTGGCGTCAAGGCCGGAGGCACGGCAGATCTGCGCCTAACCTGGGTTCCAGACCTCGATGTGGAGGCAGGCCTCCCCAGACTCGGCCTCAGGGCCTTTGCCACGCTGGGTTTCTAGGCCATTGTGGGCAGGAAGGTGTGGAGGGCCGGGTTAAGGACAGTGTTCTGCCCGAGTCCGGGGACAGGCTGGGGGAGCCCAGGCCTGCACCCGAGGCCCCCACTTGGGCTGCGAGCACAGCTGCAGGGAACTCAAGGAGGCCCTGGGGCGGGGTGGGGGAGGAGGGCTGGAGGGGAGCCCAGGAAAGGCCCGAGGCGGAAGGGGACACCCATTCTCGGGACAGGAAGTTAAAGGGTCTTGCTCAAGAAGGCCTCAAAGGCCGTGTCCCCAGCCCCGTGGTTGTTGGGGCTGGCTGCCGCCCACGCTCCAGGACACTGGTTCTCCCTGCAGGGCAGAACGAATCTGCCAGGGGCTGGAGGGGAGCGGGCGATGGGAGCTGCGGGGACCTGCTCCAAGAAGGGATGGCTCTGGGAACAGAGGGCCAGGCCGAGAGCCACTCCCGCTCGCGTGACTTCACATGTGGTTTCCTTCTAACCACTTGATCCCAGTCACGAGCGCAGGGCTGGGTCGCGCCGTCTACTCTGCCCGGCTGGCGCCTGCTCTTTCTGCTACGGGGCTGACGTGGGGCGGGATGGTTGAGGCTTTCCTGCCCACAGACCCAATTCCTGAGCAGGTGGTCCCGACCCAGGCGCTGGGCCCTTCCCCTCGCGGCTCGTGTCCTCGCAGGTGCGCTGGGTCAGCAAGTCGCCCAGGCGCCACCAGCTACAGGATGGGCAGGAGGCACTTCCTGGCGCGCCGCGGCTCCCCGACTCCGGGGTGTCCTCCGCCGGGGAGAGCAGACCAAAGCCCCCAGACACCCACAAAGCAAAACCGGGAAAGGCAGCGCTTCCGCGGGGTGGGGCCGAGGGCCGGGCAGAGGAAGGGGCGGCGGCGTTTTCCGCGGGGACCTGCGCGCTCCTCCTCCGCGGCCGTCGGGGACCCGCGGCCGGGCGGGCAGCGGCTCCCTGTCCCTGTCCCTGTCGGCTCCCGCCCTCCGCAGCCCGGGAGGGCGTGTGACGCAGCCCCAGGGTGAGGACGCGCCGACTCCCCTGGAAGAGCCGCGAGGGCACCGTGGGCCTCCCGGGCGCTCAGCGGCGGCCTCGCCCCTGCCCCTCCGGCGCACCCGCGGAGCCTCAGGGCCGCCAGGTAAAGGGGCCTCACAGGGCGCCTCGGCGGCGAAGGCCCCCATTGCGGGTGCTCTTTGAGCCTCCCGAAGCCCCAGGTGGGGCCCAAGACCGAAACAAACACCCAAACTGGCAGCTTTGCGACAGGTCCCCGGCTCGCTCAGCCACCAGGCCAGGCGCTGCGGGAACAGCGGCGGTGGCAGGAAGCACTGCCGCCCGCCTGCGCACGACTCCGGGGCCTCAAGGCGGAGCTGCGAGAAGGAGCCAGGGCCAGAGAAGAGCGCAGGACAGAGCTCCGGGTGGTGTCGAGGGTCCCCGCCCACCATCCTTCCTCCACCCACCTCCCTCTTTTCTCTAGCCAAGCAGGCAGGGCTCCCTGGCTCCCCCAGTCCCGGCCTTTCCCGGGGTGGCACACTCCAGTCAAAGTCACTTTGCAGCCTTACAAAGTGCATTTGCCAGCTTGGATACCTCCCTGCAGTCAGCCAGCCTTTAGTGAGCATCTGCTAAGTGCCTGTGGCCTTGTAAGTCCTAGGCTCCCAGGTGAGTCACCTGGGAGCGTCACATGTGGGTGAGGCGGGCCATCGGCACATCAGTGATCTGCGTTTCCCGGAGGGGTCTCAGAGGAGACCACGCTCGAGTTGGACCCTAGTGACACTGCCACTGGAAGAGAATGGCATGCAGTCAGTTCTGCTGGGAGGGTAGCCGGTGCCCAGGGGAAGGGCACGGGAACAACAGCAGTGCCGGGGACAGAACGCAAAGGGAGACACGGTGTCCACTGCCACCCAGCAACGGAGACACGGTGTCCACTGCCACCCAGCAACGGAGACACGGTGTCCACTGCCACCCAGCAACGGAGACACGGTGTCCACTGCCACCCAGCAACGGAGACAACGGTGTCCACTGCCACCCAGCAACGGAGACACGGTGTCCACTGCCACCCAGCAACGGGAGACACGGTGTCCACTGCCACCCAGCAACGGAGACACGGTGTCCACTGCCACCCAGCAACGGAGACACGGTGACAGCAACGGAGACACGGTGTCCACTGCCACCCAGCAACGGAGACACGGTGTCCACTGCCACCCAGCAACGGAGACACGGTGTCCACTGCCACCCAGCAACGGAGACACGGTGTCCACTGCCACCCAGCAACGGAGACACGGTGTCCACTGCCACCCAGCAACGGAGACACGGTGTCCACTGCCACCCAGCAATGGAGACACGGTGTCCACTGCCACCCAGCAACGGAAAGGAGCAGGCCTTGTGGATGCCAGGGGCAGGAGATGAGCTCAGACCTGGGCTGGGGCGGGGAGTTAGTGCAAGACCGCCGGCAAAGCGGAGGTCCTCCTTAGGCTGCTCCCCCCACACTCCCCACCTGCTCGGAGGCTTTCTGAGATGCAGCAAGGCTGAGCCTGCGCCTGGACAGGTTCATGCCCTGCAGGCTCACTGAGGTTGGTGTGGGCAGGGAGGCTGTAAGTTGGTCCTGAGGGGGATCCTTATGCCCATTCTTCAGATGAGGAGACCGAGACTTAGATCAGCAAATGGAAGAGGGTGCACTGCACTTGGGGAGGAGCAGCAAGAGCCAGCAACCACTTAAGCTGCTTAATCCGGGGGGACGGCTTGACAGTGGGGAGACTGCACCCCACCTGGGGCCAGGATTCGCCCAGAGTTGCTGAAGCTAAGGCTGAGCAAGCCCATGCTGCCCAGACACAGCCAGGGGCAAGGGAGCAGCCTCCCCGCTCTGTAGGGAGCACAGTAGGGCAGCCACCCCCAGGGAGTGAGCCTGCAGGAGCGCCTGGGGGCCCGCCCCTGCTGGGGCAGCTGTCAGATCTGCTCCTAGTTGGGGGTCACCACGCAGGTGATGGGGTGCAGGGTCAGCTCTCTGGTCGGTCCTCCAGCCTGGTTACAAGGAGACAGCCCCCCACTCCTGGTCCCCGCCCTGGGCTGTGCTGGGTTGGCCCCTGGCCTTCCCCAAAGAGATGAGGCCAGCACAGCACGTGGGGGAGGCGGGGTCTTGGCGGTCCTGCCTCTCCCGGGGGTGCCCCTGTAGAGACCCAACAGGAAGGCGGAGCCTTGGCTGGAGTTGGCTACAGCTCTCCTTAGAGTGCTCAGGTAGGCTCAGGAGGGTGCCGCATGTGGCCACCTCCTCCTGACGCAGCACAGGGGACTGGCACCAGGCTTTGTGTTAGACGGGGACGCCGTGTCGTTGTGCTTTCCCGCGCGCGTGTGCTTTCCTGCGCGCGTGTGCTTTCCTGCGCGCGGGGAGACCAAGGGAAGCCGCTAGTGAGTGTGGGAGGCCACCTGCGGGCCCCAGCCCAACAGGATTTCAAGGGCAGCAGAGTCCAAGGGTGCTGGGCTCTGGGTCCTGCTGGGTGGGGCTGCCACCTTCCTTCCTGGTCCCCTTGCTCTGGTCCCAGAGTCCTGGGAACCTGGAGCAACGGGAAGCGCCCACCTGAGGATGGGGCTTGAGGCGGGCAGGTGGTCCCACGGGGTGGGTTGAGTGGGGGTGCTGGGGACAGACTGGAGCGGGGGTGCTGGGGACAGGCTGCTGCTGGCCCGGGGTGTTTGGTTCCTTCCTTCCTTTTCTCGTCGTGCGCTGCAGAGCCTCTCCTGCCCTGGGAACCAAGACCCAGACCCGGGCAGCGGGAAAGGGCAGTGCCAGGGCCCCTCCTCCAGCGCAGGCCCCACGCACAGCAGGGGAGGCCCCTCCTGCTCTCAAGGGCCGTGTAGAGCCGGGGGATGCCGGTACCTGGGGCTCCGAGTGAGGGGCAAAAGGACCTGTGCTGCACAAAGGGGAGCTCACCGTCCCCACCCGACAGTCCCAGTGCCATCTGCTTGCTGGCCAGGGCTTCTGGCTTTGACCACTCAGCATCGGCCTGGCCAGGACATAGCGTGGGGCGGGGTCCTGGCATGACAGCGCAGGGACGTGGCCTGGGTCTGGCGCTTTGGGTTTCTTGGACTGGGCGCAGCAGGGCCAGGCGCGCTCTCCTGTGTGGGGAGCATTCAGAGTCCCCGCTGTCCTCCCCCCCTCCCCCTGGGATTGTGAAGGAGCAGCGGCCTCCCAACCCCTGGAGCCTCCAGCTGGGAGGCGGCCCGGGGATCAGACCTCTGCGTGGTGGGGTGTGGTAGATGCAACCCCAGCTGGCACCCCACCTCTGCCAGGGACTGGCCTGCTCTGGGCATCGCCCTGGCCCCTGTTATTATGTCCCCTCCTTTTTCACTGAGAACACTAAGGGGTTAAAAAGCCACGGACTTCCATAGCTTGGGTGTGGCACTGGACGATTCAAGGGACCCTGGGGCAGGATCCACCTGCAGCAGGTGGCAGTTGTAGGCATCAGGCATCTATATCTGTTCTCCAGGGCAAACCTGCACACAGGCAGGGGGTGGGGCCGCAAAGCAGGGGGCGGGGCCACGTTGCTTTCAGAGACCCTCAGTTGGGGACACAGCCATGTGGGGCCGGCAGGGCAGTGACCCCCCGGCATTGGGTGGCTGAGAAGCAGGAAGGGCTGTCCCCTGAAGGACCTGCCCCTGGGGGATTCCTGCACCACCGGAATAGAGCAAAGAAAGAAAGGCTCTTCAACTTCAGAGTTGAATTCAATCATAGCACCAGCTGCCTCTGTGGGCCCTGGAGGTGCTGTCCAAGGGTGAGTTCTTCATCCCCAGCTGCCTAAGGGTGCTGGCCACCTCCTCTTCCCCCTCACTGGCCACAGGGTTTCTCTCTGGCAAAGGGATGCTGCCTGGCTGAAGTAAGAGTGACCCCTGCGCTCCTCTAGCCATCTGGTCACTGCCCTTGTAACTAAGTAGCATCCCCCCTCTGGCGCAGACTGTGGGTTCTGGAAGCTGGTGTTCCTGGCGAAGTGGGCTAGTCGGCTAACCGCTACATTGGTGTCTTGTTTCAAGAGAAGGATTAAAATGGAAAAGTGAGCTAATTTCCAGCTAACATGTCACCACAAAGTGATCAGGCTGGACACTGCCTCCTGCTGGCATCTTGCGCTAATTGCAGGTCAGGAAATGGGGCAAGTCAAGCCTCCTGGCTGCTGGAGTCTTGTGGCTACTGGACTTGAATGCCAGCCCCAAGCAGCAACGATAGCATCGTCTGACGGATTTCAAAGGTCTCCCTTGCTCATGGAGATCTGGAGGCCTCTTCCTCATTGTGCAGAACCAGGAAGCGTGAGCCCCCAGGCCTGAGCTGAGGAATGAGGGTAAAACTGGCCCCGCACTGGTGGGGATGTGCAGGAGCCCTGTTTGGGGAGATGGCTTAAATTGCGGTGGACTACGGGCTTTGGCTTTGGACATGTTTGGGCATTGGCGCCTTCCGTACTTGGCCCGGGATCTTGCGAGACTTGGCCGGAGATCTCGAGGGACTTGAGCGAGATTGCGGAGGAGGTCGGCGCCATTTTGGAGGTTAGAGGAGCGTGGACGGCGTGTCGGGGTGTAGTTAGAGCCAGGAGAGAAAAGTTGCCAGAATAAAGAGCTGTTTGTTTCCAGTTCGTCTCAAAACTTCTTCCCGCGGCTTCTTTGCTCCAAGCGGCCCATCGCTTCAGGCGACTACAGGGATGGAAGCCCAGGTGGGGCAGGGTGCAGACCGCCAGGGACTGTCCCAGCAGAAACCGCCCTGCCTTGCTGCTTCCTGTGCCCTCCAGAAGGCTCAGGCTCCCCGTCCCAGGATGCAGGGGCTTTACGTGTATGGAATTCCCAGGAGACTGTCTCATGAGCACTCTGGGAAGGAGGAGGAGACATTTCTGGGCCTCACTTTGGTTCTGCCCCATGGCAGCCCAAAACCACACCAGAGACTCTGATTTTTGTTGCCTGTGTGTCCTGGAAGGGATGGGCCCGCGGTGCTGAGGGGTCCAAAGAGTGCATTTGCAAGTCTGTGCAGGACCAGGGTCCATTCCACTAACCTCCTGAAGGTGGCGCCCTTGGGCAGGCCGCTGCTTCAGCCTCCCCCTTGCTTTGGTTTTTTAAAAATCTGAATAAATTCGCCTGGGCTGCAGGCTCCCACTGTGGGGAAACAGCCAGAGGATTCCAGAAGGCTGGAGTGTCAGCAGACAGTTGGCCAGGACAGTCCAAGCCCAGGCGGTCAAGGTTCAAGAAGCTGTTTTGTGTTAGCACGCCCTCCCTTGGCCCCAACAATGTAATGCAGGGTGGTTTGGACATTGTTTGTGGACACATTTATTCAAAGGCTTTTGTTATTTTGTGCTGGGAGTTGAACCCGGGGCCTCATGCATGCAACAGATAGGGTCTTGTTAAATTTCCCAAGCTGGCCTTGAACTTGCGATCATCCTGTTTCAGCCTCTTGAGTAACTGGGATTACAGGTGTGTGCCACCATGCCAGGCTCAAGGGTTATTTTATTTTATGGTACCAGGGATTGAACTCACGGGCACCCAACCACTGAGCCACATGCCCAGCCCTGTTTTGTATTTTATTTAGAGACAGGGTCTCACTGAGCTGCTTAGTGCTTCACATTGAACTCGCGATCCTCCTGCCTCAGCCTCCTGAGCTGCTGGGATTATAAGCATGCACCACCGCTCCTGGCTCAAGAGTTATTTTAAAGCTGTAAATCTCCATCTCCATGCTGGGTGTCCATCGGCACTGAACTGAGAATCAGGCCCCCTTGCAAACTGCAGAATAGTCAGGCATGTATGTAATCACCTTCAGTTGCCGCTCCTCTCCAGCCCTGGCCTCATCACGCACTTTGGGGTGCTCAGACTAGGCCAAGCTGTGACATGAAACCTCCTCATTCCACACACATCCTAACTCACGATCCACCCGGGCTCCCACGCTGAGTGCAGTCAGAGACCAGCTGTCGATCAGCCTGGGTCTCTGGGCTGGTGGCCTCAGAGCTCTGTCTGTGTACAGGGCTCTACATGCACAGAGGCCTCTGGCTGAGGTGTGCAGGCAGAACAGGGCCTTGGCACTGAGAGCCCACTCCTGCTCGGGCACAGAGCATTCAGAGAGGCTGCCCCCAGCCTGCCCTTTGGTGGTGCAGGCTTTGGGTCTGCTGTGGAGTCAGGTGCGCTCGGCCACCAGCTGCTGAGGGTCCCTCCGCTCCTCTCCCCGCCAGGGCCTGCCGCTGAGCTCAAGGGGATCTCTGGGCAGCCTGGGAAGTGGGCAAAAGAAAGGACAATGTGCCCCCACCCCATGCCCTGGAGTCCCCCCACAGGGCGGCGCAGTCCCCGGGCTGTAGGAAGACTGACTGCAGTTCAGGGATAGAGGGGACCCTACTGCCTCCCCTCCCCTGGGCCCCCGTGGGGCGCTCTGCACTGGGCCATTGCTTGCGACCTCCCTTTGAACTAATTTGCCAGGAAAGTTAGCATTCTAGTTGTGGCTCATCATCCTACTTCCTGCAGTCACGGGGTGGTCTGCCCAGGCCCACAGAGAAAATGGCTGGTGGCCCCACCAGTGTTCAGCCCTGGGCCCCGACACTGTGGGAGGCTGGCCAGCACCTGGAGCCCAGCGAGTCTGTCTCCGTCTGTACAGGACACACCTCAGCCTGGGTCCTTCTAAGTAACGGAAATGTAGTTCTCGTAGTCCTGGAGGCTGGAAGCCAGGTGCCGGCAGGGTCCGCATCGGCTGGGGGCTGCTCCAAGATGGTGCCCTGTTGCCGCACCCGCAGGTGGAGAAGGGCCAGAGGATGAACTGCCCCGAGCCTGTCCTAGGGCACTGACCCCGCCTCCAGATGCGCTCTGGCTCCTCTGAAGGCCCCACCTCCTCGCCCTGTTGCACTGGGGAGCACAAACATGGAACCATGGCAGTGTCCCCAAAGACATCAGGTCCTGGTCACTTGATGCAGAAAACGGTGCAGTGATTGCCCAGACTTCTGAGGCATCCTGGTGAGCCCCAAATGCAGCCACACTCCTGAGTGGTGCAGGGAGATGGGCTGGGCCAGGGGAAAGAGGCCACGTGGGGTGGAGTCGGGCTGGGGAGGCAGGAGGGAGCCTCCCTGGAGCCTCCAGGAGGTGGTGAGCTCAGACTGGGGGCCAAGGCACAGTCACCTTCACTGTCCTGTCACCGCTGTGCTCTGTGGTGACAGCCTCCTCAGCCTGCGGTGGCTGAGGCAGACCTGGGCTGCTTGGAGAAGCACAATGAAGGAGAGGAGAGGAAGGAGAGGTCAAGGAAGGGCGGGAGGAGAGGAGGGGGGCAGCAGCAGCGGGCATGGCCCTGGCAGGCTCCCGTAGCTCGGGCCCGCGCCCAGCAGCCCGCACAGGAATCTCCCGCAGACACAGAAGCACCAGCTCCTGGAACACAGCCACGTGGACGAGAAAGTCACCATGTGGCGCGTCCGCCCCACAAATCCACGCAGCCGCTGAGCAGGGTCCTGGGGGCTGAACGGACAGCAGAGCCTGGTGGCCCTGTGGGGGAGGCGGCAGTGGGCACAGGGCGCCCAGCAGATGAGCAGGGCAGAGGGCGACCTGTGGAGATGCCCGGGGGGGGGGGGCAGCGTGGGGCTCTGAGGGCGCAGGACAGCTGGGTTCTGATGGGCGGATGACAACAGGCACATGACGGAGCCCTTGCCCTGGCGGACCTTGTCAGTAGGGTGGGCAGAGACCCTCTGTGGCCTGGGAGGCCATGTGGATGTGGGGTGGTACGTTACGTGTGGGGCATGAGGTTGTGCGGGTCCCCTGAGCAGGTGTGGATGGGGTTTGGTGGGGGTGGGGTGCTGGGGGGGCACGCGCACCATGGGCTGTGGTGCTGCATGGGTGGGCACGCGTGTAAGGCTGTGGCAGGTCTCTGTGTGTAGGAGTGTGTGGACGTGGGGGTGGGGGGCACGTGGTGGTGCCAGGCTGTGTCTGCTGGGAGAGGCCAGGGAGGGCCATCAGAGTGCCCAGGCCTCAGGCGGGGCTGCGGTGGTGGACCAGACGGCCAGCACTCACCTGCTCTGATTCGCATGCATCTGTCTTTTCTGTGCTGAGCGTGTGCAGTCTGTATGTAATATATGTGTATAATATGTATTTCTATGCATTTCCGAGTGGACGGCATGGCCAGTGCTTGGTTGGCAGGCACCTTTTGATGGCCCGTAGTCCTGGCTGACCTGGGTACCCGTGGACTCCTCTGTTGAATGTGGGAACTGAGGCTTGGCGTGGCCAAGCAGCTGCTCTGGGCCACTGAACTGCCAAGGGTGAGCTGGCCGCTGCCCGGGGAGGGCCTGAGTGCCCCCTCCAGGCCGCGAGAGGTCGGCTCATGGTGGCCTCATACGGGGGCACAAGCCAGGATAGCCACTGGGTTGGCCATCTGTGTGTCTGCTGGGGCATGGACTTCTTGGGTGGCTCCTGGCCTGCCCACCCCTCAGCACCCGTTGCCCTACCCCACCCTCCCTCCCCTGTGCACTTGAGCCCAGGAGGACCCCCGGCCTCCCCCCATATCCACCACTCTCTGCCCAGAGAGATGGCCTTAGTGTGCCCTCTGAGCCTGTCACTTAAGGACTAGACTCCTTCAGCGTTCTCCTAGGAATTGCTTTGGTGACTTTCAAATTTTCCATTTCATTTTTTCTTGCACCTGGTACAAAACTTGAAGTCCGCAGGCCCAGGCCCAGGGGACAGTGGCAGACCCTCCCGCCCTGGGCTCCGGCACCCGGTTGGAGGGTCTCTCATCTCCACCACACTGTGCTAGTGTCTGGGGCTGCCGTGACACCATGCTACTCCTGGGGACTTCAGGACAAAAGCATGCTTTCTCCCCCTTTCTGGGGGCCAGAAGCCCCCCACCACAGAGTGGCCTGGCGAGGCGCCAGGAGCTCTCAGGGAAGGCTGGTCCAGGGCTCTCCCCTGCCGCGGGGGCTTCCTCGGCCGGTGCTGTCTATCAGTTAGTTTTTTGTTGCCGTGACCCCAATGCCTGACCAAGAAAACCTGGAGAAGGAAATGCTTACTTTAGGTTCATGGTTTCAGAAGGTCAGTCCACGTTTGGCTGAGTCCACTGCTAGGCCCAAGGTGAGGCCCAAGGTCACGGCACAGGGTGTAGTGGGGGAGAGCTGCTTAGCTCGGGGCAGCCAGGAAGCAGAGAGAAAGAGAGCCAGGGACCAGCTACAGTCCCCCAAGGCACGTCCCCAGTGACCTACTTCCTCTAGCCACACCCCACCTGTCCACAGCCACCACCAACAGTGCATCCAGATCATTAATGCATCACATGGGTCAACCCACTGATGAGGCTGCGGCATGCATGATCCAACTTCTCACCTTTGAACACTGCCATGTCGCCTACCACACACGCTCTCTGGGGGACATTCTTAGATCAAAACCACAACATGGGGGCCTTGCTCCAGTCTCCCCAGGACTTCTCCCTCTATGCATCTGTGTCCAGCTTTTCTACAGGACACCCGTCAGGGTGGTGTTGGCCCACCCTGCTCATGTGGCCTCACCTTTACTGGTCACATCAGCAAGGAACCCACCTCAAATAAGGCCGCATCCAGAGGCACTGGGTTAGGACTTGGAGCGTGAGTGTGAGCAGGGACTGCACCCACGAGAGACGTGCCACCAACAGCCGTTCAGAGTTCGTCTGGTGTGCACGTGGTTCATGGATGTGCCTGTTTACAGGTGACCCTGTAACTCACATCCTGGCCCTCCGTGCCTGTTTCCCCACAGATCCTCAGTCCTTGGGGCAGCCCCTACCAAGGGCTCTGCATTCTGCATCCTGGGTCCGGGCTGTGACCACACGGAGATGGCTCACTCCATACGCCCCCGGCCCCTCCCTCCTGGTTTGCGTGAAGAATGTTTCAGTTTTTCAGAATTATGGACCCCGCCACAGTGGATGCCCGGTGCTGTTACTAGGTGCTCCCAATCCTTGGGGTTCTGCGAGCATTCACCCAAAGCCCCCTGCGCAAGGCCGCCTGCGGCAGGGCTGGAAGTGGCTGCTGAATCCATGGAAGGGGAAGAGGAGTGTGGGACAGGAGGAGTGGGCCCTGGCCAGCCCCTCCCAACCCACCAAAAGGACAGCTAAGCCTGGAGAATGCCCCCGGACCTAACCACAGACACCTGTGCCCAGCAGGCGTTGGGGACCTGAGCAAGAGCCCCACAAACATGCCCTTCCAGGCCACAGACGTGCACTGTAAGGCGGAGGAGGCTGGGAGAGCTTTCCGGGCCAGCGGGGCTCCTGGGCTGGCCAGCTTCAGTTTCCAGAATCTTCCTCTGGCTCCTCGGGAAGGGCTCCCTGAAGCATGGTCACCAGCTCTTTGTTCCAGTCTCTTTTCTCCAACCCCACGTCACTTCCAATCAGGGTCACAGCAGCCTGAGCTGGTCTGAAGGTCCCCAGTGGTTCAGAAAATTCAAATCTGTGCTCCATTGTGGAATCCGAACCCACTCCCACCTCGAGGTGCTCTTCACATTAAAACCATACGTGTTGGCCTTAAAGTGACCGCAACTGTGAAAATCTTCATGGTGGGGGGGGCGGGGAGGACCCACCGGATCAGGGCCCCTGGGCTTGGAATGCAGAGCCAGAGGTTCCAGGAGGGAGCCAAGGGCCAGACTTTGTAGCGCACTTTACAGTGGTCACAAGAGCAACACTGGAGGAATGCTGTCCTGGGGCAAGTCGGTGTGCTCTGCACCCCTGCTGCACCTCGGCCACCAGCCCAAGGAGCTTCCTACGCCCACTTCCAGAGAAGGAAGCCGCGTTTGGCGTCTCGCGGCTGGCTGTTGGTAGAGCTGGGACCCAAATGCGCTCATTTCTACCTTTTTATGCCAACATCCCGCCCTGTCTCCAGGAAAAACTACCAAGCCAGCGGACAGCCCGGTTTTTCAGTGGTATTGCCCCTGAGAAGGGTGTCCTCAAAGTCACATCTACCAGCCTCTCCTGAGCCTGCCCGACTGCGAAATGTGTTGAGGAGAAGAAACCGGAAGGCTGGGCCGAGGGCAGGTGGTGCCTGAGCAGGGACAGCAACTTGCTGGTGGAGACCCAGGTAGGGTGCGGGGCTGTTCCCGCCAGTTCTTCAGCATTTTTGTTATCTTCTGACTTCCGTACTGTGGTGTCAGGACCGAATCCAGGGGCGCGCTGCCCGAGCGCATCCCCGGCCCTTTTGGAGACCCTCCAGCACCGGAATGACGCGCGGTGCCGTCAAATGAACTGTTGGGAGAGGCCGACCCGCAGAGCGTCCCTAGTGAGGCCCACCGTTCGCTGAGCCGCCTTCACCGACCAGGTGAGCGCCTGTCCTAAGCGGGGACTCGGACCTGGACACAGCCACCGAGCTCGGGGCGGGCGAGCGCAGCCGGGCGCCCCTGGGCAGCGCGCGGGGCTCCGCCGAGGCCGGGGAGGCGGTGGCCAGCGCGGAGGCCCCCCGCGTCCGCTCCCGAGGCGGCTTCGCGCGTGCCCGTCGGCGGAGATGGGGAGGCCCTCCTGCGCCCGCGGCCCGGGGGGAGAACCGCGCCTGCGGGCCGGGTCGGACGCGCACGCCGCCTGCGCAGGGAGGGCCTCGAGGACGCGCCGCAGCCGCTCCGCTCGGACGTGGAGGGGCCGGCGCGGAGGGCCGCCGCCCAGAGCGCCGGGCCGGGCCGCGGAGACCGGGCGCGGCGCCCCGACCCTTCCCCACGGTCCGTCCTGCCCCTCCTCCCCCCCAGCCACCGGCTCCCCATCCCGGCCCCCATCTCTCCTCCCCCCGCCCTTCCGCCCTCCTCCCCGCCGCCTCCCTCCCCCTCCCCCTCTAGCCCAACCCCCTTCTCTTCCCTCCTCCTCCTCCTCTTCTCCCACGCCCCTCCCCCTCTTCTCACTCCTCCCCTTCCCTCTCCCTCCCCTTCTCCCCCTCCCTCCTCTCCCCCTCCCCTTCTCCCCCTCCCTCCTCCCTCCCCTCCTTCTCCCCCCTCCTCTCCTCTCTCCTCCCTCCTCCCTCCCCTCCTCCCCCTCCTCTCCCTCCTCCTCTCCTCCTCTCCCCCCCTCCCCTCCTCCCTCCCCTCCTCCTCCCCCCTCCCCCCTCTTCTTCCTCCTCCCTCCCCTCCTCCCCCTCCTCTCCCTCCTCCTCCCTCCTCTCCTCTCCTCCCTCCTCCCTCCCCTCCTCCCTCCCCTCCTCCAACAGCCTCAGGGCCGAGGGAACTCCGGGAAGCGCCACTTAACACGTTATGAAAATGATCTCCTTTTCCCAGTTTTAAAGGGAGACTTTCACAAGGAGAGGAGTGGTTAGACCCTCAAAAGGCAGCCAAAGCAATGTTCAAACGTTTGGTCTTTTTCAAGGCGAACGGCTTTAATAGATACCAAAGACCTGTCCCCAGCACGGCGTCCACTCAGCCTCCAGCTGCCGGGAAGGGCGGGCACCACTTTGTTCCCACTGCACAGCTGAGGACACTGAGGTCTCCAGGGCCCAGTGGACGCCAGGAGCCCTGGAGGCCAAGCTCTGCCAAGGACAGTTTGTGCTGGTTGTGACCTAAGGGAGAGGCTGTGGCAAGTCCACAAGGGCCTCCTGAAGGGCTGCTGCCAGGGCCTGGGCCAGAGTAGTGAGGGGGGGCTGCCTGGGATGGCCGCAGGGGCTGTGGCCGGCCTCGGCCTTCCTCCTGTGCAGCCAGCACATCACGCCTGCTGTCGCCTGATCCCAGCTGTGGCTCTGCGCTCGCTCCTTGGCTGGACAGCCATCTCTGGACCTGTGCTAAGCACCTCATTTTGGATGTCCTTGCCTCCTATCCACCTGCAGATTCTGTGACTTTGGCTGACTCTGCCTAAAACCTAGTTTTGATCACTTCCCTAGCTCAACAACCTTCATTGGCTCCACCCTGCTTTGCAAATTAAGAACCCTATTCTTTTTTTAAAATATTTATTTCTTTGCTTTAGTTGTACATAATGTGTTTATTTTTACATGGTGCTGAGGATTGAGCCTGGCCATGCATGTGCTAGGCGAGCGCTCTACCACTGAGCCACAACCCCAGCCCCAAGAACCCTACTCTTTAACTAGGCATGTGGTCTCACAGGAACCGGATCCTCAGCTTACCAACCACTCACCTGCCCTCGGCCAGGCAGCTCCTTCACCTGTCAGCAAGCAGAGAATCTACCTCCAACACCCAGGATTGCCTTTATAGGAATCACAGCGTCACACTTGTGATGCCCGGGAACATGGGAGGAAATAGAAACAGGTATTGTGAAGAATTCTGGAGAACACTTCTGAAGTGCTTAGGGAGGCTGAGTGTGTGGCCCGGCACCTGGGTTCCCAGCCTCAGGCATTCTCCTCCAGTAAACCTCTCGGCCCGCAAAGAAGGTGGACAGGTCTGCTCAGTCCAGTGCTGTTTGCAAGAGCAGAGTTGGAAGCAACCTAGGAGTCCCCAGAGGGGAGCAACATGAATTCACCACGTATGTTTTCCTGAGTGACCACAGAAATCCTCATATGGTCTGACAAAGGTGACTTCAGCCTCCTTCCTACTGGAGCGTGGGGTTTCTGTCCCCTCCCCTTGAACAGCTCTAATCAATAGAGTGTGGTGGAGTAATGTATGCAGTTCCCAGGCTAGATTCCACCCAGCTCCCCGTCTCTGTCCCCTCTTTTCCTGGGAACCCCTATCTGAGGAGGCCCATGGAGAGGCCCCTGTAGGGGTCCCTCAGCAGCCAGCGTCAGCCCCACATAAATGAGCAGATGTGCTGCGGATGAGCCCCACGTGCTACCACACACTTCCAGTTCCCAACTGGGGCCCAGACTTCAGGAACGAAGAGGGGCCGGTGTGGTCTAGAGGGCTCGGAGCACACTCACACGCCTGTTTTGCTGTTTGGGGGACTGTGTAGGCAGCTGTAGTAATGGAGCAACAGCATGTGAATGACGGGTTAGTACACAGCAGTTAAAAAAAGGAACAGGGGGATCGGTGGTGCTGGAATCCCCGCTACTGTGGGCTACTCTGAGGCTGGAGCAAGGATCACAAGTCCGAGGCTAGCCTGGGAAACTTAGTGAGGCCCTGTCTAAAAAAATTTTTTTAAAAATTAAAAACAGAAAGGGTTGGGGATGCTGCTCAGTAACAAAGCACTTGCCCGGCATTCCTGAGGCCCTGGGTTCCGTCCCTAGCACCTGGGGGCCGGGTATTCCTACAGGGGTGTGGTGGCACGCCTGTAATCCCAGCACTTGGGAGGCTGAGGCAGGAGGATCGCAAGTTCAAAGCCAGCCTCAGCAATGGCGAGGCACTTAGCAACTCAGTGAGACCCTGTCTCTAATAAAATACAAAAAAGAAAAGGGCTGGGGATGTGGCCAGTGGTCGAGTGCCCCTGAGTTCAATCCCTGGTACAAAAAAAAAACAACAAAAAGCATAGATCTATTCACATAGCTAAACCACACACATACACAGCACGTTCCAAATCCTCAGATTCCACCAATCACAGATCAAAAAATATTCAAAAAATGGGTTTGATTCCCAGCACTGTAAAATATATTTATATATATATATACACATATATATGAAAAACTGTACTGAACAAGTAGACTTTCTCCTTGTCCTGATTCCCCAAATACAGTACAACAACTATTTACATCAGGTTGGATACCAGCAGGCATTTAGCCAGGACTTAAAGTACAGGGAGGGTGTGCACAAATACAGCTCCATTTTATATCAGGGATTTGAGAGTCTTCACAGTTTGGTACGCTATGGGAAGGGGGGGCCCCAGGGGGGACGACTATATTTTTTTAAATGAGAAGTAGAAGTATATAATATTGTATTGTTTTTGTAAACACTTGGGACAGCAAGGAATGAGGTAAGGAGAAACAAGATTGGGATGAGGGATGAAAGAAAAATAAAAACCAAACAAAATCTAAATTGTAAAATTATTCCAAAAAAGTTTATTAAAAAGAAAAAAAACAACGGGTTGTGGCTGTCTGTGCTCTTGGGATCATTCCCACCACCCGTCCACTCGGGTATGTGGGACATCTTGGCTACCTGAGCCAGCCGGTGCTGGGTCACGTGGTGAGGACACAGCCCCTGCTGAAGGCAGGCGCTCCCCAAGCAGAGAGGACCCTGGGCTTCCTGCAGGGTCTGCTGGAGAGTCTGCTCAGAGATGCCAGGGAGGACAGAAGAGGACAGACAAGCAACAGACACGGTGGCCACTGTCCGCGAGGAAGGATGGTTGTGGCCTGGGGGGGGGGGGCCTCTCACCGATGGACACACAGGAAGTGGCAACCTACTGCCTCTGAGAGGTGGTTTGGGATGGTTGTGGCCTGGGGGGGGCCTCTCACCGATGGACACACAGGAAGTGGCAACCTACTGCCTCTGAGAGGTGGTTTGGGATGGTTGTGGCCTGGGGGGGGCCTCTCACCGATGGACACACAGGAAGTGGCAACCTACTGCCTCTGAGAGGTGGTTTGGAGCTGGGGTAGTTCCCCAGTCCATGACCTACAGCGTCCTAGTACCAACGGAGGGGCGGAAACCTTGGGTTCTGGCCCTGGGAGCGCCAGACGTCCCCACTGAGGGTGGCGTCCCGACTGTCGCTGAGCTGAGAACCGCTGGACACTCTGGGACCTGCCACATCCAAACGCACAGAGCCGCGGAGGCAGCGATGCCGTTCACGCCTCTGCCCACAGCCCAGCCCGCACTCTCCGCTCACCTGGACGCAGGAGCGCCCACCGGCCCCAGGAGCCCAGGACCAGCACCCGGCACCGGCTGGGCCAGCTCGCGCGTCCCCGGCCGCCTCCCGCCCACTCGCCAATTCCCGCGCTGTGCCCCAGGCTTCGCCTTAGCGAGGCACGAGGGCCGCCCCGTGTCGACGGTCTAGGGCTGGGGTGCGCCAGAGGCCGCCGGGTGTCCCGCGTCGGGGTCGCGCTTCCGCCACCAGTCACCCAAGGCCGACGCCAGTGGCCAGGCGCACTCTCCAGGCTCACCGCACGCGTCGCCGGGCCCCGCAGCCCCGCACGCCCGCCGTGCAGGCGCCGCTCTCGCGCGCGCCCCCAAGAGGCGGTGGGAGGACAGCGGTGGGCGCCGGCGCCTCGCAGCCTCCACTCCCGCGCCTCGCAGCCTCCACTCCCACGCCTCGCAATGCGGCGGCGCTGGTTGCAGGGTTTCGGGACCCGAGACGCGAGGCTCCTGATCTAGGGCTACAAGTCCCAGAGAAGGGGGACTAGAATCCAGGCTCCGAGGAAGCCCACTCAGGCTTAAGGAGGACACGCCCGCATCCTGAAGGCGCTCCAAGAAACGGAAATCGAAGCGCAGTCCTTGCAGGTTTGCGGCTGGACCGAGAGGAAACGCGAGGAAGCGCCGCTGGAGGTGGACCCGGGCAACCTGCATAAATCAGGCGATTCTCCTAGTCGCGCCCCGCCATCGCCTTGTGACTCGGGCCCCTCTCTGGCTTCGGTTGCCCCGTTTATCCAAACTCCCCGGAGTCTGCCCAGAACTTGTGTGCTTCTCCTCCTCCAAACGAATTTGGGTGACCATTTATTCCTTGGGCTCAGCCCCTCTGGCTGGGGCACCTGTACCCCTTGGTGTCTCTGGCCCTGGACACCCCAGGGACCAGGACTTAGAAGACCTCAGCTCTTTGCTAAAGCCGCCCAACTTTGGCTCAGTGTCCTCATCTATGAAACAGGGGTAGGAGCCCATCAATGTGGCTGTCTCAACCCACCCAGTTCCTGTCTTTGATTCTTTTCGCCCCACTTGGGGCAGAAGAAGGGTTGAACATCTGCTGTGGGGGAAGTCCACCTCGCGCCCTAGGTCGTGCAGCCACGGGGCACCAGAAGTCCTTTACCACTGCCGCCAGAAGGTGCACCCCGGAGATACTGTGCTTTGTCTGCCGCAGCACACCCACAGGACCCCACTGTCTGGGCCTCTGGACCTTCCCAGCATCCCGTCCTGCTACTCTGCTGCTAGGCTAGACTTGGGCATCCGTGCAGGGCGAGCCCCTAGGCCTGGAGCCAGAATTCCAGGCCTCCGGGGCCGCTTACCAACCCGGGGAGGAGTCTCTTCTCGCGTCAGTATTTCCCTCCGGAAAATGGTGTGATGTACCCTGCACGATGGTTTGGAAAATTAAACGAGGCAGAAAGTCCCTGTTTTGGATACAGGTTGCAGGCGGGCAAGGGAGGCTGGATGCATCTCTCTCGGCTACAAGGCTACAACTCGTGAGCTGTGAAGTTGGTGCCACCTGTGCGCCCCGTGTTGCACGACTTGGCAGTCACCGGCTGACAGCGAAGGTGTACCAGAAGGTCACTAGCTCTTCCGTCGCCGAGCTCCTGAAACGGAAGGGGACTCCCCAACTCTTACAGGGAGAGAAACGGAGGTTCAGAGGGACCTGCAGCCAAGACCTCTGGCGGGGTGGGGGTGACTGGGCCGGAAGCTCCCACCCTCTTCCAAGGCCCAGGCCCAGGCCAGTGCAGTGGGGACCCGCTCTCACGAGGCGGATCGCGGGCAGGGCCCTGTACGGTTGTATTCCTCACACACTGAGACGAAGCCCGGGAACGGAGCGTTCTCGCATACTACACTTCGCAAAGAAAGCACATTTCACAAAATGTAAATATTAAAATATGACGCATTTTTGCAGCCCTGCTCTGGCGAAGCTCTCGTTTAAATTACTTGCAGGGTCTTCAAAAATAAATGAAAGATTGCAACCCATCTTCTTGTGGTTTCTTAGAAGACTTGGTGTCTTCACACCGCCCTGCACACGCTCACATACATACTGACGCACACATGCACACATGACATACACGCGCGCGCGCACACACGCACACACACACTGATTCGCGGGGTCCACTACTCTCCCGCGGCGGGGTAATTACGGCTCTGGCCGGACGGTGATTGGCCAGTCTGTCTTCATCGGGGCCTTGCAGCCAATGGGCAGCGGTCCATCCGAGGCCCCGCCCTCAAGGCGGCGGGGGGTGGTGCGGACCGCGGGAATGCAACACACAGGGCCCGGCCGGCGCGACCCCCGCCCGTGCCCCGGGCCGCCCGCCTTGGCTACGCCGCGGCCTGCGCTCAGGGTCGGAGCGGCGTCTACGCCAGTGCCCCGCTCGGGGCCGCCGCGGCGTCCTTGGGGCTGAGTTGGCCGCCCGCCCGGCGCGCGCCGCCCCGCCCCCGGCCCCTCCCCCTCCCCGCCCCCGGTGAGGCCGGCCCGGGCGGCGACCAGAGCGGCGACGTGAAAGGCGAGCGAGGCGGCCTCCCCGGCGGCTGTCGGCGCGCCCCCGCTCCCGCCCAGCCCAGCCCAGCCCAGCCCAGCGCCGAGGCCGCCGCCTGCCCCGCGGGGCCCGACGCCAGCGCTCCGGGCAGCGGCTCCAGGCCCGGCCCGCGCGTGCGCCTGGGAGCCGCGTGCCACCATCCCCAGCGGGGACTGGCCGCGCCCCGGGCACCGGGGACCCCAAGGAGTCCAGCAGAACCCGACGGGCTCGTGGCCGTGATGCCGGACGAGCTGACGGAGCCGGGGCGCGCCACGCCAGCCCGCGCCTCCTCCTTTCTCATTGAAAACCTACTGGCTGCCGAGGCCAAGGGCGCGGGACGCGCTGCCCAGGGCGACGGCGGCCGCGAGGAGGAGGAGGACGACGACGAAGACCCAGAGGATGAGGACGCCGAGCAGGCGCGGCGGCGACGGCTTCAGAGGCGGCGACAGCTGCGAGCAGGCACCGGGCCTGGCGGGGAGGCGCGCGCCCGGGCACTGCTCGGGCCGGGTGCGCTGGGCCTCGGTCCCCGGCCGCCCCCCGGGCCCGGGCCACCCTTCGCTCTCGGTTGCGGAGGTGCGACGCGCTGGTACCCACGAGCGCACGGCTTCGGAGGCGGCCTCAGTCCCGACAGTGAGTGAGGGCGCCCGGAGGGGTGGACCGGGCGGAGGGGCCCGGCTTCCCCTGTGCCTTCGTTTGGAGACTTGGGGCTGGTTGCCGCCCTTTGTCGTCCCCCCCCCCCACCTTATTTGTAGCAACGTCTGGGTCGTGTAGGGTCCCACAGAGCCCCTTGCTGGGTGAGTGTGGAAGCCCTCTTCCTGAGCAGGGGTCGGAGATGGAGCGGCACCGTGGCCTGGCTTCGGCAGGCAGGGAGCTGGCGGAGAGGGGTCCCTGCCCGGAACTACACACTGCTGGGGGGAGAGAGAGAGAGAAGAGTGAGATCATACAAGGAAGAGACAGGAGAAGGGAGAGAGGGGTGGGAGAAAGAAAATGGAAGGATGGAGGAAGAAAGAGGAACGTGGTAAGAGGAAAATGGGAGACCGCCAAAATATATATGTAGCATAGATACGCATGTATGTGTGAAATATATAGATATATATCTCCACATCCACCGTGCTGGGGAAGTGAGCTGAAGAAGGGAGGACAGAGGATGGGCCAGCAAAGTTGAATCCCCTGAAAAAAATATGGGGCGCTGAGCAGAAGGTGCCGTGTGCGCAGGGGCATTTCCTCTTTTTCCTCCACTGTGGGGGAGACTGCACAGGAGGGGCTTTCTTCCACGGTAGCCATGTCTCCCAGAGTCCCATGTCCTTGGTGCCAGCTGTAGACAGAGACTGGGGCAGGGCCTAGTCCTCTCTCAGAGTGCTCCTGGGTCCCAGAACTGTGCCAGGCAAGAGGGGGGCCTGCTCTGCAGCCCCTCGCCAACCCCCTTGCATCGCTTGCTGCCTCCCCCGCCAGCCTTTGTTTGCTGATGAGACCTCAGGAACGGGGCAGGGGTCTCTCAGCACCAGAATCCATTCACATCTCACGCCTGGGCATTCTGAATCTTGAGTTCTGCCCCCTCTGCCAGGGTTGCTGCCTCCCCTATGAACCTGCCCTTGGAGGGAGAGCCCTGGAAGAAGGACCAAGAAAGCCAGTAGTCCAACCCCAGCCCCACTTTGCCAGCCCCTCTTCCAAACTTGCGGCCCTGCTCAGGAGGCGGACTGAAGACTGTTTTCCAGGCTTAGGGCTCTGGAATCCATTTGGTGTCTGTGTGCATGCCTCTGTGTGCTGAGGAGAAAGCAGCCCCTCTCCCTGGTTGGATAACCCCCTTCTTGGTGTGGGAGTGACCCCCTTGCAAAAGACCCACACCTCAGAGCCCAAAATGTCCAGGCTGCCCACCCTCTTCATGTAAATTTGAGCAGTGCTTCAGTGGTTTGCCTGAACTCTAGTGATTCGATTTAGTACCCCTCTGGGGGTGATTCTGAAAAGGATCTTGCGGGGTAATACTTGTTCTCCCCTTGCCCCTGGGCCCACCCCTCCTGCAGCCCAGTCAGCAGCCCCCACAGAGGCAGCGGCTTCTTATAGCTCCTTATTTCGTGCAATGCGGGTTAGGGTCCCAGTTTCACCCCAGAACAGGCAAGCCTGCTTGATGCCTGTGGGGATGTTGTGCCTCTGTTCATCTGGAGGGCCTGGCTGCTGTGGGAGGTAGGACTGCCCAGATCTAGGGATAGGAGCAGCTGCTACCTGACTTCTCCCCTGACTTCTCCGTGGCACCATGGAACATGCCGTGGGGGTTGGGTAGGGGCAGAATAGAGATCTGCAGGGCTCCAAGAACACCGTGCCAAGCCTTGCACACCAGCCCACTGATGTCTGCTCTGCTCACACAGGCATGCAGGGAGCTCCCACAGGGCACACCCCTACCCGCCTGAGTCCTTGGCTTTCAGGGGCCACACCCCACCTCGACCTCCAGTCTGTCAGCCAGGACCTGCCCGTTGGTGTGGAGGCTCCAGTGAAGGGCAGGCTGGTCGAGGTGGCCTTGTGGGCCCTGCAGTGTGCGGCGCTGCCCTCTTCAGAGCGTGGACTCAGCAGTCCCTGTGGGCTTTGTGCCGTACCCCAAACCTGCAAGCTGAACCCCAGCACAGAAGGTGTTTGACACGGGTGCGACTGCTGGTTTTCCAGCGCTCCCTTTGATTGGGATTGTGTGCGCATCTGGGTCAGGGGCCAGAGTGTGGGGGGTGCCCATGTCACCCAACTGCAGTTTTCTTTTGAGGGTTGTCTGCTCCTTTGGGGGAGACCGTCCTCGCGGGCAGCGTTTTGCATCTGCTCCGGGTGCACTGCAAGGGCACCGCAGGCCTTTATTCCCTTGCTGGGAGGCTCGGCCTGGGCGCTGCGCTGGCTAGCGTGGTTCTGTGCTTGTTTTCCAGCGTTTGTGTTTCCTGTGAGGACGTATTTCCTCTTGTCCCAGGGATTTCTGTAGGACTTTTGTGCCTTTTCCCACAGGGCCAGCCGACAGCTAGTGGGAGTAGCCAGAGGGGTCGCCTGCTTTTTGTGCTTTTGCGTTGTTTCTTTTCCTTTCTCTTCTCTCTCTGTCCTCGGGCGTGGGTGTGCATTTCTGAGCGAGAATGTCGCCAGCCCGCGTTGGCTTGCCGCAGGTCGCCGGTCTTCAGGCCCACCTCCTGCCTCTCCTGCCACTCATTCCCACCCCACGCCCGTCGGGATGCCAGGGCCCGGCGTGGAGCGCCTTCCAGCTTGAGGTTGTGGGTGACCTCAAGGCGAGGCCACCCGAGAACAAAACATTATGCCCCTCTCTCCCCCTGCAGCCAGTGACCGGGACTCACCGGAGGCCGGCGAGGAGATGGGCCGCGCGGAGGGTGCCTGGCCGCGGGGCCCCGGGCCAGGAGCGGTGCCGCGGGAGGCGGCGGAGCTGGCGGCGCAGGGACCGGCGGCCGGCGCGGAGGAGGCGGCGGAGCTGGCCGAGGCCCGGGCCCCGTCGGCGGCCGGGGGAGGCGCGCGGCGGCGCCGGGGGCCGCAAGAAGAAGACGCGCACGGTCTTCTCGCGCAGCCAGGTCTTCCAGCTCGAGTCCACCTTCGACCTCAAGCGCTACCTGAGCAGCGCCGAGCGCGCCGGCCTCGCCGCCTCGCTGCAGCTCACCGAGACCCAGGTCAAGATCTGGTTCCAGAACCGCCGCAACAAGTGGAAGCGGCAGCTGGCCGCCGAGCTGGAGGCCGCCAGCCTGTCCCCGCCCGGCGCGCAGCGCCTGGTCCGCGTGCCGGTGCTCTACCACGAGAGCCCCTCGGCCTCGGCCGGCGCCGGGCCCGCAGCCCCGCTGCCCTTCCCGCTGGCGCCCCCGGCGCCCGCGCCGCCCCCGCCGCTGCTGGGCTTCTCCGGGGCCCTGGCCTACCCGCTGGCCGCCTTCCCCACCGCTGCCTCCGTGCCCTTTCTGCGGGCGCAGATGCCGGGCCTGGTGTGAGCTGGTGTGAGCCGCCGCTGGCCAGCAGCCTCCCCGAGTTGCGGCAGACCCCTGTGCACCGGCGGTGAAGGTGGCGGTGGGCGCAGGGCGCGGGACGATCGGGCCGGTGGCGCTCCTAGGGCGGCCTCTGTACCTCAGCCTCGGGTCCCAGCTGCTGTCGGGAGCCTCTCCAGAATGTACCAGGGCCGCTCCCCAAGCAGCTGCCAGGCTGGACCCCGTGGAGAGGGCCACAGGAAGACAGTCGGCTGCAGGCTGGGGCAAGGCCTGTCTCTGCAGAGCGGGGCGCCTGCCTTTAGGGCCCACGGCAGCGGCAGCAGAAAACTTCCAGCAGGCTCCCTAGGGGCTGTGAGGTGACTGCTCTCCACCATGCTGGCCCAATGCAAAATGTGCTTTTTGGGACAAAGCAGGACCCAGAGGGCAGTCCCCAGGGAGCAAGGACCCCCTTGCAGGAACTGACCCACCATTGCTAGAAGACAGGCCGGCTGGGTCTGCTCTCCTGGGCTGCAGCCTCTGCTCTCCTGGTGAAGATTTTTTTTTTTTTTAAATCAATCTACTTATTTGCGTATGGAATAAAAAGGGACGTTTTCTGGATGGTTTCACTGCTTTGTGATCCCTGGGCAGGGCCCTCCTCTGGTAGCAGGCTCTGTGGAGGCCCTCTCTCTCAACGTCCCCACACTGACCAGGGAACTGGGAGCCTGGGCCTGGCCTGGTGCAGTGGGCAGGGGGTGGTGTCTGTGGGATTTGTTCCCTGAGTCCCAGCTTTACCTCGGTGGTAAAAGCCTTGGTGGCCCAGGACTGGGGAGCAGAGAAGTGGAGGCAGTGGGGTGCCCCAGGAGGCAGGTGAGGAAGGAGGCAGGCTTGCAGACGCCTCTGCCTTCCCAGCACCTGGGGTTCTGAGGAGTCCTGTTGAATTTTTCTTTGGGCCCAAACAAAACATTCGTACTCCCGAGGGTGAGGTGGGGAGCGCCCGCTCCTGCGGGGTCTCCCCTGCAACCTCCAGCACCGGGGGCTCAGGGCTCTTAACCAAAGCTGTTCCGATGGTCTGGATTGCTGGGTGGCCCGTTGCCATCAGACCCAAGGCAGCTTGCTTTTGGGTGAAGGCAGGGGGTCTGCCACGTATGGACAAGGGACCCTCATTCGGTGTGCTTTGAGCCCAGAGCAGTAAGTTACTCAGGGTTTGAGAGGGTCACTTCTGTGCCAAGCAGGGCCCTAGAAAACGGGTGTGCTTTTCTGCCTCACTTGGGAGCAGCCCCTGCACAGCTGAGATGAGCGGCAATGGGGGGGGGGGCGCACACTCCCGGTCTGGGTGATGGAGGTGGCACCAGAAGGCACCGCAGGAGGGGTGCGGGGCGCAGTCCCTCCCTGTGCACGTGTCCCTGCCCCAACCTAGTCCATTGAGTTAGCCCCCACAGCTCTGAGGCCCAGGAGCCTGGGGAGCTGGTGCTGTGGGGGTCCTGGCCTTGCTCCCACACCTTCAGGCCCCATCCCAGTGGCACAGGGGGTGTGCAAAGGGGCAGGGGTCCTGGGTCATCAGTCCCTTCTCCAACAGCTTGTCACTCTGCAGTGACTTTGCCACTCCAGGCCTGGAGTCCTCAGCGCTCGAAGCGTGGGAACTGCCGTGACCTTGGGGAGCACTTGCTTGCCTAGCATTGAGCCCTGGGCCCTGGGTTCCATCTTCAGTGCTACAAACGGGAAAAAGAAAACGAAACAAAGACCTGTTTTCACATGGCTTTGTTGGGGTGGAGGGTTCATGATGCACCTCAGTGCAATGATTTTATTTTCAAAGGCCTTAATCCTGGTCAGTGGCCACAGAGGGTAAGGGGTGACACAGGCGAAGGTCAGACCCATCTCTCCTCCTCCCTCCCCCACCCTCCACTGTGCCCCTCCAGGCCTTGGTGTCCCTGGCTTTGGCCTCTCTTGTTCTGGTCTGTCTAGTCATGGACACACCTCTACCAGTCCTCCAAGGACCTGCACAGCCGGCTGGCAGCCGTGCCCTTGAGCCCAGCAGGTTCCCCGCAGCAGGCCATGCCCGGTGCCTCTCTCTGCCCCTTACCCTCCAAGCACCAGGCCAGCAGCTGGGGTTTCATATGCCGGCGCTGCCCCCAAGCCAAGGTCTCTGGGAATCTCAGACCACGGAGACGTCTCCTCCTCGCGTCTTTTAGCACAGGATGCTTAAAGCCAGATGAAGGCGATCACTGCCTGGCGACCGTTTCATTCACTGTCTCTCTGTGTGCAAGGGTTGGGGGTGCTGTTGGCAGGTCCTGGGGCAGGTCTCCTCTGTGACACCCCACACAGCCAGGCTTAAGGACGTAGGGGGAGTCGCTTGACGCAGGGGACATGGGGCGCAGGAAGGTGAGGGATCTGCGGGCAGCGGGGCAGCCGCTGGGAACTAGGCGAGGCTCGAACGCCAGGCGGACGCTGACCCGGCGGTGCGTCCCCGCAGTTAGTGAAGTCGGTGGTGGAGCAGTGCCTGGCGCCCGGCTCGGGACTGACTGCGGCTGGGTGGGGGAGCCAGAAGCCAGAGGAAAGGCTGTGACCGCGCGGGGAGAGGAGGGCCCCGCATCGCCGCGCTCCGAGCGCAGCGCCGGGCCGAGCGAGCGGCTCCGAAGCGGGACCAGCCGCGGAAGTCGCCTTCCTTGTCGTCATCCGCGAGGCCTGGGAGGGAGGCATCGCACCAAGGACGGCACTAACCAGAGAACTGACGGCTCAACACGGAGCCCACGAGGCCCTGGGGGCACGGGAGCAGCCTGGGGTGCGCCTGGCCCCGCTGAGCCCTGAGTTCCAGCGCCATCGATCGCGGGCGCACCTCGCCACGATGGCTCGGCGGCTGGCATAAGATGAATGGCTTCGATCCGTCTCCACCGCACACCCCTCCCCCGTGGGTTCCACCCATCAGCCTCCCCCTCTCTGTAAGTGAGGCCGAACTGCAGCCCCCCTGGGATGCTCAGGCCTCTGGCTGCAGAGCCTCGGAACCCATTTGGGGCGAACAGGACTTGCCCCGCCCCCGCTCCTGCCCTTGGCTTTGCCGGAACCGGTCCTGCTGCAAGAGGAGTCCTACTGGCCAGCCTCTCATCCTCTCCAGGCCTCGGTTTCCCCATCACACGTTTATGGTGCAGAACGAAGCCTGGGGCCTGTAGCTTGTGCTGCTGGGCCTGCGGGGACCTGAGAGGGCGGCGACAGGGTCCCTCACACCAGCACCACGCAGACTGCCCACTCCAGCTCCTAGGACCCCCACTGCTGATGGACTGGAGGGTGGCCACCCTCTGGGGGGCTTCTGTCCTTAGGTACACAGGAGCCGACAACACTGGCCTGAGAGGATGGTGGGACGTCCGCTCCCCTCCCAGAGCTGGCACCAGGACATCTGCATGTGGACGGGAAGGACCACTAAGGCGTGCGCAGCGTGGAAGATGTGTGGCCTGGGCACAGCACCCTGCCCGCAGGCAGGGCAAATGTGGAGTTAGCAGCTGGAAGAAGTTCCAAGCCCAGCTCAGCCCCTGGGAGCCTGGGGGCCGACTCAGTCCTCCGGGTGTTTGTCACTGCCCTGCACACTTCACCCTGCCTCTCCAGGCCCAGTACTGAGAGCAACCAGCACCTGGTGCTCACTCCTTCCTGCCTCATGCAAAGCCACAGAGAGCAACTGAAGGGCACCAAGGAATCGCCTGCCTTCTAACTGGTGACCCACTCCCCTCCCCAGTGGCCTTGTGTCCCCGGGCCCCCAGCTCTGCAGCTGGGGGGAGCTGGATGGCTCTTCCCAGGGCTCTTAAGCCCGAGGCCCTCCTCATCAGGTGCCTGTGCCCAGCATGGCTGCCAGGATGGCTTCCGGGGCTTGGCTCCCGCCCACTCAGAGCGCTTCAGCTGGGCACTGGCCAGGTGCGCCCTGAGAGGGAGGCAGATGGCCTGGGGTCCCTCGCTCCTTTTTCCTGTGGGTATCTCTCAGCGCCCTTCTTGGCTTTCTAACTTCACCTAGCACCCGCCCCCCCCCTTTATTTTTGGTACTGGGGATTGAACCCGGGGGCTCTTTACCACTGAACTACACCCCCAGCCCTTTATATTTTTATCTCGACACAGGATCTCACTAAGCTAAGTTGGCCTGGAGCTGGTGATCTTCCTGCCTCAGCCTCCCAAGCCACTGGGATCGCAGGTGCTGGCTCCGAACCCAGCAGCTCCCACCTACAACTCCTGAAGGAAGACGGAGGTCGGAGGTCCCGAGAGGCCTGGATTCTGGGGCAGGGAGACCAGCTGCCTGGCCAAAGCCTTGGCCCTCTCTGGGCTCCCCTCTGCCCCCTGAAACTTCTCATCATCCTGCCAGACCCTGCTGTCGCTTCCTGCCTGTTCCTTTCTTCTGGATGATTCCCTCTCACCCACCAAGCTGTGTGCCTGCTGGGAACCGGGTCCTCGCTGCTCAGTCTGCGAGCTAGGAGTTCTGCCGGATGCCTGGTTCCCACAGGTCCCTCAGTAAGTGCCCTCTTGGGCAGACTGGAGAGCGGGCTTCCCTGTGCTCCCAGTGCTGAGTTCCCAACTCCAACTGGCAATGGGACAAAAGGGCAGAGGGAAGATGGAGACCCGCAGGGTAGTTCACCTCATCACCTGCATGCAGGGCTGAGGCAGGAGCTGCCGCCGCTGGCCTCTGCTGGCTGCTGTAGCTGTTGGCCTCAGAGTTTGTTCGTGTGTGTGTGTGTGTGTGTGTGTGTGTGTGTGTTCAAACTGTAAAAGTCACAGTGCTTGTTACTATCTGGACATTGCAGTGAAGTCAAAACAGAGAAGAGTTGTGATTCCACCATCAAAACCACCAGCTCTGAGTGTTAGACCAGGCTGCGGATGTACTGGGAGTTGTGATTTATAGCCAGATGGTTATTTTTAGAAGTGAAAAATGCATTTATGATTTATGTATTTACTGGTGAAATGATGTGGTGTCTGCTTTAAGACATGCTTTAAGACATGGCAACGAAAATAAGTAGGAAAAATAAAAAAGAGAATAGACTTTGGGTTGGCCAGAGGTAAATCACTGCTGGGCACTGGGGGCTCATTATAGCACTCCTCTACTTTTGTTTTATATTTGAAAACTTCCGTAATAAAAATGCTTTTACAAACAACCCAGGAACACTGAAGGTCCTGCGCACCTAGTGCCTTCGTCCCCCCAGAGGGGCTGATCCGCGCCGGGTTTATCCTCACCCAACCTGGTTTCAAGGGTTGTTCGCACCAGGTTTTTTTCTGCTTAGCCAGAATGTGTACATCAAAACCCGTCAATTCGGTCTGTAAAAACTACCTCAGTCTTAAACATTCCTCTTTTTCCACTTGGCTTTGCTGGCCTCCACCCTTCCCCCACTGGTCCCGGTCTCCCTCGGGATTCCCCACCCCTGCGGGCGCCCGGGCATCACCTTCCAGGGAGAGGCTTCTGAGATGCCTGTGATGGATAAGGGTTTGTGACCACCGAAGGTCACGAGCACCTCCTCGGCCTCCAACCCAGCTCAAGTCCCTAAGCAGCCAGAGTCGGACCGGACCGGAGGCCCGTTCTGGGATACTGAGCAAGGCGGTGGCCTCTCTGGTTCCAGGTTCCTCGGCGTTTCCTCGAGGCACCTCCCATTCTTGGGTCGGCAGCACCGGAGAGGAGTAGGAGCGGGGCTGGGTGGGGCTGGGTGGCCCAGGGCTGGGGTGCGAGGCGCCAGAAGGGCAAATGGAGAAAGGTCTCCACCCAGGACAGAACCACTGGAAAAGCCCCAGGCCGCAGGGGATGAGCGCCCAGGGCCTGGGGTGTCAGGCACGCCGAGACCTCTACAATGATCGCGCCCCAGTCCCGAGCTGCGGTCTCCCCGGCCGCTCCGGCCAGGTGGACAGGCACCAGGTAAAGGCTGGTGGTGCGCACGACCGTGGCGGTGCGCGGGTGTCCCGGGCTCCGCCTGCGCGGCCCCGCGGCTGGCTCTGGTCCCGGCTTCAGTCGGCCTCCACTTCCCAGAATTTTTCTCTGAATTCTCTCGGAATCGTCCCTCTTCTCGGCGCCGGGGTCCCGCCCGCGTCACGCCTGTCCCCGCTGACCACGGGCCCTTCTGTCCCGTCGATCCTTCTCTGCTCCTCACAGCCCCGAGGGGTCGAGGAGGCCAGGGCGACGCTCCTGGCTTAGGCCGCTGGAGCGCGGGCTCCGGGCGGGGCCCGCTCGGTTCCCGATCGGCTCAGGGCCCAAGTCGCCCGACGGGGCCGCGGGAGCTGGTGCCGCAGCCTCCTGCCCGCCCCGCACTGCCCTGCTGGGTCCTCCAGTCGCGCGCACCCTCTCCGGGCCTGCGTCTGCCAGCAGGGAGACGAGGGTGGCGACGCCCGGGCTCACGGGCTGCTGCGCTAGACCGAGCGGAACTCCCCGGGCGCTGCTCCCGCGGCGTCTCCGAAGCCCTGGGCGCGGAGCGGCTCCCCACCCCCACGCCGCGGGCCGCGGGCGTCGGCGCGCAAGGCCGAGGCCTCCCGGGACCTGCGAGGCTCGCGGCGCTGGGGTGCCCCGCCCTCCGCACTGTCCTTCCGGCCCTGCCCCCACCCTCCCCGCCGGCGCCCGGCCCCCTCCGCGCCCCCCGCCCGGCTCACCTGGCGTCTCTCCGGCGTCTGGGAGTCTGGCTCGGCCTTCGGCCCCGCCCCTCGCTTCTCACCTCGCCCCTTCCCGCTCCCCCTCCTCTGCCCGGCCCTCGCCCTTCGGGCTCTGCGCGGCCGGTGCGGCCGGTCTCCGCGCTACCCCCTGGGCAGGAGCTGGGGCCGAGGAGGGAGGGAGGCGCCTGCCCGGCCCGGGTCTCGGCAAGCGTCCGGGAGGAGCTAGAGAGCAGCGAAGCTGGTGGCGTGCGCGCAGGTGGAGGCCGAGCAGCCTCTGGTCTTGCCCTTTGGCGGGGCAGGGGCTGGCGCCTTCTTGTCCCCCTCCGCAGCCTGGCCGCCGCGCCTTCCCGCTGTTCCCTCAAAGATGGGCGCGGCGTTAAGATCCCGATCGGCCTGCGCTGGCCGTCTGTGTGGCTTCGGCATCACTCCGCCTCTGCGAGCTCGGCTTGCCCATCTGTGGAGTGGGTAGGCCACGGTGGCGAAAGTGGGGACACCTAACGGCTAGAGCGCGGGCTCCAGCTCGCTGGGGGTGACAGCCTCCCGGGCTCCAGCCAGCACCCACCACCGCGGCCCCAGCCAGGCCGCAGCTCACAGGTCCTGTCCCTTCAGCTTGGCAGGGTTTTCTTGGTCCCCCCTCAGAGATCCCCACAGGCCCTGCTGCAGTCCTGCTTTCAAAGGGGCTCCAGGACAGCCTCCCTAGACTGGACGCACCTGGGGGCGCCCGGCCACCTCCTAGTCCTTGCAGGCCAGCTTGTGGGTAGCAAGGCTCTTCAGTGCAGCTGGTCCTCCTGCCGCTACCGTGGTCACCTTCTTTTCTCCTTCCAGGACCCAAGCCCCCACCGTTCCTGCACACAAATCTACTGCTCTTTGCCTGTCCCCAGCAGGGACCCAGGCCACAGGCCCGTGTTCCCTGCGTCTCCCACTGGAGATTGCCCTCTCTCCCAACCATCAGCTGGCCTGGGACACAGACCCTGGCCAGAGGCCTGGCTTCACGGGGATGGTGGACAGCCCTCACACCTAAGAGAGATGCTTCCTTTGGGCTGGGCATTAATCAAGGCTTTACCAGCATTGTCTCACTCAGTCCCCACAATAACAGGGAGGGAGTGATGTCCCCTTTTATATGTGAGGATTCTATCCTAGTGGTCTTCACATCCCACTGACCATGTGTGCGTGGGAGGCGCAGGCTGAGTTCAGGTGTCTCTCTAAAGGGAAGAGAAGAGGGCTCAGAGCTCAGTCCTGACGCATCCCCTGGCTTGGGGGGGGGCGGGGGGGTGGTGTTCTCTGCTCCACAGTCACCCCCTTTCCCCTTGCTCAAGTCCCCTCTCCCTCTTCCAGTGAGTCACTAAGCTGGGATCTCCCAGGCAGAACCTCAGAGTCCCACACTGCGGTGACCTCCTGGGAGCTTTCTAGGTCCGCCTACAGTGGCAGGTTCTCAGCCCCCGCCTCACCGAGTTTGAGCTGGAAGTCCCATCCCCTCTGACCGGGTGGCCAGGTTCCAGGAGGGCAGCTGCCGGGAGTGCAGCCTGGGGAGGCTGTGCCAACCCAGTGTGCTGGTGTGCTGGTGAGGGTGGCGGGCGCTGTTTACACACAGAGACGTCTTCACAGGTATTTGCTGGTGGCTCCTTGCTCCTAGGGATAGCCTGTCCAGAGGTGTGGGCATGGGGGGTGCTGGCCTCTGAGCATCCTGCCTTTCCGGGAAACCCCCAGTGCACTGAAAGAGATCTGTGCCAGCCCCAGTCTTTACTTACGCACCCATTTTACAGAGAAGCCCATTGTGGCCCCAGAAAGGGAGAGATGGGCTACTCAAAGCAGGAAGACGTGCCACCTTCCTCTGCCCCCTGCTTCTGGACCCTCCCAGACGTGGCGGAGAGAAGTTCTGAGCTAAGTTACCCCGAGGCCGTCACTCTGTTTCCTGGGACTTGGTGTTCTCGAGCAGATTGGTGCGCCTTCTCGGACCTGGCTGGGAGAGGGGCCCCGCCGTCCCGTCCTGTGCCTAGAGGGGCTCGCGCCTCAGCAGCTGCACAGAGAGAGCTGCCGGGCAGGGACCGGGCCTCTCCGCGCAGACCTCAGCCTCCCCCAGGCTCACCGGCCGGAGCGGCGCCCGGGGCCAGTGAGGGTCTGGGGCCCCGCTGCCAGGCCAGGAGCGCAGGCGGGCGGCCGGCGGTGGCCTTCTGGGGGAGGTGGCCTTCTGACAGCCGCTCTCCGGTGCTTCTCCGCGGGGCGCGTCTCGGACCCGCCTCCCCTGCCCCCTGCTCCCCGCAGCTCCTTCGGCTCCACTCGGCCGCCCAGCCTCGGGCGGGGGACCCCCTTTCCTCCGGCCCCTCCCTCCCTCCCTCCCCCGCGGCGGCCTCGAGGCTCCAGCTCCGCGCGTAACCGCAGCGTCAGCACATCCGGGCCTCGCTCGCTTTGGTTTGAATTTGTTTCTGAAATCGCGAAAATCCATTTCCCCCAAATGGGCGGGAACCTGGCCGAGCGCGGCCCCCCCGGCCCCAGGCGGGCATTGATCCCGCGCCTTACAGTACATCGCATTAGCCCTGACGGTCTAGCTGACGGTTCATCTGGTTTTTCGTTAAAAGCCGCCCCTGGGCCTCCCCGGCCTCCGCCTCCTCCCTAGGGCGCCCCACGCCCGGCGCTGCGGGAGGCGCGGCTGCTGGAACCGGGCGTGGCGCCGCTGGAGGTGCGCCCTCCCCGCCCGGGCAGGGCTGGACCCTCGCGACCTTTGGCGGTCCCCGCCGCATAGCGGGCACGACTTAGGTCCGATCCAACTGGACGCTTCCGAAGTCGGACTCGAGAGCTTTCGGACTCAGCCCGGCAGCGCGAGGACCAGTCGGCGGCGGGAAGTGGGCCTGGCGCTCGGGGGCCGGTGCTGTCCTCGGGAGGCCGCGGCCGAGCCGGGCCCGAAGTCGGCAGCGCTTCGCTAAAGAGCGCGCAGGAGCCTCGGGGGAGGGAGGGCCGGAGACAGCTTCCCACCCTCCCCCAGCCTCCCTCCGCTCTTGGGGAGGGGGCGGTTGGCAAAGAGATCGCAGCCCGGGCCTGCGGGAGGGGTCCAGGCCCCGCCGGGCCCCAAGGCTACTGCTGGGGAGGGTGTGGGCGGCGTTCAGGACCCCAGGTAACTGCTGTTCGTCGTAGAAACGTGAGAAAACCCGAGCAAGGGCCTCGAAGCGCCACGCATCACCGGCGCAGAGCCAGGGCCCGCGGTGATGTCTCGTCCCATTATTCTTTTGGTTTTAAAAGGCGATGCACTGGGACGGCACAAAATTCGAACGTAGAACCGGGCAAACTTACGAAGTCTCCTCCCTAACAAATGGGAGGTGAGTCCCCCCCGCAAGAAAAGCGCAAACCAGGGAGCGCACTGCAGTGGGCAGCCTCCGCCGGTCCTTTCCCGACCGTGTTATTTTAAGGGAAGGCGCTAGAGCCTGGGTGTACAGTGGCCTCGCGTGCATGGTGCCCTGGTCCCCAGAGCCGGGGGTGGGGACATTTCCACATAGATGCCTGGAAGATTGAAATTAAGAAACCATGGGGGTGGGGGCGCATCCCCCTGGTTGAGCTTAGCCTGCAGGAGGCCCTGGGTTTGAGACCCAGCACCAAAATGAAAAGATAAATAAATACACAGACAGATCTAGTTCACCTTCTACCCTCCTCTTCAGTCTCACCAAACTTTCTCAAACACATAATTTACAATGTTCTCTGCTACAACAGTATAGCAATGACCATCAACAAGATTCCCACGCACTTTCCGTGGTACCACTGTGCTGCTAGTGTGTGTGTGTGTGTGTGTGTGTGTGTGGCATGCTGGCTGGAGCCCAGGGCCTCCCACGATAGGGGTGCACTCAACCACCGAGCCACACCCCCAGCTCGCTTCTCTTAATTCATTTTTTTTCATACACACACACACACACACACACACACACACAAAAGTCGTAGGTGAACACAATGCCTTTATTTTTATTTTTATGTGGTGCTGAGGATCGAACCCACTGCCTCCTGGAGGCCAGGTGAGTGCTCTACCACTGAGCCACACCCCCAGGCCTCTCTTTCTCTTTTTAGAACTCCACCAGCGACCTGCGCCTGTCGGGGAGGAGGGCTGTTCTCTGGAGGGAGCTCAGAGGTGCCCTCCCGCCTCCACCCCGGAAAGCCTGAACACCCTCTGGGCACGGCAGGCGGGAGCTATGATCACATGGTTTTTGGATGCTGGTTTGGATTTGCCAGTGGCCTTTTTTTTCTAGGTTTTCTTCACCTGTTCCCAAACTCCCTTCCAGAGCTGGGTCCCCTCTGCGGGGTCTCAGCACCCACGCACCCATGTCAGTTGGGGTCAGGAAGGTGGGACAGGCTGGAGCTGCTAAGAGCCCCTCCCAGATCCAGGGACCACCAATTGCGGCTGCTCTCTGCAGACAGGTCAGCCGGCGGCCCCGCCCCTCCCTGGGGAGGGGATGGCCCAGAGGACCCCAGCGACCCTCGGGGCAGGATTTCAAAGGCTCTGCGGCTCCCTCTCGGACTTCTGGGCAGGTACACTCCCAGTGCACACCTTTAGGGCCAGACATGTCTGTCCCGCAGACCCTGAACGGAGGGTCCTGCACCTGGGCTGCTCCAGGGCTGGTGAGTCCCCCTCCCCAGGCCAGAGGCCCAGGCGGAGCCAACATTTCCCAGCTCTGCCACGTGGCCAGGTCACCTGCCCTGGCGGCCATGCCCCTCGGTGGGTGCCACTCCCCCCACCCAGACAGCTGGGGGTCCCCGCGTGGCCTCCCTTGGGTCATCTGCAGGCTCTGCAGTTCTCGCCTCCTTCCCTGTGAGACTGCCAGCCCTGGGGGCAGGAGCCAGGCTGCACCCCAGCAAGCCCCAGTGGCTGAGTGACCTGGAGGGGAGCTGTGTGCCCTGCCTGTGGCACCCGGGCCATCTGCGGGGTCCAGTCCAGAGCCGAGGGGAGCCCAGCAGTGCTGTGCTTGGGGTTTGCGATGGCCAGAACCAGACTTGGCAGGCTCTCCTTCGTTGAAGCCAGCGGAGGACCTTGAGGGCAGGCGAGGCCGAGGCCGTGCGGAGGGCCCTGCTCTGGTTCCTCCTGGGCCCACTGCACGGGGCCCCTGCAGCTGCACCCTCGTCTCCTGCGCGGCAGATGGAGGGCGAAAGGCGGGCTCTCAGGCGCTGGGGTCCGGCCGTGCTTATTGGCGCTGTTCCCCATTTCTGGATGCCCCGGCATTTCAGAATGTGAGATCCACCCGCCGCTCACCGTGGTGATGGACACAAAAACAGGTTACTATTGCTGGGCCATGTTGGAATCATTATTACGCTTACTTTATAGTCCCTGGTTTTGTTTTTTATTTTATTTATTTATTTAGGTGCTGGCAATTGAACCCAGAGGTGCTTTGCCACTGAGCTACTTCCCCACCTCTTTTAAAATGCTTTTATTTAGAGACAGGGACTTGCTGAGTTGCATAGGGCCTCACTAAGTTGCTCAGGCTGGCCTTGAATCATGATCCTCCTGCCTCAGCCTCCCAAGCCTCTGGGACCACAGGTATGCCACTGTGCCCAGCTTATACTCCTGTTTTTATTTATTTATTTTTTTAATATTTATTTATTTGCTTTAGTTGTACACAGTGCAATGCATTTATGTTTACGTGGTGCTGACGATCGAACCCGGGCTGCGCACGTGCTAGGCGAACACTCTACCGCTGAGCCACAACCCCAGCCCCTATACTTTTGTTTTTAAACAGTGTTCTCTGTATTGTTCAGTTAGTTAGGGGTCTCCAGAGAAAGATAACCAACAGAATACACTAGACACAGAGAGAGGGAGGGGGAGGGGGGTAGAGAGGGAGGGGGAGGGTGGGGGAGGGGAGAGAGAGGAGAGGGGAGGAGGGGAGAGAGCGGGAGTAGGAGGGGCGGAGGGGGGCAGATAGATGGTAGCTGGAGCACATGAATAATTTTATGAAACTGGCTCGTGTGACTGTGCGGCGTGGCAAGGCCAAAACTGGTGGGCAGATGTGTAGGCTGGAGATTCAGGCAGCAGTGGGCGCAGAGGAGCTGGGTGCGGTCCCACCAGGAGCAGGCCAGGCCAGGCAGGCTTCTCCTGGGGAGGACCTCCACCTTGGCTCCCGGGCCTCTGGTCAGGTAGATGAGGTGGCTGAGGGATGCAGGAGCCCTGTTTGGGGAGATAGCTAAGATTGCGGTTGACTACGGGCCATAGATATTTTTGGGCATTTCCGCCTTCCGTAGTCTCACGGGACTTGGTCTGGGATCTCGCGGGACTTGGCCCAGGATCTCGAGAGATTTGAGCCGTGACTCAGCAGATCGAGCTAGCGCCATTGCTGCTCGGGCGCATGGGATAGAGACCAGAGAGAGAAAAGACAGGGTTATGGCTATTGTATGGATATATTGTAGTTTCTTGTAAGAGTAGGTGCCTTGGTTTCTTGTGAGAGTGTGTATGTGGTGTTAGAAATTACAAGAGACAGAGACAGAAAGATTAAAGAATTTTTTCGTCTCCATCCTGTCTCCGGACTCCTTCCTGCGGCGCCGCCGTTCCGGGCTGCAAACCCTTTCCAGCGGCAACAGAGGGGCATCGCTCAAAGCCCCGATCTCACTGTCCACCCCGCCTAGAGCCTTCCTTCCCAGCCACCACTGAAGTTTGGGCGCCGTCCCAGCCACGCTGGCCCCGATCTTGAGGTTCCTTGTGAATTCTGACACCTTCCCTCCAAAATAGAGCACCCAGGGGCCCGGAGCTGGCGTTTCCAAGGGTAGCCCACCTGTAGACCCTGAGCTCCTTTGCGAGCCCTGGGCTCTCGGCCCTGCGTGGGGCTCCCAGGTCCAGTGCTGTTGGGCACCCGCCCCTCCAGGGCCAGCCAGCCCGGGAGCCCCACTCAGGGCTGGAGAAGCACACTGCACTCCTAGGGCCAGGGAGGTTGCCCCCTGCGTCCACTGCCCAGAGGAAGAGCCCAGAGGGCAGGGAGCGGAGTGTCCATTATGCCCAGGGCAGGAAGCCCAGGGAGAGGCCCCGGGTGGAGCTGCGTCTCCCTGTCCAAGTGGCAGGGCAGAGTGTGGCCGGTGGGGAGCCTCACCTCTTCCCAGGCTGTCGGGGCGAAGTGCAGAACCAAGAGGATTTTTTTTTGGTACCGGGGATTGGACTCAGGGGCACTCGACCACTGGGCCACATCCCCAGCCCTTTTTTGTATTTTATTAGAGACAGGGTCTCACTGAGTTGCTAAGTGCCTTGCCATTGCTGAGGCTGGCTTTGAACTCGCGATCCTCCTGCCTCAGCCTCCCAAGTGCTGGGATTACAGGCGTGCGCCACCGCGCCCGGCCTCTCAAGAGGCTTTATAGAAAGTCCCCAGGCCCTGCTGCCTCATGCCAGCGGAACCCCTCAGCGGGCACTGCCGGCTGCCCTGCAGCTCGGCCTGATCACAGGGCGGGACTCTGGCCAGTGGCGGGAGGAGGCGCTCCCGGTGCCACTTCCAGAACTTCTCAGCAGGGGTGGGGGGACCCTCACGCCTCCCCTCTCCTTTCTGGTTGCATGGAACAGGGTGGGGGTTGTGATGACCTGAGGGGACACATGCTGAGAGCAAGGCAGAGCCGCCCACAGGAGGACCCAGGGCAGAGCGCTGGCCCCTGGGCTGTCACCATGAATGACCGTGTAAGAGACAGAGCAGACCTGTCTCATACGAGCCACGTGGCCTGGCTTCTACTGGAGAACTCGATCCCCTGACTGATGCAGGAGGCCTTCCTGAGCTGGGCCCGCTGGCGCCGTGTCCAGCTGCTGACCGTGCTGGTGGCCAGGGCCAGGGCCTCCTTCCACATTTCTTTTCTGCCATCCAGATAACAAAATGGCTGCTGAAGTGCCAGCCCTCACATGCCTGTTCCGTTCAGGAGTAGGAGAAGGCAAGAGGCGCAGCGGAGCCTCCTCTTAGCTTTTAGAGATGGCCCTGTGGCCCTGTGACTTTGACTTTCATCTCTTTGGCTGACCCCAAGACCGGTCACCCAAAATAGCATGAGCAATCGCCTGAGGAAAGCAGGGACAGTACCCGGTGCACTGTCCCCGCTGCCCACAGCCCGGGAGCCGGTGTGGGGCCGGAGGAGGAGCCGGGCCACCTGGAGGCCCTGCGTAGGAGGCAAGTGGCCACGCCACGGGGCCTGGCCAACAGGCTGGGAGCAGAGGCCTGGGCAGCACCTCCTGGAGGAGGGCGCTGGCTTGCGGCCCCCTCGGCCCCACTCAGGCCCACAGTGTGGCCACAGATGAGCGGAGGGCTGCGGCGTGCGCTGCTGGGGCAGCGGCTTCTCTGCCCACGGGGTGGGTGGTGCCACCTCCGAGAGCCACCCAGAGTCCTGACCTCGGAGACGGGGTGCAGCCTCTGTCTCATGGCGCAGAGCCGCTTGCCCCAGGGAGCCCAGAGACTCACCGGGGGCGCACACAGCGTGGCGCCGTGGTGACCGCAGGCCCCGGGCCTCCTACCCTCCTGAGGTCCCGACTTGAGGCAGAGCAGCCTTTGGTGGTCCTTGAACGGCTTCGGGGGGTCATGTACCAAGCCAGCCTGGGAGGCCGTGTTCCAGAGGGAGCTCCAGGTGTCGGAGGCGGGGGACACAGGGCTCGGGCTGTGCCGTCCCCGGGGCTGGGAGGAGGGGAGGAAGGAGGGCTGCCCCGCACCCCACTGAAGGCCTCTCTGAAGCTGAGTCTGGGGTCCAGCGGGGCCTGGGGACCCCGTGCCTCTGCTGCTTCCCGCGGACTGGCCGCGAGCGCAGCCTGGCTGTGGGCTCCAGGCCTGAGCCCGCCCTGCCACCCAGGCTCGGCTCCGCCCCCAGGCCCCCTGTGCTGCCCCAGGACCTCACCCCGCCCAGCTTGCACCCTCCTTCCCCTTGTGCGGCCCACGGCGGGGGTCCGCCCACTGCTGGGTAATGGGGACCCTGCGCAGCCACCACGCTGCTCCAGGCCTCGGTGTCCGCCCCTGCGAGTGGGAGGCCACCCAGCCCGCGGGCTCTGACCTGTGCGTCCTGCCCGGCTGAGGGCACCGGGGCCTGGAGGAACCCTGTCCCTGAGCCCTCCCTGCAGAGGAGGCAGCTGGGCTGGGGCTGCAGCCCCTCCCCGTCAGGTGCCACACGCCTGGCAGGGCGTCTGCTGCACGTGGGCGCTGTCCTTGGGGCTAGGATCCAGAGGCCCGTGGACCACAGCCCCTGCCTCTGGGGAACCCCCAGCCCCGCAGGAGGGAGGCAGGAACAGGAGAAATCGGGCAGGCGTGTGGGCGTGGGCGCTCCAGCCCAGGCCGTCCCCGCAGGCGAGTGCGGCTGGCCCAGATTGGGGGCAGGTGGCCGGGAGAGAATTCCAGACCAGGGGACGGCAGATGCCCAGGTGTGAGGAGAGGAGGGCTGCCCCGAGGCCCACTGTCCAGGGAGCTGGCTGCGGAGGGTGGCCTCGGCCAGGAGTCTGGGTTTCGGCCGTCCAGGAGGGCAGGGCCGGGTTTGCTGTCCCCACCCTGCAGGCTGAGGGGCAGCAGCAGGACCTGTGGAGTCGGGGCCGGGGGCAGAGACCGCCAGCCCAGGAGGGAAGCTCTTCCAAAGCGCCGCCCAGGGGTGCCCGCAGCGGCCGTGGCAGGGGGAGGGCAGCTCTCGGCCTGAGGCGCGAGGCCTTGGGGCCCTCAGAACCCGCTGCCTGCAGTGGCCGAGAGTGGCAAGCAGGTGGCCTGTCCTTCCCGCTCCTCACCCAGCCAGTGCCCTCTGTGCTCACCCAGTCGTGTGCCCATTTAGTGCCAGGCCCGACTGGTGGGAGACTTCGGAACAGGGTGTGGTGGGGAGGCTCTGGGCCAGGGCCAAGGAGGCCCAGAGAGCCGGGCCCAGCAGCTGGCCCGTGGGTGGGGCTGTCCCTCTGTCACTTGCCTGCCACCTTCCCATTGTGCCCATGGGGCGGGAGGCAAGGGCAGGACCTCACTTGACGACCCCAGTGAGGGTGGGGAGGGGACGCTGCCCGCTGTGCCCAGGCCGTGCCCAGGCCGTGCCCCACCTCCGGGAGAGGCTGCTATGCCTGCGACCCTGGACGGCCCTGCCCGCTTCTCCCCGGCAGCCCCGAGAGCAGGCGGGAGGGGCAGGCAGGGTGGCCAGAGCAGCTGGGGTGCCCTGGGAATCAGGGCTCCACGGGCCACAGCTTGCATCTGCTCTGTGCGTGCCCCGGGCAGCAGGGCCAAGGCACGGGCGGTGGACTTCTGTCGAGGCCGCGCGTCGAGGCCCTGCTGGGCCCCAGGGGAGGCGTCCTGCCTCTGCGGGCTCTGCCCGCTGTCCGCTGCAGACGCGGCGGCCGCCCCCCTTCTCCCTTGCCACCTCCCCCCCACCGCGCCCATCTGTGCCCACCCGTCCCCTTTCCTGAGCCCTCGGCCCCACGGCAGTGGCCCCTGGGCCCCTCCTTAAGCACCTCTGTGAAGACGCCGTTTCCAGACTGGGTCACACTCAGGGTGCGGGGGACCCCAGCCTGTGGACTTGGGGACGGTCAGTCCATGACAGGCCTCGCTGTGCCTTCAGGTGGGACTCCGAGGCTCTGGGGAAGGGGTGCCTGGTCCCCGTGGCCGGGAGGAGGGACCCTCAGGTGTGCCCTCACTCTCAAAGCCTGCCACTCTGTTCAGGAAGGGGAGTGTCCCCTGCTGTGGCGAGCGGGAGGGCACCCTGCACTGGGCAGCCTGCCCTGCCCTGCCCTTTGGCTGGGGACAGTCCTCTTTGCTGTTGGAAGGTGCTCACCAGGACACAGGGCTGTGGCTCTGTGCCCAGATGGCAGAGTGGCCGGGCTCCGGGCCCCGTCTCAGGCAGCAGGTTTTGCTCTGCACCAGAAACCCCTCCAGGGCCTCCCATGCTCCTCACCCTCAGTGGTCCTGTGATCAGTGGGGGCGTCTCCCGCACCTCCAGTGTGGGCCCAGCTTCGTTTACTGCGTGCTGTGTGACCTCAGCCAGCTTACTCGCCTTTTCTGGGCCCAGGCTTCCTATGTGTAAATCAAAGGCATTGAACTAGCTTCTTCCAGGTACACCACCCACATCTAATTAAAAAAAAATACAAGTGAGCCAGGTGCAAGGCCACACCCATGATCCCCAGGCTTGGGAGACTGCGGCAGGCAGGTCGAAAGTTCAAAGCCATCCCAGGCAACTCAGTGAGACCCTGTCTCTAAATAAAATACAAAATAGGGCTGGGGATGAGGCTCAGTGGTTGACCGCCCCTGAGTTCAATCCCTGGCACAAAAGAGAGAGAAAGAAGTATACAAATGTTTCATTTTATTATAATGTAGCTTTTAAGGCAACATTGTCTGATAGAAAGTATGATGTAGCTACATATGGGATTTTAAAAGAAAAGTGCAGATGATTAAATAATAGTTCAGGGCTGGGATTGTGGCTCGGCGGTAGAGCGCTCGTCTAGCACGTGGGCGACCCGGGTTCGATCCTCAGCACCACGTACAAATAAAACACATTGAATAAAACGCATTGTGTACGACTAAAAGCAAATAAATAAAAATATTTTTAAAAAAATTATAGTTCACCGAGTGGGCTCAAAGCCGTCATCTTTCTCGTGTGCATGTGGTCGTCAAACGCCGAGGCGGCGGCTCCTCCCCCAGCCCCGGTGAGGCTGCCATCTCCCTCGCAGCGGGCCTTGGCTGGACGTGCAGGAGCGCAGGCGTCTGCTCTGGCTCCTGGGATCGCCAATCCTCGGCGCTGTGCGCGCCCTGGACGCGCCTGGCGGAGGGCAGGAGTGGGCTTCACGTTCAACCCCAGGTCCCTGTTGGCCGTAGCCCCGCCGTGCCGGGCACCCTGGCGCGACCCTTGCAGGCGGGGCCCCCGACAGGCCCCTGCGCTGCCCGGGCCTTCTCCAGTCGCGGCCCCAGGGTCCGCGCTTCTCGGGAAGCGCTGCGTGGAGGGAGGCTCAGGCTGGCTTCTTCTTCTTTTTTAATTGCGCGACTTCTCAGAGCTTTGAAGTGGCCACACACGTGGGTCAGGGGATTCCCTCTTCTTTGCCGGCGCGGTGACGGTGACGTCCCTGGTCTGGCACTCTGGAGAGGAGCTAAGTCGTTCGCCGTGTCCCTGTGCCACCTTTGCATGGACGCAGCCGTGGCCGGTGCCCTGCCCTCTGTGGGCACCTGCAGTGGCCGCTGACTAGAACCCAGGCTCAGGGAAGGACCCGTGGAGTGCAGGGAGGGCACCGGTGTCCATCCGAGGACTGCAGTGCCGGCGCAGGAGAGCCTGGCCCGAGCCGGGGGGAGCCGAGGGGCCGGCCCGGGGCAGCTGTGCAGGGGGGCGTGAGCAGGCGCACGGGGCCGCAGAGCGGGAGGCCCTGGCGGGGGGGGGGGGGGGGGGGGGGGGGGGGGGTCCCCTGGGGGCTTCCAGGACTCCCGCCTTGGAATCCCACGGGAGCAGAGCTCGCGAACGCTGGACTCCCACCTGGCACTGCCACTTGGTCCCCTGGGCCTTCCCCGTTTCCCCATGGTGGGGACGATTCTTCTGCTAGTCCCCTGACGTGTGCTCCAGGGATTCTTTTTTTTTTTTTTTTTTTTAAATATTTATTATCTTAGTTGTACACAATGCTTTTATTTTTACGTGGTGCTGAGGATCGAACCCGGGCCACACAGGTGCTAGGCAAGTGCTCTACTGCTGAGCCACGACCCCAGCCCTCCAGGGATTCTTAATAACAGTTCTGTGGAGGCATGATCTATAAGTAATAACAAAATCCACCTTTTAAAGTGTACCATTCGGCCAGTGTGGTGACCTCACCTGCAATTCTAGCAACTTGGGAGGCTGGGGCAGGAGGATCTAAAGTTTAAGGCCAGCCTCAGCAATGGTGGAAGGCCCTGAGCGACTTAGTGAGACTCTGTCACAAAATAAAAAATAAAAAGGGCTGGAGATGTGGCTCAGTTGCAGAGCATGGGTTCAATCCCTGCTACCAAAAACAGAAACAAAAATAACAACCAAAACCACAATGAAGCGCACAGTTAAGGGTGTTTTGGTTTTTTTGGTGAAGCTGGAGACCACGACAAAGGCTCCTGGGTGCTGGGCCCAGACGAGACCCAACAGGCCTCCCTCCTTGGTTCCAGTCTGAAGTAAAAGTGACCTCAGCTTCAGTCTCCTCCTAAGGTTGGGTGGCCAGGGCCACCGTCCTACAGTCTCCTCATCCGAGAAGAAACTGTCCCCAGCCATCCCACCCCCCACCTGCTGGGGGCAGCCTCGAGTCTGCTCCTGTGCCTCTGGGGGGGTCTCTGGGCTTTCCTGCAACATGGGCCCTCGTGTCTGGCCTCTGCCACTGGTGTTTCCGAGGTGGCCCTCACGGTGGGCAGCAGCACTGCGTTCCTTGCTGTGGCTGAATGACAGCCCTGCAGAGCTGTCACCTGGCCACCCAGAGCTGTCACCTGGCCACCCCAGGTGATGGGCATCGGGTTGCTTCCACTTGCTGGCTCTGGTGAGCGGGCTGCTGAGGACGCCTGCGTCTTCATGTGGACGCTCCGTCTCTAGGGCACCAGGTCTGCAGCTGGCCGTGCAGCAGCTCTGTCCCCCAGGACTGCGAGGGTGGCCGCACCTTGAGCCCCTGTGAGGTTCTGTCTCCCCAGAGCTCCTCCAGCACTTGTTATTGCCTGTCCTCCTGTTTAGAGCCATCTGGTGGGTAGGAAGCGGCATCTGACTGTGGTTTTGGGCTTCGTTTCCCTGACGATGATGGCAGGCTCTGCTGAGTCTCCGTCCACGTGACCCTGCCTCTGCCTCTGTGCAAACTGCCGGGGAGAGACGTCCACTTGAACCCTCTGGCTATGTTTCCATTGGGTTTTTGTGCATTTATTGTTAAGTTATCAGAGTTCTTCAGAGATTCCAGATACAAGGCTCATATCAGATATGTGTTGCAAAAATATCCCCCGTTCTTTGTTAGCCATTTCCTTGATGGTGTTCTTTGAAGCAAAAAACTTCCAAGTTTGATGGAGTTTTGGAGGAGAGCCTTAAATCTCAGATAATCAATAACAGTGATTACCACTACATGTCACAGTGGTGCTAAGTACTGACTGGTTTGAGCCCCATGCAACCAAGGAGTCAGGGCTACCACTGCCCCTGGCTGTCTTCATCACCTTCAGCACCATCACCGGTGTCACCACCATCATCACCACTAGGTCACCGTCAGCATCAGCATCACCACCATCACCATCATTACCATCACCGTCATCACCACCACCAACATCACCATCACCATATCACCATCATCACCATCATCACCATCACCACCATCACCATCACCAGCATCATCACCATCACCACCATCACCATCATCACCATCACCACCATCACCTGCAGGAGCCCTGTTTGCGGAGATAGCTAAGATTGCGGTTGACTATTGGGCCATAGACATTTTTGGGCATTTCCGCTTTCCGTAGTCTCACGGGATCTCGCGGGACTTGGTCGAGGCTCTCGAGAGATTTGAACGGTGACTCAGCAGATCGAGCGAGCGCCATTGCTGCTCGGGCGCATGGGAAGAGACCAGAGGGAGAAAAGACAGGGTTATCGCTATTGTGTAGATATATTGTAGTTTCTTGTAAGATTAAAGAATATTTTCGTCTCCATCCTGTCTCCGGACTCCTTCCCGCGGCGCTGCTGTTCCAGGCTGCAATCCCTTTCCGGCGACAACAGTTGGTGGCCCGTACGGGCCTTTATTATGGATACATTTGCCTGTCTCTCCTAAAAGCATAATTGAGTCTTATACCTCCATGGTGGCTAAACTTATTCTTCAAGGACTTAAAACTTCTACTAAAATATTTGGCATTCACCCTGCTACTATTATTACTCCCTATTCATCGTCACAGATTGAATATTTATGCTTCAATGATAATGACTGGGCTATAGCTAGATGCTCTACCTCTGCAAATTTTGATAATCACCTTCCTAAGTCTCCTATATTATCTTTTTGTATTAATCATCCTATTATATTTCCACAGGTAATAAAAAATCAACCTATTCCTAAGGCATTTAATGTATTTACAGATGGGTCCTCAAATGGTACTGCTGCAGTAGTCACTACAAAGGAAAGTATGACTTACATAACTGCACACAAATCAGCTCAACTTGTGGAATTGGAAGCTGTGGTAAGAGCTCTGGAACATTTTAGAGACCAGCCCATAAACATTTTTTCAGATAGCCACTATATTGTACAAGCCGCCCCAAAATTAGAGTTAGCAGGACCAATAGCACCTCATACTCCAGCCTTTAAATTGTTTTATCAAATACAAAAACTTTTGTGGGCAAGAAAAGAACCTCTATTCATAGGCCATATTAGAGCACATACTAATTTGCCTGGCCCCCTCCATGAAAGTAATCAAAAGGCTGATGAACTTACAAAAACTATATTTATACTTTCAGCGCTACAACAAGCTACTTTATTTCATTCCCAGTTTCACGTCAACAGCACCACCTTGCAACGTAGGTTTAAAATCACAAAAGGAGCAAGCCAGAACAATTGTAAAAGATTGTAAATCTTGTATGACACATTTGCCCAATCCTCATTTTGGTGTTAACCCTAGAGGATTAATGCCCAATCATTTGTGGCAGATGGATGTTACTCATGAGCCAAGTTTTGGAAAATTGCGATTTATTCATGTAACCATAGATACATGCTCAGGCATGATTTTTGCTTCCTTACATTCTGGAGATAAAGTTAAAGATGTCATATCTCATTGTTTACAAGCTTTTGCTGCATTGGGCATCCCCAAAATGCTTAAAACAGATAATGGCCCCGCATATACGTCCTCATCTTTCAAAGAGTTTTGCGCAAAATTCAACATATCCCATAAAACAGGCATCCCATACAATCCTCAGGGTCAGGGCATTATTGAAAGAGCAAACCGCACACTAAAAGTTATGTTGTTAAAACAGAAAGAAGGAAACTGGAAAAATCCTAAGGACAGATTGACAGTTGCCCTGTTTACCTTAAATTTTTTAACTTTAGACTCTGATGGTTATTCTGCTGGAGACAGACATTGGAACCCACATCAACAACATAAACCTTTGGTTTACTGGAAGGATGTTCTTTCAGGTACATGGAAGGGTCCAGATCCAGTGTTAATTTGGGGGAGAGGATCTGTTTGTGTTTTTCCAAAGCATGAATCCTCTCCAATATGGATACCATCTAGATTAATAAAGCAAGTACCAAATCAAAAGGATCAAGATGAAGTTGTTGAGGAATCAAGATTAATAAAAAAGGTACAAAATCAAGAGGACCATGATGAAGATATGGAATGATTCCCTTAAAAGAGTCCTTCAAAATACATCACAACTTAAGTGTCATTCCTCCCAGCTGGGACGAAGAGATCTCTCTTTAGTGTGCACACAATTGTATTTTTTTTTTTATATATATGTGTTTATGTCTGTGTATTTGTCTAAATTTCATGTTAATGTGACGTCACAAATATATGTTTGTATGTGCATCTGTCTGTCCAGTGTGACATCAAAAATAACAAAGCGCTTGTGAAATATATATATATATATATATATATATATATATATATATATATATGGATCCAAATAACTCTAATTCATTTAAGTTTAAGAGTATTCAAATTGGGTAAATAATTTAATAAGTGAAGGTACCTTCAATTTTGTTTTATAGGTGTCCCAGGGATTTCTCTTTAGCGAAAAATATGACTAGGGCTGTATAACCTTATATTTTGGTGTTTTGACATAAGGTTGCTTATTTGTTATTAACTTCATTTGTTTAATAAATGATTAATTTCAATTATTTCAACAGGTAAAGGACTGCTGTGTATGCAGAAACTCGAGAGTTCCAGCTAACAAATTATTTCTCCAAAGTGCTTTTAGTTTTTCTTTAATCTATCTTTAATACAGTAAATACCCTCAGTCTTTCTTTGTTTTGTTCTAAACATGATGTTTTGCCAACTTATGTTTGTGGGAGCTCAGGCTGCAATGTGTGTGAGCAGAAATCAACTTTAATTTTCTAAGCTAATAATTCTATTTTTTAGTTTGACAACTCGCCTCTTGACTCAGTGCTGGAATAGCACTGCCTTTCCTTTAATAATTGATGCTTGAGTCTCTAGGGAGCGGGCCCTGAAGATTTGCCGGTGGCATTGTCTAGACATAAAAAAGACGGCTGCTGCTACAGATGCAGGGATCGCGGTTGCTGCAAGCATCCCTGCTGCTCAAATGTCAAACAATCTCACCAGCGGTGTGGCCTCTGCTCTGCATGCATGGGGCCTCCTAGATCTACGTGTTATAACAAGTGGACATTTTGATCTTTCATTGTTTGGGACTTCATGGGACAGTACCTTGGGGGTATTTGTTTAGAGAACTCAGTGTGTTACTTGATAGAACTTAAGGCAGCTGATTTGTTTAAAGAATTTGATATGCTATGCAATTTGGCTCGTCACCAAAAGGCTTGTCGCCTTAAAGCCGCAGCATCTCCCCACAATTGGACGGCTGTTAGTCAACTTACACAGTCAATCCTAAAGGGCTCCATTGAATGGCTGGTTAGCCAATGACGGGTAAGATCCCCAGAGGGGGACAACCTAAGACAGGCACAGTCGCACGGGATAGTCTCATGTGGCCGACATATCAACCTAAGACAGGAGTCAAGGGCACAGCCTTGATTATCCGATGACGGGTAAGAATGTTGGTTGCACATAGACGTCCTAGAGCATCCCCTCTTTTAGAACAAAAGGGGGAAATGCAAGAGCCCTGTTTGCGGAGATAGCTAAGATTGCGGTTGACTATTGGGCCATAGACATTTTTGGGCATTTCCGCTTTCCGTAGTCTCACGGGATCTCGCGGGACTTGGTCGAGGCTCTCGAGAGATTTGAACGGTGACTCAGCAGATCGAGCGAGCGCCATTGCTGCTCGGGCGCATGGGAAGAGACCAGAGGGAGAAAAGACAGGGTTATCGCTATTGTGTAGATATATTGTAGTTTCTTGTAAGATTAAAGAATATTTTCGTCTCCATCCTGTCTCCGGACTCCTTCCCGCGGCGCTGCCGTTCCAGGCTGCAATCCCTTTCCGGCGACAACAATCACCATCACCACCATCATCACCATCACCACCATCACCATCATCACCATCACCACCATCACCATCATCACCATCACCACCATCACCATCACCACTATCACGGTTCTCACCATCACCACCATCACCAACATCACCATCATCACCATCATCACCATCACCATCACCATCATCACCACCATCACCATCATCACCATCACCACCATCACCACCTGCAGGAGCCCTGTTTGGGGAGATAGCTAAGATTGCGGTTGACTATGGGCCATGGACATATTTGGGCATTGCCGCCTTCCGTAGTCTCACAGGACTTGGCCTGGGATCTCGCAGGACTTGGCCCAGGATCTCGAGAGATTTGAGCCGTGACTCAGCAGATCGAGCTAGCGCCATTCCTGCTCGTGCGCGTGAGATGAGACCTGAGAGAGAACGGACAGGGTTATCGCTATTGTATAGATATATTGTAGTTTCTTGTAAGAGTAGGTGTCTTGGTTTCTTGTGAGAGTGTGTATGTGGTGTTAGAAATTACAAGAGACAGAGAGAGAAAGATTAAAGAATATTTTCGTCTTCATCCTGTCTCCGGACTCCTTCCCACGGCGCCGCCGTTCCGGGCTGCAAACCCTTTCCGGTGACAACAACCACCATCACCATCATCACCATCACCACCATCATCACCATCACCACCATCACCATCACCATCACCACCATCACCACCATCACCATCACCATCACCATCACCATCACCACCATCACCACCATCACCATCACCATCACCACCATCACCACCATCACCACCATCACCATCATCACCACCATCACCACCATCACCATCACCACCATCACCATCATCACCATCACCACCATCATCACTATTACCATCATCACCACCATCACCATCACCATCACCACCATCACCTTCACAATCACCACTGTCAGCACCAGCACCATCTTCATGGCCACCACACCCTGTCATCGTCCTTAGTCATCATGGTCATCACCTCCTCCTCCTCTGCTTCCTCCTCGTGGTCCTGCTCTTGGTGTGGGAAGGTCTGCAGTCCCTGCCTGGGCCCACCTGGAGCTCTGAGCCTGGCCACTCCTCCTTCAGCCTCCCTGACTGCGTGACCCTCACTCTCAGCAAGAGCTACCCAGCCACCTTCCAGGTGACCAGCAGAGGCCAGAGCCTGCATAGGGAGAAGCTGGAGGACACCCCAGAGAGGGCAGTGGAGCACGCAGCATCCTGGGGCCAGGGTTGGGGCAGCGTGGGCCTGTCCTCAGTTCCACAGGGTCAGGGTGGAGGCCTGGGCCCTGACTGCCTGGTGGCCAGCAGAGGAGCTCAGTGGATTACCGAGTGCTGCTGACCACCTGGAGCTGGCCTTGCTCAGGGGTGCGCCCCTCCCTGGCACAGCCCTGCCCCCACGCCTGCGCCTCCCCTCCCACTCCCACTCCCCAGGGAAGTGGGCTCTAGAACCCCTTGCCACAGCTCAGGCAGGCGGTCTTGTGGAAACGTGTCCGAGCCCCTCAGCCAGGTGCGGAGCCTGCCCTTCTCCAGGTGGCCGCGTCTGGGCACCCTACCCTCAGCTCAGGCTGGTGGACTGCTCCGTGCCTCCCACCAGCCAGCTCAGACAGCTCCTGTGAGGTCCAAGGCCCGTGCTCACCTGCAGGTGGGGTCTGCTGGGCGCCAGGGGCTCGGCGGGCAGCCCCGTCCTCCTGTGGGCCAAGGGCCCCGGAGGGAGCTCTGGAAAGGGGCTGGAAGGAGGGCATGTCTTGCTCTGGCTCTGGGGAGGAGACACAGGCATGCCGGACTTGGGGACAGTAGGGGAGCCCCTGGGACCTGCGGGAGGGAGGTGCCTCCTCACCCTCCTGGGGTTCTTCGCGGCCCCCTCCAGGACGCCGGCTTGCCTCTGCCTCCTCCCTCCTTGTTGCCGCCTGAAGCGATGGCCACTTGGAGCAACAAAGCCGCGGGAAGAAGTTCAGAGGTGAACTGGAAACAAACAGCTTTTTATTCTGATAACTTTTCTCTCTGGCTCTAACAACGACTAACACGCACCACACATTACCAAAGTGGCGCTGACCCAATCAGCAATCTTGGCTGAAGTCACTCGAGATCCCGGGGCCAAGTCCCGCGAGATCCCGGGCCAAGTCCCGTGAGACTACGGAAGGCGGCAATGCCCAAATCTCCATGGCCCATAGTCAACCGCAATTTAAGCCATCTCCCCAAACAGGGCTCCTGCACCTCCTGTCCCAGCTCAGGCCTGGGTCCTCGCCCTCTGCCCAGGGCAGGTGGACTCCCCACGGCCCGGGCACAGGGGGCTCCCAGCGTAGACCTGGCCGTGACCTGAGCAGGGGCCTCCCGCCTTGCCCACGGGGCGCCGCTGGTCACACGGAGTGACTCTGCAGGTTTGGGTTGTGGGCTTCACTTTCAGGACAGCTCTGGCTCCAGGAGCTCGGGAAGGTGGCGAGGCTTCCCCGGCCCTGGCCAGGTCCCCGCTGGCCCTGCCCCGCGGGTCGTGCAGTCTGCTGACCCCGCTGTGCACAGAGGCCCCTCCAGGCTCAGAACCGTCTGTGGGTCTGGACGGGCATGTGATGACACGTCCACCGTCAGTGTCACAGAGGACAGCCGCTGCCCTGCACGTCCCTGTGCGGGGCTGTCCAGCCCTCCTGGCCCAGCCCAGGCCCTGGGGCCTCCTGGACTGTGTGGGGCGGCCTCTCCCTCGGCCTCCTCTGCCCCGCGGTGTGCTCTCGGTGGCCTCCCGACTCTGGGGGGTGGCTCCCTTCTTTTTGGTGCTGAATGAGATCCCACCGTCTGCATGGAACACAGGGCGTTTGTCCCCGTGCCTGTCGGGAAGACATGGTGGCCAGCTTTCCAGTCATGAGCAGACCTGCCTAGGACATCCATGGGCAGGTCCCTGTGCAGAAGCTGGTTGCAACTCATGGGCATCCGAACCAGGGAGCTGGGCTGCCGGGTTGAGCAGAGACTGCAGTCAGAGGTCAAGGGACTACCGCTGCACTCCCGCCACCAGCGCGGGCGCTGGGCGTGCTACCACGGAGCTACACCCGCCTCCCTTTTTATTTGTTTAAATTTTGAGACAGAGTCTCACTAAGTTGCTGAGGCTGGCCTCAAACGTGCCATCCTCCTGCCTCAGCCTCCCGAGTCTCTGGATTGCAGGCCTGTGCCAGGCCCGAGCGTTCTATTTATCTACTTGTTTTGCAGACCAGGTGTTTCCATGCCAGTGAAGCTGCGCGTCCCACGTCTCGCTCAGAGCCGGCCTCGAGCTCGCGGGGCAGTGGGCCTGCATCTCCTCCCCTCGGGGGTCCTGCAGGTTCGTCTCTGCCCGTGGTGAGTCACTGCTCGTGAAGGGCAAGGTCTGCGTCCAGGTCCGCCTTTCTGCAGTGGGGGCCAACACGGGGTTGGGGCAGCAACCTCCCTGTGTCCCTCTGCCCTGACGCCCCTGCTGCGGAGCCCCTGCCTGGCCGGTGGTGGGCCCAGCCCGCAGGTCCACTCCTTGGCCAGGTGCTCCTGGGATCCTGGCTGGCAGGGCCTGAGTCCGGGGACAGGAGCCCACGTCCCTTGGCTGTGCCGGGTGCCCAGGGTGGCTGAGCCCCTGGCTGTGGCCTGTGGTAGCGTGGAAGGCCTCTGGACCTGGGTGGCTGGGTTTTATGCCTTTTTGGAGAGCAAAGTAGAAACCCTGGGCTGTGCAGGAGCCCTGTTTGGGGAGATAGCTAAGATTGCGGTTGACTACGGGCCATGGACATTTTTGGGCATTTCCGCCTTCCGTAGTCTCACGGGACTTGGCCTGGGATCTCGCGGGACTTGGTGTAGTATTTTCTTGTTTTGATGTCTAATCTGTATCTATAATGTACCCTAGTAGTCGAACATACTTTTGATTGTACAATTGTACATTTGTATACCTGTAATGTAAATGTGAAGTTTGAATCAACATAAACACATTTTTTGGTAAGAAAAGAGAATTAGCCAGCCCTGTGCATTCAGTGTATATTCTCACCTTTTATGGTCATAGCATATAGTGTTGTATATTGTAAATTGTAATTTCAACCAGAGGTAAATTTTTTTTCTTTTGAAGGAATAAATGTTCTTTATACAGCCTAGTTAATGTTTAAAAAGAAAAAAAAAATAGCTTGGTTTTATTTGTCAGCTAGTCGGACAGTAGCGAGATCCTTTCTAAATGTTATTCAACATGATTCAGTTCACACTAGTGTTTTTTTTTTACCCTAAAAAGTAATGTTTTGCTTATTTTGTGAAAGTCAAAAGGACGTGCAAGAGTTCAGCCCTGCCCCAGCTTTCCCCACACTCAGCCCCTTCACCTTGTAAAGTGTGAATTACCCTTCCTTTTTGTACAGAAGATGAACTGTATTTTGCATTTTGTCTACTTGTAAGTGAATGTAACATACTGTCAATTTTCCTTGTTTGAATATAGAATTGTAACACTACACGGTGTACATTTCCAGAGCCTTGTGTATATTTCCAATGAACTTTTTTGCAAGCATCCCTGCTGCTCAAGCATCAAACAACCTCACCAGCAGTGTGGCTTCTGCTCTGCATGCATGGGGCCTCCTAGATCCACATGTTATAACAAGTGGACATTTTGATCTTTCATTGTTTGGGACTTCATGGGACAATGCCTTGTGGGTATTTGTCTAGAGAACTCACTGTGTTACTTGATGGAACTTAGGGCAGCTGATTGTTTAAAGAATTTGATATGCTATGCAATTTGGCTCGTCACCAAAAGGCTTGTCGCCTTAAAGCCGCAGCATCTCCTCACAATTGGACAGCTGTTAGTCATCTTACACAGTCGATCCTAAAGGGCTCCATTGGATGGCTGGTTAGCCAATGACGGGTAAGATCCCCAGAGGGGGACAACCTAAGACAGGCACAGTCGCACAGGATAGTCTCATGTGGCCGACATATCAACCTAAGACAGGAGTCAAGGGCACAGCCTTGATTATCCGATGACGGGTAAGAATGTTGGTTGCACATAGACGTCCTAGAGCATCCCCTCTTTTAAAACAAAAGGGGGGAAATGCAGGAGCCCTGTTTGGGGAGATAGCTAAGATTGCAGTTGACTACGGGCCATAGACATTTTTGGGCATTTCCGTCTTCCGTAGTCTCACGGGACTTGGCCTGGGATCTCGCGGGACTTGGCCCAGGATCTCGAGAGATTTGAGCCGTGACTCAGCAGATCGAGCTATCGCCATTCCTGCTCGGGCGCATGGGATAGACCATAGACCTGAGAGAGAACGGACAGGGTTATCGCTATTGTATAGATATATTGTAGTTTCTTGTAAGAGTAGGTGCCTTGGTTTCTTGTGAGAGTGTATATGTGGTGTTAGAAATTGCAAGAAACAGAGAGAGAAAGATTAAAGAATTTTTTCGTCTCCATCCTGTCTCCGGACTCCTTCCCGCGGTGCCGCCGTGCCGGGCTGCAATCCCTTTCCGGCTACAACACCAAGGTCAGGCAGGCCAGGTGGGAGGGGCTCTGCCCGCTGGCAGGAGCAGGAGTGTGTGCCCCCGAGGGCGTGGCGGGCAGTGGGGAGGGCTCCCTGGAGGAGGGAGACTGGCTCCTGGCCTGACGCTGGTGGGAGGATGGGGGCCGGAAGAGCCCCAGTCGTGGGCCAGGGCACTGTGCCCTCGCCCCACGCCCCAGGCCCCGCCGCCCAGCATGCTCCCCACGTCCGCCCTCCCCCTCCCCCTCCACCTGCTCCCTGGGTCTGCAGGGCCGGAGCCCCTCCCTGCCCTGTGGTGTCACCTGTCCCTCTCCTGGGGGACCACCGGGACTTACCTTGCCCCCCTCTGTTGGGAGAGGAAGGGGTCTGCAGGCAGGGCTCCCCAGAGCCAGAGGCCGAGAGAATGGGTGCAAGGAGTGGATTTGGGGGCACAGGGCCCACCAGCAGGGGAGTGGGAGGCAGGGCAGGGCGGGAGCCCGTCCTCCCCGCGTGCCTCCTGAGGCCGGGGACCAGCGCACCCACCGCCCGCCCCTGGCTGGGCCACGGGAGGCAGCCCTCATCCTCTTGGCCCCTGCGGCCAGAGCTGCAGGCAGATGGGGCCTGCCAAGGGCTGAAGGGCGGGCACAGCCGGGGCAGTGCCCGGCAGGACCCCGTAAGAGGGCTTGGACAGCTGCGGGGCCACCAGGTGGGTGGCAACGGGAGCCCTCCCTGACGGCTGAGTGGCGCCACGCAGGAAGGGTCTTCTGAGCGTCCAGTCTGGCCACGCCCTCCCGGGGCTGCCATGCTGCAGGCCGGCCCGAATGCATGGTCGCGGGGACGCAGGGCCGTCTGGGGCTGGCGGGGCTCTGCCGCCGGTCATGGGAGCTGAGGAACCCCAGTGCCTGTCTGCCTACTCCCGTGCGCACAGGACCCCGTGGGGTACTGCCAAAATGCAGATTCTGATTCGCTCGCCGGGGCGGGCCTGAGAGTCCGCACTTGTAGCGACGCCCGCAGGTCCCAGGACCTCACTTTGACAAAGCCAGGCGTGCGCTCCAGATGCCACGTGCTCATCGTGAACCGTCACCCAGAGCCTGCTACCAGCAGCTCCAGTAGAAACAACGGCTTTGCTTTCTGGCTCTGTAACTAGCTGGCTGTGTGACTTTGATAAAGGGGTGTTCCTCTCTGGTCTGCATTTCTTCATATGAAAACAGAGACGAAGCTACAAAGATGCTGAGATTCAGCTCCTGGGGTGCCCTCCTGGCGGCAGGAAGCGGCCCTCGGGGATCTGACTTCCCTGGACCCATTTTGCAGATGAGAAAAGCAGGGCTCGGGAAGGTGCACTGCCTTGGGGACCACCACCTGCCGCCCAGTGGCAGGGGTCAGCCTCGAACCCCCACACCACACCCCTCCTGTTTTCCGTGGGAATAAAACTTGCTCACGACCAGGGGAGGACGGGGAAGCGGCTGGAGCTGCAGTCCAGGGAGCCGCGGCTGGGCCAGGCGTCCTCCGTTCTTCCTGGATCTCTCCACAATGTGGTGGGTGGGTGGGAAAGGCTCGCGGGCGGTGGGGAGGGCGCCCAACAATAAAATCAGCGCTCGCGTAATTAGCTCCTAAATTGCTCCTCTGTGCGCGCTCCCGGCCGGCTCGGCCTTGCTTCTTGCACATTCTTACGATACAAATCTGAACAATTTTTGACAAGATTTTTGAGTTTTGTCAGATGTGAATTGTTAAGATTTAATTGAAAAAATGAACAGAAGGCAGCCGCTATTTCAAAGGGAGTGACCCAGAACCAATTAGAATTTAGTAACAATTGACCATTCACCACTAAACCCACGTCCAGAATGAGATTAAGCCACTCTAATCCCCCTGCGCTCCTGAACGCAGAATATCATTAGTGGGCGACTTTCCTGAAAGTTTTCCCAAACGATTTTCCAGGTTTTAAGGGTGAAGTTCGGCTGGGGGCCTGTGCTCGGGTGCCGGTGGCCGTCCCGGGGCTGGGATGGTGCGGGCGCAGGGGACCATCTGAGAAAACAGGTCAGGCCCAGCAGCAGTCCTGGTCAAATTGTGTTGACAGCCCGACAGGACACGGACGAGGACCACAAAAAGGGCCTTTCATCTGCGGACAGGCGGCGCATAATTGGTCATTCTTCCCTCCTCCGGCCTCTCCTTCTCAGCTGGGGGAAAATTCCTAAACTAAGCCCGGGCTTCCCGAGGCAACGCCTTAATCCTTCACGGCAGATGCCCCGGGGGAGGTGTCAGCTGAGAGAACCCCGCGGGCACCGCTCAGCCGTGACGCACGGCGCCTGGCGCAGCCCAGGTGTGTAGTAGGTGCTCGCTGAGGCCAGCGGGTGAACGGGACGCGGGCAGCGCTCGCGAGGGCTCAGAGCAGGTGCGCTGCTGGCCCTTTCCCATCCGCTGCAGGCGCCCCCACAGTGGGCACCGAGGCCACCCCAACACATGACACAGGCTCAGGAGGCTTATGGTCTACCCGCAGTGCCCGGTCCACGCCTGCTGCCCAGGGCATCTCGGGGTCTTCTCCAGTGCCCCTCGCTGTCTGCAGGTCCCGGCCCACCCTCCCTGGCTCCAGGTGGCCACCGCTGTCTGGCCAGCACAGGCCAGGGGCCAGGTGCTCTTGGCCTCCTGCCACAGCCCTTGTGCACCCCTAGGAGGACAATGAGGCACGGACGCCACGCAGCCTGCCCAGGATCTGCTCCTGGCCCCAGGGACTGGCCGAGGCCTGGGCTCGTGGGTCTTGTGCCCGCTCCCCCACTGCCACCTTCTGGAAGCAGAGCCGGCCAGGCCCCCGTCTCCCTCGGGAGGAGTGGAGGGACCAGCACCCAGACTGGGCACGGCACACGCGGCTTTGGCGGGGCGGCAGCCGCGGACGCTGGACCTGGGGTATCTGGCTGCTGCGCTGTTGTTAGGGCCTGAGGAGCGCACGCCCCTCCGTCCCGTCACCACCGCAGCCCCAACTCTGCTTTGTGAGGTTCTTCTCGTCCCAGACCGTGAGCGAGACCCCGAGGTGCTCCCTAGCGCATCGGAGGACAGACAGGTCCTCGCAGAGGCCCCCGCGGGTCCCTTGGGGTCTTTGAATCTCCACAGGCGGGGGCCTGGTGGGTCTGAAGAGGCAGCTGAGACATGGGTGGGTGCTGGTTTGGGAGGACATCCCAGGGACACGGAGGGAGGTGACCAGGGGGCAGGGACGGGAATGAGGCTGGTGAGTAGCATGTCACCAGCCATGGGCAGCTGGGGCTTGTCCCTGGAGCCGCGGGGACTGCGCAGGCCAGGAGGCCCAGGCAGCCCAGTGTGCGGAGCCAGGGCCGTGTGCCGGTCGAGGGCAGCGCCTGGACGCAGGGCCTGAATTCCCTGGGCCCTTAGGCTGCCCGCCTGCACTGGCCAGAGAAAGTCCCTAGGCACAGTGGCACGGGTCCTGCCTGTTGGTCGTCGGGTGTCAAGGCAGCTGTGGCCTTGGGGACAGGGACGTCCTGCCGCCGGGGGTGGCAGTGCATGCCTGTCACCGTGGTCTGTCACAGGCCGGTGCTGAAGCACTCGGCTCCCAGCTGGGTCTGAGCTCACCCGAGCTTGGTTTGAGGCCTGGTCTGGCGCGAGCCCCGGCAGGACCGTCACTCACGCGGCACCTCGGCCCCCTGCGAGGGGCAGCTGGACCCCCATTGTCCCCACTGAGCCGCGTTCACTGACTCTTGGGTCCCTCCAAGCTGTTCAGAACTTGAGGGTGACTGGATGGTGCCCTGGGGCGGGGACGCTGAGGGGGGCCTCTGCAGGCGTGGGCTGAGAGAGAGGGTCACCAGAGCCTGGAGCACTGCCAGGAAGAGGGGACCCGTGTCCCGTGTGGCCGAGCCCCGGGGACGGCGAGGGGCAGCCGCTGTCGCGCCTGCATTCCAGGAGGGCCCAATGGAGGCGGGGAGCGCCCGTCCTGAGGTGTGCGGGCGCGGGCGTCCCGTCACGCAGGGTCCCTGGTGTCACGGTGCTGGTGGGGCAGAGGAAGGCCTCTTGAGGTCGCCCTCCCGGGGGCCTGGCGCTCCCTCTGTGAGGCCCGGGCGGAGGACATGTGCTCCTCATTTGAAGCCCTCGCTGAGGACCCCCGCGAGGCCCCAGCCAGTCCGCGGCGGGCCTGGTCTGCATTAGTGCGGTGTCTGGGCGAGCTGGCTCGGCCTGATGTGCGAGGTGGCCGGCCTGGCGCAGGGGAGCGCGGCCGCCTCAGACTGGCCTGAGGAGAGGGGAGCCTCTTGTGGGGGCTGGGGGCTCCTGAGCAGTCCAGCCGAGCCGACGTCACGCTGCGGGCCCCGGGCTCGAGTCCCACGGGAGAAGGAGCCTGGCGGGGCCGGTGGCGCCTTGACGGTCGGTAGGCGCTCCTGGCCGCGCTCCTGGGCTGCGTGCTGGCGTCCCGCCCGTCTTTCCTCCACCTTTATGTCAATCCCAAACCTCCCTGAGCCTGGGCCACTTGTCCTGTCAGGTGACACCCCCAGCCTCGCCCACCTGGCCTGGGGGAGGTAGGTAGGTTGGTGACCCCTGGGGGCAAGATGCACAAACAGGCCACTTCTCCGGGAGCGTCAGGGCACACACCGGCTGTGTGGCTTTGGTGGACCCCTTGACCTCTCTGAGCTTGGTTGCCAGCCCAGACCCAGTGGGCTTCTTGCTGTGCTCGGGCTCCGCGGCTCAGGCCACAGGCTGAGGGTCCCGTTTTATTGCCCATTGTCATTACCAACTCCGTCACCTGCACTGCACACAAAAGGAAGCCACAGGGGGACATGTGTACAGCAATGAGACCCTTGCACCCACCCTGCCTGCTCACCCAAGCGTGGGTGTCATGGGTGCCCGGTGCTGGGGCCCTGCAGGAGGACGGCACGCGGGTGGGTGGAGCCCGTGGACTGGAGTTGCTGGTGGGGCAAACGAGGGCATTGCGCGTCCCTTCTCCAGTCGCCACCACCAGCAGCTCCCATGGTCACCTCTGTGTGACGCTCGGTGACAATACTGCTGCCCTTGGTCGTGACTGGGCTTCAGTTCCCAGAAACCCTCGCGGCTGGGAGTCCCCGGGTCTCTGATCCCTGCCCCATCGACAGCGAGAAGTGCTTACTTTATTGTGCTGCCCGGGACCGACCCAGGCCCCGAGCTAGCCAGGCCAGCACCAGCCCAGCCTGACTCGCCCTGGACGTCTTCAGAGTCCTCTGACCATGCTGCACACCTTCTCTTTGAGGCAAGTTGATGGCTGTGCTATGAGCCCTCCCCCATGCCCGGTGCTGGCCAAGGGAGTGGACACGCAGAGGTGACTGCACTGTCCTGGTGGGGCCCGGGCTGACCCTCACCTCCCTCTCCTGGTGGCTCACCTTCTCTTCCTCCCGATGGAGGTGTCCGACACATTGATCTACAGATGAATCTCAATTTATCTCATGTCCCAGCTGGGGATCGCAGAGGGGTCACGGTGGCCTCTCACACCCAGGTGACACTGTAGGCCCTGGTAATTGGAGCACCAGATTCACACCACAGAGGCTCCGGCTTGCACCACTTGATTGCCATGGGGCCTGGGCAAGCCTCTGGGCCCCGGGCCTCAGTTTAGCTGCCTGTGAATTGGGACCAAGTGCTTCCCTGGGGGTTTCCGGTCAGCCGTGGTTCCGGTAGCCAGCGTGATTGAGCACGGAGGCCCAAGCTGGGGAAACCCGGGAGCCAGGCTACGCAGTGGAACTGGGAGCCAGTCTCCGGCTTCCGCCCGTCCCTGCGTGGCAGGACACCCACAGGCTGGGACGGTCTTCAGGGCAGCGTCCTGTCCTGTGGCTCCGACGCCCCCCGCAGCCTGTGGGCCAGCTCACTGCCTCGTGGGGCTGGGCAGAGGGCCGCAAAGAAGCAGAGCTTGAAACCATATCCCCCGCCGGCTGGGGGTCAGGGGTCAGACGCCCACATTTCTCCACCGTCAAAACCCCCATAGGATCCTCTTGAAGTTAAGTTTCACATTATGTGGTGAACATTTGGAACTTTTTAAACGGGAATTGTAGAAAAATGAAAAGCATTTTCGTCTCGGAACACAATACCTTCCTGGCAGGGCGCCCCAGGAGAACGGCCGCAGCCTCGCACCGGAGGGAAGATGGTGGTCGTTGTCAATCCGGATTAATCCGCGTTCTTCCGCCCAGGCTGGCGCAGGCCGAGCAGGCTAATCGCTGCGGAGACGCGTCCTCGGGACTGCGCCGGGCTCCGGTTTCAGACGTCCCTCATCTGCGCGTCACATTCCTTAATTGTGAGCTCAGTTTAGTGGAGCCCCGAGGAGGCAGCGTAAGGAGTATGCCGCGACCCACGTGGCGTGCCGGGACGGTGGCCCGGCCTCAGGCCTGGTCGTGGGGACTTAGAGGACAAGGCTCACGGCACACAGCCCTGGAAGCTTTCTGCTGGTGACAGGGAGGTGGGCCTCATGGCCACCCTTCCCTTACTGTGTGCAAGGAGTGTCCTGAGTGACACCTGTGGCAGAGGTGCCCAGCACGCCTCCGCCCCGCGAGGGGACAGTCAGAGCCACGTCACAGCTGAGTGGCAGGGACAGGACGAAGGCCTAGGGCCTGGACATGTGGTTCCCTCCAGCCTTGGGCCTCCCCTGCAAGGCCAGCAGCCTGGTGCCAGCACTGTCCACTTGGCAGAGGTGACAGCTCAAGTGAGACCCCAGGAGGTCAGTGCCTGGGGACCTGGGCTGTGGGTGGAGCCGAGGGGAGCTGCCCCGGAGGGCGCCCACCCCAGCCCGGGCCTGCAGGTCTCTGCCCCTGCTTCTCTTCCCCAGCCCCTCGTCCTCCCAGCCCAGGTGGTCTGGGGCCAGGGCCGTGTCTGTGTCCTGGGCCACAGCCCAGGGGAGGAGCAGAGGAGGCAGAGGGAGTGACTTCAGGTGGCAGGTGGGGAGGGTCGGGCCCCTTTCCCAGGGCTCTGAGCTCACGCCGGAGGTGGCAGAGGCAGGCTGGTGGGCTTGCTGCCCTGCTCCTGCCTCGCCTGCGGTGGGAGGGCCTTGCCTGAGGGTGCTGAGGCCCTCCCCCGTCCCCGCTCCTCCATGCCCCCAGCACCCCTGTCCAGCCCAGCAGCCCTGTCCAGCCCTGCTGGGCCAGACGACTCAGGAACCTTCCAGAGGCCAGGAAACCGTGGGGTGGTCTGCAGGGGCAGCCCCGGCCCTGGCCTTCTCCTCCCGCGGGGGCTGCTTCCTGGTCGAGGCCGGTGCTGCTGTGGTGGCGGTGGCCTGGCCTCTATGGGGTTCCTGGGACCAAGCCAGGCCCTGCTTGACCTCTGTCCTCCCCAGGGCTTCTGTCCTTCTGGTCCTCCCCTTGGAGCTGAGGTGGGCTGGAGGGGAGTCCTGCCCTGGAGCGCGGGCACAGGGCGCTGTTGGCGGTCAACCAGAGGGACGCACAGGGCTCAGGGCACCAGGACGGGAGCGTGACCGCCCGTGCCTCCAGGAAGGGCTCCTGGGCGTGGGCACCACCTCAGCCTCTCGAGGGCCGAGTCCGGGTCTGCCGGATGGGCAGGGCTGGAGCAGCGGGTGTGGAACAGGCCAGCCGAGCCGCCCAGCTCAGGAACCCTGGAGGCCAGCCTGGCCAGGGCCCGTGGGCGGGGGTGTGGTCACCTGGAGGTTCCCATGGCTCAGAGGACGGTCCAGCAGGGACGGAAGCTGGGAGGAGCCGGGCAGCTTTCTGCCCGCGTGGGGGAGGTGAAGCCTGGGGCAGGTGACGCGTGAGGCGTCCGCGGGGGTCCTAGGGCAGGGGTGCGGCCACAGGCGTGGGTCAGGGCGGATGGGGAGAGTGGTCGGGGGCCTGCTGCCCCTGGAGGGAGCTGGGCCTGGAGCAGCAGTGACTCCACGTTGCGGGGGCTGGGGCCGGAGGAAGCTTCGGGGAGGCAGAGGCACGGCCAGCTCGGGGGCTGACCGGCGCGCTGCCCTGGGCCGGCTGCCCTCCGGCAGGTTGCCCCTACAGCCTGTGGGCATTGGCAGCTGAAGGGCCTGCACCCAGGGCCCCCAGCCGCCTGCAGGCCCCCAGCATCCCTGCCCAGCCAGGGAGGGCTCTTCTGGCGCAGAGCCACATCTGGGCCAGATGTGCCCGGGCCAGCAGCACCCCTGCAGAGAATGATTAATGGACACTAGTCCTCAAAGCTCTTGGAGACAATCCCGACCTGGTTCGCCTCCGGGAAGCTCGCCCTGCTGAGCCAGCCGTGGGGAGGGAGGCGGGGCTCCCCTGCGCCCCGACCCGGCTTCCCAGCCTCGAGCTCTGGCCAGCACCTGGGGTGTTCTTCCAGCCGGCCTGGGTGCGGCCTGGCGCTGACTCCCAGGGCAATGGCCGTCCGGGACACTCAAAACCCTTGGGAGCGTCTTCAGGCCTGAGGGGTTGGCCATTGACCGAGCGGCGCCTGCTCTGGGTCCCATCACCTTGGAAAGACTGAGGAAGAGGCTGAAGTGTGCAGGAGCCCTGTGTGGGGAGATGGCTTGAATTGCGGTTGACTATGGGCCATGGAGATTTGGGCATTGCCGCCTTCCGTAGTCTCACGGGACTTGTCCTGGGATCTCGAGTGACTTGGCCGAGATTGCTGATCGGGTCTGCGCCATTTTGGTGGTGTGTGTGGTGCGTGTTAGTCGTTGTTAGAGCCAGAGAGAAAAGTTATCAGACTAAAAAGCTGTTTGTCTCCAGTTCGCCTCTGAACTTCTTCCTGCGGCTTCGTTGCTCCAAGCGGCCATCGCTTCAGGCGGCAACAGAAGTGGCTACAGGCGGGTGTCCTGGGAGGCCCTCCTGCGCAGACATGGACTCGGGCTCCTCGGGGACAGGGAGGCTGTGGCCCGGGCTCCAAGCTCTCCGTGTGCACCCCTCGTCCCTGGCCACCTCCTTCCTCTGTCCCCGCCACACGAGCGCCCACGCGGCTCCCCGGCACCTCTCCTCCTGTGAGCCGGGCTGGAGGCCGGGCAGCAGCAGCTCACGTCCCCGCCCTCGTGGAGCCACAGCTCTGCCACCTGGCGCTGGGGTCTGCGCCCAGCCTCACTCTGGCCTTCGTCACACCAGCACCGCCTGCCCCTCATGACGTCCCCCGCAGAGCAGGGCGGTTGCCCCAGTGGACAAACCCGCATGGACACAGCATTGTCCCCAGAGTCCCCAGTTGACGTCAGGGTCCATGCTTGGTGCTGTGCACTCTTGGGCGTGGACCGGGTGGAATGACAGGGACCCACTGCCGTGCACACAGCGTGGTGTCCCCCTGGGCCCTCTCCTCTCCGCCCGCAGGCCCCTAGTCTCACCGTCCGGGCCTTGCTAGGCGCCCCAGGCTGGGCCACGCTGCACCGCCTTTCCAGCTGGCCTCTGTCCTCAGCGACGCCGCTCACGGTGCCTCCGGGTCTCCTGGTGGCCCACCGTGCTGAGTGCCGCTCAGCTGTCCGGATGCGTCACAGCAGGTCTGTCCTTCACCTCCTGGCCCCTGGTCACTCCCCATTTTTGACGAATTTGAGCAGAGCCACTGTTAGTAGTCCACGTGTGAGACCGAGTGGCCTTCGGTCTCATCTCTGGGCGAGCCAGGGGCTGCCTCGCCGGGCCTCGTGCTGAACGGCACTGAGCGGTGTGAGCATCGCCAGCCTCTGAAATTTGGGCATTTGCCAGTAAATGGTTGGAGCTGGAGAATGTCATGCTAAGCGAAATAAGCCAATCCCACAAAACCAAAGGCCGGATGTTTTCTCTAATATGTGGATGCTAATTAACAATGAGGCGGGGGTCACTAGGAAAGAGTAGCCTTAGGTCAGGTAGAGGGAAGTGAAGGGAGGGGAGGGAGGGGATGTGGGGTTGGGAAAGACAGTGGAATGGAACAGACGGTGCTACCGTGTGCAGATATGTGACTGCATGACCAATATGATTCTGCAACACGTACACCCAGAAATTTCACCCCATCTATGTAGGCTGTATCACAGTGCATAAATGCATTCTACTGTCATGCATAACTAATTTTAAAAAATTTAAAAATTAATAAAATAATCATTAAAAATAAAAGAATAGCCACCCTCTCCTGGAGCTGCAACCCGCGGGGGGAGGGGCAGCGTTGCTCCAGGTCCTCACCAGTGACGGACAGCATCAGTGTTTAGATTCCGGCTGTTCTGAAGGCACTCGGCGGTGTCTCGCGGCCATCTGGTTTGCAGCTCCTGACCCACGCCCGGCGGACCCCCTTTTCATTGGCCTGTCCTCCCTGTGCATCTGCCCAGGCCCTGGCCTCTTGCCGTCTTGCTGCGGAGTCCCCAGGGTCCTCGGTATGTTTTGGATGACCGTCCTTCACCAGGCACCTCTTTTCCAGGTCGTTTCCCTATCCGTGGACTGTCTGTTCATTCTTCTGGCTGTGTGTTTTACAGAGCAGAAATTTGTATGTTTTAATGAGATGCCGCTCATCGGGTCTTTTTGTTTTATAGATTGTGGGCTTGGCGCTGTGTCTGAAGAGTCAGCGCCCATCCCAAGGGCATCCAGGTTTTCTGCTCGGTTATCTTCTAGGAGTTTTGTGATTTTGCAGTTGTCCATCCTGAGGCCATTTTTGTGAGGGTGTGAGGTCTGCGTCAGGGTCCGTCTGCTTTGCGCATGATGTCCTGGGGTCTTGGCACCATCATTAGAGGACTATCTCTGCTGCCTTGTGTTGTGTCTCCTCCGTTGCCACAGACAAGCTGCCTGTTTTCGAGCTCTGTTTCTGGGCTGTGTGGTCACCACTGTCTTGACCACCGTCACGCCACGCCACTTTAGTTGTGCAATGATGTTTACGTGGTGCTGAGGAGCGAACCCGGGCCGGCTCTTGCGAGGCGAGCGCTCTGCCGCTAAGCCACAACCCCAGCCCCACGGTGAGTCTTGAGGTTAGGGAGTGGCCGACCGCCGGCGGGTTTTCCCGACACTGTGGTGCTGGTCCGTCTTGGTCTTTCGCTCTCTGTAGAAACTGTAGAATCAGTTTGTTGATGTCCACAAGACAGCTTGCTGGACTTTGATTGACATTCCCTGAGTCTGCAGACCAAGGGGGGAAGAACCCACACACCCTCCAACACTACGTCTTCCTATCCGTGTTCACAGATGTTTTCTCCATTTATTCAGTTTTTCCTTGATGTCATTTTTTAAAATCGAGCTTTTGTAGTTTCCCATGTCATGTTTTATACGTATTTTGTAAAGCTAGTCTCCTTGCTTTTGTGTGCTGATTGAGTGGTATTACATTTTTAAATCGCAGGTGTGTGGGAGGATGAGGGGCTTTTGTAGATCCTGTATCCTTCAACTTTGCTTTGAGTGCTTACTAGTGCCAGGATTTTTTCCAATTCTTTTGGATTTTCTACGTATAAATCATGTCTTTTGTGGACAAAGACGGATTCTGTCCAGTCTGTAGGTTTTATTTCCTTTTCTGGTCTTATTGCTGCAGCCCAGACTTCCAACTTGGAGTTGAAAAGCTGTGGTACGAGGGAATGGTCTTGTCCTATACCTGATCTTAGAGGAAAGCTTTGAATTTCTCCCCACTTAGTGTGATGTTCATTTCAGGTTACTGCAGATATTCTTTATTCAGTTAAACCAGTTCCCCTCTATTCCTGTTTACTGAGAGTTTTTTTTTTAATCATGTGTGGGTATTAAATTTTGTTTAATTTTTTTCTGTATCTATTGGTCTGATGATATGATCTTTCTTCTTTAGTCTGCTGGTGTGGTGGACAACACGGATTGGTATTTGAATATCAAACCAGCCTTGCATTCCTGGAATAAATTTCTCTTAGTCATTGTTATACATTATTAAGTTCTACTGGGCTGGGGTTGTGGCTCAGTGGTAGAGCTTTTGCCTAGCACGTGCGTGACCCAGGTTCGATCCTCAGCACCACATAAAAAATAACGGCATTGTGTATGACTAAAACAAATAAATGAATATTTAAAAAAAAAAAAAAAAAGAACGAGGACATTATTAAGTTCTACTTGAGGACATTTTGTTGAGGTTGTTTGAAACCATGTTCACGAGTGCTATTGTCCTGTAGTGTGCTGTTCTTGTAATGGCTTTGTCTGATTTTGGCATTAGGGTAATGCTGGCCTCAGAAAATGAGTTAGAGAAGGTTCCCTTGGCTTCGATATTCTGAAAGAAGTTGTAGACAATTGTCATAATCTTTTCCTTAAATGTTGGGTAGAATTAGTCAGTAAACCCATCTGGACTCCATGGTTTGGAAGGCTGTTGATTATTGACTCAGTTTCTTTGAGAAGTAGGGTGCTGCTCAGGTTGGCTATTTTATTCTTGTGTGAATCTGGTCAGATCAAGTCTTTCAAGGAACTGGTTAATTTCATAATTTCAGGTTATCAAATTAGTATGTGTGGAGTTGTTTGTAGTATGTCTTGATTGTCCTTCTGATGTCCGTGAGATCTGTAGTGACGCCCCTCTTTCATTTCTGATACTGGCCGTCTTTGTCCTCTCTCTCTGTCTTGGCTTGGATGGAGGTGTATAAATTTTAGTGATATTTTCAAAGAACAAGCTTTTGGTTTCATTGATTTTCTCTATTGATTCCATGTTTTCAATTTCAATGATGTATACTCTAATTCTTGTGTTTTTCTTTTCTTCTGCTTACATGGAAACTAATTTACTCTCCTTTTCTAGTTTCCTAAGTGGAAGTTTGAATTACTTATCTTAAACCCTTATTTCTTTTCTAGTATATGCTTTCAGTGCCGTAAGTCTCCCTCTAAGCCCTACTTTTGCTACAAATTTTGAGAAGCTTTCTTTTGTTCTCATCTTCTTTAAAATATTTTGAATGTCCCTTGAGATTTCTTCTTTGACAGCAAGCATTATCTATTTTGTAAGTATTTGGGTTTGTCTCAGTTTTCCTCATACCACTGATTTCTAGTTTAATTTCACTGTGGTCTGGGAACAGTCATTGCATGATTTCTGTTCCTTTAAATCTGCTTGAGTGTATGGTGTGGCCCAGAATGTGGTCTCTCTTGGCAAATGTTGCCTTGGGCTTGAGAAGATCCGTACTCTGCTGTACACCTGCCGGGTACCTTAGTCAATAGATGTCAGTTACATCTGGTTGATTGATGGAGTCCTTCTTGGTTTTCCCCTGTTGCTCAGAGGAGTGTTGAAGTCTTCATCTGTAGTGGTGGGATCATGTGTTGCTCCGGGCAGTTCTGTGGGCTTGGCCTCGGCGTGCTCTGATGCTCTGTTGTTAGACACACACACCTTAGAAATCGCCGTGTTCTTGAAGAATGGGCCCCAAATGCAGGAGCCCTGTTTGGGGAGATAGCTAAGATTGCGGTTGACTACGGGCCATGGACATTTTTGGGCATTGCCGCCTTCCGTAGTCTCACGGGACTTGGCCCAGGATCTCGAGAGACTTGAGCCGTGACTCAGCAGATCGGGCCAGCGCCATTCCTGCTCGGGCGCGTGAGATGAGACCCGAGAGAGAACGGACGGGGTTATCGCTATTGTGTATATATATTGTAGTTTTTTTGTAAGAGTAGGTGCCTTGGTTTCTTGTGAGAGTGTGTATGTGGTGTTAGAAATTACAAGAGACAGAGAGAGAAAGATAAAAGAATTTTTTCATTGCCATCCTGTCTCCGGGCTCCTTCCCGCGGCGCCGCCGTTCTGGGCTGCAATCCCTTTCCGGCGACAACAGGCCCCTTTATCAGATGGTATGTCCCTCTTTGTACCTGATACCTTCCTTTCTCTGAAATATAGCCTAATTGCTAGAATTTAGAAGCAGTCCTTTTTATATATTTTTTTTTCTAAAATTATTTATGTGTTTTTAATAACCTTTTCAAGTACCACATCTTAGTCAATAGATGTCAGTTACATCTGGTTGATTGATGGAGTCCTTCTTGGTTTTCCCCTGTTGCTCAGAGGAGTGTTGAAGTCTTCATCTGTAGTGGTGGGATCATGTGTTGCTCCGGGCAGTTCTGTGGGCTTGGCCTTGGCGTGCTCTGATGCTCTGTTGTTAGACACACACACCTTAGAAATCGCCGTGTTCTTGAAGAATGGGCCCCAAATGTTAGAATCTTTTTTTTTTTTTTTTTTGTACTGGGGATTGAACTCAGGAGCTCTTGACCACTGGGCCACTTCCCCAGCCCTTTTTTGTGTTTTATTAGAGACAGGGTCTCACTGAGTTGCTTAGTGCCTCGCCATTGCTGAGGCTCGCGATCCTCCTGCCTCAGCCTCCCAAGTGCTGCGATCACAGGTGTGCGCCACCGCGCCCGGCTTTACTGCATGGTCTGTGAGGACTGTCTGAGCACCACTCAGGAAGCTGCTCGCGGACGCCCTCTTCCTGTCTCCGCGAGTCGGCTACAAGTCCCAGCCTCACCCCGGGCCTGCACCCACAGCTGCTCAGGAGTCCCCGGCTTCCACGTGTGCCGGTTCCTGGTTCTTGCCATCTTCTCAAGCTGACCTTCAGCTCAGTCCCGTGGTGGCAGAGAGTGGTCCCCGTGGGGATCATTCTCTGAAGCTCACTGGGCTCGCTGTGCCTTGTGGGTCAGGGTTTGCAACAGCCTCTCTGTTTGGAAGGAGGGTTAGACTCCTGCAGAAGGAGGTGCCCCGATCCGCCATGGAAGCCGCCCGCACTCTGTCCAGCCCTGGGCAGCACGGGCACTTTTGCCCCCTAACACGGGGGCCCAATGGCCCTGGAGGAGAAGCAGGGCAGAGATTCTTGCTCCATTTCGTAGCAGAGAGGACTGAGGCTCAGAGAGGGAGAGGAGTGCGTGGGAAGCCCACAGCCTCCTTGCGGGAGGGAGCTGGGGAGGAATGTCCTGCTGCCTGTGGCAGGGGGCACCCCGATGGTGGCTGAGAGGAACCAGGTGGAGGACAGGAGGCGCGTAACGCGGCGTGGCTGGCACGTGGGCTCTGCTGCCACAAGCCTCCAGCACAGACAGGTGTCACAGCGACCTGTGACGGCACTCTCACACATGAACTCCAGACTGTAGCCAGGTGGCCCAGGTGACGTCCGTCCTTTGCGAGGCTGGGCCCTGCCTGCAGGGACTTCTCAGCCTCTCTCGGCCCAGCCTGGGGACCTGCGTGTCCCGGGGCCTCCTCCCTGTTCCCCGCAGTCCCTGAGTAAGTGCCTCCCACGCCGGCCGCACCTCCCGCAGCCGGCCACACTGTTTCTTGTGCACGCTCCCTTCTCCTCCCAGGGTCTCCGGTCCTTCAGGGGTAGGCCTCGTGCCACCTCCTCCAGGCAGCCCTCCTTGGTCTCCATGCTCGTTTGGAAGCCACTCACCTTCCGCAGCAGCGGGGCCTCCCCGGCCAGGGCTCTGATGGCACGGTGCCATTGCTGTCTCACTGGTCAGTCTGCGGGGACGGCACCTGCCACTTCCTGATCTTGGCTCTGGCCGCTGTGTCCGCTGACCCGTGAACGCTGTCTCTGAGCGCCGGGTCAGTGCTCTGGGCCGGAGGGTGTGGCGTGTCCCTTCCGCTCTGTCCTGTGGTGGTCCCCGGATGGCGAGCTCCCGCCGGCTGACCAAGGTCAATGCCCTTTCCAACAGCCTTCATTAGCAAGTGGCATCTCGCTGAGTCAGCCGGGACCTCCGCACAGGCCTGTTCAGGGTCACTAGGTCCCTGGAGGATGCGGCCGAGGCCAGCGGCTGACAACAGGGGCCATTGTCTTCGCCTGCCGCGGATGGGGTCAGCCCAGGCCCATCTGGACAGGGCAAGGGTCATGACCTCAGTGCCCCAGAGAGGTCCTCCGAGCCCCGGCGTGGCCAGGCTGGGGAGGTGGGAGCACAGATGGGCTGCAGGAGTGGGGCCCAGGGACCTGCGAGGGCTCGAGGGTCAGCTTCACCTCCACCCCCACCTCTTGCACCCACGAGGGACTCTTGTGCAGCGTCCCCGGTGCGGGGTCCAGCCACATGCCCAGCGATGGGCCTGGCCTTCTGCACTGTCCCTGCACTCGGGACACCTGACCCTTCAGGGAAGCTAGGACTCGTCTGAGTCCTTACCCGAGCTGGTGGCCATGGGCTGGCCCTGCTAGCCCCAGTGCAGGTGGAGAGGTAGGCCCTGGGGCTCGCACCTGACCAGCCCCGCCCCTGTCCCTGTCCTGCCTGCTCGTCACTAGGAGGGATCTCAACACTGGGCACGACCGGCGGCAGTGCTGACCCCAACTGAGTGGCCGCTGTGGGCTGTGCTGGGCGCCTCTGCCTCTTGCTGCCTCTGTCCCTGTCCTGAGAGCCGGGGCCTGCACCCGGGGCAGAGCCACTGCATGCAGCAAGGCGGGGCCCGCGCTGAGAGGACGGCCCTGCCGCGGGCCCCGGGTGACGGCCCGAGCGGCCGGCGCTGCCCAGGCTGCCCTCGCTGCGTCCCTGCTCCCTGGGCTCCTGTGTTTTCCAGCAGAAAGCTGCCCAGGCCCTCGCCTCCTTCCCCGAGGCTGGCCCAGGGTCCTGGCCGTGCGCTCGTGGCCGGGAAAGCCCGGCTGCTGACCGGCTGCCTCCGACGTCGGCCGTGGGCACGCAGGCCTTGGCCACGCTCCTGGGCGCTGTCCCGTCGAGGCTGGGCCGGGGGAGGCTGGCTGGAGGCCGCGCTGGAGCCCCGTTGCGGGAGTTTGCTCACACGGCCTCGACCTTGCTGGTGAGGGGACGGAGGCTGGTGAGGCCGGCCTCCACACAGAGCCTCCAGCCAGGCCGGCTGCGGGGCGGCCTCCCTCCCTGGCTGCGGCGAGGCTCCCGGGGGAGGTGGCACCGGCCCTCTGCCACCTTGGCTCCACCACGCCCTGAGCTCAGCCTGGTCCCACCCTGCGTTCCTCCTGTGAGCTGGCCTGGGTCACTGCCTCCCTGGGCTCCCAGCTCTGCCGGGCCACTGTTGCCAGTCCCGAGCGAGGCCCTGCTCCTGGGGCCAGGCTCCTGCTGGGCTGTTCCTTGCCCTCCCCGCTGTCCTGCCTCGGTCCCACCCAGCTCCTAAGGCCCCTCTGAAACACCCTCGCGAGGCCCGTAGCCACGGTTAAGAGGGCCACCGGCCACCGCATCCTGCCCGGCACCAGCTGGGCACTGGCTGCTCTCCCTGGAGCCTGGGGAGCCACGGGCCGTCTCTGCCCAGAGCTCCCGGGAGGTCCTGCTCGCTGGCCGGGCTGGGCCACTCTGTGTCCTGCTCCGTGGGGGCTCCAGGCTGCTCCCTTCAAGGACCGTCCCCTCATGACAGCTCCGGGGACAGGAGCTCAGCACTGCACCCCGGGCATCCAGATGTGCGCTCACACGTGTCCACGCGTGAGGCAGTGTCCCTCTGTATCAAGACTGGGCCTGTGCCCATACCCGGGCACGCCACCCAGAGCCACCCAGAGCCACCAGGTGAGCTGTCCCCTGCCCCGGGAGCCCAGATTTCCAGCTCAGACACCTGACAGGTGAAGAGACGCCTGGGGCCTGCCGCGCCGGAAAAGCTGCTAATTAAGATGTCTCGGGCTTAGATCCTTGTCCTGTCACCGATCAGGTTACAGTGAGTGACAGATCGAAGGTGCTGTCTCTGGGGACGTAGGGAGGCAGGGAGAGGACAGATGCTGCCTGGCCTGGCTGCCTCGGCACCGCAGGAGAAGCCAGCGCAGGCGCGGTCACCGAGACCTCCACAGCCGCGGCAGTGCTTGGTGCGGTCGGCCAGGCCCTGTGGTGCGTGGCACATAGTAGGCCTCTTGGGCCACCAGGCTGGCCTGAAGCATATGGCCTCGCTCCACAGCACTTATCACCCGGTCTCTGCCACAGGCCCCGGAGTCCCCACTGCTGTGACACTGGTGCTCGTCAGCCGTCAATGCACCTACTGTGCGCAGGGTCCCGCGCTGGGCACTGGGGTGCCGCATGAAGGTGGGCCTGGACCTGCGCGGTCCCCCAGGTGCCAGGGTGGACACAGCACTGGAGGTGGGGGTGAGCCACGGCTAGGAGCAGCCCCAGGGAGAGTCACCCTGCCAGCAGCTTGGAGCAGGCCCCCCCAGAGCCAGGCAGCTGGGGACACCCCAGGACCCACCCACGGAACGCACGTCCACTAGTGGACCACGGAGCGGGGCAGGCGTGGGGAGCCCTGGCCAGAGCAACGGGGCTTGGGCAGAGACCAGAGCGGGCGAGGAGCTGGGCCCCCAGGAAGACCCAGGGGGACGGTGACTCAGCCCCAGGACAGCACCCAGGGGCCGCCCGGTGCCAAGGGAGGCCAGGGAGGGTACTGAGCCATGGGTGGGGCAGGAGGACTGGGGAGGTCACCAGTAGGGATGTGGGGGACCAGCCTGTTTGGAGAAGGATTGTAGGGTCCAGGAGGAGGGGCGCTGGAGAGCGGCTGAGGGGAGGTGGGGGCCTGTGCTGGGCCTCGGGCCGGCTGTTGGGGGGCAGATGTCGAGGAGCTGTGCGGGCGGGAGTGACGGAGAGAGGGGACCCAGGAGGTGAGGGGACCCAGGGGGTGAGGGGACCCAGGGGGTGAGGGGGCCCAGGGGGTGAGGGGACCCAGGGGGTGAGGAGACCCAGGGGGTGGAGGAGACCCAGGGGGTGGAGGGGACCCAGGGAGTGGAGGGGAACCAGGGGGTGGAGAGGCCCAGGGGGTGGAGGGGACCCAGGGGGTGAGGGGACCCAGGGGGTGAGGGGACCCAGGGGTTGAAGGGGACCCAGGGGGTGAGGAGACCCAGGGGGTGGAGGGGACCCAGGGAGTGGAGGGGAACCAGGGGGTGGAGGGGACCCAGGGGTGAAGGGGACCCAGGGGTTGGAGGAGACCCAGGGGGTGAGGGACCCAGGGGTTGAAGGGGACCCAGGGGGTGGAGGAGACCCCCAGGGGGTGAGGAGACCCAGGGGTTGAAGGGGACCCAGGGGGTGGAGGAGACCCAGGGGGTGAGGGGACCCAGGGGGTGGAGGGGACCAGGGGTGAGGGGACCCAGGGGGTGGAGGAGACCCAGGGGGTGAGGAGACCCAGGGGGTGAAGGGGACCCAGGGGGTGAGGAAGGGGACCCAGGGGGTGACCCAGGGGGTGAGGGGACCCAGGGGGTGGAGGGGACCCGGTTGAAGGGGACCCAGGGGGGTGGAGGAGGGGACCCCAGGGGGTGAGGGGAGGGGACCCAGGGGGGGTGGAGGAGACCCAGGGGGTGGGGGGCCCAGGGGGTGAGGGGACCCAGGGGGTGGGGGGTGAGGGGACCCAGGGAGTGGAGGGGAACCAGGGGTTGCCCAGGGGGTGAGGGGACCCAGGGGGTGGAGGGGACCCAGGGGGTGGAGGGGGAGGGTGAGGGGACCCAGGGAGTGGAGGGGAGGGGAACCAGGGGGTGAGGGGAGTGGAGGGGGAGGGTGAACCCAGGAGTGGAACCAGGGGGTGGAGAGGCCCAGGGGGTGAGGGGCCCAGGGGGTGGAGGAGGTGGACCCAGGGGTGAAGTGGACTCCAGGATTCAGGGGTGGAGGGGACCCAGGGAGGTGGAGGGGAACCAGGGGGTGGAGGGGACCCAGGGGGAGGGGGGGACCCAGTGGGGTGGAGGGACCCAGGGGGTGAGGAGACCCAGGGGGGGTGGAGGGGACCCAGGGGGTGAGGGGACCCAGGGGTTGAAGGGGACCCAGGGGGTGGAGGAGACCCAGGGGGTGAGGGGACCCAGGGGGTGGAGGAGACCCAGGGGGTGGAGGGGACCCAGGGGGGAGTGGAGGGGACCCAGGGGTTGAAGGGGACCCAGGGGGTGAGGGGACCCAGGGGGTGAGGGGACCCAGGGAGTGGAGGGGACCCAGGGGGTGAGGAGACCCAGGGGGTGGAGGGACCCAGGGGGTGAGGGGACCCCAGGGGTGAGGGGACCCAGGGGGTGGAGGGGACCCAGGGGGTGAGGGGAGGTGAGGAGACCCAGGGGTGAGGAGACCCAGGGGTGGAGGGGACCCAGGGGGTGAGGGACCCAGGGAGTGGAGGGGACCCAGGGGGTGAGGGGACCCCAGGGGGTGAGGGGACCCAGGGGTTGAGGGGACCCAGGGTGTGGAGGGGACCCAGGGGGTGAGGAGACCCAGGGGGTGGAGGAGACCCAGGGGGTGAAGGGACCCAGGGGGTTGAGTGGAGGGGACCCAGGGGGAGGGGGGCCCAGGGGGTGGAGGAGACCCAGGGGGTGAGGGGACCCAGGGGTGAAGGGGACCCAGGGGTTGAAGGGGACCCAGGGGGTGAGGGGACCCAGGGGGTGAGGAGACCCAGGGGGTGAGGGGACCCAGGGGGTGGAGGAGACCCAGGTGGTGAAGGGGACCCAGGGAGTGGAGGGGACCCAGGGGGTGAGGGGACCCAGGGGGTGGAGGAGACCCAGGGGGTGAGGGGGGGGTGAGGGGACCCAGGGGGGGTTGAAGGGGACCCAGGGGGTGGAGGGGACCCAGGGGGTGGGGAGGAGGGGACCCAGGGGTGAGGGGAACCCCAGGGGGTGGAGGGGACCCAGGGGGTGGAGGGGACCCAGGGGTGAGGGGACCCCCAGGGGGTGAGGAGACCCAGGGGTGAGGAGGGGGTGGACCCAGGGGTGAGGAGACCCAGGGGGTGAGGGGACCCAGGGGTGAGGAGACCCAGGGGGGTGAGGGGACCCAGGGGGTGGAGGGGACCCAGGGGTGGAGGTGAGGACCCAGGGGGTGAGGGGGACCCAGGGGTTGGAGGGGACCCAGGGGGTGAGGGGACCCAGGGGGTGGAGGGGACCCAGGGGTGGAGGGGACCCAGGGGTGGGTGAGGAGACCCAGGGGGTGGAGGGGACCCAGGGGGTGGAGGGGACCCAGGGTGAGGGGAGGGGTGGAGGGACCCAGGGGGTGAGGGGACCCAGGGGGTGGAGGGACCCAGGGGGTGGAGGAGACCCAGGGGGTGAGGAGACCCAGGGGTGAGGGGACCCAGGGGTGAAGGGGACCCAGGGGGTGGAGTGGAGGGGACCCAGGGGGTGGAGGGGACCCAGGGGTGAAGGGGACCCAGGGGGTGGAGGAGACCCAGGGGGTGAGGAGACCCAGGGGGTGGAGGGACCCAGGGAGTGGAGGGGAACCAGGGAGTGGAGGGGAACCAGGGGGTGGAGGGGACCCAGGGGGTGGAGGGAGACCCAGGGGGTGAGGGAGACCCAGGGGTGGAGGGGACCCAGGGGTGGAGGGGACCCAGGGGGTGGAGGGGACCCAGGGGGGGGAGGGGTGGAGGAGACCCAGGGGGTGAGGGGACCCAGGGGGTGGAGGGACCCAGGGGGTGAACCCAGGGGGTGGAGGAGACCCAGGGGTGGTGAGGAGACCCAGGGGGTGAGGAGACCCAGGGGGTGGAGGGGACCCAGGGGGTGAGGGGACCCAGGGGGTGGAGGGGAACCAGGGGGTGGAGGGGACCCAGGGGGTGGAGGGGACCCAGGGGGTGAGGAGACCCAGGGGGTGGAGGAGACCCAGGGGGGTGGAGGGGACCCCAGGGGACCCAGGGGGTGGAGGAGACCCAGGGGGTGGAGGGGACCCAGGGGTGTGAAGGGGACCCAGGGGGTGGAGGAGACCCAGGGGGTGGAGGAGGGGGTGGAGGGGACCCAGGGAGTGGAGGGGAACCAGGGGGTGGAGGGGAAACCAGGGGGTGGAGGGGAACCAGGGGTGGAGGGAGACCCAGGGGGTGGAGGAGACCCAGGGGGTGGAGGAGACCCAGGGGGTGAGGAGACCCAGGGGGTGGAGGGGACCCAGGGGTTGAAGGGGACCCAGGGGGTGGAGGAGACCCAGGGGGTGAGGGGACCCAGGGGGGTGGAGGGGACCCAGGGGTTGAAGGGGACCCAGGGGGTGGAGGAGACCCAGGGGGTGGAGGAGACCCAGGGGGTGAGGAGACCCAGGGGGTGGAGGGGACCCAGGGGTTGGGGACCCAGGGGGTGGAGGAGACCCAGGGGGTGAGGAGACCCAGGGGGTGGAGGGGACCCAGGGGGTGGAGGGGAACCAGGGGGTGGAGGAGACCCAGGGGGTGGAGGAGACCCAGGGGGTGAGGAACCCAGGGGGTGGAGGAGACCCAGGGGGTGAGGAGACCCAGGGGTGGAGGGGACCCAGGGGTTGAAGGGGACCCAGGGGGTGGAGGAGACCCAGGGGGTGAGGGGACCCAGGGGGTGGAGGGGACCCAGGGGTTGAAGGGGACCCAGGGGGTGGAGGAGACCCAGGGGGTGAGGAGACCCAGGGGGTGGAGGGGACCCAGGGGGAAGGAGACCCAGGGGATTGAGGAGACCCAGGGGACCCAGGGGGTGGAGGGGACCCAGGGGGTGAGGAGACCCAGGGGGAGAGGGGACCCAGGGGGTGGAGGGGACCCAGGGGAGTGGAGGGGATTCAGAGGGTGAGGGGACCCAGGGAGTGGAGGGGAACCAGGGGGTGGAGAGGCCCAGGGGGTGAGGGGGCCCAGGGGGTCAGGGGGCCCAGGTGCAGCGGAGAGCCCTCCGTAGGTGAGCGGGGCCTTGGTGGTCCGACGGGCTGCAGAGCTGGGGCAGAGAAGCCTGCTCCGGGCACCCAAGCTGCCGTAGTGCTGAGCAGGGGAGGCCGTGTGGGCTGAATGGTGTCCCCAAGATACGGAAGCCCTGACTGTCCTGTGCGTGTGCCCGTCCTCGGGGTGGGCTCTGCAGCCTGACCCTGGGGTCTCTGTGCAGCCTTGCTGTGCCCCACTCTGTCCTGCCCTCCTGAGCACCGTCCCTGCAGGCGGTGCTGACGGGTGGCCTCGGGGTTGGAGCAGCGTCCACTCCCGGCCACTGGTGCGGCCCAGGGCAGGGTGGCCGCGGCAGCCTCTGCAGCGATTCTGGATCTCCTTGGCTGCCCACCTGGCCCTGGGCCCTGGGCAGGAAGTGGCCGGCCCACTGGGCTGCTGTGCCCCTTGAGCCCTGGGTGGTTGCTACCATGGCAAAGCGGACAGATTCGGTCCCCTCCAGGACCTTGGGTGCCCTGGACAGGCGTGTGGCTCAGGGTGGCGAGGTGGCCGAGAAGCGGGGTCTGCGGGGAAGCAGCCTGACAGCTCCTGCAGACGAACACCCGAGGGGATACTCAGCCATCAACACCAGAGCCGGGCCACCAAGCCGGGCGCGGAGGCACACACCTATAATCCCAGCCCCTGGGAGGCTGAGGCAGGAGGATCGCGAGTTCAAAGCCAGCCTCAGCCATGGCGAGGCACTTAGCGACTCAGTGAGACCCTGTCTCTAATAAAACATAAAAAGGGCTGGGATGTGGCCCAGTGGTCGAGTGCCCCTGATTCAATCCATTGGTTCCATAAAAAAAAAAAGAGCCAGGCCACCAGACCCTGCCCCCCACCACTTCACTCCTCCTCCTTTCATTTATCTTTTTACCGCTACTCTTTCAACAAAGGATTTGAAGTTGCTTATTGAAGGAGCCCTAATAGGAGACGGTTAATTGCGGTTAGCTGACGGCCATAAGAGATGGTCTGGTTTCCATCTGAAAGAATCTTTGTATGCCCGTGAACTGTGTGACGCACCTGTGGTCCTTGTTAAATCTAAAGATATATGACCGGGTGAGGAGTCAGACTAGGATATAGAGAAGAAGCAGTTGCTGGTCGGAGTCAGGCCGAGGCTGCCGAAGAAGAAAGAAGAAAGAAGAAGCTCTCTCTCTCTCTCTCTCTCTCTCTCTCTCTCTCTCTCTAAGAAAGTGAAAGTAAAGAAGTAAAGAGTCAGTAGTCAGAAGAAGTGAAGAGTCAGAGAGGTTGCTGAAAGAGCCAGTGTTAGAGTTTTAGAGATTGCTAAAGCTGAAGAATAAAAAACCTTCTTTCATCTTCATTCTGCCTCCGAGTTTTTCTCCCGCGGCCTTGTTGCTCCAAGTCAGGAAGCAACAGCTCATAACATGAGGCCCATTAACCAACATAAGACAATCCAACAGGATCTCAACGGCCAAAGCACCGTGGAGTGCGCACAGTCTGACATAAGGAGCCAACCTGTGATGTACTCAGGTTTTGCATGGCCTCTGAGCTTCCTGGCAGCCAGGGAGAAAACAAACCATGATCAAGTTTACAGTCTTCCTTCAGGGATGGGAGGAAGTGAGTTCTGCATCGTATTGCTTTAGTGGCAGTCTCACCACGCGGCGGGAAAAGCTGGAATTCCCCTGGAGGACACCGGCAGGGACGTGCGGTGACGAACAAAGCAACCGGCCAGCCTTTCCAGCAGCACGAGTGGTGCCTTGTTCTCTACCCGCTGCTGGTCGGCTCTGCCTCCGAGCCAGCTGTTTGTGACATCTCCAAGCTCAAGTGGAAACAAGCCTGGGATTACCGCTCCATTTGGGGTCAAAAGGCATGAATTTCAGCAGCAAAATGGTCCACGCTGCAATCTTGGTTTTCTGCATGAGCTGGTGAGCTCTGAGGCCGGCCACGGGGCCTCCCGCCACATTGCCCGTGAGCTCCGTGAATCTTTTGACAGGAGTCATTGTCTGTGGCAGGCCCTAAACGACTTCTCTAAACGGAGTTAGTCATCTGGCCATAATGGGAGGCGGGCGGCCGGGCCCTGCTGATGGGGACAGTTTCACACTGGTGACCTGTCTCGTCCCGGCATTCCAGGCTGAGTGCCCCGGCAGTGCCGCCGGCAGGGGAGGGCTGCCTTGGCGGGGTCAGGCTGGGGGTCCCGGAGGAGGGCAGGTTGCTCAGGGTCAGGCAGAGGGGCTCTTCCTGCCCCCGTGTGACTTCAGGCCTCTGCCTTGCCTTCTGGCCAGGGGCTCCTGTCTGAGCAGTGGGGACGGTGCAGATTCTGGGGGCCCTGACCACAGCCAGGCACCCCCTCCAGGGCTGCCACAGGCCAGCCCCAGGGCCGCCCACGGCTTGCCCCGTGCTTCCGTCCCCGGAAAGTGTCGCAGAGTGAGGTGGCCTGCGGGCGACTGTGCGGCTGGACGCTGGGAGCCCACGAGGCGGCTCCTCCTGCGAGCAGGCTGCCCGGCGGCCGCGGGGCTGACCTGTGGTTGGCATGGTGTCGGCGTCCTGGTGCCTAGAGCACGGTGTGTTGAAACCAGTGTCAGCGAGACCCGTGACGTCAGCCTCGCGGCCTGGCCGCGTGCAGGGGCGGGTGATGCCGAGCCGGTCTTTTGCTCAGTCCCTTCCTCTGCAGGCTGAAGTGCTGGGGCCCTGGGACAGGTGGGTGGCATGGAGGGTGACGGACGTCTCGGAAGGCCCTGGTCCCAAGCCCGCTCAGCACCTGGTGGCCACTGCCCTGGAGCTCTCATGCAAAAGCGCAGGGAGGGGCAGGGCCAGGGCCTGGGGCAGCTGGGGTCAGGGTGTGCCAGGTGGAGCGGGAGTCCCCGGGCGAGAGCAGGGCTGGGTGGGTGCCGCGTCCAGGGTCTGTCCCTCCTGGGCGGCCACAGGCAGGCGCTCCTCTCCACAGGACCTGGCTCTCATCTGTCCCCAAGGCTCCTGGTCCCCACGTGTTCGTGACCGTCTCCGCCGTCTCGGGCGTCTGCTCTGCCCCTCCCTGTCAGCATCCTGGGACCCGCGCCGTGGAGCCCGAGGGTCTGCTGGGGCCGGGTCCACGAGGGGCAGCCCTGCCCAGCCCTGCTGGCCCCACTCAGGCCTCGGCGAATGGCCGCCCGCTGTGGCCTGCGGTCTGTCTCTTCACCTGGGTTTTTTCTGAAATGGTTGAAAACCATCAAAGGAACCTTCTGTGCGACGCTGCCGCTCCCATGACGTCCGGCTTCTGCCTCAGCCGCATGGCCGCGCGGGCCCCTGCGGGCTCCAGGCACGGGCACGGTCCAGGGCAGCGATGGAGGACAGGCCCCTCAGCTCCAGCCCGGGCAGGCCAGGCGTCCGCGTCTGCAGCGGCTTCCTGCTGCGGGGTCCGCGGGCCACTGGAGGCGGGGAGCGGGGGTCTCGCGGCCTAGCCCTTCCCTCCAGGCCACCGGGCTCCGCCAGGGGTCTGCGCAGATGGCCTCCTCCCATGCTGACCTCCTCCCAGAGGCCCTGGCACCACCCTCCTGCGCCTCCAGGGAAAGCGAACCCCAGTGTGGATTTCGGGGGGCCGCACGCCCCTCTGCAGCGCCTGCCGGCAGGGACGCAGCTCCTCCTGGCTGCAGGGCGACCCCCAGGCGACCCCCAGCAGATTGAGCACAGCCGCGAGCCTGACATCTCTGCTTGGGCTGTTTCCTCGTCCCCAGGAGGGTTGATTTGACATGTCCCCTCCTGGACACCAGGTGCCAGGGACTTGGGGAAGCACGATCCTAGGTGTGGTGGGCCACACCCAAGCAGGCGGAGCCCACGTACAGCAGAAGGCTGCCCACAGCTGGGACCCGGGCCTCCTGGCCGCTGCAGCCTCTGGCCTTCAGCCTGCACTGGGACACAGGCCTCGCGGGGTTGGGCTTCCTCTAGGCCAGTCCTCATCGCGTGGTGACTGTATGACTCACTCGCGTATGCCCCTGTGGTCGTGTCGCCCACACGCTCCTGTTGCTTCGGTTTGCTGGAGAGGCTGACGCCCATCGCCCCCCGCGTGAACTCTGTGCCCACCAAGCAGAGACCCCACGGTGCTCCCACCACCTGAGGCTGTCACCTGCAGAGCGAGCAGAGGCTTCTCCGGGAATGCTGGCGTCATCCAAGGCCGGCGTCACTGCAGCCAGCACGCGCACAGGAGGAAACCGGCACGGAGGTGAGGCGGGGGTGGGGCTGGAGGCTCCTAAAGGCAAAAACGAGGAGATCACCTGCGATGTCCCCGAAGACGATCCTCACCGCAGGATTACAGCCCCGGTGGCGCCAGTCTGGGCTGCGCAGGAGCTGCGGGCACAGTCCTCCAGAAGCCCTCCGCTGGGGTGGGGCGGCCTCTGCGTGGCTCTGGTCGGCTGAGTCCCCGGACACCCACTGTCCCCGGACACCCACTGTCCCCGGACACCGTGTCAAGCCTCGTGCGAGGCCTCCGGCTCCACGGCTTCCCAGCCTGCTGTGTTCTGGGGGAGCCGGCGACTCTGTTCTGATTCTGAGGGACCGACATCCTCTGAGCGTCCCCACAGCAGCTCCGAGCCCGCCACGGAGGCTCTGCCTGGGGCGCCAGGTGGGGGCCCAGGGGACACGGGCTCTGCTGGCAAGAGAGCAGGCAGGAGGCTCTGGGACTGAGCGTGTGTGCGGTGTGTGTGTCTGCGTGCGTCCGTGTGTCTGCGTGTGACTGTGTGTCTGTGTGTGTGTGTCTGTCCATGTCCGTGTGTCTGCGTGTCCATGTGTCTGCGTGTGTCCGTGCGTCCGTGTGTCTGAGTGTGTCTGTCTGTCCATGTGTCTGCGTGTGTCTGTGTGTGGCTGTGTGTGTCTGTGTGTCTGCGTGTGTCCGTGTGTCCGTGATGCTGAGTGTGTCTGTGTCCGTGTGTTGTGTGTCTGCGTGTGTCTGTGTGTGGTCTGTGTGTGTCCGTGTGTCCGTGTGTCCGCGTGTGTCCGTGTGTCCATGTGTCTGCGTGTGTCTGTGTGTCCATGTGTCTGCGTGTGTCTGCGTGTGGCTGTGTGTCTGTGTGTCTGCGTGTGTCTGTGTGTGACTGCGTGTGTCTGTGTGTCCATGTGTCTGCGTGTGTCTGTGTGTGGCTGTGTGTCCGTGTGTCCTGCATGTGTCCGTGTGTGGCGTGTGTGTCCGTGTGTCTGCATGTGTCCGTGTGTCCGTGTGTCTGCGTGTGTCTGTGTGTGGCTGTGTGTGTCCGTGTGTCTGCGTGTGTCCGTGTGTGGCTGTGTGTGGCTGTGTGTCCGTGTGTGCATGTGCTGTGTGTCCGTGTGTCTGCGTGTGTCCCGTGTGTCTGCGTGTGTCTGTGTGTGTCCTGTGTGTGTCCATGTGTCTGTGTGTCTGTGTGTGGCTGTGTGTGGCGTGTGTCCGTGTGTCTGCATGCGTCCGTGCGTCCGTGTGTCTGCGTGTGTCTGTGTGTCCATGTGTCTGCGTGTGTCTGTGTGTGGCTGTGTGTCCGTGTGTCTGCGTGTGTGCGTGTGTCCGTGTGTCTGCGTGTGTCTGTGTGTGGCTGTGTGTGTCCGTGTGTCCATGTGTCTGCGTGTGTCTGTGTGTGGCTGTGTGTGGCTGCTGTGTGTCCGTGTGTGTGTCTGCATGTGTCCGTGTGTCCGTGTGTCTGCGTGTGTCCGTGTGTCCATGTGTCTGCGTGTGTCTGTGTGTGGCTGTGTGTGTCCGTGTGTCTGCGTTTGTCTGTGTGTGGCTGTGTGTGTCCGTGTGTCCGTGTGTCTGCGTGTGTCCGTGCGTCCGTGTGTCTGAGTGTGTCTGCGTGTGTCCATGTGTCTGCGTGTGTCTGTGTGTGGCTGTGTGTGTCCGTGGTGCATGTGTCCGTGTGTCTGTGTGTCTGCGTGTGTCCGTGTGTCTGCGTGTCCATGTGTTGTGTGTTGGCTGTGTGTCCGTGTGTCTGCGTGTGTCCGTGTGTCCGTGTGTCTGCGTGTGTCTGTCCATGTGGCTGCGTGTGTCTGTGTGTGGCTGTGTGTGTCCATGCGTCCGTGTGTCTGCGTGTGTCCGTGTGTCCATGTGTCTGCGTGTGTCTGTGTGTGGCTGTGTGTCCGTGTGTCTGTGTGTGTCTGTGTGTCCGTGTGTCTGCGTGTGTCCTGTGTCTCCGTGTGTCATGTGTGTCTGCGTGTGTCTGTGTGTGGCTGTGTGTCCGTGTGTCTGCATGTGTCCGTGTGTCCGTGTGTCTGCGTGTGTCCGTGTGTCCGTGTGTCCATGTGTCTGCGTGTGTCTGTGTGTGTCTGCGTGTGTCCGTGTGTCTGCATGTGTCCGTGTGTCCGTGTGTCTGTGTGTCCGTGTGTCCATGTGTCTGCGTGTGTCTGTGTGTGTCTGCGTGTGTCCGTGTGTGTGTCCGTGTGTCTGCATGTGTCCGTGTGTCCGTGTGTCTGCGTGTGTCCGTGTGTCCATGTGTCTGCGTGTGTCTGTGTGTGGCTGTGTGTCCGTGTGTCTGCATGTGTCCGTGTGTCCGTGTGTCTGCGTGTGTCCATGTGTCCGTGTGTCTGTGTGTCTGTGTGTGGCTGTTTGTGTCCATGTGTCTGCGTGTGTCCGTGTGTCCATGTGTCTGCTGTGTGTCTGTGTGTGGCTGTGTGTCCGTGTGTCTGTGTGTCCGTGTGTCCGTGTGTGTGTCCGTGTGTCCGTGTGTCTGTGTGTGGCTGTGTGTGTCCGTGTGTCCGTGTGTCTGCGTGTGTCTGTGTGTGGCTGTGTGTCCGTGTGTCTGCGTGTGTCCGTGTGTCCTGTGTGTCTGCGTGTGTCCGTGCGTCCGTGTGTGCGTGTGTCCGTGTGTCCATGTGTCTGCGTGTGTCTGTGTGTGGCTGTGTGTCCGTGTGTCTGCGTGTGTCTGTGTGTGGCTGTGTGTCCGTGTGTCTCATGTGTCCGTGTGTCCCGTGTGTCTGCGTGTGTCCGTGTGTCCGTGTGTGTCCGTGTGTCCATGCGTGTGTGCGTGTGTCTGTGTGTGTCTGTGTGTGTCTGCGTGTGTCTGTTTGTGTCTGTGTGTCTGCGTGTGTTTGTGTGTTCATGTGTCTGTGTGTCTGCGTGTGTCCGTGTGTCCATGTGTCTGCGTGTGTCTGTGTGTGGCTGTGTGTCCGTGTGTCTGCATGTGTCCGTGTGTCCGTGTGTCTGCGTGTGTCCGTGTGTCCGTTGTGTCCATGTGTCTGCGTGTGTCTGTGTGTGTCTGCGTGTGTCCGTGTGTCTGCATGTGTCCGTGTGTCCGTGTGTCTGCGTGTGTCCGTGTGTCCGTGTGTCCATGTGTCTGCGTGTGTCTGTGTGTGGCTGTGTGTCCGTGTGTCTGCATGTGTCCGTGTGTCCGTGTGTCTGCGTGTGTCCGTGTGTCCATGTGTCTGCGTGTGTCTGTGTGTGGCTGTGTGTCCGTGTGTCTGCATGTGTCCGTGTGTCCGTGTGTCTGCGTGTGTCCGTGTGTCCGTGTGTCTGTGTGTCTGTGTGTGGCTGTGTGTGTCCATGCGTCCGTGTGTCTGCGTGTGTCCGTGTGTCCATGTGTCTGCGTGTGTCTGTGTGTGGCTGTGTGTCCATGTGTCTGTGTGTGTCTGTGTGTCCGTGTGTCTGCGTGTGTCCGTGTGTCCATGTGTGTCTGCGTGTGTCTGTGTGTGGCTGTGTGTCCGTGTGTCTGCATGTGTCCGTGTGTCCGTGTGTCTGCATGTGTCCGTGTGTCCGTGTGTCTGCATGTGTCTGTGTGTGGCTGTGTGTCCATGTGTCTGCGTGTGTCTGTGTGTGGCTGTGTGTCCGTGTGTCTGCGTGTGTCTGCGTGTGTCTGTGTGTGGCTGTGTGTCCATGTGTCCGTGTGTCTGCGTGTGTCCGTGCGCCGTGTGTGTCTGAGTGTGTCTGTGTGTCCATGTGTCTGCGTGTGTCTGTGTGTGGCTGTGTGTGTCCGTGTGTCTGCATGTGTCCGTGTGTCCGTGTGTCTGCGTGTGTCCGTGTGTCCGTGTGTCCATGTGTCTGCGTGTTCTGTCTGTGTGTCCCCGTGTGTCTGCATGTGTTCGTGTGTCCGTGTGTCTGCGTGTGTCCGTGTGTCCATGTGTCTGCATGTGTCCATGCGTCCGTGTGTCTGCGTGTGTCCGTGTGTCCATGTGTCTGCGTGTGTCTGTGTGTGGCTGTGTGTCCGTGTGTCTGCGTGTGTCTGTGTGTGGCTGTGTGTCCGTGTGTCTGCGTGTGTCTGTGTGTGTGTGTGTGTGTGTCCGTGTGTCCGTGTGTCTGCGTGTGTCCATGCGTCCGTGTGTCTGCGTGTGTCCGTGTGTCCATGTGTCTGCGTGTGTCTGTGTGTGGCTGTGTGTCCGTGTGTCTGCATGTGTCCATGTGTCCGTGTGTCTGCGTGTGTCCGTGTGTCCGTGTGTCTGCGTGTGTCTGTGTGTGGCTGTGTGTGTTCGTGTGTCCGTGTGTCTGCGTGTGTCTGTGTGTGGCTGTGTGTGTGTCTGCGTGTGTCGTGTGTCCGTGTGTCCGTGTGTCCGTGTGTCTGCGTGTGTCCGTGCGTCCGTGTGTCTGCGTGTGTCCGTGTGTCCATGTGTCTGCATGTGTCTGTGTGTGGCTATGTGTCCGTGTGTCTGCGTGTGTCTGTGTGTGGCTGTGTGTCCGTGTGTCTGCATGTGTCCGTGTGTCCGTGTGTCTGCGTGTGTCCGTGTGTCCGTGTGTCTGCGTGTGTCTGTGTGTGGCTGTGTGTCCATGTGTCTGCGTGTGTCTGTGTGTGGCTGTGTGTCCGTGTGTCTGCGTGTGTCTGTGTGTGGCTGTGTGTGTCCGTGTGTCCGTGTGTCTGCGTGTGTCCGTGCGTCCGTGTGTCTGAGTGTGTCTGTGTGTCCATGTGTCTGCGTGTGTCTGTGTGTGGCTGTGTGTGTCCGTGTGTCTGCATGTGTCCGTGTGTCCGTGTGTCTGCGTGTGTCCGTGTGTCCGTGTGTCCGTGTGTCTGCATGTGTCCGTGTGTGTCCATGTGTCCCTGCATGTGTCCATGCGTCCGTGTGTCTGCGTGTGTCCGTGTGTCCATGTGTCTGTGTGTGTCTGTGTGTGGCTGTGTGTGTCCGTGTGTCCGTGTGTGTCCGTGTGTCCATGTGTCTGCGTGTGTCTGTGTGTGGCTGTGTGTCCGTGTGTCTGCGTGTGTCTGTGTGTGGCTGTGTGTGTCCGTGTGTCCGTGTGTCTGCGTGTGTCCATGCGTCCGTGTGTCTGCGTGTGTCCGTGTGTCCATGTGTCTGTGTGTGGCTGTGTGTCCGTGTGTCTGCATGTGTCCGTGTGTCCGTGTGTCTGCGTGTGTCCGTGTGTCCGTGTGTCTGCGTGTGTCTGTGTGTGGCTGTGTGTGTTCGTGTGTCCGTGTGTCTGCGTGTGTCTGTGTGTGGCTGTGTGTCCGTGTGTCTGCGTGTGTCTCCGTGTGTCCGTGTGTCTGCGTGTGTCCGTGCGTTCGTGTGTCCTGCGTGTGTCCGTGTGTCCATGTGTCTGCGTGTGTCTGTGTGTGGCTGTGTGTCCGTGTGTCTGCGTGTGTCTGTGTGTGGCTGTGTGTCCGTGTGTCTGCATGTGTCCGTGTGTCCGTGTGTCTGCGTGTGTCCGTGTGTCCGTGTGTCTGCGTGTGTCTGTGTGTGGCTGTGTGTCCATGTGTCTGCGTGTGTCTGTGTGTGGGCTGTGTGTCCCGTGTGTCTGCGTGTGTCTGTGTGTGGCTGTGTGTGTCCGTGTGTCCGTGTGTCTGCGTGTGTCCGTGCGTCCGTGTGTCTGAGTGTGTCTGTGTGTCCATGTGTCTGCGTGTGTCTGTGTGTGTGGCTGTGTGTGTCCGTGTGTCTGCATGTGTCCGTGTGTCCGTGTGTCTGCGTGTGTCCGTGTGTCCGTGTGTCCATGTGTCTGCGTGTGTCTGTGTGTGGCTTGTGTGTCTGTGTGTCTGCATGTGTCCGTGTGTCCGTGTGTCTGCGTGTGTCCGTGTGTCCATGTGTCTGCATGTGTCCATGCGTCCGTTTGTCTGCGTGTGTCCGTGTGTCCATGTGTCTGCGTGTGTCTGTGTGTGGCTGTGTGTCCGTGTGTCTGCGTGTGTCTGTGTGTGGCTGTGTGTCCGTGTGTCCGTGTGTCTGCGTGTGTCCATGCGTCCGTGTGTCTGCGTGTGTCCGTGTGTCCATGTGTCTGCGTGTGTCTGTGTGTGGCTGTGTGTCCGTGTGTCTGCGTGTGTCTGTGTGTGGCTGTGTGTCCGTGTGTCTGCATGTGTCCGTGTGTCCGTGTGTCTCATGTGTCCGTGTGTCCGTGTGTCTGCGTGTGTCTGTTGTGTGGCTGTGTGTGTTCGTGTGTCCGTGTGTCTGCGTGTGTCCGTGTGTCCGTGTGTCTGCGTGTGTCCGTGTGTGTCCGTGTGTCTGCATGTGTCCGTGTGTCCGTGTGTCTGCGTGTGTCCGTGTGTCCATGTGTCTGCGTGTGTCTGTGTGTGGCTGTGTGTCCATGCAGGTGTCTGCATGTGTCCGTGTGTCCGTGTGTCTGCGTGTGTCCGTGTGTCCGTGTGTCTGTGTGTCTGTGTGTCCATGTGTCTGCGTGTGTCTGTGTGTGACTGTGTGTGTCCGTGTGTCTGTGTGTGTCCGTGTGTCTGCGTGTGTCCGTGTGTTCGTGTGTCCGTGTGTCTGCGTGTGTCCATGTGTTCGTGTGTCTGCGTGTGTCTGTGTGTCCATGTGTCTGCGTGTGTCTGTGTGTGACTGTGTGTGTCCGTGTGTCTGTGTGTGTCCGTGTGTCCGTGTGTCTGCGTGTGTCCGTGTGTCCATGTGTCTGCATGTGTCTGTGTTTCCGTGTGTCTGCATGTGTCCTGTTTGTCCGTGTGTCTGCGTGTGTCTGTGTGTGTCTGTGTGTGTGTGTCTGCATGTGTCCGTGTGTCTGCGTGTGTCCGTGTGGCTGCGTGTGTCCGTGTGTCCGTGTGGCTGCGTGTGTCCGTGTGTCTGCGTGTGTCCGTGTGGCTGCTTGTGTGTGACACTCTGGGCCACCTGGACTTTGGGACGAGGTGCCCTGACGCCCCGTCACCTGCTCAGGGCAGACCTCTCGCCCCCTCCCCGGGGTCCTGGGCTTTGGGTCCACACGTGGGGGTGGGCTGGACCTCGTGGGCTGATGCCGGGTCTCCAGCACCCGGCCTGCGGCAGGAGGGGAGCCGTGCAGCGCCTGCTGTGGCCTGGAGGCCCAAGAGAGGCTCCGAGTGGCCCGGAGCTCGCGTGGCGCCCAGCAGACCCGTCCCAGCCCCGTGGCGGGAGCCGCGGCCCTCACAACACCAACACCACGGTGGCCTTTTAATCCTGCAACTGGAGAGGGGCGCCCGGGCCCCGGTGACTCATGGGCCCACCGCCTGAGGATGTCAGTGGTCCCGCGGGTGGGGGCTCGGCGCGGCGTCCGTCTGAGCGGGGCAAGGGAGCGGGCGTCTCCACAGGGCTCCTCAGGGGAGGGTGCGGACGGCCCCTGCCCCTCAAAGCCCCCGGGGAAGCCCTGAGGCGCCAGGTGGGGGCTGGGCTCTGGTCTGCACCGGGCAAGTCTGCAGAGGCGCCGGAGTGGGGCCTGGCACAGCGGCATCTGCGCTGAGGCTCCTGTGCCCTCCTTTCCCAGCCCCATGGGAGCGATGCTGGGGGCTGCTGCGGAGAGCTGGGACCCCCCTTTCTCTCCTGACGCCTGGAGGGGCCTCAGGATGGTGGAGGCCTGGGGGTCTGCCAGACAGCCACTGCCACTCCCGTTATTTGGGGATCCTAAGGCTCTGGGGCCCCAGTGTCCTCATCTGTGAAATGGGCCCGTGTCCAGCAGGGCTGGACTTGCCCCTTCTCGGCCCCTGCCCCTGCGCCCCGCCCCACCCTCCCTACTCTCCTCCAGCCGCCAGCTCCCCACTGGGACCCGGCCCGCGCCCACAGCCCTGGGCGGCACCCTCTGCCTGCCCACCACCATGGTGCCTCCCCCGCTTTGTGTGGTTAGGTGTGTGTCACCTAAGATCTGCCATCGTGACCATGCTGCAGTGTGAGGCTTAGTGACTGCAGTGACCCGTGGTGCTTGCGACCCTCGCTGTGTCTGTGTCTGTGTCCTCCATGCCCCCAGCCCGGGCGTCTCCACGGGTGACACAGTCGGCACGCGGCGTCGGCGCAGCCACACCTGGTCCCACAGGTGGACGAGGTTTGCTGAGCGTCCGTCCGGGCTGACTGGCCCTTGCCACTGTCCCCGGCATTCACGAGGCGCAGTGTCTGGTGGTGACTCAGGTCTACGGGAGGATGCGTGCAGGGCCGAGGACGTGGCACCCTTGGACCTGGTGTCTGTGGGGCCTGGAACCACCTGAGGGACGGTGGTCACCAGGAGGCTGTCAAGCACCCACTAACCGCGCTTGCCGCAGACTGTGGGCGCCCCCCGCGAGGCCCGGCCTGGACCCACGGCCCATGTGGGCGAGGCGCTCGGCCAGGACAGCCACCTCTCCACGCATGGCCGCCCGCTTCAGGGCAGAGGTGTTGGTGCTGTCCGGGTCCCTTTCCAGGCTGGGAGGCCTCCTGTGGGGGCCTGGCCCCTCTTCTGGGGGCCGACGGAAGCAGGCCACAGCCTTCTGAGTGCCCGCCCAGCCCAGGGGCCCCTGGCAGCGTGTGAGCGCAGGCGAGCGCAGCCTGCCCCCAAGTCGCCCCCTGGGGAGGCTGCTCAGCCTTGGGGACAGGGGACGCGCTGGGCCCTGCTGGCCCCAGGAGCGGCTCAGAACAAGTCTGAACCCTGGAGGCCCAAGTGTGGCTTCCCTCTGCTCCGTTAGTCTCCACTGGGACGTGGCAAGGCCTCACGTCTGCGCGGGGGACCGGCCCTTTGGGCTTCTTGTTGAGGGCCGGCCCCGGACGCCCCGCTGAGGTGCTGGACTCAGTGCAAGGACTCTGGTCCGGGTGCTGCCAGGGAAGGCCCCTCCCTGGGGCAGGGCCTCAAGCCCTCGCAGTCCACTCTCCCCGTCCTGGGGTCAGCTCTTCTAGAGCCTTGCGGGACAGTCGTTCCAGGCCTCTCTCTCGGCACCTAGTGGCATCAGATTCGGGGACAACCCAGTTTAGGATGACCTCATCTTGCCTTGACGATTTTCATCTGCAAACACCCCGTGTCCAAATCAGGCTGCATCTTGAGGTTCCCGTGGACGTGGTCTGGGGAGCACGCTCCACCCCGAGGCTTTCCTCCCGCGGGTGACGGTGGCGTCCTGGAGCTGGCCTGCCACGCCCTGCCACGCCCTGCCACGTCCTGCTCTTCCACAGGGCCGGCACGAGAGCCGCGTGCAGGAGCCCTGTTGGGGAGATGGCTTAAATTGCGGTTGACTATGGGCCATGGAGTTTTGGGCATTGCCGCCTTCCGTAGTCTCACGGGACTTGGCCCGGGATCTCGAGTGACTTGGCCGAGATTGCTGATTGGGTCAGCGCCATTTTGGTGGTGTGTGTGGCGCGTGTTAGTCGTTGTTAGAGCCAGAGAGAAAAGTTATCAGAATAAAAAGCTGTTTGTCTCCAGTTCGCCTCTGAACTTCTTCCCGCGGCTTCGTTGCTCCAAGCGGCCATTGCTTCAGGCGGCAACAGCCGCGTCCGGTCCCGCTGGGCTGGCTGCCAGCCTCTCCCCCGTGCTGCGCTCCTTCCTCCGGCACCATTTGTCTCCAACCCGCCGTGGCCAGGACCTGGGCGCAGTCAGGCCTGGAGCTGGGCAGCGAGGAGGGTGGAGAGCACCTCACGGCCTTCTCGAGCCCCGCCACCCGTCACCCACTTTCAAATGAGGAAACGTGGCAGGATTCGAGAGGCTTGGCGTGGACCCAGGCCCCAGCTCAAGGCCGTCGGGGCAGCGCACACCCAGCCTTCAGGAAATCCCGCCCGAGGGCCTCCGGGGAGGGCGGCCGGGGGAGGCCAGTCTGTGGGTCCCTGCCGGTCCTGCCTCTTGGCGCCTCGTCCCGGGGCCACATGCGTGTCGTCTCCGCAGAGGAGGAAGCTGTCCCCAAGGGTCGGGGGCGTGTGCCCAGGCTGCCCCACGCTGGGGGACGCAGAGCCAGGTCCCACCCAGGCCTGGGGCCCCAGCCCCTCCTCCAGCTCCCCAGCGCCCCGAGAGGCAGGCGCCCGCACAGCACGCCCTGCACTGGGCGCTGCGCCCTCAGGGTCAGTGCAGGGCTGTGGCCTTTCCTGCCACCTCCGTGGTGCCCATCGGGTCTGCCCGCTCCACTGTTGGTGGGAGGCCTTGCCTCTGCCCGAGGCCCCCGCTCACCACCCAGCCCCAGGCCAGTGCTCCACGGTCTCTCTCGGGGCTCTGGTTTCCTGCAGGCCTCCTCGCCCTCCATCCATCTCCACCCCCACCCAGCCCCAGTCCCCAGGGAGACCCTCCCTCTCCCTGCTCCTTCCCAAGGTGCCCGGCTCCTCTGCTTGGCAGCCAGGGCCCTGTGCCTGTGGGGCCACCAGGGCGAAGCCTGGTCCTCCCGTGCGGATGCCATTCCTGACGCCCTTCCCGGCCCCTCCTTCTCCTCCACTCTCTTTGCTGACTGAGGTGGACGTGGCAGTGGGCAGGGCCGGCCCAGCCAGGTCTTTCATGGGTCTCCGTGTGACCGCCACAGGTAGCAACAACTCTTCCCCTCGGTCCCTCACCTGCTGGGCACAGAGCCCTCGAGGCCTGCAGGCACGGCACGTGCAAGCAGCTGCTCTGGCCCCTCCTGGGCCCCTTGTGCTGAGGAGGGCCTGCACAGGGTGGTGCCAACGGGGACAGGCCGGGGTCCCTAGGCCAGGTGTGGCCACAGGCCTGGGGTCCCTCAGTACAGTTCCTTCCACAGCCTGTTCTCCCTGCAGCCACACTGAGCATAGGTTCTGTGCCCAGGATGACCCTGGAAAGGAGGTGGCCTCTGCCCTCAGGCCAGCAGAAGCTGTCACCATGTCCCCTGCTGCCCTCTGAGCGTGCTCTCCTGAGGTCGATGGCTGGCCAGCCAGCTGGCAATGTGATACTAATGGCCGCAGAGTTAAAATGCCTAGGCACATGTTCATCTGGGCAGCCATGGGGTGGACAGGGCCCGGGTGGGCCCGGGGCGAGCGGCCCTAATGGAGCTGTATTGACCAGGCCGCGGAGACCACAGCCAGGGTTGGGTGTCACTCTGCAGCCTGGGAACAGAATGGGGGTTTATGGATTTCAGTGCTTTATAGGTTTGGGTTTAAAAAAAAAAAAAAATAACGAGAAGACAGTGACCTCTCTCCCCCCCAGATCAATACACTCTCCTAACCGGCCTGGTCACCAGTAGCCCATCAGCATCGTCTCTGGAGAGGTGTGTAAATGCCCATGTTGGAAATATTAATGTCTGATTATAACGGGGCCTTGGGCGTGCGGCGAGGGCGTGTGTCTGCCCCAGGCCCCGCTGCCGGGAGCCCTCCCGCCATCCTGGCCCAGACACCACGCGAGCCCAGTGGGAGCCTCCACAGCCTCATCTTCTTTTGAGGAAATCCTTTTAAACTTTTAAGTTGCTAAGAAAAGGCCAGTGGCCATCCCGATCACCACCGATCCAGGCTGGTGACATCGGCCCCGCCTCCCAGCCTCAGGGCACTGTGCAGTTGGTGCCCACTGACCGCGTATCGCCAAGGGAGGCACAGTGGGGTGTGACCCTGTTTTTTAAAAAAGGGCAGGGGACACCTGGCCACGTGGGCAAGGCCGCCTGTGTGCAGTCCAGCCCAGCAGCTCAGACTCTGGCCGTGAGCAGCCTGCGGCGGGGGGAGCGGCCGGGCCGGGCCTCAGTGTCTGCGGCTCTGCACAGGAGCTGCGGCAGGCCGGCGAGCTCAGAGCCCAGCGACTCTGGGCCTGGACGCTCTCTAGAGCAGGCCCAGCCTCCCGCACCCCTCACACCCGCCATGATCTCCCCCCCCTCCCCCGCCACTCCTGCCACTCCTGCCACTCCGGCCACCTGCAGGGAAGTGAGGGACAGGTGAGAGGAGGACAGCAGCCCACCTTGCACCGCCGGGCCCTGCCCACCCCAGCCTCTACGCCGGCTGCTCTCAACTCTGGGCTCTTGCCACCTCCTTGAGTGGCCAGAGTGGCCTTTCTGGAGGTCAGAACTGACTCATGTCTACAACTGCCAGGTGAGGTCCGTTCTCTACTAGCATCGGGGCCAGCACTAGTCTGTCCTCTGCTGATCTTGTCACCCCACCTCACTACCCTCCAGTGCCTGCCCACTGTTCACACTGCACCAGAGGATATCCTGCGCACGGGGGCCCGTGACTCAGGATGTGTTTGTGCTGGCCACCACTCTCCTACCACTGTCACCATGACCACTACCATCATCACCACCTCCACCATCACCACCTTCACCATCACCACCATCACCATTAGCACACCATCACCACCCTCACCATCATCACCACCATCACCACTATCACCATCATCACTACCACCACCACTACCATCACCACCATCACCATAACCACACCACCATCACCATAACCACACCACCATCACCACCATCACCATTTGCACACCATCACCACCATTACCACTACCACCACCATCACCACCATCACCATCATCACTACCACCACCACTACCATCACCACCATCACCAAAACCACACCACCATCACCACCATCACCATTAGCATCACATCACCAGCATTACCATCACCACCACCACCATCATCATCAGAACAATCACCACCATCACCACTATCATCATCATCACTACCACCACCACTACCATCACCACCATCACCATAACCACACCATCATCACCACCATCACCATCACCATCACCACCATCACCACCATCACCACCATCACCATAACCACACCATCATCACCACCATCACCACCATCACCATCACACCATCACCACCATCACCATCACACCATCACCACCATCACACCATCACCATCACCACCATCACCATAACCACACCATCATCACCACCATCACCATCACCACCATCACCACCATCACCATCATCACCATAACCACACACCATCATCACCACAATCACCACCATCACCATCACACCATCACCATCACCCGCCATCACCATAACCACACCATCATCACCACAATCACCACCACCACCACCACCAGTGTCACCACCACATGGAGGCTAGGGTGCAGGTACCCTGAGCACTGAGGCCGCAGTGGTTGCCGTGTCTGCTCTCTGCTGTCGCGGGCCCTAATGGGGGTGTTTGATGTCCCTCGAGTCTTTGCTGAAGGGCCCGCTGATGTCCGTGAGCTCCTGCACTGGGTGCTTCACTCTCCGACCCTGGTCTTCAGTACGTGACCCCAGGATGACGTGATAACCCACAGTTTTAGAGGAAGAGACCAAAGAACAGAGAGGACAGGGACCTGCTCAGTTCCCTTGCCACAGCAGCACGACCCATGCAGTCTGGTCCTCTCAGCAGGGTGATGACCCAGGTCCCATCACAGCAGAGCCACTGCTGCCCTGTCCAGCACAGCCCTGGCTATATGGCCTCCTGGGTCTCCCCTGACTCTGTGGCCTGCGCCTGGGACAGCATGGGAGGTCTGCAGTGGCCTCGTGTTCTGGCCTCCTGAGCACCTCCTGTTGTGGCTCCCCGGAGGACTGGCCAGGAGGGCGGTCAGGACGCCATCTGGGGTCCTGGGTGCCAGTGGGGTGGGGTGTGGCTGGGGCAGGTGCAGCTGCCCCTGAGAGGGGGAAGGCCAGGCCTGCCGCCTGCCCCAGCACCCCTCGCCCTGCGTGTGGACCTGGCTTCTAGCCCCGTCGGTGGGTGCGACCTTGAGGGCAGCAGGACCCTGGAGAGGTCGTGCCCTCCTTGCTCCTCAGTCTCCCCCCCGCACCGTGGGCCCACCAGGGCCCGTTTCTGCGGCCATCTGAGCTGGGGCCGTCTGGCTGCCCCTGTCGGCAGTTAAATGAGCACAAGCATGTTTGACACTAAATAATTAATTTTCATCCTGTGATAAAAATGTTGTCTATTGATGTACGACCCCCACCCCAGCAACGAAGCTTCTCTATGGAAACCTGATTCTTAATCACTGTCCCCAGGCTGCCAGGAGGGCGTCCAGCTGCTAGAGGAGCAGCCCCAACTGTTCCCAGGCATTTCTGGGCCATGAGGCCAGCTGCTGCCCAGCTGCCTGGTCTGTCCTCTGCGTAGGGCTGTGAGGGCCATCACTGTGCTGCCCATCGCCTGTGCTGCCCCCTTGGCAGATGACCCTGAGGCCTGGGCAAGAAGCAGGTTGGGGTGGGGATGCCACCTGCAGGAGCCCTGTTTGGGGATTGACTTGAATTGCAGTTGACTATGAGCTGTGGAGATTTGGCCATTGTCGCCACCCGTAGTCTCACGGGTTTTGTTGCGGGATCTCGAGTGACTTGGCCGAAATTGCTGATCGGGTCAGCGCCATTTTAGTGGGGTGTTTGGCGTGTGTTAGTTGTTGTTAGAACCAGAGAGAAAAGTTATCAGAATAAAAAGCTGTTTGTCTCCAGTTTGCTTCTGAAGTTCTTCCCGCGGCTCCGTTGCTCCAATTGCTTCAGGCGGCGACTGCCACCCATACCCAGCTGGTGGGCAGGGACCTCGCCGTGGGGTTCTGGGTGGGGCAGCTCTGTCTCCACCGGTAAACCAGGCAGGAGAGGCCCAGGGCAGGGAGGCAGGAGAGGCCCAGGGCAGGGAGGCAGGAGAGGCCCTGGGCAGGGAGGCAGGAGAGGCCCAGGGCAGGGAGGCAGGAGAGGCCCAGGGCAGGGAGGCAGGAGAGGCCCTGGGCAGGGAGGCAGGAGAGGCCCAGGGCAGGGAGGCAGGAGAGGCCCTGGGCAGGGAGGCAGGAGAGGCCCAGGGCAGGGAGGCAGGAGAGGCCCTGGGCAGGGAGGCAGGAGAATCCCTGGGCAGGGAGGCAGGTGAGGCCCAGGGCAGGGAGGCAGGAGAGGCCCACGGCAGGGAGGCAGGTGAGGCCCAGGGCAGGGAGGCAGGTGAGGCCCAGGGCAGGGAGGCAGGTGAGGCCCTGGGCAGGGAGGCAGGAGAGGCCCAGGGCAGGGAGGCAGGTGAGGCCCCAGGGACGACAGGGCAGGGAGGCAGGTGAGGCCCAGGGCAGGGAGGCAGGTGAGGCCCAGGGCAGGGAGGCAGGTGAGGCCCAGGGCAGGGAGACAGGTGAATCTCAGGACAGGGAGGCAGGTGAGGCCCACGACAGGGAGGCAGGTGAGACCCAGGGCAGGGAGGCAGGTGAGGCCCAGGGCAGGGAGGCAGGTGAGGCCCAGGGCAGGGAGACAGGTGAATCTCAGGACAGGGAGGCAGGTGAGGCCCAGGGCAGGGAGGTAGGTGAGGCCCAGGGCAGGGAGGCAGGTGAATCTCAGGACAGGGAGGCAGGTGAGGCCCAGGGCAGGGAGGCAAGTGAGGCCCAGGGCAGGGAGGCAGGTGAGGCTCAGGGCAGGGAGGCAGGTGAGGCCCACGACAGGGAGGCAAGTGAGGCCCAGGGCAGGGAGGCAGGTGAGGCTCAGGGCAGGGAGGCAGGTGAGGCCCAGGGCAGGGAGGCAGGTGAGGCCCAGGGCAGGGAGGCAGGTGAGGCCCAGGGCAGGGAGGCAGGAGAGGCCCACGGCAGGGAGGCAAGTGAGGCCCAGGCAGGGAGGCAGGTGAGGCCCAGGGCAGGGAGGCAGGTGAGGCCCAGGGCAGGGAGACAGGTGAATCTCAGGACAGGGAGGCAGGTGAGGCCCACGACAGGGAGGCAGGTGAGGCCCAGGGGGCAGGAGGCAGGTGAGGCCCAGGGCAGGGAGGCAGGTGAGGCCCAGGCAGGGAGACAGGTGGAGGCCCAGGGCAGGAGGCAGGTGAGCCCAGGGCAGGGAGGCAGAATCTGAGGCCCAGGGCAGGGAGGCAGGTGAGGCCCAGGGCAGGGAGGCAGGTGAGGCCCAGGGCAGGGAGGGCAGGTGAGGCCCAGGGCAGGGAGACAGTGAATCTCAGGACAGGGAGGCAGGTGAGGCCCACGACAGGGAGGCAGGTGAGGCCCAGGCAGGGAGGCAGGTGAGGCCCAGGGCAGGAGGCAGGTGAGGCCCAGGGCAGGGAGACAGGTGAATCTCAGGACAGGGAGGCAGGTGAGGCCCAGGGCAGGGAGGCAGGTGAGGCCCAGGGCAGGGAGGCAGGTGAATCTCAGGACAGGGAGGCAGGTGAGGCCCAGGGCAGGGAGGCAAGTGAGGCCCAGGGCAGGAGGCAGGTGAGGCTCAGGGCAGGGAGGCAGGTGAGGCCCACGACAGGGAGGCAAGTGAGGCCCAGGGCAGGGAGGCAGGTGAGGCTCAGGGCAGGGAGGCAGGTGAGGCCCAGGGCAGGGAGGCAGGTGAGGCCCAGGGCAGGGAGGCAGGGGGCCGCACAGGCTGGTCTGCCTGGTGGAGTGGCCTTCCCTCTGAGGGGTGGCTGGGGAGCATGGCCTGTCCTTGTGACTGCAGATGCAGCTGTGGCCACGGCCTCGGCTGGGATCCTGCAGGCTCAGTCCTCAGGAGTCCGGTGCTGGCTGTGTGCAGGAAGTGCCGCCCTCACCTGTGACCTGACCTCCGTGGGCCTCGCTCGCTGGCGGCCTCTCCTGAGCCTTACTTCTGCCCCTGGGAGGCAGCCCACTCCGGTCTGCGTGCCTCGTTCCCTACCTGTCAAGGCCAGCGTGGGGGGGTGTGCGCAGGGACAGGGCCCTTGCCTCCCCTCCAGGGCCTGGCAGCTCACTGCGGGGAGACTTGGGGCCCTCTCCCCCCGCCCAGGAGCATTGCCGTAGTGGACGTCTCTGCTGCCCTCCCCTCGTGCCTGGTCACTGGACGCCGGTGTGAGCCGCCTGCCCTGAGCCTCGGCCCAAGCTGTCGCTCAGGTGTAGGACAGCGAGAACGGCAAAGCACCATCGAGGAGGGCTCTTGGGTGACGGCAGCAGTAGGAGCTCCAGGCCTGGTGGCCTTTCTGTCCCCCTGCGGTGGACTTGTCCCAGGGCCTCTGCCTCTGCCGGCTCCCGCCCATCTGGACCCATCGCCCCCCCCGACCCCTCGCCCCCGAGAGTGCAGTGGTCACACAGGCTGGGGCGAGCCACGCTGTGGGGCTCAGGGCCACCCTGAGGACCAGACGTGCCGCCAGGCGGGGTGCGTCCACGCCCTGCAGGTGCTGGGCCCTTCTTACATGGCCCGCAGCCCCCGAGTGTGGCCGTCGCGTCCACAGACGATCGTATCGACCTTGCCTGGCCGAGCTCAGGGTGCGGGTGCTGGCACGCATGGTGCCAACTGTCGCGTTTCCACGTCCTCAGAGAGGCCTGGTGGGAGGCCGCGCGTGAGGCCTGCTGACCCGGTGGGCTCCTGCGGCCCTGCCTTGCTCGGGACAGGGTCAGCCGGCTGCTCCCCACGTCCGCTCACGGGGGGGGGCCTGAGCCCTGGGGACACCCACTGGCTCCTGCTGCTGGGGACAGGATAGACACTGAGGGGAGAGGCAGGACTGTCCAGGGCCAGGGGACAGTGCCAACTGTCGCACAGCTGCACTCACTCTGAGTGCCATGGCCACTGGTCGGGGCTGGTGTGGGGGACAGAGTGAGTGACTTCCCCAAGAGCCCAGGGTCTCGGCCACACGGGGTCCTTCCTCTTCTCACCAGGGCCCCATCCAAGGCCACCACTCAGTCCTCCCTCTCCGGGGACTGAGGCCTCCAACAGGAACGGCACTGGGCCCTTCCCAAGCCCCAAGATGTGCGGAGGGGCAGCCCCTGCGTGGCCATGGAGGGCCTGGGCAGCCCGCACCCGTGGAGGGCCAGTCTCCCAGGGGATCGTGGGTCTCACGCTCCTGCTTCTGGGGCTAGCAGGACCAGGGAGCGTGGCCAGCGGCTGCCAAGGGGCGCCGCTCCCCCTACTTCCATCCACCAGGAAGGGCCTCGTCTCAGAGCGCGGCCTAAACCTGCACACGGCCTGCAGCCGCAGGCAGGGACACGCCAGGCAGCCGGGCCAGGGTCCTCTGTGGCCACACTGCTCTCCCCCCGGTGGTCCCACAGGGGTGCAGGGCCGCGAGTCCTGGCCTCTCCGTGCCTCCTGCCTGGGCCTCGCTGGTGCCTGCTGTGGCCCCACCCAGCCAGGGCCGGGGAGGCCTGCTGGCCCTGCCAGAGCAGCCGCTGGGCCGGAGCCGACGGGGGACGGGTCCAGGGGCCGAGGGCTGCGGGGCGGGGGCCGCTCAGGCTCCTGGAGCTGGGGTGAGACGGGGCTGGGAGTGCAGCGACCGCGACTTCTGGGAGGGAGAGGAGAGGGAGAGTCCTCTGATCCGCCAGTGACACAGGAGGGGACCTGGGTGGGCCCATCTGGGGCCCCTGCTATGCGAGGGGGCAGCCGCACTCTGCAGTCCTCTCAGGGGGCTCAGGACGCGCTCCCCCAGACCTTGCAGGCGAGCCGTGCTGGGGCTCTGCAGGACCACAGGGAGAGCGCGGCCCGGGGGACCCCACACAGTGCTCACACGGTGCTCAGCGCCCCGGGGCCGGGGGAGGGGAGCGGGGCAGCAGGAGGCCACGGCGTGGGGTGGCCCGAGCGCAGCCTCCTGCCCCACAGCCCTGCGCTGCCCCTTGGCTCTGCTTGCTTTGTGACCTCAGCAGAGAGCCCCGAGGAGAGTCCGCCCTTCAGTCTTGGGGTGCCGGGAAGCTGCCGGGGACAGGGAAGTGGGCGGACATGCTCCTTCTCAGGCAGTGTCCTGTCACCTCTGGAGAGGTTCAGGGCCGCGTGTGAGGAGCTGGCAGAGGGGCTGGGCAGGGCCGAGGGGCCAGGCCTGGCTCTGCCCTCCCCCAGGCCCCTCCACCGCTGCGCCCTCCTCTTGGGGACCCCCGGCCCACGCCTCTCTTCCCCAGGTCTCATCTGGCCTCCCAGCAGGCCGGCCCTCCCTGAACCCCGAGCCGTCCCGTCCCGGGGGCTGCTGGGTCCTCCCTGTTAGCTCCCAGACAGCCCCGGTGGGCGGGTCTCCTGCTGGGTCACTTGTGTCACCAAGCCTGGCTCGAGGCTGGCCAGCACTCTGTGGTTGAATGAAGGGATGAACGATGGCACTGGTGGGCACCATTGTCAGAGCCTGCTCTCCTCCGTGTCCCCCACACGTGGTCACCCGTGCAGAGCAGCTCGAGGGCCTCTGTGCGCGTGGGCTCTGCTGGCTCTGCCCCCACAGAGCGGTGCCCTGTGTCCTGGCCTCCTCCCGGCGTCCTGGTGCCCGCAGGAGGCACGGGGGCAGCGACGCCTGCCCTGCCGGGAGCTCTGTGCTCTCAGGGCCAGCTCGGGGGCCTCGCAAGGGGTTAAGTGACGAGCCCACAGTCCCGGAGGACAGGCCCTGGCCGCTGGCTCCAAGTCCTGTTTTCAGGCCCTCGCTGATGGCTTTGTCTCTGTGGGACGGTAATGAAATAATGTTCCTGTGACATGCTCTTGTCGCCCGAGAGTGTCTAAGTGCTTTATGAACAATTAATCGGCTCTTGCGCACTCCGGCGGCTGAGCATGATCGCCCCGAGGGCCCGCGGAGGCCGGGGCGGGAGGCGGCGGCCAGGGAGACGGCTCTGGGCGCTCAGCTGGGGCCGGCGAGAGCTGGAGCGGGAGGCTGGGCTCAGAGGCCCGTCTGGAGGAGGGGCTGAGGGCCTCCTGGACCCGGCCACGCCCTACCTGGCTCGGTGGCCACGGAGCTGCTGTACCTGCCCCTCGTCCACTCCGGCCTTGGTCTCCCCGTCTCTACCTGGGAAGGTGACCACCAACTCAGAGGCCGCCCCAGGACAGCCTGCGCGTGGTGCCAGTGCCCAGCCTCCTGTTGGCAGGGCCAAGGGGACTCGGCTCCTTAGGAAAGGGCCTGTGGTCCCCCGGGGCCTGCCGTCCTGACCGGTCTGCCCTCCCCCGGCCTGCCGCCCTCCCCGTCCCCTCCCGGCCTGCCGCCCTCCTCCCGGCCTGCCCCTTCTCCCCCAGCTTGTTGAGGGAAGAGCCCCGTCAGTCCCAGCTCCCCGCATACGCGTGCACACAGTAGGTGTTTAATCCATGCTGGTGGAGTCTTTGGTCTTACACCTGAGAACCCAGCCTCAGAGGCAGCACTCACAGGCTCCTGGAGAGAGGGGGCCTCTGAAGCCCTCCGGGCTGTGGCCCCCGCCTCACTCGCCCACCTGCCCTGGCAGGGGCCCACCCCTCTCGGCTCTCGTGCATCTGACCCTGCAACGCCCTGCTCCCCAGCCAGGCCCCGACACCTGGAGGACGCCTGCCAGGCCCCCCGTGCCAGGCAGACACGCGCTTTCCTGAGACCCTGGCGGATTTCAGTCCCTCCCCGCGTCTGGGCCCCTGCTGTCCAAGGAGCCTGAGTCCACGCCAGAAAGGCCCCAGCCTGGCCAGAACGTGCAGCTCTCTAGCCTGTCCGGAGCCGATCTGAGCTCGTGTTCTGCTCTGTTAAGTCACCACGGGACTCTGGTGTTGCCCTGAAAGTCAGCCTCACTGTGCCCTGGCTCACAGCCTACCACCCTCTTCCCCTCGCCCCGGGGGAATTGACCCCAACGGCTGTACGAGGTCCCAGGGCCGGTGTCCCGGGGACTCAGCCCCCATCTACCTCGCTCCTCCTGAAACCCGCAGGCTCCTCCTGTCTCTGAGCCTTGCAGTGGCTGTTCCCTCTGCCTGTCATGCTCTTCCCGACCTCTGCTGGCCCCGCATCACTCAGGCATGGGGGATGAAAGGTCCCCGGCCAGGGAGGCCTTCCCAGGCTGGCCTGAGCTAGCCCGGCCACCTCCTTGCAGGACACTTACCCAGGTGGGCCGCTCTGGAGGGAGTGGCCGGAAGCAGCCCTCCTGGCCTGTCACCCTCAGGCTGGGGCCTCCTGGGGCTGTGGCCCTGCCCTCTGCATGCTGGTGCCTGTCCAGCCCTCTGGCCGGAAGCCCACCGGGGGCTCCTCCCCACCGTGTCCCCAGCAAGGCGCAGCGCCACACCAGGGCCAGAGTTTCTGCTGGAAGGCGCCAGCCCTCGCTCCCCAGGCCCGCGCCGGCTCCAGGCAGGCGAGGGGGACCGGGCGTGGGAATGGGCGAGGGGCCCAGGCGGGCAGTCCCTGTCCTTCCCCGCTCGCTGCCCCCACCTCCTGCCCGGCTTCCCGCAGTGCGCTCGCCGCAGGGCCCTGCCCCTCCTGCTCCTGGGCTCCCCACAGCCCCTGGCCTGGAGGCCGGGCTGGGGCAGGAGCTGAGTCTGGGTGGCTGTGCCCGCAGTGTGGGGGAGGACACCGCGGCACGGCACCCTGCACGGCTGCCCTGGCTGCCCTCGCGCTCTGGGTGCTCCTGACCTGGGTTGGGTCCGCTCGGAGGACCCCAGGGGACCCACGGGGGACCCAACCGTGAGCGTGTCCTTCCGAGGCTGCGTCTGCCTGGCTGCAGGCTGGGGAGCAGGGTGGGGACTGCATGGGCTGGGGGCTGGGGCAGTGGCGGGTGGTCCCCGCAGGGCGCCCATTTCCGGCAGCCTCACAACCTCCGGGAGGTTCTGAATAATGAGGCTGGGCATGTGCCTCGACGCCGCCTGCTCTGCTGCCCGCGCCGTGGCCACAGGGCCCTGCGCCTCTGCCGGCCAGCGCGCCGGGGCACCTGCCCTCAAGGTGAGACGCCCCTCCTGCGGGGTCTGGAGAGGCTCGGGGACGTTCGCTGGCCAGGGAGCTGGGCAGTGTCCACAGAGGCCAGCACGGGGATGGGACGAAGGCAGCTGAGGTCCAGTGACGTGGCATGGCCGGCCCCGCAGTCTTCAGACTGGAGAGGGTGGGGAGAGCTCGGTGCGCCCTGGCTCAGGCTCAGCACTGTGTGGCCAGGACGCTTCAGAGGAGCCACCACGTCTGCGAGGACCAGCCACGCCTCCTGCCACCCCAGCCGCGTCCTCGGCTCAGTGAGCTGCCTGGCCGCCACCAAGGGCTGCCTCGCTCAGGCCTGCCAGCGCTCACCCTCTGCCCCTCCTGCCGTCCGTGGACCTGAACAGCCCCTACTGTGAGAGCAGGTGTGACAATGGCACAGGGGACAGTTCCCGACAGCCGCGGCCGCCGTGAGCCCTGTGCAGACGGCCAGATGAGAGGCGCTGGTGGCCTCTGGGCTCCTGGACCTCCTCCCCATGCGTCCCCCTTCCCAGCTGAGGGGTCCTTTCCCTGAGAAGGGGTGCGACATGTGTGGGGCCCAGCCAGCCCAGGCGGAGCAGAAGCAGGCCGGGCACAGATGGGGAGCTGTGGGTGGCCAGCACGCCGGCCAACGGGTGGGCCAGGGGGGGCCAGGGACCCAGGGCAGGAGGGGTCACAGGCCACCCAGGACAAGGAGCCGGAAGGGGCGAGGACCCCATGAGCTGTCCGAGGACCTCCTCCAGGGCTGGAGCCGGGTGCTGGAGGGTGGCCTGCGGCAGGCGCCCTGAAGCCCGCGGCTTGGAGCCCAGGCCCTGGTTCACATGGCTGACCCCTGACCCTGACCAGCACCTGCGTGGTAGTTCTGTCCCCAGTTCCCCATAGGTCGGTGACAATCCACGCCTGGCATAGGAAGAAAGGGCAGTGGCGGCTACGCGGGGGCAGGGCCGCTCGCAGGGCTGTGCTGGCGAGGGGACCGTCCTGATGGGTTGGTCACTGAACTGCCCTGGGCACAAGCCCTTTCCAGATGTGGGCAGGGGCTTCACAGGGTAAGTGTCCTGCAAGGAGGTGGCCGGGCTAGCTCAGGCCAGCCTGGGAAGGCCTCCCTGGCCGGGGACCTTTCATCCCCCATGCCTGAGTGATGCGGGGCCAGCAGAGGTCGGGAAGAGCATGACAGGCAGAGGGAACAGCCACTGCAAGGCTCAGAGACAGGAGGAGCCTGCGGGTTTCAGGGGGAGCGAGGTAGATGGGGGCTGAGTCCCCGGGACACCGGCCCTGGGACCTCGTACAGCCGTTGGGGTCAATTCCCCGGGGCGAGGGGAAGAAGGTGGTAGGCTGTGAGCCAGGGCACAGTGAGGCTGACTTTCAGGGCAACACCAGAGTCCCGTGGTGACTTAACAGAGCAGAACACGAGCTCAGATCGGCTCCGGACAGGCTAGAGAGCTGCGACTCCCGGCTTCTCCGGGAGCCGATCAAGTGCTCGTGAAGCGTCGTGTCGGGCCTGTGAGGACGCGAGCTCGGCGGGCAGCTGGAGCTTCGAGAAGGGACACTCCAGAAGTATCGACTCATCACTCCATTCCGAAGGTCTGATTGATTAGGTGGGTGGAGGGGCCGCTGTGTTCAGGTTGAGCGACTCGGACACTGACCAAAGAGCACGAGAGAAATGTCCCTTATTCTACAATCGTTGGCCTCTAAACGGCAAAATGAGATTCCTAAGTTGAGCTTTAAGGCACAGCGAGCTTTCTCAGCCTGTACCTCAAGGTTAGCTTCAATAGATTCCCTGTTGACCTGAAGGGTTAGGGCTAGGGCTAGGGCTAGGGTCAGGGCTAGGGTCAGGGCTAGTGCTAGGGTTAGGATAAGGGTTAGGGCTAGGGTCAGGGCTAGGGTCAGGGCTAGTGCTAGGGTTAGGATAAGGGTTAGGGCTAGGGTCAGGGCTAGGGCTAGGGTTAGGGCTAAGGCTAGGGCCAGGGCTAGGGCTAGGGCTAGGGTTAGGGCTAGGGCTAGGGCTAGGGCTAGGGTCCGGGCTAGGGCTAGGGTTAGGGCTAGAGGCTAGGGCTAGGGTCCGGGCTAGGGCTAGGGTTTAGGATTAGGGCTAGAGTTAGGGTTAGGGTCAGGGCTAGGGCTAGGGCTAGGATTAGGGCTAGGTCTAGGGCTAGGGCTAGGGCTAGGGTTAGGGCTAGGTCTAGGGCTAGGGCGAGGGCTAGGGTTAGGGTTAGGGCTAGGGCTAGGGCTAGGCCTAGGGCTAGTGCTAGGGCTAGGGCTAGGGTTAGGGCTAGGGCTAGGGCTAGGGCTAGGGTTAGGGTTAGGGTTAGCCCTAGGGTCAGGGCTAGTGCTAGGGTTAGAATAAGGGTTAGGGCTAGGGTCAGGGCTAGGGCTAGGGTAGGGCTAGAATTAGGGTTAGGGTCAGGGCTAGGGCTAGGGTTAGGATTAGGGCTAGGGCTAGGGTTAGGATTAGGGCTAGGGCTAGGGTTAGGATTAGGGCTAGGGCTAGCGTCAAGTTCAGGCCTAGCTCTAGGTTAGGGCTAGGATTAGGGTTAGGGTCAGGTTTAGGGCTAGGGTTAGGATTAGGGCTAGGGCTGGGGTTAAGGTCAGGGCTAGCTCTAGGGTTAGGGCTAGGATTAGGGTTAGGGTCAGGTCTAGGGCTAGGTTTAGGATTAGGGCTAGGGCTAGGTTCAAGGTCAGGGCTAGCTCTAGGGTTAGGGCTAGAGCTAGGGTTAGGTTCAGGGCTAGGGATAGGGTTAGGGTTATGGTTAGGGCTAGGGTTAAGTTCAGGTTTTGAGGTAGGGTTAGGGTTAGTGGTAGGGGTAGGGCTAGGTTAGGTTTAAGGTTAGGGTTTGGTAGGGTTAGGTTTAGGGTTAGGATCAGGGTTTAGGTCAGGGTTTGGGTCAGGGCTAGTGTTAGGTTCAGGGTTATCTTCCTGACTGGTCTGACTTGATACACGTGTGTTGTCTGATCCCTGATGCCAGAGAAATTATGGGGAACCTGGGTTCAGTTAGTTGGCCTCTCTGCAAAGCCTGGGTGAGTTGCCCTGGCCTGCAGGAGGGAGAAGCGACGTGGGGGACCCAGTGTTGCACACATGGACAGTGCTGCCCGAGTGCCCTGTCCACCTGTGCTGTGCTGCCCTAGCCGGGGTGCTTCCCTTGTGGGAGTGGAGGCGGAGCTTGGGTGCAGCATGGCCGCCAGCCTCAGTGCCCTGCAGCCGGGGTCCTGGCCCCCTGTGTGGCTTGTTGCTGCTGGTTCCTCATGTGGGGAGCTGCGGCCCACCCGTCCCCTGCCTCCCGGGTGTGAGCTCAGTGCATGAACCCACAAGCGATCGTGTGGCCCATGGTGGTGTTGGGCCCGAGAGTTGTTGGCTCTTGGTGGCCAGCACTGTCCACCTGCCCAGCGCCAGGCCCCGGCCAGCACTTTCCTCTTGTCAAGCAGTCCTCCTGCCCTGTGTCTCCCTGGCCTGGTCCCCAGAGAAGCACCTCCGAAGCCCCCACACTCCCCTCCTCGCCCAGCCCCCCAGGGCCCTGTCTTGCCACCTGTGGGTGGGCAGGGCTGACGTGGGCACTCACCGCTGCTGCCCCTCCTCGTCACCACACAGCCCTCTTCCTAATGGCAGCTTGGGCAAGCCGCTGGAAGGACCGTGTTTGGGAGACAGGGTTTGACACACCCTGTACAGTGACCTTTTCTGTTCTGGCCACTTTGGTGTCCGGTCAGCCTACCTACCCCCTGCCCTGGCCAAGTCTGCAGCATCTCCCATTGGGATGTGGCCCTGGGGACAGGCCACAGAGGCCAGCCCCGCTGCACCTCCCTGGCCCTTGCTTCCTGTCTCTCAGCGGAGTGATCCGTGGCTGCGGGATGGACTGAGCCCCGTGGGAGGAGCAACCACGCCCCTGAGGGCTCCGTGGCCCGGGCACGTGCCCTTCAGTGTGGACATCCTGCAGGCTGGTGCTCCTACGCCTCGCTGATGGCCAGGCAGCAGCCCCTGGAAGGGTGCCCGTCCCTGCACAGGTGGGCCACCTCGGGGGAGGTGTGGCCAGGCACTGGGACACTGATGCCACCTCACGAGAAGCCTCTGCAGCTCCACAGAATTCCGAATGGCCGGCGGGGCCCGGCAGCCCATGCTCTCGGCCTTGGAGTCCTTTTAAACGCAGGACGCCCCGCGAGGGCGGATCGATCGGGCTCCTTGAGAGCACATTACCTCACACGCCAGCGCTAATGCAGGCCATCTCCTCAGCCCAGCTGCGCACCCCGAGTGCCAGGACCCCCACTGCAGCCCCGGGAGGGGGCTCATCCTGGGAAGGGGGCATGTCCCCGAGGGGGCGGGTCACCTCTCCAAAGTGCTCAGAAGTGTTCAATTGCCCCCTGGGGACACCAGCTTCCCCTGCTAAGTGTCGCTCGGCCGTCCGCAGGGCCCCTGGGCATCTAGCAACAAGTTTGCAGCAATGCCCTCCGCCCAACCCGAGCGGCCAGCCCCCATCGCAGACGTGCCGGCCCGCAGCGCAGAGGGCGGAGGGCTCTGCAGAGCCCCTGCTCCCTGGGGCCAGCTGAGGCCTCGCACGCGGGCCCTGTGAAGTCCCCTCCTGCCGTCCCAGCTCCAGACCCCACGGCTCAGCCATGCCCCTGAGCAGGGCAGGACTCTGGCCTCCACCGCACAGGCCCTCCTCCCCCGGCCTCCTGGCTGCTGTCACCACCTCCACACCCCATTTCTCCCCAGGCTCTGGCCGCTTCCCCCCACTGCCTGGAACCTCCTGCCAGGCCTCATGTGCTGGCTGTCTCTGACCACCCCGCGCCTCCCCGCCACCCCCCGCGAGCAACTGCAGTGCTTGTGCAATGCCCCAGGAAAACAGCGGGGCCCGGGAGCCCCGAGGAAAACACGCCAATGCTTCCTTTGAATCATGTAATTATGATGAGGAAATGGACAATTTTTCATTTTCGGTTCAGTTCAGATTAAATTTGTGTGAGACTTCCAAGTAAATCTCCCTAGATTCTCACACTTCACGAGAACTTGAATGCGTCCACATCCGTTTCCTGCGCACGGTGGCCTGCGTGATGCCCAGCAGGACTGTCCAGTGATCCATTTTTTTCATCACCCGATGGGGAAGGAGGGTCACAGAGCTGGGGCGGATATCTGTGAACAAGCCTTGCCATTGTCAACTTTAAGTGGCGCGCGGGGACACTCGTAGCCAGCAGCTCTCTCTCCTGTCTGGACGTCACTGAAGGATGTGACCGTGGCATTTCCTGCGGTCCTGCAAATTGGCTCTGAGGGGACCTCATGTCCTCACACCTTGGATGTCACGACTACGGAGGCCCGAATCTGGAGGCCACGCAGCAACCTGAGGCCACGTGAGGGTGGTGGCACAGCATTGCTCAGACACCCCCAGGGTCAGAGAGGGGTCATCTGCTACAGGGGACAGGCCCTGCCCTTGCCTGACCGTGGGGCTCCACCTGACGCTGGGGCCTGGAACTGGCCCTGCCCTGGCAAATCCTGGCCCTCGCCCTAGAGTGCTGGAGGCCCTGGGCAGGGGAGACCCCTCGGGTGCTGGTGGGGCCATCGGGGTCACCATCTCAGGGCTCATGGTGCTCCCCCCGACCCTCCACTCAGGTGCTTTCTAAGGAGCCCTGTGAAGGCTGCCGACGGGGAACCTCCGGTCAGGACACCAGCCCCACGGGAGCAGAGAGCAGACCTCACCTCCCACCCGCACAGTGACCACCCCAGGGGGCCCTGCGCCACAGGGGACCTCGTCCACAGGGGACCTCCTCCACAGGGGACCTCCTCCACAGGGGACCTCCTCCACAGGAGACCACGTCCACAGGTGGCCCTCCTCCAATAGTGACCTCCTCCACAGGTGACCTCCTCCACAGGGGACCTCCTCCACAGGTGACCCTCCTCCACAGGGGACCATCCTCCACAGGGGACCTCTCCTCCACAGGGGACCTCCTCCACAGGGGACCTCCTCCACAGATGACCTCCCCCACAGGGGACCCTCCTCCACAGGTGGCCCTCCTCCACAGGTGACCTCCCCCACAGGTGACCTCCTTCACAGGTGGCCCTCCTCCACAGGTGACCTCCCCCACAGGGGACCTCCTCCACAGGGGACCTCCCCCACAGGTGACCTCCTCCACAGGGGACCTCCTCCACAGGGGACCTCCTCCACAGGGGACCTCCTCCACAGGTGGCCCTCCTCCACAGGGGACCTCCTCCACAGGGGACCCTCCTGCACAGGGGACCTCCCCCACAGGGGACCTCCTCCACAGGGGACCTCCCCCACAGGGGACCTCCTCTGCAGGAGCCCCTGTTTGCGGAGATAGCTAAGATTGCGGTTGACTATTGGGCCATAGACATTTTTGGGCATTTCTGCTTTCCGTAGTCTCACGGGATCTCGCGGGACTTGGTCGAGGCTCTCGAGAGATTTGAACGGTGACTCAGCAGATCGAGCGAGCGCCATTGCTGCTCGGGCGCATGGGAAGAGACCAGAGGGAGAAAAGACAGGGTTATCGCTATTGTATAGATATATTGTAGTTTCTTGTAAGATTAAAGAATATTTTTCCGTCTCCATCCTGTCTCCGGACTCCTTCCCGCGGCGCTGCCGTTCCAGGGCTGCAACCTCCGGCGACAACACTCCACAGGGGACCTCCTCCACAGGTGACCTCCTGTCCCCGAGCACATTAAGTAGACAGAGGCAGATATGTCTTTGCCAAGGTTTATTCACAACCAAATTCAAAGCTAGATTCACACAGTCCTAACTTAGCCTCTATCTCCCCGAGTCCCAGGGGGGCTCACCAAGGGACGTCTTCTTAGCCGCTCGCCTGGATCAGATGAAGTCTGGTCCGGGAACTCAGCAAGCAGCCGGCACCTCAGCAGGTCACTCACGACGGGAAGCGTGACGGGGTCCGGTCGTCTTGAAGGCGCTTCGCTTGAGTGAGCTGGGGACTTGGTTTATATACTATTTCTAGCTAGGCCCTTACGTCACTCATAGTGACATATCAGGGTCATGCACTCTGTTATCAGGGTTACACACGCGGGGTCTCTTTCAGGCGTTGCCATGGACACTCACTGTGCATGTCACAGTGTGACAAGGCAGGACATATTCATGACACTTATAGCATTAAGCACTATTTCCACACAAACACTAAGTTAATATCAGATTCATTAAATTATTATTATTCTTTGGTACTCAGTACACCTCCTCCACAGGGGACCTCCTCCACAGGGGACCCCTCCACAGGGAACCTCCTCCACAGGGGACCTCCTCCACAGGGGACCTCCCACAGGGGACCCCTCCTCCACAGGGGACCTTCCCCACAGGTGACCTCCTCCACAGGGGACCTCCTCCACAGGGGACCAGGGACCTCCCCCACAGGGGACCTCCCCCACAGGGGACCTCCCCCACAGGGGACCTCCCCACAGGGGACCCTCCTCCACAGGGGACCCTCCTCCCACAGGGGACCCTCCTCCACAGGGGACCTCCTCCACAGGTGGCCCTCCTCCACAGGGGACCCTCCTCCACAGGGGACCCTCCTCCAGGTGGCCCTCCTCCACAGGGGACCCTCCTCCACAGGGGACCTCCTCCACAGGGGACCCTCCTCCACAGGGGACCTCCTCCACAGGTGGCCCTCCTCCACAGGGGACCTCCTCCACAGGGAACCTCCTCCACAGGGGACCCTCCCCACAGGGGACCTCCTCCACAGGTGGCCCTCCTCCACAGGGGACCTCCTCCACAGGGGACCTCCTCCACAGGGGACCTCCTCCACAGGGGAACCTCCTCCACAGGGGACCCTCCTCCACAGGGGACCTCCCCCACAGGGGACCCTCCTCCACAGGGGACCTCCTCCACAGGTCCTCCCACAGGGGACCTCCTCCACAGGTGGCCCTCCTCCACAGGGGACCTCCTCCACAGGGGACCTCCTCCACAGGGGACCTCCCCCACAGGGGACCTCCCCCCCTCCACAGGTGGCCCTCCTCCACAGGGACCTCCTCCACAGGGACCTCCTCCACAGGGGACCTCCTCCACAGGGGACCCTCCTCCACAGGGGACCTGGCCCTCCCACAGGGGACCCTCCTCCCACAGGGGACCTCCCCCACAGGGGACCTCCTCCACAGGTGACCTCCTCCCACAGGGAACCTCCTCCACAGGGGACCTCACACCGTCGCAGGCCACAGCCCAGGACACAGGTGGAGAAATTGTCCCGCTACCAGGGATGACCCCTCTCGCAGCCCGTTTTCCATGTGTCCCCTTCGTCTCTCTAGAATGTTCTGTTGGAGTGTGGCCCTCGTCTGCCTGTGGCCAGTGTCTGGGGAGGGGACGTCTAGGAGATGTGGAGCGGGACTTGTCCAGCCAGGGCCTGGGCAGCCTGGCTCCCGCGGCCTGGACCTGGGGCAGAGGGAGCATGGAAAGGCTCCGACGGCGGCCTGCACAGCCTGGCGTCCCACCTGGCTCTGCCGCGTGCCACTGACCCCATGCAGCGGCCTCCTGGCGCTCTGCCACAGGCCTCCTGTAGGGCCTTACCACTCGAGAGCCTGGGGCCAGCCTGGGACGCAGAGTGAGGCTGCATGGCCCCTCTGAGCCTCACAGGTGGAGGCTGGGCGCCACACCTCAGCCACTTTGGCATTCCTGGTCTGGGTCAGGTTGTGGTGATGGAGAGCGTGGGTGTGGGGTGCCCGGGCCCCAGACCGGCGAGTCCTCAGGTGCTGGGCTGAGCCTCGAGCTCGCATGACCCAGGGCTCCGTGTTGAGGCCGGCGGCCTCTAGGCAAGGGCCCTCCAGCCACAGCTCCAGCCCCGGCTCCCAGGCTGAGAGCCCCGATGCTGCCTCACTGTCCCGGCCTCTGTCCCGGGTCTGAAGGCCTGGCCCTGGCTGCCTCGCCTCCCCTGCTTCTCCCGCCGGTGCTGGTCTCCCTGGAGGCCTCAGCTCTCCTGCTTGCTCCTCCATGAACCAGGGGCTTTTCCTGGGGAAGGCGGGGGCCCTGCCTGGCTAGGCCTGCGAGCCTGGCTCGCCTCTAAGGTCCAGGGCCACCTCCTGTCCAGGCAGCCCTCGCCCCGCCCTTATGACCAGGCGGCCCCACTGTCCAGGGCGCATCTGTAGCTGTGGTTGCTCTGCGTCCTCACAGGCACAGGACGTGCTGCACTGAGGGCTGGCCACGTCCTCCCGCTGCAGACACCCGTCACCCTGTCCTCTGTCCCAGGCTGCAAGTGCATCTGGGGGCGGCACCTGGGGTCCTCTGCGGAGCTTCCGCCCCAGGTCAGCACCGTGGGGCTGGTTAGGGGGAGGGGCGGCGAGGGTGGCGGGCGTGACTCTAGGCTCTGTTCTGGGTGCGGGAAGCGTCCCCACCTGCTCGGGTGTGTGTGACACCAGGCAGCGGGAGACAGGTAGCGGTGTGCAGGGCCCGGCTCTCCGGGCTGGTCAAGGTCAGCTCGTGGGCCGTCAGGACGCAGAGCCACGGGCCTGCAAGGTGCTCGGCCCTGATTGGCTCCAGCCTGGAAGCAGGAGGGGCCCAGGTGAGGTGGGAGTGAGCGCGGCCTGCCGGCACCAGATGCAGCCCAGCTAATGGGGTCGGGAAGGGGCCACGCGGGGCTCTGGGGAAGACGGCAGCTGCGCGCATGCGTCGGGGGCTCCTGCCAAGAGCGTGGGCCGGTCCGGGCCACTCTGCATGCAGGCCTGGGCTGGGTCTGGCCCGGGGTGCTGGATGCGGCCTGCGCAGGAAGACAGCTGGGCAGGGGCCAAGGAGGCTTCGAGCTTGGGCTGCAGACCACGAGGGGCGCAGCCCTGGGGACATGGGCAGCTCAGAGGGGAGAGCAGGACTTGGAGGTGGCCTCTGGTTCCAGGTGGCATGTCAGGCTGTTGGGGACCCACGGGCGTCTGGCTCACACGGCAGGTGTGAGGTGTGGGCAGGGCCCTGCCCTCTGAGGGTCTCTTGGACTCTTCCAGATGACAAAAGGTGTAGCCACCAATTCCTCCCGGGGACACCCCAACTGCTCAGGTCCTCCCTCCAGGGCCACAGAGGGCTCCAGAGGAGGCTTTCTGTTTTCCCGTTGGCCAGGCAGGCCAAGTCCTCTCTGGCCAGTCAGTGGGCTGCGTGGTTGGTGGCCTCAAAGGAGTCGCTCAGAGGGGGTTGCAGGTCACCACCAAGAAGCTGAGGCGGAATCTGTGGAGGCCAGACCCAGCGGCCACACCCGGGCTGAGTGGCCCACCGCAGGGCCGGCAGGGGCAGCAGAGGGAGCTACCAGAGGAGGCGTCCCTGTGTCTACCGCTCCTGCAAAGATGGCTCCCAGGCAGAGGCTCCAGGCCCAGGCGCCTCGAGGCCCGGGTCTGCCCCACGCGGTCCTCTCATTCTGGGATCCAAGCTGAGGGAGCGGCCCCTTTGGGGACGTGTTGTTTCTGCGTCAGGCAAAGGGCACGGGACGACCCCGAGCAGGGACGTGGTGAGGTCTACGTAAAACGTCTCCCTGCCCCGGATGCTGCAGTTAGCTGCTCCGCGCAGTCGAGGGCCTTGACAACGCCTGGGGTCTCGGAGTGGAAAACGCGCCACTCCCACCCAGGCCCTGTGCAGTCGGGGCCCCCTCGCCCCTGGCCCGCGGTGCTCGGGCTCACGGCACCCCTGCCGCCTGGCCTTCCCGGAGGCTGCCCAAGGAACCTAGAGCAGGTCCCGTGATCAGCCTCCTCCCTGCAGCACGGCCCTTGGGCCCTCGAGCCCTCGCTGCTGGGTGAGTTGGCCCTTCCTTCCTTCCTTCCTTCTTTCTCTCTTTTTAAAATTTTAATGTTTTTGGAGGCAGAGGCCACCCAGGCTGGCCTCAAACCCCTGGACCCCAGCAGTCCTCCTGCCTCAGCCTCCCGGATAGCTGGGACCGCAGTGCACAGCCAGGACCGGCTCAGCTTCCCTTGTCAGGGTGGCCTGCAGTGCCCCTCGCGGGGACATCCAGTTCCGTGGCTCCCCGCCCCTCACGGAGGTTCAGGTAACGGCCCCCGGGCCCTGACGGACAAAGCCCAGGCAGCCTCTCTCACAGGCTCCCGTGGGAGCACGGGCTGCCGTTCCCATTGGGTGCGGGCCGGGCGGTGGTGCGGGTCTGTGGCAGGTGCTGTTAGCTCCAAGCCCGGCGTGCCTGCCCCGCCTCCTCCCGCGCGACCCCGGGCTCTCAGCAGTGGAGTGGAGGCTCGTCCATCTCTGCACGGCCTGCGCTCCTGTCCTCCTAAGGCAGAAGGGGCTCCCCGCTGTGCGCCTGTCTCCCACACCCGGAGCTTCTCTGTGGCGTCGCCCCTTCTCCCTCGCGCAGGTGGGTCACCATGACGGGGCTCGGGAGCTCCCCGTTAGCGTGCAGCAGGCCCTTTATCAGATCGGTGCTTTGCAAGTGTTCACCCCCAACCTGGGTCCGTCTTTTTGTTCTCTTAGGAATGTCTTTCTGCAAAGCGAATTTGAATAGATGGATCGTTTTTCCTATTACGCATCATGCTTTGGTTGGTGCGTTAAGAAAACGTTCCTTAACCGAGGCCGTGAGTATTTCCTGCTAAAGGCCATCCCTTCATGTTTAGGTTCTGACCCTCCCGAGGGAGGAAAGGTGTGGGTGGGAGCTCCTCACGGCCTGGCCGTGCAGTGTCCAGCCCCTGTGCTGGAAAGCCCTCCCTTCCAAGAATCGCTTTGCACCCTGTCTCAATCCAGCTGGCCACAGGTGCGTGACTCCGCAGCTGGCCTTCAGTCCTGTTCTGCGCTGATTCAATTGTGCAGCTTCACGTGAGCCTTGAAGCCCGGGCGTGTTCAAAGCCGCTGCTGCTCAGCTCCCTCTCCGTCTTCACCTTTTCACTGGGAGATCATCTTAGGGTTACAGAGGGTTGTGTGCACAGTATGAAAATGTCCAGAAACCCCTTGGCCCAGGGTCCCCTGATGCCGGCATCCTACATCACCCCAGTACCCTCATCTGTACTAAGGAGCGGTCGCCAACACAATGCTGTCACTAAATACGAACTTCTTTTCCATTTTCTTAAAGAATCTTTTTGTGGAAATACTGGGGATTGAACCCAGAGGTGCTCTACCACTGAGCTATATCCCCAGCCCTTTTTATTTTTTTGTTCTGAGACAGGGTCTTGCTAAATTGCTGAGTCTGGCCACAAACTTGTGAATCTCCTGCCCTGGCCTCTTGAGTCGTTGGATTACAGGTGTGCCTTTGTGCCTGGACACAATTCCTTTGGACGTGACCAGTTTTCCCACTGAAGTCCTATGTTCAAGAAACAGGTCTGGGATTCCACATGGTAATTTAGTTTCCATGGCATCTGTCCCCTCCGGTCTGTGACAATCCTCATAGTCCCCCGTCTTTTATGACCTTGAGATGTGGAAGGTATTCTGCAGACAACTTCCTCCAGGGCTTGGCCTGGGCCGTCTCTCCTTGGCTTGCTGGGGAGAACTGCAGCAGAGGTGACGCGTCTGTCAGCATCACGTCAGGGCTGGCCCACGGCCCACCCCTGGCGACACCAACCTCCATCCCTGGGGTAGGAGGCCACCAGCCAGGTCTCCCCTTGACAAGCTCATGGCTTTCCCCCCCTTTAGTTCACGATATTTGGAAGTAGATATTTGGGGGCTACAAAAATTCCTTGGGTCCCTGTAAACTTCTGCCTGGCGGGCTTCCCACTCACGCGGGTCTCACCTGCCAGTGTGGCCATGGGTCCTGAGGCAGCGTCTGTCCCTCTAGCTCTTATCTTCATTCCTGATCAGGAGCTCTTCAGGAAGAAAGAGCGGGTGCCTCTCCACCTGTTAATTAACCAGCTATTATTGATACTGGTATGGACCGGGCTGGGCTTTGCGTTCGTTGAGTTCTGATGGAATACCACCACTGCGTCTGCTTTCTTGCTGATATTGTCATACTGTCCTGATCACTGTAGTCCTACAGCCAGCGCAGACCAGTATAGGAGCGCCAGTCCTCAGCCCGTCATCCTGTGCAGACTTCCAGTGGCTCTTTTAGCCAATCTGCCTGCCCATTAAGAAAGGGCAACGGGATTGCATAAATCTACGTGAAATTGGATATAAATTCTGTTCATTATTAGGTCTTATTTGACTTCTTCCAGCTGAGGTTTTAGTTTCCAGCATGCAGACTTTGCATATTTTACAATTTATATCTAAATACCTCATTATTTGGTATTATTGCTTGGATGTTTGTTTTTTCATTTAAAATTCCGATTCTTCCTTGCTAGTGTGTACATAGAAATGTAATTGATTTTTGTGTGTTGATTACATATCTGATAATCTTGCTAAACTCATTTGGTAGATTCTTTGGGCTTTTTCTATGTAGACAATCAGTCTGTTTATGAATGGAGTTCAGTTCTCCTGTTCTTACCTGTGTACTTTTAATTTATTTTTCATGCCTTATTGCACTGGCTGAAACTTACAGTGTAGTACAGAAATGGTGGCCCAGAATGGCGAGGACATCTTTGCTTTGATCCTGAAAACAGGGAGAAATTCACCCTTTCACCTTAAATAAGAGTTTACCTTTACCTTGGCTTACTTGTTTCCACTCCCCTCCATTTCGTTGTGTAGAACTGGGTTCCGGCTCACACCAACTTCATTGGCACTTCCTTTGAAATGGGTTCCCCTCCCTGTTTGCTTGACAAGGCCATCTTTTCTCTTTCCTTTTGCCAAGGCATTTTCTCCGGATGCTTTGTTCACTTCCCCTTATTGTGATAAAATACCTGAGATAACTGATTTGTGTGGCAGACAGGTTTACATAGCTCTCAGGCAGAGGCTTCTGTTGTGGCTGCGTGGCCCGCTTGCCCTGGGCCCGTGGGGGTGCCACAGAACACCGTGGTGGGAAAGCCCCCTCCTGTGCCTGGGTGTGCTTTGCCTGGGTGTGCTTTGCCTGGGCTTTTGCTTTGCCTGGGTGTGCTTTGCCTGGGTGTGCCGTGCCTGGGTGTGCTTTGCCTGGGTGTGCTTTGCCTGGGTGTGCTTTGCCTGGGTGCACCGTGCCTGGGTGCGCTGTGCCTGGGTGTGCTTTGCCTGGGTGTGCTTTGCCTGGGTGTGCCGTGCCTGGGTGCGCCGTGCCTGGGTGCACCGTGCCTGGGTGTGCTGTGCCTGGGTGTGCTTTGCCTGGGTGTGCTTTGCCTGGGTGTGCCGTGCCTGGGTGTGCCGTGCCTGGGTGCGCCGTGCCTGGGTGTGCTGTTGCCTGGGTGTGCTTTGCCTGGGTGTGCTTTGCCTGGGTGTGCCGTGCCTGGGGTGCGCCGTGCCTGGGTGCACCGTGCCTGGGTGTGCTGTGCCTGGGTGTGCTTTGCCTGGGTGTGCTTTGCCTGGGTGTGCCGTGCCTGGGTGTGCTTTGCCTGGGTGCGCCGTGCCTGGGTGCACCGTGCCTGGGTGTGCTGCTGTGCCTGGGTGTGCTTTGCCTGGGTGTGCCGTGCCTGGGTGCGCCGTGCCTGGGTGCACCGTGCCTGGGGTGCGCTGTGCCTGGGTGTGCTTTGCCTGGGTGTGCTTTGCCTGGGTGTGCCGTGCCTGGGTGCGCCGTGCCTGGGTGCACCGTGCCTGGGTGTGCTGTGCCTGGGTGTGCTTTTGCCTGGGTGTGCTTTGCCTGGGTGTGCCGTGCCTGGGTGTGCCGTGCCTGGGTGCGCTGTGTGCCTGGGTGTGCTTTGCCTGGGTGCGCTGTGCCTGGGTGTGCTGTGCCTAGGTGTGCTGTGCCTGGGGTGTGCTTTGCCTGGGTGTGCTTTGCCTGGGTGCGCTGTGCCTGGGTGTGCTGTGCCTAGGTGTGCTGTGCCTGGGTGTGCTTTGCCTGGGTGTGCTTTGCCTGGGTGCGCTGTGCCTGGGTGTGCTGTGCCTAGGTGTGCTGTGAGCTCTGCTGTGCCTGGGGTGTGCCGTGCCTGGGTGCGCTGTGCCTGGGTGTGCTGTGCCTAGGTGTGCTGTGAGCTCTGCTGTGCCTGGGTGTGCCGTGCCTGGGTGCGCTGTGCCTAGGTGTGCTGTGCCTGGGTGTGCTTTTGCCTGGGTGTGCTTTGCCTGGGTGTGCTTTGCCTGGGTGCACCGTGCCTGGGTGCGCTGTGCCTGGGTGTGCTTTGCCTGGGTGTGCTTTGCCTGGGTGTGCCGTGCCTGGGTGCGCGTGTGCCTGGGTGCACCGTGCCTGGGTGTGCTGTGCCTGGGTGTGCTTTGCCTGGGTGTGCTTTGCCTGGGGTGTGCCGTGCCTGGGTTGTGCCGTGCCTGGGTGCGCCGTGCCTGGGTGTGCTGTGCCTGGGTGTGCTTTGCCTGGGTGTGCTTTGCCTAGGTGTGCCGTGCCTGGGTGCGCCGTGCCTGGGTGCACCGTGCCTGGGTGTGCTGTGCCTGGGTGCACCGTGCCTGGGTGCGCTGTGCCTGGTGTGTGCTTTGCCTGGGTGTGCCGTGCCTGGGTGCGCCGTGCCTGGGTGCACCGTGCCTGGGTGCGCTGTGCCTGGGTGTGCTTTGCCTGGGTGTGCTTTGCCTGGGGTGTGCCGTGCCTGGGTGCGCCGTGCCTGGGTGCACCGTGCCTGGGTGTGCTGTGCCTGGGTGTGCTGTGCCTAGGTGTGCTGTGAGCTCTGCTGTGCCTGGGTTGTGCCGTGCCTGGGTGCGCTGTGCCTGGGTGTGCTGTGCCTAGGTGTGCTGTGAGCTCTGCTGTGCCTGGGTGTGCCGTGCCTGGGTGCGCTTGTGCCTAGGTGTGCTGTGCCTGGGTGTGCTTTGCCTGGGTGTGCTTTGCCTGGGTGCGCTGTGCCTGGGTGTGCTGTGCCTAGGTGTGCTGTGCCTGGGTGTGCTTTGCCTGGGTGTGCTTTGCCTGGGTGCGCTGTGCCTGGGTGTGCTGTGCCTAGGTGTGCTGTGAGCTCTGCTGTGCCTGGGTGTGCCGTGCCTGGGTGCGCTGTGCCTGGGTGTGCTGTGCCTAGGTGTGCTGTGAGCTCTGCTGTGCCTGGGTGTGCCGTGCCTGGGTGCGCTGTGCCTAGGTGTGCTGTGCCTGGGTGTGCTTTGCCTGGTGTGCTTTGCCTGGGTGTGCTTTGCCTGGGTGCACCGTGCCTGGGTGCGCTGTGCCTGGTGTGCTTTGCCTGGGTGTGCTTTGCCTGGGTGTGCCGTGCCTGGGTGCGCCGTGCCTGGGTGCACCGTGCCTGGGTGTGCTGTGCCTGGGTGTGCTTTGCCTGGGTGTGCTTTGCCTGGGTGTGCCGTGCCTGGGTGTGCCGTGCCTGGGTGCGCCGTGCCTGGGTGTGCTGTGCCTGGGTGTGCTTTGCCTGGGTGTGCTTTGCCTAGGTGTGCCGTGCCTGGGGTGCGCCGTGCCTGGGTGCACCGTGCCTGGGTGTGCTGTGCCTGGGTGCACCGTGCCTGGGTGCGCTGTGCCTGGGTGTGCTTTGCCTGGGTGTGCCGTGCCTGGGTGCGCCGTGCCTGGGTGCACCGTGCCTGGGTGCGCTGTTGCCTGGGTGTGCTTTGCCTGGGTGTGCTTTGCCTGGGTGTGCCGTGCCTGGGTGCGCCGTGCCTGGGTGCACCGTGCCTGGGTGTGCTGTGCCTGGGTGTGCTTTGCCTGGGTGTGCTTTGCCTGGGTGTGCCGTGCCTGGGTGTGTGCCGTGCCTGGGTGCGCTGTGCCTGGGTGTGCTTTGCCTGGGTGTGCTTTGCCTGGGTGCGCTGTGCCTGGGTGTGCTGTGCCTAGGTGTGCTGTGCCTGGGTGTGCTTTGCCTGGGTGTGCTTTGCCTGGGTGCGCTGTGCCTGGGTGTGCTGTGCCTAGGTGTGCTGTGAGCTCTGCTGTGCCTGGGTGTGCCGTGCCTGGGTGCGCTGTGCCTGGGTGTGCTTTGCCTGGGTGTGCTTTGCCTGGGTGCGCCGTGCCTGGGTGCGTCGTGCCTGGGTGTGCTTTGCCTGGGTGTGCTTTGCCTGGGTGTGCCGTGCCTGGGTGCGCCGTGCCTGGGTGCGCCGTGCCTGGGTGCGCTGTGCGCCTGGGTGTGCCTGGGTGTGCGTGCTGTGCCGTGCCGTGGGTGTGCGTGCCTGTGGTGCTCTGGTGTGCGCCGTGCCTGGGTGTGTGCCGCTGTGCCTTTGGGTGTGCGTGCCTGGGTGTGGTGCCTGGGTGTGCCGTGCCTGGGTGTGCCTGGGGGTGTGCCTGGGTGTGCCGTGCCTGGGTGTGCCGTGCCTGGGTGTGCCGTGCCTGGGTGTGCTTGCCTGGGTTGTGCCTGGGGTGCGTGCCTGGGTGTGCCGTGCCTGGGTGTGCAGTGCCTGCGGGAGTGCCTGGGTGTGCCGTGCCCGGGTGCGCTGTGCCTGGGTCTTTGCCGTGCCTGGGTGCCGTGCTTTGCCCTGGTGTGCCGTGCCTGGGTGTGCCGTGCCTGCATGCCTGGTGTGCCGTGCCTGGGTGTGCCTGGGGTGTGCCGTGCCTGGGTTGTACCGTGCCTGGGGTGTGCCGTGCCTGGGTGTGCCGTGCCTGGGTGTGCCGTGCCCGGGTTGCGCCATGGGTGTGCTGTGCCTGGGTGTGCCGTGCCTGGGTGTACCGTGCCTGGGTGTGCCGTGCCTGGGTGTGCCGTGCCTGGGGTGTGCCGTGCCCGGGTGCGCCATGCGCCATGTCCTGGTGTGCTGTGCCTGGGGCTGTGCCTGGGTGTGTGCCGTGTGCCGTGCTGAAGGAGCCCTAATTAGGAAGGGCTGTTGTAGCTAGCTGGAAGCCATAAGTTCCACCTGATATGTATGTGACGCACCTGTAGGCACCCGCAAAGCTGAAGGTATATAACCGGGTGAAAGCGGTCCGAGTTAGGAGAACGAAGGAGAATTCATTCAGTCAGTCGTGCAGTAGCTCGGTCGGTCAGAAGAAGAGTTCGGGTCGGAGAATCAGAGCGGCCAGAACGTAGGCAGAGCGGTTACAGAAGAGAAACCAGATAGAAGGAGTAATGACTGGTCAGAGTTAGGCCGAGGCTCCCGAGGAAGAAAGAAGCAAGAAGAAAGAAGCAAGAAGCTCTAAAAAATAATCTTTCTCAAAGCTAAGCTCTCTCTATTTATCTTTCTTTCTCTCTAAGCTAAGAAGACAAGAAGAAAAAAGCTTCTCTCTATCTTTCTTTCTCTCTCTATCTTTCTTTCTCTCTAAGCTCTAATAAAGTAGAAGTAAAAGTAGTAAAAGCTTAACTCTGCCTCCGAGAGTTTTCCTCCGGTTTTCGGTACCAGGTAGCTTACAAATGGTGGTCTGTCCGGGGCTCGGCAGGCAGAGAAGAAAAGCTAAGAAATAAGAACAATGAAGCTAAGTAGAAGTAAGATAGTGAGGAGAGCAACGAAAAAGCATAGCCTCAGACTCAGTTGAGACCAGCAAAAAGAGTAGTAAACAAGAGAGCACAGCCTCTGACTCAGTTGAGGCCAGTTTAGAAATTAAGCTGAAGCAGAGTAGCCAGCGAAAAGCCGAAGCAAGCCGGCCAAAAGCCGAAGCAGAGTAGCCGGCCAAAAGCCATAAAAAATAAGGAAGTCAGATAGAGAAAAAGCCTTGAGCTTTAGCAAAAAGCCATAAAGAAAAAAGCCATGAGTTTAAAAGAAAATAGAGAATTAAATAGCATGGTAAAAAAACCATGCAGAGAAAAAGCCATTGAGCGTTGGCAAGAAAGCCATAAAGAAAAAAGCCATAAAAATAAAGAAGAGACAAAAAAAAAAAAAAAAAAAAAGTCAAAGCCGCTTATGCAATTGTGCTTAACTACGTGCGTTAGCTGCTCCTCAGCAGTAGGCTTCCTTAAAGCCACAGCACCTTCTCAAAAAGGGCTCAAATATCCACCCTTTCAAAAATAAAATGTGAAAAGCTAGGTAGGGACAAGAAAATAGAGAAAATAGAATTAAAGCACCTTTTTAAACTAAAGGGGGAGGAATATGAAGGAGCCCTAATTAGGAAGGGCTGTTGCAGCTAGCTGGAAGCCATATGTATGTGACGCACCTGTAGGCACCCGCAAAGCTGAAAGTATATAACCGGGTGAAAGCGGTCCGAGTTAGGAGAACGGAGAATTCAGTCAGCCGGGCAGTCACTCGGTCGGTCAGAAGAATCAGAGCGGCCAGAACGTAGGCAGAGCGGTTACAGAAGAGAAACCAGATAGAAGAAGTAATGACTGGTCAGAGTTAGGCCGAGGCTCCTGAGGAAGACAGAAGACAGAAAGAAGAGAAGAAAGAAGAAAGAAGCTCTAATCTTTCTCTAAGCTAAGCTCTATCTTTCTTTCTCTCTAAGACTCTAAGCTAAGAAGAAGCTCTATCTTTCTTTCTCTCTAAGACTCTAAGCTAAGAAGACAAGAAGAAAAGCTCGCTTTAATCTTTCTCTCTAAAAATCTTTCTTTCCCTCTCTAAGCTCTAAGAAAGTAGAAGTAAAAGTAGTAAAAGCTATACTCTGCCTCCGAGATTTCTTCCCGGGTTTCGGTACCAGGTAGCTTACACCGTGCCTGGGTGCACTGTGCCTGGGTGTGCTTTGCCTGGGTGTGCTTTGCCTGGGTGTGCTGTGCCTGGTGTGCTTTGCCTGGGTGTGCCGTGCCTGGGTGTGCCGTGCCTGGGTGTGCCGTGCCTGGGTGTGCTGAGAGCTCTGCTGTGCCCGGGTGTGCCGTGCCTGGGTGTGCTGTGCCCGGGTGTGCCGTGCCCTGGGTGTGCTGTGCCTGGGTGTGCTGCGAGCTCTGCTGTGCCTGGGTGCGTGTGCCCGGGTGTGCCGTGCCTGGGTGTGCCGTGCCTGGGTGTGCTGAGAGCTCTGCTGTGCCCGGTGTGCTTTGCCTGGGTGTGCTGTGCCTGGGTGTGCTGTGCCTGGGTGTGCTGTGCCCGGGTGTGCCGTGCCTGGGTGTGCTGTGCCTGGGTGTGCTGTGCCTGGGTGTGCTGCGAGCTCTGCTGTGCCTGGGTGCGCTGTGCCCGGGTGTGCCGTGCCCGGGTGTGCGGTGCCTGGGTGTGCTGCGAGCTCTGCTGTGCCCCGGTGTGCTTTGCCTGGGTGTGCTGTGCCTGGGTGTGCTGTGCCTGGGTGTGCTGTGCCCGGGTGTGCGGTGCCTGGGTGTGCTGTGCGAGCTCTGCTTTGCCCTGGGTGTGCTTTGCCTGGGTGTGCTGTGCCTGGGTGTGCTGTGCCTGGGTGTGCTGTGCCCGGTGTGCTGTGCTGGGTGTGCTGCCTGAGGTGTGCTGTGCCCGGTGTGCTTGTGCCTGGGTGTGCTGTGCCTGGGTGTGCTGTGCCTGGGTGTGCTTTGCCTGGGTGTGCTGTGCCTGGGTGTGCTGTGCCTGGGTGTGCTGTGCCCGGGTGTTGCGGTGCCTGGGTGTGCTGTGCCTGGGTGTGCTGTGCCCAGGTGTGCCGTGCCCGGGGTGTGCGGTGCCTGGGTGTGCTGTGCCTGGGTGTGCTTTGCCTGGGTGTGCTGTGCCTGGGTGTGCTGTGCCCGGGGTGTGCCGTGCCCGGGTGTGCGGTGTCTGGGTGTGCTGCGAGCTCTGCTGTGCCTGGGTGTGCGGTGCCCGGGTGTGCGGTGCCCGGGTGCGCTGCGAGCTCTGCGGTGCCTGTGCCTGGATCTCAGCCCTGTGGCCACAGCCCTGAGCCTTTCCTCTGCCCCTTCTCCGGCTCCACGTCTGGGCCCTGCTGGGCCTGTGTTGGGGACGGGCCTCGCAGCTCTGGAGTCCAATCTGTCTGTGTCCCTTCTTTCCCTCCACTTTGGTGGCTTCCTTTGAGCTGTGGCTCTTTCCTGGCTTCCAGCCTCGGCTGCCCGTGGGCGAGGTCGCCCCTCCCTGCATCTGGGCTTCCAGGTCTCCACTTACACGTGGAGCCCCCGTCACCTGAGTGACAGCCCATTCCTTCCCCGTTGACCCCTTCCTCCATTAGAACCTCCCACGGGTTGATCATGTCACTTAGAATTCCTGTCAGGTTGTCCCACGTGGACCTCACACCCTTCGTGTCCTGTGAATGTGACGGTTTTGCCTCAGACCGTGTGTGGATGTGTGTGTGTGTGTGTGTGCGCGTGTGTATGTGCGTGTGTGTGTGCGTGTGCATGTGTGCGTGCGTGTGCATGTGTGCGTGTGTGTGTGTGCGTGTGTGTGTGTGTGTATGTGTGTGTGTTGCTGGGGATTCAACCCAGGGCCTTGCCCCTACCAGGTAAGTGCTCTGCTACTGAGCTGCATCCCTGGCCCATTATTTTTAAAAATACACTTTTAGTTATAGATGAACACAACACCTTAATTTAATTTATTTATTTCTATGTGGTGCTGAGGATCAAACCCAGCGCCTCACACATGCTAGGCACGTGCCCCACCTCTGAGCCCCAGCCCCAGCCCCTCCAGCCCATTTTCACTCTGTTTTGAGATAGGGTGTCCCCAAGTTGCACAGGCTGGGCTTGAACTTGGGATTCTCCTGCCTCAGCCTCCTGAGCAGCTGGGACCACAGGTATGCGCCCTCAGCCTCTTTGGTCAGAGCCAGACAGACGTCCCAGGCTGCTCTCTGTCCCTGGGCTCTGGGTGAGCTGCCCTGGCAGGAGCCGTGCCTGCCCCACTGCTGGGTGCTTGGAGTCTCCGGGTCTCCGTGGCTCGGTCTCCGTGGGCCGGTCTCCGTGGCTCGGTCTCTGGGCCGTCTGGGCCAGTCTCCGTGGCTCAGTGAAGGAGCCCCAATTAGGGAGATGGCTATTGCGGTCAGCTGGAAGCCATAAGTTCCACCTGATAATAAGTATGTATGTGACGCACCTGTAAATGCACGTGAGGCACCCGCAAAGCTAAAGGTATGTAACCGGGTGAAAGAGGTCGGAGTCAGGAGGAGAACGAATTCATTCAGTCGGTCGTGCAGTCGCTCGGTCGGTCAGAAGAAGAGTTCGGGTCAGAGAAGAAGAAAAGAATCAGAGCGGCCAGAACGTAAGCAGAGCGGTTACAGAAGAGAAACCAGATAGAAGAAGTAATTGCTGGTCAGAGTCAGGCCGAGGCTCCCGAGGAAGAAAGAAGAAAGAAGAAAGAAGAAAGAAGCTCTAAAAGCTAAGCTTTCTCTCTCTCTAAAGAAGAAATCGCTCTCTTTCAAGCTCTCTCTCTTTCTCTCTAAGCTCTAAGAAGAAAAGCTCTATCTTTCTCTCTAAGCTCTAAGAAGAAGAAGAAAAAGCTATCTCTAATCTTTCTCTCTAAGCTCTTTCTAAGAAGAAGAAAAATCTTTCTCTCTTTCCCTCTCTAAGCTCTCTCTAAGAAAGTAGAAGTAAAAGTAGTAATAGCTTTACTCTGCCTCCGAGAGTTTTCCTCCCGCGGCGTTGTGGCTGGCCACAACAGGCAGCTTACAGCTCAGTCTCCGTGGGCCGGTCTCCGTGGGCCGGTCTCCGTGGCAGCTCTGCCGATGCCCTGCAGGGCCTTCCCGTGCTCTCTCCCGCTCCCACCTCTTCTCAGCTCTGCGCCCTCTTCCTTGTGCCCTACCCACGTTAGGGTGGTGGGAGGAGCTGGGTGTGGTCCCCGGGCTGTCCGGGCCTCCGTCTTGGGTGTGCGTGTGTCCTGCCTCTTGGTGTCCCTCCTCCCTGGCCGCAGTGTGGCCCCATCGCGCCATCCCCTGGCAGGAGCCTCTCTCCCAGCCCCACCCGCCCCGGAGCAGTGGACTCTGTCTGACGCCCTGCACACGGTGAAGCCAGCGCCCCCTGGAGGACAGCAGGAGGAGGACTTGGCTGCTGTTCTTGCCTTGTCCACGTGGCTGCCTGTCCCTTGCCCAGGTCCACTCTGTGATGAGCCCATCTTTGGGTTTCTTCCGGGCTTTTCTGTGCGTGCCCGGTGGGGTCTGTGAGGCAGGGCCTGCCGGGGACGGGGCTCCTCCTGCTCCTGCCTCCGGGGGCTCTCTGCGCGGCACCTCCTGGGTGAGTGGGGGGTGCTCGTGGACCTGGGCACCGGCCGCCTGCCTTGGCCTGCGGGAGCTGCCGCCGCCCAGCCCAGAGTGCAGCTGGGAACCCGCTCTGCGCACCCCCGGCGGGTCCTGGAGGCAGACACCCTCACTGTGGCCACTTTGGGGACCTGGGAACCCAGGTGAGGAGGTCAGAGGCTCCTCCCCCAAGGTGCCCGGCCCGCAGAGCCACGTCTGAACGCTGTGCCTGGCCCCACGGCCGGCCCCTCCCGCTGGACCCTTTGTGCCCACCACACCACGTGGGAGACGGCGGATCTGGGAGCCGGCCAGGCCGCCCACCCCCGCCCGGGAGGGGGTGCCACAGTGCTCGATCTGTCTGGGGAGGTGACCCGTGTGTGGAATCCGTAGCGGCCGGGGCTCCCGGTTCAAGGATGCACGATTTTTCTCCAGGTCAATCATCCCTGGCTGCCCGAGGCTCCGGAGCTTGTGGACAAACTCCTGCTCGCTTCCCACGGACCGGCTCATCTGGACGCTTCCATCTGGGTGGTGGGGGCGCTGACTGTGAGCCCACATGGCGGCCCCTCGCGGCTCCCACGCCCCTGCAAAGTCTGTGCCGCTCTGAGGGCAAGCCCAGCTCTGGCTTCCTCGAATAACGAGGCGCTTGCTACGCAGGCCCGGGTTAAACGGCCCTGGACGTGGGTGAAGTGCCCGCCGCGCCGCTGTCTGGCCGGCGGGATCAGGGCCGGGACTCTCCTGCATTTTACATGACTGCGGGCCTGTTCCTTGCGCCTGTCTGGTCGCGTCACATCACGGAGGGTTTCTCGGGGCGGCCGGCTGGCTCTGAGCACAGCCGGGGTGGCGTTTGCAGAACAGCTGCTGCCCGGGCCTCTCGGTGGAGGTGCTGGGCCGAGGCCCCCGGTGGGGGGGCAGAGCGGAGGGGGCGGGGTGCCCTGCGAGCCCCAGCGGCTCCTCCGTCTACAGACGGGCGTGTGGAGAGGGGCTGCGACGGCACGAGGCGTGGGTGGCCTGTGTGTGTGCACGCGTGTGAGCGGGAGTGCCCGTGTGCACAGCAGGGCGCGTGGACCTGCGTGTGGTTTACGTGGGAGTGAGTGTGCTGGCCACTTCCCAGCGGGGACCAACACCTGGAAACCCCTCAGGGAGGGCCGGCTGCCTGGCACTCAGCTCAGAGTCCGCGGTCAGCGGCTCCCGGCCCGTGCCCTGGCACCGTGGCAGGAGGCGGTGGTGGAGGGGCCGCTCAGCTCCTGGGAGCGGGGAAGCCGAGGGGGCCCGGGGACAAGACTAACTCCCAAGGGCATTTCCCTGGTGACCTACTTCCTCCAACCAAGCCTGGCTACCCAGAGCGTCCACACTTCCCAGCAGGCCATTCAAACAAGGAGCCCACCAATGGACAGAGCCACGGCGGAGGTCAGAGCCTCCTGACCCAGTCACCTCCCAAAGGCCACCTCTGGACACTGCTGCCCTGCAACTCAGGAGCCTCTGGGGGACATTTCAAGTAAAACCACGGTGTGATACGAGTGCGAGTGCACGCCTGTTGACGGGGTGTGGGGGCACAGGCGTGTGCACTGTAGGCTGGGTGTAGTGCAGGGAGTGGGGTTCACGTGTGTGTGTGTGTGTGTGTGTGTGTGTGTGTGTGTGTGAGACAGAGGGCGCTGTGCTCTTCCTGGGCACTGTCCCTGCCAGCAGCCCCTGCAGAGGCCCCTTCAGCTCCGCTGGCCGCACCCAGGCCGGCTCCGGCCCAGGGCCCGGGTGCTCAGGCCCGACCTGCGCTCCCTGCCTCCAGGTTCTTGGCTGCTGCCTCTGCGCAGTCGCTGCCCAGCCTCCTCCTGCGGGAGGGTGCTGTCCGCAGTCCCCTCTGCGGGCCACCCTCTGTCCTCGGGCACCTCTGCAGCTGGGCCCAGGAGGCCCAGGCTGCTGCTGCACAGGGTCCTGGGAGCTCCGCGCACGCGCAGGTCAGACGGTGCACGCTGAGACGAAGAGCAAGGGGACCTGGAGCCAGCGCCCGTCTCTCGGCGTCCTCGCCACGCGAGCTGTGCGGCGCTCCTGCCTATGGCCCCGGGCTCCCACGGCGCAGGGAGGGGCTCCGCTCCGTGGCCCCAGGCCTCCATGGGCTGCTCCGCCTGTCGAGCGGGTGCCCAGAAGTCCCCACTGCTGGGGGCTGGCTGAGCCGGGCCGTCCTGCCAGCCTGGGCCAGGCCCAGGGCCCTGCACTCCACGCCGTGCCCCACGGTCGGGCTCACGGGTGGCACGTGGGACCTAAGCATTTGGCAGCGACCTGATTAAACGTCAGCACATCATTAAAGTGATTTACCATGAGCACAGTTAGCAGTTGGCCCGTCCGCGCCGGACACAGTCACTCCCCATCAGCACTGGGCTCTTGACGTCGCGGGATGTGGAGGACACGTGTCAGGCCGGGCAAGACAAGACTGCCACCGAGACCTCCCTGGACCCCAGGAGTGCCACTGCCACCCCACGCTCAGCCGAGCTCAGCACCCAGGCACGTGGGGTGGCGTGTGGCCCTGGGGTGCTGTGGCCAGGTGGGGGTTAATCCCAGCGGCGTTCTCTAAGTCGCTGCCAGGACCCCACCAGCAGCCAGCGCCTGCCCAGGATTAAGGCAGGGCTGCTGTGCCCCTGGCAGTGCGGTAATGACGGTGGCCTCCTGAAGGCTGTGAATCACTTCTCCCTAATGGGATTAATTGCCTCGGGGAGGGCACCGTGCCCTCTGAGCACCTGCGACGTGGCCTGAGGCGCGGAGGCGACTCTCGGAACAGTGGCCTGGGAGCTGCGGCAGGGGCGGGCTCACGGGGCGGCACGTGCGCTCCAGGGACACGGCAGCCCGCGACAGCGTCCGGAGGGACATGTCACAGCAGGTCTTGCAGACTGAGAGGGGCCCATGGGAGCAGGGACTGTTAGAGCCAATGAGTGCCAAGAGGTCACCTCAGACCCCAGGGAGACAGACCAGAGGGGCCACGTGGCCTGGAGGCCAGAGCCCTAGAACCAGGGGCCACCTGACCTGGGGGCCAGAGCCCTAGAACCAGGGGCCACCTGACCTGGGGGCCAGAGCCCTAGAACCAGGGGCCACGTGGCCTGGAGGCCAGAGCCCTGGAACCAGGGGCCACGTGGCCTGGGGGCCAGAGCCCTGGAACCAGGGGCCACCTGGCCTGGGGGCCAGAGCCCTGGAACCAGGGGCCACGTGGCCTGGGGGCCAGAGCCCTGGAACCAGGGGCCACCTGGACCTGGAGGCCAGAGCCCTGGAACCAGGGGCCACGTGGCCTGGGGGCCAGAGCCCTGGAACCAGGGGCCACCTGGCCTGGGGGCCAGAGCCCTGGAACCAGGGGCCACCTGACCTGGGGGCCAGAGCCCTGGAACCAGGGGCCACGTGGCCTGGGGGCCAGAGCCCTGGAACCAGGGGCCACGTGGCCTGGGGGCCAGAGCCCTGGAACCAGGGGCCACCTGGCCTGGGGGCCAGAGCCCTGGAACCAGGGGCCACGTGGCCTGGGGGCCAGAGCCCTGGAACCAGGGGCCACGTGGCCTGGGGACCAGAGCCCTGGAACCAGGGGCCACGTGGCCTGTTGAGCAGGTCCTGGCTGAGGGTCAGAGAGGTGGGGGGACCTTGGCTGGAGCCTGCCGTGAGCAGCAAGGCCTCCACCTGTGACAGTGCTGCCTCAGGGTGGAGGCAGGATGGAGGCCCAGAGAGCCTCCTGCTCTTCCCTCCTCCTGTAACCGCCTGCCTTGGGGTTCCCAGGGCTGGAATTGAGGTTGAAGGTTCAGATCCGCCCGAGGCGCGGTCCTCAGCTCTTCAGTCCCTGACCAGTTCAGCCAGATTCATAGAGCAGCCGCCGCGTGCCAGGGCTTCAGTGACAAGGACATGAGTGACACCTCCTCTCTAACCTCAGCCGCCTCAGCCTCAACTGTGACCTCTCCCAACTTCCCCGCCTCGCGTCATCTCTGTCCTGGGGTCACATCAGCCCTGCTGCCTGGGCTGGCAGCCCCGCCTCACGGAGCCCTGCGAGGGTCAGGTGAGGCGTGAGAAGCCCTCGGCCCAGCGGGCGGCCCCTGTCCAGGCCTGCCGCTGTTTGTGGTTGTCACTGTCGCTGCCTCTGTGCTGCGCTGGCCCTGGCACTGAATGGCACTCTGACCCCATCTCTCGCGGATCCCCCCACAGTGGGAAGAGAACAGTGTGGGGACCGGGGGAAGGGTGAACCCGAGGCGGAAAGGAAGAGAGGAAGGCAGCCGAAAGCTTGCAGAGGGGGGTCCTCGCCTGCTCTGGGCCTTAAGTCATGAACCAGGAAAAAAAGGTGCAGATGTGAATATTTGAGGGAGAAGTCAGGGAAGGGGACTCCAGGCAGAGGGAACAGCATAAGTGAAGGCACAGAGGCCAGGTGTTTTGAATAACTATGAGCATTTTGTGCTTCTGGTGCATAATGTACAAGGACTGTGGTGTTTTAAACAGGTTTTTAGAGGTGGATAGGGACCATGATCGCTAAGACACTTGTCTTATGTAGCATGTGTAGTTTACGAAAGGTTTTTATGCCGTCAAACAATCTACGCTTTTACTTATAGTATTTAGTCCATTTACATTTAGTGTAATTACGGATACAGTTGGATTGTATTTCAATCCTGTTATTAGTTTTCTATTTTTTCTCCACTCTCTATCTTTATATCTCTTTGAATTAATCTTTTTGAAATTATTACCCATTTCCCCCATTAGCTTACTAGTTTAAATGGTAACAGACATTAAAAGACACATTATTCCTTTATCAAGTCCACTAGAATGATTTCATTTACCACTTCCCTCATCTGTTACTGGCTTAGAACAATTTAACTTCATTATCCCCTCCCATCTTTACCTTGCCATTTCCTGCCTTTTATTTTATACATATTTAAGCCCCTTAATAGATGATCACTGTTGTTTTTGAACAGTCACCACTCATTTATATTTGTCAGTGTGCTTACCATTTCTTCAACTATTTGTCCTTCCTACATTCCTGTGTTTTAGCCAGATTATTTCCTTTTGCTTACAATATTCATTTTACTATTTCCTTTGACATAGTACAAAACAGTTTCTGCTTGTATGAAAAAACATTTAGCTATCATTTTATGTTGTTCTTTTTTTTTTTTGTTTTTTTTTTTTTTTTTTTTTTTTTTTTTTGGTACTGGGATTGAACTCAGGGGCACTCGACCACTGGGCCACATCCCCAGCCCTTTTTTTTTGTATTTTATTGGAGACAGGGTCTCACTGAGTTGCTAAGTGCCTCGCCATTGCTGAGGCTGGCTTTGAACTTGCGATCCTCCTGCCTCAGCCTCCCAAGTGCTGGGATTACAGGCGTGTGCCACCGCGCCCGGCTAGCTATCATTTCAAAGGACAATTTGGGTATAGAACTTGAGGTTGGCAGATCTTTTCCTCCAGTCCTTTTAAGCAGGTCATTCCAGGTTTTCCAGCTTCTTCAAGAAGACACTTTATTTTCTCATAACTGTTTTCCTAAAAGTACTGTGGATAAGGTGTTCTTTTCCCTTCTGAATGTTAAGATTTTCTCAACTTTTTTCTTTCTTCCTTTTTTTTTTTTTTTTAAGATTTTCTCTTATCTTTTACCCCCAGTAGTTTACCATGGTGTGCCTAAGTCTAGTTTTTTTTTTTTTTTTTTTTTTTTTTTTTTTTTTGTACTCTTCTGTGTTTCTCCTGGTTGGGATTTCCAGAGCCTTCTGAATCTGTGAGTTTGCATCTTACAAGTAAAGTAGAAAGTTCTATGTTGATTTCTTCAGATTTTCTTCTGTCCCGTTGTCGTATCTGCTTGGCTGTAACAAACTGCCTAAGCTGGGTGGTTCAAACGGCAGAGATGGATTTCTCACGATTCTGGAGGTTGGGCAGTTCTAGGCCCAAGGCACTGGCTGATTTAGTCCTGGTGGGGGCTCCCTTCATGGCTTGCATGTGGCTGCTTCTTGCTGTGTCCCCATGGTGGAGAGAAACCATGTCACTGGTGTCCCCTTCTTATAAGAGTTCTAGTCCCATCATGAGGGTTCCACCCTCATGACCTCATCTAAACTTAATCACCTCCCCAAAGCACCATCTCCAAATTCCACCACATTGGGGTTTAGGGCTGCCACCTGTGAATGGGGTGTGCAGAACTGGAGCCACAAAGTTGAGGCCTTCAGGGCTCCACACACATGGGCCATCTCCCTGTCAGGACGTCCTCCAGTCTGGAGCTGTCTGAGGGAGAGGGCAGAGTGATGGAAGAGCTGGGACACCAGCCTGTCTCCCTCTGGTGCTCCAGTGGCAATACATGGACCTTTACATAGTGTCCCATAAGCCTGCTGTGCTCATTCATGCATTTCCTGTTCTTTTTCCTCTGTGTGCTATAATTTGCATAACTTCCATTGATCTGTCTTTCTTTTCACTAATCCTGCCTTTTGCTGTGTCTACCCTGGTATTAAATCCATATATTGGGTTATTTATGTGATATAGTTCACTTCTGGATTTTTTTTTCATTTCTATTTTTATAGATCTTAATTCTCAGATGAAGGTTTTCTTTTGAAACATGCATTTGGTACATCACTTGTCCTTTTAAAGCATGTAATAATTGTCATTATCTTAAAGTGCTTACCACCAGCTACCGCAGAAGCTCAGTCCAGTTTTCATGTCTGTCTGCTCTTTCCCTCCTCAGCCTTCATTCATACGATTCAGTGGACATTATATATATATAAGGAAGACGCTGCAGGTAAAATCACAGAGGCCCCAGTGGACATTTCCTCTGTGAGGCAGGTATGTGGGACAGGTGCTGCAGGGCGGACCTCACGCCTCTGTTTCCCGCTGCCCTGGTGTCGCGGGGCCAGGTGCTCACCTGGCCTCCTGTGCTCCTGGGTCCCTTCACCCCGGTGGGTCCTTGCCTCTCTGTGCCAAGACTGGGGGATTCCACTCTGCCCTCCAGGGTCTGTCCTGGCTCTCGGCTGCTCTCCCCGACCCGGTCCCCCCGCCCGGCAGTCCCAGAGTCTGGCAGGTGTCCTGACAGGGAAAAGGTCCCTGTGTGCGGAGCCCTTGAAGCCGCCCCAGCCTTTCCTGTCCTTGCTGCCTCTGCAGCCTGCCGACCTCCCACCTGGACCACCGTGTTCCGGGACGGTGACCCCTGCCCTGTGCCCTAGCTGGCAGACTGTTCTGACAGTGGCCTGTGGCACCGTCACGAGGAGGTACATGCGATGACATGGTCACCTCCTCAGAGGCCTTGCACAGTGCTCAACATGCTCACCCCGGAGGCTGTGCCAGGCCCCCTTCAGGCGTCCCAAGTCCCCTGCTCCAGGAGGCCTCCTCGGCCGCCCCGGCTCCTGCTTCCCTGTCCTGCCTTGCTCTTCTCCCCGTTTGGCCCCCTCCAATGTGCCTAGACTTCCTATTGCTAGGGCGGCATCTGCCTCCTCCAGTACTGAGCCCTGAGGGCACACATGCCGCCTCTTTCATGCATTGCTGAACGCGTGCCCTTGCCAGGCCTGGCACAAAATGGGCACCGGTAAATACCACTTGAATGAACAAGTATTTTAATCCCATTTATCAGATAAGGAAACTAAGGCCAACACCAAAAATTAAACCGAGTTGAAGTTCATGAAATATTAAACAATAACTGGAAGGGGGCTGCACAGCGGCAGACTGGTGACCTGTCCCTCCTGGACCTGAGAGGCCAGACTGTACAGGACATGATGTCTCGGGGACACTCACTGGTAGTTTTTTTTTTCCCTCCCAACTTGGCCCCTGCTGTTTACATGTATGCTTTAACATTGTCCTTTGTCTCAAAAATTGGTCCAGAAAATAGAAAAAAAGATCATGAGTACAATCAAGAACTCTGATTTAGAGGTAAATAAAGATGCTGATACAGGCTGAACATGCCTAATTTGAAGATCCGCAATCTGAAATACTCCAAAATCTGAGACTTTTTGAGTGCTCACATGATGCTCAGAAATGTCAGATTTTGTATTTGGGGATTAGGGAATCTCAACCAGTAAAGCTTATATAAGTATTCCAAAACCCCTCAAAATCCCAAACCTGAAGGCTTCTGGTTCCAGAATTTTGGACAAGAGTTGCTCAGTGCATCTATGATCAATAGCCTCACAACAGGTGGTTCAAGAACAGGTTTTCATTAAGCAATCGATAAAAGGAATGTGAGGTGCGGTGGGGCAAAAGGACCCGTCCCAAGTCACCAAGCAGGAGATGGCCTGGGTGTTGGAGGGTAAGCTGAGGCCACATGTGCTCCGCAGAGCTCCAGGGACCGTGCCCCGCCGGCCAGCTCTGCACACACCTATGAGGAGGCGGTGTGGCAGTTGGGTTTTGGAGGGTGAGTAGGAGTTTGCAGAGGCAGAAAACATGAAGAGCACTCCAGGCAGGGAGCGGGGTGACGAGGGCCCTGGGGAGGCGCAGAGGCTGTGGCAGGAGGAGATGTGAGAGAGCCAGGCCAGAGAGGACAGCACACTTGATGCCGGAGACCGGGGTCCTCCCGGGAGAGAGCAGCTCCTGGCTTACGGGCGGCAGAGGCACGAAGCCAAGAGCAGCAGCTCACAGTGGACCCGCGCGCCGTCCAGCCTCCGGCAGCTGAGGAGGGGCAGGGGAGGGGAGGCCGGCTGGGTGCCGGGCCCTGGGGGGTCGGGGCTGGAGGGGGCTGTCCACCTGCACCCCTGTAACAAAGCAAGTGGTCGAGTGTTGGCAGAACAAGGCAGACTCACCCTCCGTGGTTCTGGGGAGAGGCCCCAGATCCAGGCGTGTGCAGGGCCCTCCTCCGCCTCTGCGGCTGCAGAGAGCTCGGCCTCGCTGCCGGCGCCCCGGCCAAGCTGCTTCTTAGTGTAAGGACGCCACTCGTTGGATCCAGGGTGCACCCTAATCTAGGATGTCCTCACCCCAACTTGACCCCTTTCCAAACAAGGCCACACTCCCAGGCACCGGGGCCTGCGCCTGAGGGTGGTCTGGGTCCGGCTCTGAGCTGGGTCGCCCCGGCTGCCATGCTGGCAGGCCTGGGCCGTCTCCGCTTGGCCCTGCTGGCCCACCTGTGCTCACTGCCCTCGTCCGCCACGGAGCCTCGTCCTGGCCCCGGGCCCAGAGCACGAGGCCGCAGAGGCGCTGGGGAGACGGGCACAACCCATCGTTGGTCGGTGCCCTTGGGTGGCAGCGAGCGCCCCACAGAGCCCATGGCCTCCAGGTCCCCCAGGGGCCGCGTGCCAGGCCCTGACCACCCAAAGGGCCTGCCCCTCCCGGCTCCCCATCCAGCATGGAACCCGCTCAAGGCCAGTCCCTTTGGAAAGAGTCCCAGTGCGCCTGGAGAGCTGGGAGGGACACGGGGACGGCTCCGGGCCTGGGTGTGGGGGGGTATTGATCTGCGCGGGGAGGAGGAGGAGGCTGGAAGGATGGGCACCGGTCCCTGGGCGCCCAGGCACAGCGTGCCCGCATCAGGCCTCTGGCGCCAAAATTGTCTCAAAAGCCCCTGGCAGATGGCGGCTCGCGGCGCGCACTGCAGCAGCAATTACAGGGCGAGTCATTAATTAAAGAAGACTGCATTCTGCAGCGCCGCAGGACGCGCGGCTCCGGCCTGCTCTCGGGGAGGGGCGTGGTGGCAAGGGTGGCAGAGCCCAGCCTCGCGGGCCACGGCCTGGGTCGGAACCCGGCTCTGCTCCTCCCGAGCCATGAGGCCTGGCGAGTGGCCAGAGCTCTGAGCTCCAGGGGACAGTGGGGAGGACCGTGTGCAGGCTGGCCTTGCGTCCACTCCCTTCCCCTGGAGGAGGTGCAGGGTAAGCGGGACCCGTGGTCCCTGAGAGTCCACTAGGCTCAGAGTGTGGAACGAGGCCCGGGGACCCCCAGGTCCCCCTGGCAAAGACGCCCAGTGGAGCTGGGCAGAGGTGGCATGGGAGGCCCTGGGCACTGTCCCTGCAGCCTGGTCCACCCTGAACATTGTAGGGCCACCTACACCCCACCTACCCCCGTGGTTGCCCACCCAGGTCTCTGCCGAAGCCTGCCCTGCCCTCCTGGGGCTTCCCCATCAAGTTCAGTGCCAGCCTCAGGGACCCTCCTGGACCCTCCTGGAGCCGGGCTGGTCGGATTAATTTGCCTGACCACAGAAAACATTAGCCAACACTGGGCATAGTGGCACAGGCCCATGATCCCAGCTACTTGGGAGGCTGAGGCAGGAGGATTTCAAGTTTGAGGCCAGCCTGGGCACCTTAGTGAGTCCCTGTCTCAAAATGAAATAAAAAGGACTGGGGGTGCAGCTCCATGGTAGGGCCCCTCTGGGTTCAGTCCCCAGTACGAAACAGGTGAAAAAAAAATCCACAAAAAGCAAATAAGCCGTTTTAAAAGGAGAAATAAACTTAATGCAGTTTGATCAAACTGGGGCGGGGCTGTCCATTCTTCCTTTTTTATATCAGGTCCTTATTTCTCATGCCGGCAGGTGCTCAGACCCCGGCAGCTGGACCGGACAGGTTTACCTGCCCGGCTGCCAACAGGGGTGGGAAGCTCGCACCGGCCTCTGGTCTTCCTGCGCCCCGACCTGTGGGGCCTCCCCGCCTCCCCGGGGATGGTCTGGCCCGGCCCGTCCTTTCTATGCCTCTCCTTCCTTTCCTTCTCCCTCCTTTGATGCTCGGGACGTTTAAAAATCACTTTTACGAAACGACTTTACTTTTCATTTATTTATTTATCTCCAAGGTTTTGTTTGTTTGCTGTGTTTTGTTTTAAGGCTGGGGACCGTGATCATTGGTGATGGAGACCTTGGCAAACAGCACCGAGTTAAATGGACCCAAGGACGGGCTGTGGGTCTGCGGGCAGCTGGGGCGGGAGCAGCTGGGCTCCGAGTCTCCTCGTCCCACAGAAGGAAGCCAAGGAGCGGGCAGAGCGGCACAGGGCAGTCTGCTGTGGCATGTGTGGAGACAGATGGCATCAGCCAGCCGCAGGGTCAGTGAGGCGTCCCTGGGTGAGGTGGGCATGGGAGATGGCCCTGCGGTCAGAGCCTAGTGGCCGGTGGGGCTCGGGCCCAGGCTTCCTGGCAGCCTCCGGGCCCAGGCCCTGCCGTGCTCTCCGTGGGCCTGGCCAGGGGTGTCCTGGGCCCAGGAGAGAGTGTGGGCAGCTGGGCTGGGAGCTGGGAGGTGGGGCGTGGCCCGTCATGTGGCTCCTTCTTGCTTAGTGCCACCTGCACCAGTCCCAGGGACACAGGCCTTGGCCGGCGACGAGGCCCTCCGGGCCCTTTGCTCCCGCCCGCTCCTGTCCTGCTGGGCAGTGCTTCCTGGGAGCCGGGAGCGCGGTCTCTGGAGCCACCTGGGGTCCGAGTGCGAGTCCTGCTCTTGCTGGGAGACCCTGGAGAGAGCCCGCTCTCGAGACCCGCGGTTGGCTCCTCAAGGACCCTGGAGAGACTCGGCAGCCCCGCGGGCTCGCGGCGGCCCCCTCCAGTGTCCCCTGACTGAATGAAGGGGTGGGGGAGCCCAGGCCAGCAGGCGGAGGGAGCAGCCAGGCCATTGTCTGCAGGCCGCAGCCGGGAGGGCTGACCCTCCAGGACCTGGGGCTCCGCTGAGCACCCCGCCATGGCGACGGCAGTGATGTCCTCCACGTGCTGTCGCAGCCATCAGGAACCAGGTGCTCACCGAGCCGCCAGAGCGAGGGGCGCTGTGCCGGCGGCCGTGCCCCAGCCGTCCAGCCAGCCTGGAGCCCAGGACAGCGGGGCCGGGGCGGGCGTGGGCACAGGCGCAGGCGCTCACCCTGAGCTTCTGCCTGGACGGGACTGAGGGACGGAGGGCAGGGTGTGCCCCAGCGCGGTCACCAGGCAGCTCGGGGTCCCCACACAGCGCACGGCCCACCGCGCTGGCCTCACGGCTGCGGCAAGGTGGCTCCAGGCTGGTCCCCAGGCCTCTCCTGGGCCTGCAGACAGGTCTCCTCCTGGGTCCTCTGGGCAGCTGTGTCCTGACCGCCTCCCAAGAACCCTCGTCAGACGGGATCAGAGCTCACCTGGGTGGGCTCCTCTTCGTCCCCTGCTTCCAGATACGGCCAGAGTCTGGGTCCTGGGCGTCAGGACTTCAGCTGTGGGTTGGGGCCGCGGTGCACCTACCGCACCACCTCTCTGGGCTTTCCAAGCTTTTGTCGTTGTTGCTTTGGCACAGGGGAGAGAACCCAGGGGTGCTCCCCCACTGAGCTACACCCCCAACCCTTTTAATTTTTTATTTTGAGACAGGGCCTTGCTGAGTTGCTTAGGGCCTCGCTGAGTTGCCAAGGCTGGCCTCAGCCCTGTGATCCTCCTGCCTCAGCCTCCTGAGCCTCGGGGATCCCGGGCCCATCGTGCTCATGCTTGGCTGTCGGGGTCTTTTTGATGAGTTTTGAGTTTTTGTTTTTTTGATGAGGACCCCGGGCTTGTTCCTGGTCACAGGGGCGTGGGAGGTCCTGAGGCTGAGAGGCCCTTTTTTGTTTTTCCCGTCCCTGGCCTTGCTCCAAGAGACTTTTGGATGCCTCAGAGGTGCTGGCCACTGCCCGACACTCTGAGTACTGGGCCTGGGTCTGCCGTGCTGGTGCCGTGGCCCTGCCTGTGCTCTAGCGCTCCTGCGCCCCCAGAATCCAGCAGAGGTCTCAGTGACAGGACAGGAAGCTGAGGACGAGGGACCCTGGGCTGGCGCTTCTGCTTTTGCCCGGACACCACGGCTGGTGCCCTGGCTGCCTTCTGTGCTGTGAAGGACAGGCCTCTGCCCACGGGCCCACAGCGAGCGCGTCCTCTGAATGTTCTAGAACCGCACTCCGACGCTCCACGTGGGCTCCGCCTGCACGGTGAGAAATATGCAAATGTCCTCACGTCCTGGCCCTGGCCCAGCCCGCCCGGAAATGGCCTCTTTGGGAGAAGGCATGACCACGTGCGACCCCCGGCTGGCTGCGACCAGCGCTCTGTGGCCGTCTAGACGCTGCGGAGGAGCGAGGCCCAGACACGCTCATTAGCTGGCCTGAATAATTCAGATAGGTTCGGAGAGCGGACGATTGGCAGGGCGTCCCCGGCCTCTGCACGGAGAGTCTCCACTGAGAGGAAGGTTCCAACCCCGAGCCGCTGATTACCGCCATCGCTGTGGCCCAGGCAGAGGCGGAGCCCGCGGGGGCGTCCCCTCCCTTCCCCAGGGATCCCTAGCCCTGGCAGGAGGTGGCCACGCCCAAAATCCTGGGGACTGTCATTGGAGTGAGATAGGAACACATTCCTCCCTTCCCAGGCCGACCGGACACTCAGCGGCGGGAGGTGCGTCCCTCCTGGGGGACAGCTGCGTGCCCCCTGGGGGACAGCTGCTCTCACCCACCTGACCGGAGCCAGACTTCCGGTGTGAGGGCCTGCCACTCTGAATGCGGACGCCTCCAGCTGTCTGTGTGCTCCGCGGTCCCCTCGGTGTCATTTGGTGACGTTCTCACACAGCCAGGCCTCTATCTGAACACTGCTCCTGCTGCTGGAGCCCCCTGTGGCCCTGGGGGGCGCCCCGAGGGGCAGCCCCTGTGGGGGACGGAGAGGCCCTGGGGACTGCCCTGCAGGACACCCCGGGCAGTTCTGCGCAGGCCCTGAGCCCAGCTGTCCCCAGAGGCGCCTTCCCCGCACACCTCCCTTCCTGCCTGGCCCCCTTCTGCTCGGGAGGCCCCCGCCCCCCCCACCCAGGGAGTCCTCACGGCTCTGGGCCTGGTGGGGGACTGGCCTGCAGCTCCCCTGCTCCGGGCTGAGGCTGCTGAGGAGGGGCCTGGGAGAAGGAGACGCTGGCCTGTGCTGGCCGGAGGTGGCTTTGGACTGCACTAGTCCTCAGGGACCCAAGAGGCCACCACGGCCCTCAGATCCAGAGGGGCTGGGGGGCCACAATCTTGGTCCAGCGGGACTGTGACCAGACGCCTGTGTCACCCCCGCTGCCAGGGTGTGTGGGAGGAGGGGCTCACGCCGCGACGTGGACGAGCCGGGGGACCTCATGCCAGGTGAAGCGAGCCATCACCCCACGGTCCCCGCGGCTGCCCTCGGAGGGGCCCAGAGGAGTCCAGTCGGTGACACAGGGCCCAGCCGTGGGGCGGGCTGGAGGGGCACTACTACTCAAGAGCCGAGCTCCGGTTCTGCCAGAGGGGCTGTGGGCGGAGGCGCTGGCTCACGGAGCCGGGCACTTCAGATGGCCCCAGGGTGGACGTTGCGCCGTGCGTGCTTCGCCACGGTGGAGGACGCGTGGTGGGCGGGCGGGCGCTGCCTCGCCTGCGGGAGGCCCGGCTGCGACCGGCAGCACCTGGGGCGGGGGACAAGCAGCAGGAGCTGGCAGGAGCCACGGGGCCACTGGGCCTTTGAGCGCCGTCATGGTGAGAAAGGCCAAGAAGCCCTGCGCCCGCCCGCGCCGCCCCTGCGCCCCAGGCAGCGTCCCGAGGCTGGCAGTGACCGTCCTGGAGGGCAGGAAGGGATCGGAAGGAAGAAGCCGAGGGTCTGGGAGGCGGCTGGGCCCACCCCCGCTGCCCAGCCCGGCCAGTGCTGAAGTGGGGGGCAGGGGCTCCTGACGGCGGTCACAGACTCATCAGGCTGGGGGCTCATGGCCAGGGTGACTCTACTGGAGTGACGTGCCACCCTGGCTGGGATGGACAGGCGCCTTCCTCTGCTTCCAGTCAGGAGAGAGCTGGCACAGAGGCGGCCTGTCCCGGCCAGCCACGCGGGCTTCCCTGAGCCCACAGCAGGGCCTTCTGCTCCCTTTACAAGTGGATGCCCCCGCCTCTCTCAGCGTGTTGCCAGGTGCCACCTGGGCCCACTGGTGACACGCCCATCAAGCCCTCAAGGTCCCAGGAAAATGCGTGCCACAGAGGGAGGCCCAGAGTGAGGCTTCTGCAGGGCAGACAGCCCCGCCGGGCCTCGTGCCCTCGGACCCCGACCCAGGCACGTGCACGGTGGAGCCTCTGCCTCACCCGCGTGGTGCCCCGGGAGCCCTCTCCACTTCCTCAGAGGGCCGCGGCTGGGCGAGGGCCCCAGCGCTCTCAGGGGGCACTACGTCTCCCCCAAACCAAGCCTGGGACCTCCCGTCCAGCCCAGGTGGACAGCAGACCGTGCACGCCTGGAGGCGACGGGCCGGGGGCACATGCAGAGAAGCCACATTCCACTGAGGCGCCGGCCGCAGCGCTGGCCACGTGCCCTCGGCAGGGGAAGCTCGGGGACCCTGGGGACCACGGGTTCCCTAGCCCAGCCCAGCCTGCCCGTGTCCCCATCCTCGCACTGGGGGCCTCTGGACCACTGTGGTCCCAGCTGCCATCATGAGTCCTGCAGGGCTGGCTGCCAGGTGCCAGGGTGGTGGCCTCCAGTGAGGCCCCGCCCCGGGCTCCACTGCCCTGGCTGGGGACACCTCCCCTTTGAGAGGGGCCGAGCGTGTCACAACGCGCGTGTGTGGACTCCTGCCGTGTCCAGGTCCCTCCGTCTCCAGCCAGGCCTCTCCCTCCAGCTCACGCCTCCACACCTGCCCCCATCCTGCCTCAGCGACCGGCGTCTGACCGGCACCTCCACTGGGCGCAGCCTCAGGGCGGCCACACTGCACAGACTTGCCCCGGCCCCCAGGGTGTGGAGCCCCTGCCCCTCCCTCCCTCCTGGACCTCCCTGCCCAGCCCTCCACACGTCCAGACACCGGCCCCTCCTCGGCCCCATCCAGCCCATGGCCCAGCAAGCCCCGTCCACCATAGTCCACTTACTGTCCCCTAAAGGTTTGGAGTGCAAGTGGGCCACATCCCTCCTCGGCCCTGATAGATAGGCTTGGGCCCACGGGCCACCTCCCCCATGGAAATGTCCATGAGGAGCAACCTGGTTTCATTTCCCCAGGCAGGAGCCAATCAGCTTAAAGGTCGCCCTGTTCCCTGGGCAAGAGCCAATCAGCTTAAAGGTTACCCTGTTCCCTGAGCAGGAGCCAATCAGCTTAAAGGTCGCCCTGTTCCCTGGGCAGGAGCCAATTGGCTTAAAGGTCGCCCTGTTCCCTGGGCAGGAGCCAATCAGCTTAAAGGTCGCCCTGTTCCCTGGGCAGGAGCCAATCAGCTTAAAGGTCGCCCTGTTCCCTGGGCAGGAGCCAATTGGCTTAAAGGTCGCCCTGTTCCCCAGGCAGGAACCAATAGCATTAAAGGTCGCTCAGGCACACCCCCACCAGAAATCCCTACTTAAGTCCCTGCCTGCCCGGAGCTCAGACACAACAGCTCCTCCCTGTGGAGGGGAAGCAGCCGCTGCGACAGCTCCAGACTCACCGTCTCCAGAGACCACAGCCGCACGACCAGGCACTGACCCTCCATCCAGAGGGTCCCTGACTCCCCTGACTCCTCTCTCCCCGCACTTCTTCTACCTCCGACCAGCCATAAAGGCTGGTGAATAAATCTCTTGGCTGCACGGTTGTTCTCCGGTGTGGTGTTTGCCTTTTACTGCCCATGCCCCTCCTTCTGCTGGGGTTGAGGCTGTGAAGAGCTGGGCCTCCAGGGCCTCCACCCATCTCCAGCCCTCCAGCTGTCCTCTGCCTGGAATGCCCTTCCAGAACATTCTCTGGTCCTCCCTACCACTCTCAGTGAGGACCCGACAGCTGCAGCCAGCCCATGCTGGGCCGCACCTCCACCCCTTGCCCTGCTGCCCTGCCCACTGTTCACAGCTCACCACGGCCTCCCTCCCGCCTGCCCTCCAGTGTGGGCTGAGGGAGGAGTGCGTCTCCTGTGCCCAGCGCTGGCCAGGCTGAGCCTGAGGAGCCCTCGCCGCGTTCCCTGTGTTGTCTGAGGACAGCGGGCCTCCTTCCTCATGACAGCCAGTGCGAGGACGCCAGGAATGCAGCCCGGGCCTCAGCGGGCACCACCTCCAAGAGCCAGCTCTGCCCTGGGCCGGCCCTGTGGGGACTCGGGGTCCTCACAGAGCTTCTGGGGGCTCTGTCATCCCCACTTCACAGCTGAGGGTCTGCTGCCTCTGGCCTGGCTCACAGCCAGCACAGGGCTGAGGGTGAGAAGCCCATCCACCACCCAGCCCGCCTCTGCCCCCGCAGGATGAGGCCCTCCGCGGCCCTGCAGGGAGTGGGGCTCACACCCTGGAGCCTGGGGCGGGCAGCCCTCGTCCAGGGCAGGAGGCTACCAGGCCACGGGGGCCCTGCTCCCTCTTCTCCCCGGGCCTCTGCACACACCCACCGCTCCCCCAGGTCCCAGGCTGTCCTTCCTCTGTGCTCTGGGCAGCAGTGCACCCAGGACTGCTGATGGCAGTGGGGCAGGGGCGGCCTTCCCACAAAGTCAAAGGTGTGGGCTCTTCTGGGAGCCCCAGCCTCCACGTCTGCCCAGCCTCCACGTCTGCCCAGCCTCCATGTCTGCCCAGCCTCCATGTCTCTCCAGCCTCCACATCTGCCCAGCCTCCACGTCTGCCCAGCCTCCACGTCTGCCCAGCCTCCATGTCTGCCCAGCCTCCATGTCTCTCCAGTCTCCACATCTGCCCAGCCTCCACGTCTCTCCAGCCTCCACATCTGCCCAGCCCCCACATCTCCTCAGCCTCCATGTCTGCCCAGCCTCCACATCTGCCCAGCCTCCACGTCTCCTCAGCCTCCACATCTGCCCAGCCTCCATGTCTCCTCAGCCTCCATGTCTGCCCGGCCTCCACATCTGCCCAGCCTCCATGTCTTCCCAGCCTCCACATCTGCCCAGCCTTCACGTCTGCCCAGCCTCCATGTCTGCCCAGCCTCCACGTCTCCTCAGCCTCCACATCTGCCCAGCCTCCACGTCTCCTCAGCCTCCATGTCTGCCCGGCCTCCACATCTGCCCAGCCCCCACATCTCCTCAGCCTCCATGTCTGCCCAGCCTCCACATCTGCCCAGCCTCCACATCTGCCCAGCCTCCATGTCTTCCCAGCCTCCACATCTGCCCAGCCTCCACGTCTCCTCAGCCTCCATGTCTGCCCGGCCTCCACATCTGCCCAGCCTCCATGTCTTCCCAGCCTCCACATCTGCCCAGCCTCCACGTCTGCCCAGCCTCCACATCTGCCCAGCCTCCACGTCTCCTCAGCCTCCACATCTGCCCAGCCCCCACATCTCCTCAGCCTCCATGTCTGCCCAGCCTCCACATCTGCCCAGCCTCCATGTCTTCCCAGCCTCCACATCTGCCCAGCCTCCACGTCTCTCCAGCCTCTGCATCGCCCCACCCCAGGGAAGTCCTGGGTCTGGAAGCTGCAGGAGGTTCCGTGAGGCGCCTGTGGTCTGGGGCCTTGGAGGGTTTCCTGCGGTCTGTGCGGAGGGTGGGGTCGGGTGCGTGGGGTCGGGCGTAGAGACCCCGGCGAGTGGGCCCTGCTCAGCCCCTCTGGCTCCCGCCTGTCCGACTGCGGCAGGGCCGTGAGAGGAGGCTTTGAAGGGGAAGTGGTGGCCGCTGGGGCGGCGGGGAGGGCAGTGCTGGGAACGCTCAGGCCCTGTTGCTGACCACAGCCCGCAGGGCCGCCTGCCTCACTAGGCAGCTCGCTCCCGCGGCCTGCTCCTCCTCAGCGCCCCACGGACTGCGCAGTGGCCTGTCCACCGCACTGGAGGGGCCAGCGTGCCTGCCCTCGGCCTTGGCTGTCGCACAGCGCGGGCCAGGGTGCTCCCGGCCAGGGGCTCCCACCCACTGCCCCTCCTGCTGGTGCGCCGTCCTCCCCAGGCCTCCTCCCGCGGCCTCGCCCCCTCCTCGGGGCTGCGTGGTCCCCAACGAGGATTCGTCTTCCTGTGTGGGCTTGACTCCCGGGAGGCCGGGAGGGGGCTGGGCAGTCCCACCCGAGGTGCTCCGTGGACAAGGCCTCTCGCCTCCACCCTCCGCCACAGGCCGCGAGGCTTGCCTCTTACATCCCCGGAGTTCAAAGGGGACGGTGGGACCCCGGCCTCTCCCTCTTGTGGTCTTTCCTGTCCTGGTCCTGAGGCGAGTGACTGCTCCGCCTCGAAGTCCCCCCAACCTGCGGCCCCCACCGGAGGCCTCGAAGCCGGAGGTCCGGAGGCCCGCCCGCCCGAGCAGGGCCTGAAGCCTCGGGGACTGTGAGCAGAGACCAACGTGCCCCTCACAGCAACAGGAGCTGAGGACAGGGACCAGGCGCAGGAGCGGCCGGCTCCCGCCACCCGGGGTTCCTGACCAGCCAGTCTGTGCCCCGCTCCCTGGGAGTCACGGGCCCCGCCCTCTCGATGCTGGAAAGGCAGGGCACGCAGTGGTGGCGGAGTGCTGGGTGCCGGCCCTGGCTCCCTCTGCCTCCCACGCCCGCGGGTGCCGCCCTCCTGGGAAGCCCGGGCCTCCCGGGGCGTCTGCGGTGGATGAGCTGCTGCCCCTCTCTGCGCTGGGGCCTGCCAGGGCGGCCCTCCCTCGCCAACGGGGGAGGAAGTGCTGAGCTGGACACTTCGGACCCCTCCAGGCCAGTCCCAGGCCCCTGTCCGTCCCCCCAGGTGATGGGAGGGACGCGGGCCACCAGGGGAGAGCCTCTGGTCCCGGCTTTGTGAATCCCCCATCTCTGTTCGCCCTTCTAGAATGTTCCGGCTGGCTGCACTCCACGGTTCTTCTGTCTTCATCCTCGGAGCCTGGATGGACATAGGGAACCCAACGGCAAAGAGATGGGCTGCCGAGCTGACCCAGGTCCCCTCTGAGGGTGTCCTTCCTGTCCCCAGAGGCCAAGCAGGCTCCTCGATGTCACAGCACTGCAGGCGGCTGGGGTGGGCTCTCTGACCCAGTGCCACAAGCTCTTCAGGGCAAGCCTGAGTTCTAGGGCCTGCTTTTCCTGCTGTGTGGCCTGGGCTCGGGGCTCAGCCTCTCTGGGCCTTGGGACAGTTTGCGCTCGGTGAGAATCTGATTATTTGGGAAGAAACTTGCCAACTTGGAAGTTCTGTCGTGAGTGAAGTCGTTGCTTCTCTCAGCAGAGGATGAGCACGAAGCTCTGGAACACCCCACCTGGGGAGCCAGGGGAGGACTCGGGGCTTGGGGGACGCTGCCCTGCCACTTGCTTTGGGATGCCACTCTCCCCCACCCCGCCCCACCTCCTGGCACCCCGGCCGTGTCTCCTGGCACCCTGGCTGGCCCCTGGCTACAAATCCTGGGAACACTCTGGCCTCCCCCAAAGACGGCCCTCCTCCTGCCAGCCTCTGCCCTGACATGCCTCCGCCTGCCCCACCTGGCCCAGCCTAGACCATGGCTGCCACCTGCTCAGCGCACCCTCAGGAGGCCTGAAGGCATCGCAGACCCAGGGCTCGGCACCACAGCCCCTCCCGCTGCCCGGGTGGCAGGGCTGGCACCAGCCCTCCTGCCCTCAGGCTGAACTGCCCTTCTCTCATGCCACGTCTCCACCTGCAGGACCAGTGCAGGAGCCCTGTTTGGGGAGACGGCTAAGATTGCGGTTGACTACGGGCCATGGAGATGTTTGGCTGTTGCCGCCTTCCGTAGTCTCACGGGACTTGGCCCGAGATCTCGCGGGACTTGGCCGAGATTGCTGATCGGGTCTGCGCCATTTTTGGTGGTGTGTGTGGTGTGTGTTAAAGTCGTTGTTAGAGCCAGAGAGAAAAGTTATCAGAATAAAAAGCTGTTTGTCTCCAGTTTGCCTCTGAACTTCTTCCCGCGGCTTCGTTGCTCCAAGCGGCCATCGCTTCAGGCGGCTACAGACCAGTTGCACCTGCCTCTGCCCAGAACGGCCTCCCCAGGCCTGCCCCCGGCAGGAGGTGGCCTGCCCCCGGCAGGAGGTGGCCTGCCGTTGGCCTGTCTCTGATCTCTCCTGGTCCCTCCCTCCCCTCCTCCTCCTCCTGCTCCTTCGCTCTGTCTTGGGAACATTCTGGAACAACTCCCTAAGGAAAGTCCGCAGCTCAGTGTGAGTTGGCCCAGCCCCTGGCCTCTCCCTGGGGTGCTCTACAGCGTGACTCCTCAGGAGGGACGCGTGGCCAGCCAGCCTGGCCTGTGCCTGCTACCCCCCTCCGAGGTGGACGGCTTCTGTGGGGCCCCCCAAGGAGGAGGCGGAGGCGGGTGGGAGACCCCGCCGGAGCCCTGTGCGCGGGTTTAGGTGGGGAGTGTGCAGGTGGACTCAGGTCTGCCTCCATGCGCTGGTGGTGTCCCCGTCTCCATGTCCAGCCCCCACTGCCCGGGGCGACCCCAGGCTGGCCCACACCACAGGGGCCCCGTGCAACAGGAAGGACTCTGGAAGGAGCTGTGGCTCACGCAGCTGGGACCCGGCCCTCCAGCCCCCCACGGCCCTCCAGCGCCCCCATGCCCCTCGTGGCCTGGACTCGGCTGTCTGGTCAGGGTGCCCGCCGGCTCCTGCTGTGGTGGCCCAATGCATCCTCACCCGTGCATGGGCAGCCTGTGTCCCCTGACTCCGTGGTGGCAGGGACTCGGGAGGTGCAGAGGGTCCTGAGAGAGTCCCAAGCATCTGAGTGAGTGGGGGCCGGGCGGGGCTGGGGCCACAGGCTGGCTCCTCGGGGCCTGGCCAGTGTGGGCAGCGTGGCCTCACCTCCAGCAGCAGCTCCAGGCCCAGGAGCCTGCCCTCCCTCCGCAGGCCTGCATGTCCCTCCCGCTCACCCAGCAGCCCGAGCATCTGCTCCAGGCCAGGAGCAGGCCAGCCCTGGTCCTGCAGGCCGGAGGGGGCAGGACAGCCCGTGTCACCGAGGGCCACAGAGCGGCCTCTTCCCTGCTGGGAAGGCCACAGGCCTTGGCCTGCTGTCCAAATCCCTCTGAGTGCGTTGATTGATCACGTGTTCGTGGATTCCTTCCCGCTTTGATCCGTCCACTGAAACGCCTCTGCTGAGTGACAGGTGTCCCTGGAGATCACGGGCAGCTTCGAGGCAGCGCTGTTTCTCAGCCAGTGTGTTGAGGTGCACTCTGGGCCTCAGTTTCCCGTCCGCTGTCCTGGCTGACTCACCTTTTTGGGGACCTCCCAGTCACAAAAACAGATGAGGGGCTGAGTTTTGTGGACAGTGAGTGTCCGAGCGGGCCGGGACATCTGGAGCACTTGCTGCTGGGTCTCACACACCCAGGGGACGTGGGGACACCTGCAGATATTTTAAAGTGGTTTCTTTCCCCCTGAAATTTTCATAAAAACGGAACCACTGAAACAGTCTAGCGTCTTGGCCCCGTTGCATGCAGAGACGGCTGAGACTCCTGTGGCTCCGGCTGCGCCCCGCCCACAAGCTCTGGAGGACTCTTCAGAGCGGAAGGGTCATTGGAAAATGGATTCTTGTCCCTTGTCTCACCAGAATGGCGGAGGCCAGCTCCCCGACCCCATTCATACACATTTGCTCAAAGTTGTCACTCCTCTGCCTGTTCTGACCTGGAGACCAGCTCGCGTGGACTAGGAGGTCATCTAGTGACAGTCCCCCAAGGTGGGGGTCCGCACGTGGCCACCTGTGACAGGGAGTGCTGATTGCTCCTGATCCGTGGGCCCATCGCCCTGCCCAGCAGAGCCCTGCATCCTGGGTACCCTCTCCCCAAGGAGAGCGGAGAAGAGGGCCAAGCAGGAGAGCGTGTGGCCGTGGGGAGGGCAGGGAGCCCCCGTGCCAAGGGCACTGGCCTCGGGGCCCTGAGCACAGGCTGCCATTTAGTTACGAGCGCTGCAAAATTGAACACATCACTTGCTCCATTTAAATCTGAATTTCTGGGCTGGGGCTGGGGCTCAGCGGCAGAGCGCTCGCCTCGCACGTGTGCGGCCCGGGTTCGATCCTCAGCACCACGTAAACATAAATGCATTGCATTGTGTACAACTAAAATAAATTAAGAAATATTTTAAAAAATAAATCAGTCAATCTGAGTTTCCTCATCCCTTGGACCAGCACGTCTTATAGAAGGAGCACAGTGTTCAAAGCACTTTGCACACACTGGGCTTCTAGGTCAGCCACTAGCTGTGGCCCCTCGTGGGCAATATTAGGCACCTTGGGGCCTGTGATGAACAAAACAACACAAGGTTAGATCACGTGTAGGAGGAAATGATGCAATTAGAAGAGGTAAGCTGAGGCGTGAGGCTGCGGCCAGCCACGCCATCGTACCCGCAGTCGGTTGTTGACCGAAATGTCATCATGCGGTGCGTGGTTGTACAGAAAATCGCAGGGGATCTTTTAAAACCTGCTAGACTTAATGAGTGACTTTTATAAGGTTTCAAAATACAAATGTTTGTATTTTGAATATTTGCAAATGTTTGTATTTCGAAATACAAATACGAAACTCAAGAGTAATTTCAATCTATAAACTCAATGGTAATTTTTCCATAGCAATAGCTTGGAAGTTAACTTTTTTAAAATTGGAAATTGAAATAAAACAATTTTAAATACCATTTGGTGCCACAAAAATATATATAAAATGTAAGGAAAGCTATGTAATATTTGTATGTAAAGTCAAAACATTACTGAGTGAAATTAAAGATGATGTATGAATAGAGAGACATACCATATTCATGGATTGGAAACTCAATTATTGTTAAAGATACATTAAAGATGATGTATGAATAGAGAGACATACCATATTCATGGATTGGAAACTCAATTATTGTTAAAGATACATCTCTCCTCTCAATTGATGAATAGCTGGGGTTGGCAAAATTAGTTCCATTAGGCTGGTTGCCCATTTTTGCAAAGTTTTATTTGAACACAGTCATACCCATTCACTTATATACTGTGCTGGGCTATTTTGTATTTCACTGGCAACATTAGCTTGTGATAGAGACCTTGGGATCCTCAAAGCCTACAATATGTATTCTCATCTGGTCCTTTAAAAAAAATTTCACCTACAGATAGACTTAAAGCAATCCAAATCAAAATTCTGAGATTTTATGTTCATTGGTTTTACTTGGTCAAGATTTATAACATTTATGAGCTATTCTGTGATCCTAGTGTGTAAATCTGATTCAGTGCTCATCTTCAGCCTTTTGTTTAAATACAACTTCCTTAATCCTGAGGCTTTTAAAACTTAATTCATATTTTATTAGTTATTTTTTTAAGAAAAAACTGTGTTTCCTAGAAGAAGGGTCAAAAAGATCCTAACTTCTGAGTTTTTGCCCACCTGCATATTTGAGCTCACCTATGCTTTACATTTTTATTCAAAGGTCATCTTGGCTGGGTATAGAAATTCAGGGCTACTGTTTTCTCCTTTAGCCCTTTGTAGCCATTGTTCTACTCTCTTCTGGCATTGAGTGCTGCCTTTTATCACAACTTCTCTTTTTATCTCTGATTCACTGTACTTCATCATCAAATATTTTTTTCCAGGAGGAATTTATGGATGCTATTTGCCCAGAATTTCCAGTGTGAGAAAGTCAGCTTGCTGTCAAAGAAAATTATCTGCTTAAAAAAAAAAAATCATTCTTATTCACTCACCAGCTCTTCCCTCCAGAAACTTGCTGTGTGGTAGTCAGTGCTGCTGCAGAATCATACATGGATGCTGTTGCCTGGATGCTTGAGGACACCTCTTTGTCTTCAATGCTCAGTAATTTGACAAGGATTCATATCCGTGTGACTCATCCTTCATCACCTGGCCCTGGAAAGTGGTCCCTGGCTCAGTTTGTCATTAGTCTCTCTCTCCTTCATTTCAAGGAAGTTGTCTCCTGTTATATTTTAAAATTTAATTTCTGTTTTGTTCTTGGACTTATCCTCTTCAGTGTCACCACCTACTTTTGTGGATTTTTTTTCCCTCCATTATCCTGTCTCTGGTTGTTTGGGCATCTTAGCCTTTTTTTCTCTGATTCACTTGTTTTTAATTCCTTAGTTTGGGCCATTACCCCAAATCAGCATGAGCCACTAAAAAAAAAAAAAAAAAAAAAAAAAAGATATGTCCTTGGAAAACTGTGTGTGTCTCTGGAGACCCTGCTTTCCTTGCTCCCAGGTCTTCCCTGAATATCTATCTGTCCCCATTATCACCTACCCTTAAAGGGATATGCTCTATGGGTGGATTCTGCCACCCCTTGCTCCCCCAGCACGGCTTCTACTGTGCGGAGGTGCCCCTAGAAGCAGGGGTGATGCCGGGCTCTGCCTCCCTTGCCAACTCCCATGAAGACACACAGTGGGTGGCTCCCCCTCACGGAGGCACCTTCAGCTGCTGCTGCATGTGTCTGCTTGTCTGACCTACTGTTCGCTGTGCTTGCACTTGTGGGTTGGAGGGAAATCCTGGGTGGCTGGTCCTGTCCCCCACCCTGTTCTGGATGTCCCAGTTGCATCTAAAACTGTGACCACAGCACCAGCATGAACACTGGACCTCAGGAGAGCAACCAGCAGGAACTGATGTCACCACATCAAGGAGAGGCAGCCCTGGAGGGGGAGGACTGGGCTTGGAATGGTGACTGACCTCGGGGAGGGAGTGGCGAAGCCAGGCAATACATGACTCTACTGTGGCAGAGCTCTCCGTGGCTGTCTGGAGCTGTCTCTTGGACCCGTTGCTCTATTTCCCTCTTCCTGTATTTGTGTCCTGTCTCCTGGTGGGCAGGACAGAGCCTTTGGGTGTGTCCCCAGCCCAGGCCCCAGCCCAAGACTCTTCTCTGGTTAGTGTGGGACGTCCATCAAAGTCTGGCTTGACTGCCGTCTCTGACCAGGAGCCCACAGTGCCGACAGAGCCCTGGGGCAAGGGCACTTCCAGAGACTCCATGTCTGTGTGCTCCAATTAGGCCTCTGACGGTGGCCAAGTCCTGTGTCTGTCCCTTGGCCTCCAGCTATCTGCTTCCCCTCCATTCTGCACCACAGGGAACTGGACTCTCATGAGCCGGAGAAGGGAGATGTGGGCTCCTCGTGGGCCGAGAGAACTGATTTTTAATCCCATAATCAATTCAGCATAAACCATGTACTTTCCATATAAATTAATTTCAGATCGTTGCCGTGATTCCTGAATTGATGACACTGAGATTCTGTCCTGCACTAGCGTTTGCCCAGCACCTGCAGTGGGCAGGGCTCAGGTAGGAAGGAGGCAGAACACGAGGACCAGGCTCTGTCCTCAAACTCTCGGCCCACATGGAGACAGTGGTGCTCCACCTGCGCGTCCTGCACCGGGCGGAGCGGGAAGGCAGCAGGGCCGGGAGGACGGCTCCTCTCACCACTGCCCTGCCTGAGTGCCGGGGCCTCGTGGAGGTCTCCTGGCTCTCTCTGGAATGGCCTGTGAGCTCAGGCCCACACCTTGACGTGGCCATTCCCCTTGCCAGATGGTGTCCCTCCCTGACCCATGCATTGTACCCTCCAGGGAGCCCCCAGCCTCACTTCCTGCCTTTCTGAGCCAGTCGGGTACCCTGGTGCACAGGAGCCAGCTTAGATTAACTCAGCAGAAAGGAGTTGACTGCAAAGTCTCTGGGCAGCATGTGGACACAGAGGGGACCTGTACAGCTGGCCTGGGGAAGGACAGTGGTCCAGCCCCGCTGCAGGCTCCGCCCGGCTCCCCAGAGAGCCTGGTTCTGGAAGGGAGGATCTGACCAGTGGGCACTGAGTGGCTCGTGGGCTCAGAGGGCGGACTTGCCATCCCTGGGCAGTGTGGTAAGTTGGGAGAGGCCGTGGAGTGGACAGTCAGGGAGACTCGGGGACAGCAGCTCCTCACAGACAGAAGAGGGGGACAAGGAAAGCCACCTGCAGAGCCCCCCACCATCCTGGCCGCCCCACGGGGGTCCCGAGAACCTCCTCCCTGATCCTGTGGCTTGGTGACCTTACTGCCCCAGCACGGGGCCAGGGAAGTGCCAACCTGGGGAGCTGAGTGGTCCCTCCGCTCCGGTGGCCGCCTGCCTGCCGGCGCTCGCTCCAGGCCCGAGGACAGCCTGTGGCTCTCCGCTGCACCCAGGGCCCCTCGCAGGAGCAGCGGGGCTGGTGCCCTTGAGGACCCCACCGGGTGGCACCTCAGCTCCTGTGAGTCAGTGCAGCCGCGAGGGCGGGGAGGAGCCTGGGAAAGGCTGGGGGACCCATGTGGGAGCCCCGTCTGCTGCCGCGGTGTCGGGCAGCCTGGGCAAGCGGCTCCACCTGCCCAGTGTCCCTCAGGTAAGCGGGGCCAGTGGCTAAGTGCTCCTCGTGCGCGGCCTTGAGGGTTCTGGTGCGGAGCCTCGGCGCGCTCTGCAGTGCGCCTCCTCTGCCCGTCATCTGCGAGGTCCCGTGTCCTCTGAGCCCTCCTGGCATCCGCCCAGCTGCGCTCCGGGAGGCCTGAGGGGGCGGGTCCCGCCAGCACCTGTGCCAGGCCAGAGCTCCGCTCAGAGTCAGGGTGCAGGACCAGCAGGGTCGGACCTCTGCGCTTGACTCTGGCAGGTGACCTTGGGGGACCACGTCGTGGGGAAGTCTCTCTGTGGGGCTCTTACCAGGAAAAACCCCAAACAAACGCTCCGGCTTCCCTTGCTTCTAGCTGACTTAATCACTGATTTTGGAGGTCACATAACGGACACCCCATTGTCTCCCACAGCTCTGCTGTAGAGGACACCTCGGCCACTTCTGCCACCTCTGCCATGTGGGCCATGCTGGTAACGGTGGCTGGGGACGCCAGTGGCTGGGTACACCGGCTCTTCGCTGGCCTGCAAATGTCCAGCAGGGTGACGGGAACAGGGGAGGGCTCAGCCTCTCTCTTCCTCTGGGTCCGCCTGCTCAGTGGCCCGGACCTTTCACGAAATATGTTGACCAGATCTACGAGGCAGGGGTGGCCTGGCCTGGGTCGACCTCCCCTTCCAGGCAAAGGACGCCCATTGGCTGCCCTGACCAGAGACACCGACCATGCGAGGAGCACAAAGAGGAGGACCCGGCTCCGGGGAGGCCGCTGCCCAGTCCCAGGAAAGGCAGAGCCCTCCGCCCTTCACGAGCCGCTTTCCCGCCCCGCACTCCATGCACCTGTCCCCTCCACCCCTGGGGATGGGCGAGGCTCCGCCCCTGCCCCCTGGGGAGAGCTCTCCTCCTCCTGTCACCCTGTCTCAGAGCCGCTGGCCTCCCCGGGCAGCAGCAGGACGAGGACTTCCTCGGTTGCAGGGCCGGGCACCGCGCCAGCCTCAGCGTCTCCTGGAGCCACAGTGACAAACAACCAGACGGTGGCCCTCTCGCGGTCTGGGGACAGAGGTCTGAGGTCAAGGTGTCCTGGGGCTGTGCTGCCTCCAGAGGCTCCTCCCGCCATTCCACGGGCGGTGGCTCAGACATCTCGGCTTGTGGCCCGTCACTCTAGTCTCTGCCTCGGGCCACGCGGCCTCCCCTGCGTCTCTCCCTCTTCTGTGAGGACACCAGTCACAGGACGCAGGCTCCGACCCTGCACGACCTCATCTCCACCTTGACGTTCGCTGCCTACAAAGGCCCTGTTTCCATGTAAGGTCCCTCCGAGGTCCGGGTGGGCGTGCGTCACAGGGAGGCCCCGGCACGCTGCGTCCCCCACCCGCGCCTCCCGCTCCTCCCTGCAGAGGCTGAGGGCCTGGCGCGGCTGGACACCCGCCACGGCAGGACAGCCACGCTCTGCCACGCAGACTCCACAGACGTCCGGGCCCTGGCCCTGCTCTGCCCCTTCCTGGGGTGGAAGGTTCTGGATCGTGCCAGGCACTGGGAGTGGCCAGAGACGGTGGTGGCTGGTGACACGCAGAAGTGACGGGGTGCTGCTTGTCCCCGCCCTGGGGGCCAGGTGTGGCCTGTGCAGGATTCAGGCGTCCCTGCGTCCACCTGGTCACCTCCATCTCTCAGCTCCGCTTCAATTCCAGAGGCCCAGGGTGGAGGGGCAGGAGGCCACGGCCCCAGGGCAGCGCTTGGGGGTGCGAGCAGGAGGTGGCTCGGCCTCGGGAGGAGGCCAGGCAGAGCCCAGGTGCAGGCCCGCCCCGAGCCTGGCTGTGTTTCTTGGTGTGGATGGACTCCGGGCTCTGGGACGGCCGTTGCTGATGTCATGGGCCGAGCTACACAAGCCTCGAGGACAGGCTCCATTTTACCCGAGGCCCCGGTTCACACAAGAGCCGCTTCTCCCTGAGGAAGCCCGCCCGGCACCGCCCGCCAGGCCGCCCCGTGGCCCGGCACCTCCCGCCAGGGTGCCCCGTGGCCCGGCACCTCCCGCCAGGGTGCCCCGTGGCCGGGCACCACCCGCCAGGCCGCCCCGTGGCCCCGCACCTCCCGCCAGGGTGCCCCGTGGCCCGGCACCGCCCGCCAGGCTGCCCCGTGGCCCCGCACCGCCCACCAGGCCGCCCCGTGGCCCGGCACTTCCCGCCAGGGTGCCCCGTGGCCGGGCACCGCCCACCAGGCCGCCCTCTCTGACCACGCGTGGAGGTGGACATGCTTCTGCTATCCCGTCGCACCGTGTTATAAGAAACGCCTTGGCGGGACCTTCTCCGTCGGGTCCCGTCTTCCTGGGGCGTGCCCGTGCCCTGACCGGCTGCTCCGGCCCACTCCCTGCCTGGCTCTGCTTGTGACCTGCTGCGACTGTGGCTGGGCTGCAGAAGAGGGACCCCGCCCTCTGCGAGGGCCACGGGTGCCGAGGCCACCTGCTTGCTGCCCCTTGGCCTGCTGGAGAACGAGCGGTCCACGTCCTGCTCCAAGACCGAGCCTGGGGTCCCTTCAGACACCCTGAGGACTGGACGCCTCGTCCCCTCTGCGTCCTGTGCTGCAGCTGACGCCCGAGGTGACCGTGTCGGACATGGAGCCCTTGGGAGGTGACCGGGTTGTGAGAGCGGGGCCTTCAGGGGCGTCAGTGCCCCCTGAAAGAGACCCAGAGCCCTCTCCCCCCACGCGAGGACCCCGCAGCCCCAGCACGCGGGACGGGAGGGCGCTGGCGTGTCACGAGGAGCTGGGAGGGAGGCGGCAGAAGCCCGTGACAGCCCCGGTCCCCTGTGAGGAGGGGGCGTGAGGCCCGCCTCGCCTCGCCTCCTGGGTCCACTCTCCAAGGCCCTCGGGCGGGTCCCAGGCAGGAGCAGGCCGGGCTCACGGCCACCTGCTGGCTCCTGGGACTCCCAGCAGGCGTCCCCGTGACTCCTTCCCTGAGGGCCTCCTGTCCGTTGGGACTCTGGGCCACCAGCAAGAGCCCATCACCCCACTCAACAGCCAAGGAAGCCGGGGCGGGGGTCCAGGGTCTGCTGCGCCACCTGGAAGTGGGGCACAGCCAGCCCTCTGCGCCACTCGTCCCTGCTCCAGCGTTCCATGACAACCTGCCGTCACTTCCTGCTCCTCCTCCCTGTGCCAGCGCCTGCCCCTCAGGGCCACCAGGCTGGTGGACTGGCTGCCGGCCCGAGGGTCCCAGGCCACACCCCTGCTGGCTGGACTGGGGGGCCCGGCCACCTGCCATCCTGGAGGGGGGCGCTCCCAGCCCCAGCAGGCTGCCACCACCAGTGCCCCTCCCGCCCGCAGGGCCATCAGGCCTGATTGCTTGGTGGCACTTTGAAGGACGCGGGGCCGCAGGGCCCAGGCGAGGCCTCCCGCCCGCCGGCAGTGATGGAGGGATCGACACTCTCTGAGCAGAGCCTCACGGGGAGGGGCGGCGTGAGAACGGGCGCGCCCGGGACCTGCGCCCGCCGCCGGCTCCCCCTCTGCCCCGGCTCGGGGGGACCCCGGGAAACCCGATCTGCCGGTAATTGCGGGGCCAGGCTTTCTCAGGGCACAACCGCTGACCCCGCTCAAAGCGCCTCTGCTGCCCTCGGATGCAGGCGCTCACATCAAAGGGAGCTGGAGGAAGCCTCCCATACCCGCCTCCCCACCCCCACCCCGCGGGCAGCAGCACCCCTGGGCCCTGCGCAGGGAGAGGCTTCCTGCCCGTCCAGAGCCTCTTGCACACTGGCCGGGCCGCTGCCCAGTCAGCACCGGCTTCCCCCACAGGGTGCCCTGTGAGCGACACGTTACGTCTCCATTTTTCTGACTTGGAGGCAAGCTCAGAGAGGTTAAGCGAGTCATCTGAGGTCACACAGCTGGGTATGTGGTGGAGCTTGAACTTGAAATCTGTGTTTGTTTCCTGCGGCTGCCACCACAAAGCTCCATCAACTCAGCAGGCTTAGCCAAGAGCTCTGGCGGCCAGGAGCCCAACACCAGGGTGTCTGCAGGCCGGCCTCGTCTGAGACAGGAGCAGCACCCTTCCTGCCCCTCTGCTTCTCCTCAGGGTCCCACGCTCTGCCTCAGCCCCGCGGCCTCCTCCCAGGGCCTGCAGCAGATCTCCCACCCCCACGAGGACAGGCCACGGGCCCGGAGCCAGCCCTGTCCAGGTGTCCTTGTCTTCATCCCGGCCCTGAACAGACCCCCTCCGGATGACCCCTGGCCCCGTGAGGCCTGGCCGTGTCGCGCCCACGCTGTCTGGGAGTCACGCCGCTCTGCAGGGCGGGGTCGTGAGGGCAGCGGAGGGAGGGCCTGGTCCCCCCAGGCCCCGCACCTCCCTCGCCCTCGTCCTGGACAGGTCGCGAGGCAAAGCTGTGGTTTCAACCTGGGTGACATCCGGCACAGCTCAGGACACCCTCCCGCGTCTGCCTTCACGTCGAGGGCGAGGTGGGTGGCCTGGGCCCTTTGAGCTCAGTGTCACAGGCCAGGGGTCCAGTGGCCACCCCAGGGCACGGGAGCCCCTGGTGGCAGGCGGGACAGGAACAGGTTCCAGCAGACGTGGCAGAAAGCTGGAGGGGCGGGGCGGCGGGGGGGGGGGGCAGCGAGCTTGGGAAGTCCCTGCAGCCTAAGGAGGGGTCCGCTGAGGCCCCGCGTGGGCACCCTGGGGGGCAGCCCAGGCTCGCGGCCGTGCAGGGTGGACAGGCTGGGCAGGCTGCAGGAGCCGGGCTGGGGCTGGGGAATGCTTGCGTGGCCCCTGGACGGAAGCCCCAGGGCGGCCTTTGGCCCAGCGAGGAGGACGCTGAGCAAGCAGAGGAGCCCGGGTCCGCGGAGGGGGCTCCAGGGGGCGCGGGCGCCCACCTTGCTGGAGCAGGTGGTTTGGACGAGTGTCCTGGGGTCCCTGCTGGCCCGAGCCAGTGACCCTGGGCAGCCTCTTGGCAGCTGAGGGACTGAGGAAGCTGTGGCCACCGGAGCAGTCCCCGCTCTGCCCGATAGCCCTGCGGGGGCCAGGCCAGCCAGGCCAGCAGCTCCCTCACCAGCTCACGCTGCTCCCTGGGCCCTCCTGTGCCTGCACTGGCCGGGGACCGTGGCAGCGGGGTCTGTACTTGGAGGGTGACGGGAAGGCCTGGACTGGAGCCAGCCCCACTGTGCGTGGGAGATGGCCGGCAGCCTGGAGGGGTCTGACTGCGTGCAGGCAAGACCCCCAGGAGGACGGCCCTCGCCCAGCTCTGGGAAGCTGCTGGTGGCATCGGCAGGCACCTCCGGGTCAGAGTGGGCGGTGCTGAGACGTGACCTGCTGGGAGCAGCTGTCCCCTAGGCCTCCTCGGCGTTCACGCCTGCAGCAAGGCTGCCACCTGCCCGGGACACCCAGCTTCCTCAGCAAGGCCGGCCCCCAGGGCATCGTGACTGCCGCCCATGCGGGTCCGGCCTGGAGTGAAGAGGGAGGGCTGTGGAGCTGGGGTGCCCCTCGCCCGGTCCCCCAGCTCCTCTCTTGCCTCAGAAGAAGCCCCCAGGGTCAGGACAGCTGAGCTCTGGGATCTTGGAGGGAGCCGGAGGGGACGCAGGGACTTGGGGGCTGCAGGGCAGTGCCCTGGCACCCCCGCTGCCGGCGGTGCCCTCCTCCTCACACCCCCCCCCCCCCGTCTCTGTCTCTCTCGAGCCACGATTGCAGGGAAGATTCTGCACCTGGGAACTTGGGCTTGGTGTGATCCGACCCCAGGGCGGGGGCCCTGGGCGTCTCCCTCTTCCCCGGCCCAGCTTGGGTCCCGCCAGGTGCTGGGGCCCTGGGGTCCCTCCCACAGCGGCACAGCCCTGGCAGGGGCCGCTTTGTAGGGCTAACAAGATCCGGTCCAAACCCACCTCCCCCACCCGCGCCCACAGCCCGTCCTCAGAAGGAGGAGCTGGATCAGATGCTAATCCTCTCCACATGTAGAATGCTCCAGATCGCCCCGAGCTCACGGTGCCTTTTGAACTTGTGAACAGAAATTGATTCAAGGTGACGAATTTGTAATCAGTTTATGATTGATGGGCCGGGTTTCCAGAAAGGCAGCCCGAGTCCCTCCTCCCTCCCGGGAAGCCAATGTGTTTCACTTTATCTTCCACAGCTCGGGGCCCCGAGGACCAGGGCAAAGAAAATAAAGTCAACTGCAATATTTAACTTGTGCTAGAACAGATGCCACTTAATGGCATGGGGGAGGAAGTGCTAAGTGGCTCTGGACGCTCCCTGTCCCGTGGAGGGCCGATCGGATGTTCGACTATTAGCGTGATTAGGTGGATAATGACTTTGGAACTAATTTCGCCGGGTTGGAAAGAGAGCAGGACAGGACGGAAACAGAAACATCTGTGTGGACGTCCCGATTTCAAAGGGTAACCGAGGGGGCTGCCCAGGCCCCCCCCCAGGTCGCCCCTGCGTCTGTCTTTCTTTACTTGCTGCGTCTCCGTCTTTCTTTACTTGCTTCCTTCTCCTCTCCTCCTCCCTCTCCTCCTTCTCCCTCTCCTCCTTCTCCTCTCTCCTCTCCTTCCTTCTCCTCCTTCTCCTCCTTCTCCCTCTCTTCTCCTCCTTCTCCTTCCTCCTTCCTTCTCCCTCTCCTCCTTCTCCCTCTCCTCCTTCTCCCTCTCCTCCTTCTCCCTCTCCTCCTTCTCCCTCTCCTCCTTCTCCCTCTCCTCCTTCTCCCCTCTCCTCCTTCTCCTTCTCCTTCTTCTTCTTTTTTCAATCAAAACTTCCTTGAAGTGACTTTGAGCTCAACCCTAGCAAAGTTCAGCTGGGACGTCCTGGGGCAGCAGGCTGGGGGCAGCGACCCCAGGGAAGCAGAGGAGACCCAGAGAAGGCTGGGGAGCAAGGCCCTCCGCCAGGCAGGACCAGGTCCCCGCAGGGCCCTCACCGAGGGCAGCAGCCAGCACCTCTCTGGGCAGGGGGCCTCAGAGAACCCCACAGAGCAGGCACCGGCAGCCCACACCGCCCCCCGCTTCTCTGGTCCTTCAACACTGCTGTCCCCAGCTGTCCCTCCGGAAGTCACCTGCTCTTCCTTCTTCTGGGCAGCCATGTGCTGGTGAAGGGAGGAAGGGGTGGGAGGAAGGGAGCAAGGAGGGAGACCCCAACCTGTGGTGCTGGCCGAGGCCCCGTGTCTACAGTGGCCACTCCCCAAGTAGCTGACTTCCAGCTGCCAAGGCACTGTCCCAGCTGGTGTCACAGCAGAGGACGTACACCAGGTCCCGTGGGACAGGCCCGAGCTGGCTCCTGCACAGGGCTACCTCCAGGCCTCGGTCCACGCTGCCCCTGCCCAGGGCTTCCCCTCCGGCCTCCCCTGTCTGAGAAATCCCTACGGTCCTCCAAGGGTCAGTCCCCTGGTCTCGGGCTGGGCTGGGGTCTCTCGTGGACTCCTCTGCAGCCCAGGGACCCCCAGGTCCAAGCTGCACCTCCCCCCACAGCAGGGGCCGCACAGGGTCCCCGGGGCCTGCACCCCTCCCAGCTCCCTCCCTCCTCCTCGTCCCTCCCACTCACAGGCACATCCCGGCACCAAGCTCTCCCGGACACCGTGCTGGACACACGCCTGTCCCCAGGGCCCTGAGCCTCACGAATTGTAAGCAGCAAAGTGCACACAGAGACCCTCCCAGGCCTGGCTGGCCACCGCAGAAGGGCCTCCCCAGGCCTGGCTCAAAGGGGACGATGGGGACCCTTGGGAAAGGACTCCAGGAGCTGGAACTGGGGTCAGGACGTGAGGCCCTTGAGGGTGAGGCTGGAGGGTCGGCACGGCATTGCGGGCGCAGCGGGCCAAGCCTGGGTGGGCGCGGGGCAGCGCTGGCGGCAGGCCGGGACAGCGGCAGGTCCACGTCCTCAGGCCCCCGGGGCGGGCGCTGGTTTGTCCTCGGCAACAGAGAAACCCTGCAGGGCTCCAGGAGGCGACAAGGCTGCTCCTGGACTGACATTTGGAATCAAACAAACATAGCGTGGGACTTCAAGAATGCGGGGGGGGAGGGCGGGTGTCCCCCACTTCTGACTGCAGCCACCGGCTGCACTTGCCTTTTCCCTGGTCTCTGGCCAGAGGCAGCTCAGACATTTGCAAGAGGCCTGCAGGAATTGCAGTCCTCAGGACACGTCCTTCTGGTCTGCACCCTCTTGCTGTGCCTCTGCCTGGGCCTTCACTCTCTATAGTTCCTATGACCACCATCAGCCACAGACTGGAAATATTACGTGGAAATTCTGGAAACAATTCGTAAGTTTTCAAAGGCGTGCCAGTCTGAGTTGGCGGTGACATCTCGCATCACCCGGCTCACCATGTGAATTTTCCATTGGTCCAGTGTATCCATGCTGTATATGCTACCCACTCACAGGCACTTAGTAGCCACCTGTTATCAGACCCACCGCCATGGAATCACAGCGCTTGTGTTTAAGTGACCCTTATTTTACTTCATAATGGCCCAAAACACAAAAGTAGCAATGCTAATATTCTAGATGTATCAGAATACTTTCTCTAAGTGGAAAGGTGGAAGTAAGATATTTTAAGAGAGAGACCAAATGCATGTGACTTTTATCACATAATTCTTACTCCTGTAACTGTTACGATTGTTCTATTTTATTATTGCTGTTGATCTCTTCCTGTGCGTCATTTATAAATTGGACTCTGTCCCTCTTCTCTGTGTAGAGGGAAAACAGAGCCCACGAGGTAGGGGGCGTGGTTCCAGGCACCCACTGGGGTCTCGGACGTGTCTCCCTTGGGTGAGGGAGACCCCCAACGTGTGCACGCCTCACACAGGGCAGGACGAGGCCAGGGCCTCCGAGGAGGGAACTGGTCAGTGGGATGGAGAGGCCGGTGTGCACAGATGGGCCCAGGACACGTCCAGGCATCCGAGGCCAGGCACACGGACCAGGGTTCTGACCCTCCCCACTCGGCGGGGCCCTGGCCCCCAGGGCAGCAGCCGGAGGACCTCCAGGGCCTTTCCCGCCTGAGGTGGGGGTTCCACAGCAGAGCGTGGACCTGGGAGTGGGGGAGGGGGACCAGTGCCTCGGGGAGGCCAGGAGAGGTCCCTTGGGCCCTGCCGGGAGGCGCAGGAAGCCCCGGGGCGAAGCACCCCAGGGCTAGTGCCACCTGCAGGACTTCTGTTTTCAAACCAAAGGACAAGGGCAGCCACTTTGGAACCAGAGGTGCCACCTGTGTCAGAAACCCACTCCCAGGCTTCCAGCCTCAAGAGAAGGGAAGCCCGTGGACACACAGGAACGTGGCCACCAGTGACGGAGACGCCACTCCTGATAGCCCAGGAGTGGGAAAGCCCGGGCGTCCCTCAGCCCGCGGGCAGGGGGGCGAGCTGTGGCCCCAGTCGTGGAATATCGCTTGACCACGTGAAGGAAGGTGTCCTGATGGCCTGCTGCCCGGCAGAGGGCCCTGTGGCTGGGGAAGGGGAGGCGGGGAGGGAGAGGCCCGTCCACAGAGGCCTCAGGTGGTGCCTCCCACAGAAATGTGGGCAGCAGGGACGCCCAGAGACAGGAAGCCCGGGGGCCTGCTTGGAGCTGGGGTGGGGGACGTGGGCGGGCAGCAGGGACGCCCAGAGACAGGAAGCCCGGGGGCCTGCTTGGAGCTGGGGTGGGGGACGTGGGCAGGCAGCTGGGAGGGTTAGGGGCTCTTCATGAGGTGCCCAGAAATGTCCTAAAATGGACTGTAGTGGCCACAGGCATCGGTGGCTATAGTAAAAACTATCAAATTGGACTTTTTTTTTTTTTTAAAGGATGCCACCAACAGTTTGTGTCCCAGTGAGGAAGCTGGGGCCTGGGCAGGTGGCGGGTCTGACTTGGGCAGGGTGCTGCGAAGGAGCGGCCCTGGGGGCTCCCGGTGCGGGAGCCCCGGCTGGCTGGAGGGGCAGTGTGCCCGCGCCAGCACGCGCCCCTGGTGACGCGGCGTCTCCCCAGGGCTGTGGTCCTGTGGGTCCCCGCAGCCCAGAGTCCTGCAGAGCTTGGCAGGGCCGGGCCAGGGCTGCTGCTCCCCCCGGGGGGGGTGTCAGTCGGGTTTTTTGCTGCTGGGACTAAAGACCGGAACGGCTCTGGGGGCGAGGCGCATCAGAGGGCTCCCGGTTCCAGAGGCTCAGTCCGTGGCGGCCGGCTCCACGGCTCAGGGCGGGAGGGGAGGCAGGCCATCGTGACGAGGGAGGGTGGCAGAGGGGGGCTGCGCACACCAGGGCGGCAGCAGGCAGGGCGGCTCCACCAGCCACGCCCACCACTTCAGCTACCACCCAGGCCACCCAGCAGGGGTCGGTGCACTGGGTAGGTTCAGGCCACCCCCCCCTTCTCCTCTGTCTCCCACGTGAGCTGTGGGGCCTCACCTCCACCATAACAATGTGGATGTGCAGGACAGGACTCGGCGAGAAGCCACCCGGGGGGCTGCCTGGTGGAGGAGGCACTGGCCTTGAGCTACTGGAGAAGTAGATTCAGGGACAAGTCACCCCCATGTGGCTTTGGGAAACCACTCACCACTCCCCCTGCTCCCTGGCAGAGCTGATGGAGTCGGCCATTGTTTGTTTTCTTTATAACTAGATTTTTAAAAAGCGCATGGTTTAGGAGGGGACCCTTTGCCTTCTCTCCTTTAGAGAGGGTTTGCATTAACAGGTGAAGAACAGGAGGCGGGGGATGCGGGCGCGCGAGCGTGCGTGTGCACACGCGTGTGCGGGCTGTGGGAGGGCAGCTCTGGACACATCGACTCCTCTGCTCTGGGACCTCTCCGGGGCTCCCGCGGCCCCTGCGCGCCGGGGGGGAGGGGTGTGCACCCCCTCCGCAGGGCAGAGCTCGGCAGGACCCCCCAGCCCTTCCCCGCGCCAGGTTCACAGAGAAGAAAACCAGGGCCCTCGGAGGGCGGAGGGCCTTCCCGTCGCGGGCCAGGCGAGAGGCGCTGGAGCCTCAGCCACAGACGCGGGGGGCCGCCCGCCCGGCCAGCGGCTCTCCTGGGAGGGGCTCCTCACCCTCAATGCCCGGCCTGCGGCGTTCCTGGGCTGTGTTCACCTTTGAAGTCGGCCCTGAAATCCAAAGAGGAGCGACCCTCGCCCGCCGCCCGCTGCCCCCGCACCAGGCGGCCGCGCAGGAAGGAGCCGCGGCTGCAGCGGGAGCCCCGAGCGGCTGGGCTGGGGCTGGACGCGCCAGGCGCTGCCTGGGCCCCTGTCCAGGTGGCCTGTCAGGACTCCCACTCCTGCTTCTGTGGGTCACCCACGCCACCTCCCTCTCCAATGCCACCCGCCAGCACCAGCCCCGGCTCTGGCCCGGTGTGCCGCGCCCGGTGCTCTCCGGCTGCACCTCCGCCCCTGCCTGCCTGCGGCCCGCGGCTCTCTCCCAGGCCCTCCCTGGGCCGCCCCGTCCTTGGTGACGCCGTCCTCTCCCTGGGCATGGCTCCAGCTCCTGCTGGGTCCTGGCTCCTGCACCTGCGCGTCGCCTGGGCCCCTCAGGCTCCTCAAGTGCGAAACTGTGGGCGCTCTCCGAACTGAGACGGGGCTGCCCCTCACAAGGCCACCGCAGGCCCGCACCGGGAGCCAGCAGTGCCTGCCCAGCCCTGCCCAGCACCACCTGTGCCCAGGGACCGTGGTCTCCAAACAGTGTCACCTCGTCCTTCCCTTCCCGTCCTCCCTGGCCGCAGCCTCCTCCATCCTGCGTGGTGGACCACGGCGCGTGCTGCCCCTGCCCAGGCCCTGCCCCACGGCGTCCCCGGCCACCCCTCTGTCCACGGTGGGCCTGCTCGTCCCCCAGGCTCACCCCCAGCTGCTCTGCCCCTCCTCCCCGCCCGCGGCCGTGCTCCCATCTCCAGGCATCGCGGCCCTCCGAGGACAGCTGGGGAACTTCTTAGGAAGGTGCCCGGGCCCTTGAGGCTCCCGGGCAGGGTCTCCATGGAGAAGCCGGCCGACGACCGACCCTGGGCAGCCTCCCAGATCTTTTATTTTTTTTTATTATTTTTTTAGTTGCAGGAGGACACAATCTTCTATATATTTATTTATTTTGGTACCAGGGATTGAACTCAGGGGCACTCGACCACAGGGCCACATCCCCAGCCCTTTTTTGTATTTTATTAGAGACAGGGTCTCCCTGAGTTGCTAAGTGCCTCGCCATTGCTGAGGCTGGCTTTGAACTCGCGATCCTCCTGCCTCGGACTCCTGAGGCGCAGGTGTGCGCCACCGCGCCCGGCTATTTATTTTTCTGTGTGCTGAGGACCAACCCCGTGCCTCACACCTGCCAGGCGAGCTCCCCACCACGGAGCCCCAGCCCCAGCCCCCACCTCCCAAGTCTTCATGCCGCTTGGGAGAAGTCTGCTGAGATAGCTGGCATCAGTGCCACAGGACGGGAGGGTGGCATCCAATGTTCAAGGTCCGGCAAAGAGCAGGAGCCCCAGGAAACACCTGGAGTCACCCCGAGTCCACCGACGGGCCCTGGAGAGGTCCACTCTAGAGGTGGGGTGAACCTGGGGGCAGGCAAGGTTTGCAAAGACCCAGCCCACCTCAGCCAGCTGCCCAGGGCGCCAGCCGCCCTCCTGGCCGCCCGCACGCGGCCACCCAGCGGAGGAGCACACGTGCAGATTCACCAAGACTCAACCAGGAGCCACCAGGCAGGTTGGAGGAGAGCCCAGAGGACAGACCAGAGCCCGGGGCTCAGGGACGACCGTCAGACGCCAAGGACGAATGTGCTCGGGAAAACAGAGCTGCAGGCACGAGCGTCCAGGAACATGCGGGAGCTCCCGGACTCAAGGTCTGGGGAGTCGGAAGGCTGGGGAGGAGCCACGGCGCTCCCAGCTCAGGGCGAGGAGAGGGTGTGGCCCGGGACGCAGCAGCACGGCCAGAGGGCCCAGGGAGAGGCCCAGGGACGGCCACACACGCACACACGGGAAAGGCCAAACAGAGGGGCGGGGCCGGAGGGAGGGGGCACAGAGACAGCGGCTGGGAGCTCCCCAAACCGAAGAGGATGGCCAGCTGCGCGTGGAGAAGCGACGAGGCCCCGGGTGCCAAGAGCCACGGTCAGTGAACCTGCAGGCCACTGCAGACGGGGCCCTGCAGTCAGAGGAGCAAGGCGTGACCTTCCAGGGCAAGGGAGAGTGGCAGTAGCCCCAAGGCCATCGCACAGATGCGGACTCCTGGGGCCTCTCCCAGGAAGGAAGAGGACGCTGGCCTGTCGGCTCAGTGTCCCTAGGGGTCCTGCCCCATGGTGTGGGGACCCATCTGCAGCCTCTGGGCCCCGGCACCAGTGGAGCCAAGAACTCTGGAGGTCTCAGCATGGGACACAGTCAGGGCGGGGCCCGCACCTGGGCCTGCACGGCTACGGGTCCTCTGTGGGTGATCCAGGAAGACCACAGGGCAGGCAGGGGACCCTGAGTAGCCACACTCCAGGGCCACGGGGAGACTCAGGCACAGAGGAGTGGGTGATGCGGGGCTGGGGTGGGCCCCCTGCTCCCCCGGGGGAGATGGGACACTGACTTGGGAAGGCAGGAGACTGCTGATGCCTGCTGGGCCCCAGGCCTGACCGGCACGCCACGTCTTCATGTCCTCGGCCGCCAGCCGCGAGGGGAGACGTCACCCATGTCACAGACAGGACACGGCCAGTAGCACAAGGATGCAGCTGCCGCTGCACAGCTGGCGGGCGGGACCCTGGGCACAGGCCCTCGCCCCTCAGCCCCACCAGGCCGGCCTCCCTGGCCCGCACGTCCCTCCCACGCCACTCCCGTGGCCTCTGGGCCTGCCCTCCACCCATGTCCTGCCTGCCTTCCTCTGCGGTCCCCGGCCTGTCCAGGGAGCCTGGCTGGCCTCCTCGGTGGGAGGCTGGGCCGCAGAGGTGTGACTCAGACTCCTCTGCTGTCCCCTGCAGCTGACCCGAGCTCCTTGGCCAGGCCCTGCCGAGTCGCCTGCCGCCAGCACACGGGGGTCCTCAGGGACGTCTTTGAGTGACCGAGCCTTTAAAGTCACGCTTCCTCCGGCCCCTCGCGCGCCCTGGCTCCTGCACACTGGGCGCTGGCCCAGCGCCGGGGCTGGCACCCCCCAGAGCACCGCGTCTCCTCTCCCAGCCACGTCGCAGCTGGGGTAGCCACAGCGCTGGGGCCTGGGCCCGTCCCCTCAGCTCTCAGGCTGCTGCCCAGGGGCTGCCCTCAGGGCCCAGACAACGCACCTGGGACTGCGGCCCCCAGCCAGAACCTCGCTTAGGCGCGCCCACTGCCCGCGGCCGAGGACTGGACGCAGTGTGGGAAGGGGACGTGGATGTGGCCATTCTGCTCTGGGATTCTCTGCTACCGTTTCTTTAACTGGAGGGAATATGAGACGCTGGGGCAGGGGCGCAGGGCGGTGCTGGAGGTGAGGGCCGATGTCTGTCCTGACAGCCCCGGGCGGGCGGGCGGAGGACCACAGCCCAGGCCCGGGGAGGCAGGCGGCGAGTAGCCGCAGCGGGCGCCGGGAAGGGAAGGGAGAGGGCGTCCTGCAGGACTCGAGGTGCCGGGGCGTCTCCCCTCCCCTCCCCTGCCCTCCCCCGCCTCCTGCCCCGGGCTCCCCACATTGCCTCCCTGAACCTCGGTCTCCTCCTCACGGATGGGCTGAGTCTGCACCCCGTGAGGCCCCGGGAAGCAGGCGTGGCTCTGGGGAGAGTGGAGGCTCGGAACGGGGTGCAGGCGAGCCCAGTCCTGGGGTGAACCAGAGTCTCGTGGGGACGCCACGAGACTGCCCGCGGCAGCCTCCGGAAGCAGCGCCTTGCAGATGGACCCTGGGGGTGTGCGTGTGTCCCCCTCGCAGAACTGAGGGACTGCACTGAGAGGACGGGCGGCCCCCACGCTGGGGTCCTGCCGAGCCGCCTCTGGGCCAGGGCCTCCCGCGGGCAGGTGGAGGGTCGGCCTCCTCACCAGGTGAGAGGAGGAGGTCGCACGGGCCCCTCCGGGTCTGCGCCTCCAGCCGCGTCCCGGGGTGTTCTGCAGGGGACCCGAGGTCTAGGAGCCCGCGCTCCGAGACCCCGACACCCTGACCAGAGGCCGGGGGCTCGGGCCGGCCCCGCCCTCCTCTCTGACCGCTCGCCCACCCACACTTGGAAGCTGGGCACCTGGGGCTCCCCCAGCTGTGACGGGGCCGGCCGCCTGCTCCCAGGGCCGGGGGAGGACACAGAGCGTGGCACAGCTGGCGGACTCATGGGGCCGCGGGAGGGCCAGCTCCGGGGCTCCCAGCCGCCGCCCCAGCACTACAGAGAAAGGCAAGGGAAGGCAAGTCCGCGTGTGTGAAGCACGGCGCCCGGACCCCCAGGAAGCGTGGGGCTCAGCAGAGGAGGCCAGGGAGGCCAAGCCCGACTCCCCTCTGGTGGGAGAGAGGAGGATCATGGCTCCCACGGCAAAGACAGTCACTGTCAGTTGGCCAACCCCTCTGGAGGGGCTTGGGACCCCTTCCAGGGAGTGAGACGTGGGGCTTCCCGAACATTTCTCTCCTGACCGTGAGAGAGAGGGCCGCTTGGCCACAGCAGCCACCACCTGCCTTCCCCTTTGGTCACTGCAGCATGAAGAAGAGATGAGTGGAGCAGGGGCAGCCATTCTGGGACCATGAGGAGAGACAAGGTGGGTGCCATTAGGATCAGAGGGGGCTGGGTCCCCACACAGAGGGAGTGGGCTGGAGCCACCCACTTGGCCGGGCCACGGAGTGAGGGGAGCAAGACGTGCCCTGCAGCGACCCCCTTGCGGGGCGGGGGTGTGGTCACTGAGCCCACGTTGCTCCAGGTCCTTGCTAAGTGCTGCCGACAGGAAGAGCCTGCAGGATGAGCCCCTGTGGGGACGTCGCGCCCTCCCTTCATCCTGCCGGGATGAGCCGCTGTGGGGGGACGGCGGCCCTCCCTTCATCCTGCGGGATGAGCCCCTGTGGGGACGTCGCGGCCCTCGGGATGAAGCGCCCCTTCATCCCCTGCGGGATGAGCCCCTGTGGGGACGTCGCGGCCCTCCCCTTCCCGGGATTCCCGTGGCCTCTCGACAGCCGGCAGGACAGGGGCGGCTGCAGAGACCCTGCACCGCCCCGAGCCCTGAGGCCCCTGCGAGCGCGTCCTCCTCCCGGGACGCCCCTCTTTTCGTCCCTGTGTGCCAGCCTGCTGTGACTGTCACTCACTAGGGCCACAGCGAGACGCAGGACGAGGACCCTGGTCTCCCACACTCTGGAGGCCAGAAGCCAGGGCAGGTGGCAGCCAGGCGGTCCCTGGCGAGGACTGTCGGGGCTGGCGGGCGTGGCCTTCGCGCTGTGACCCGCGGGTGGGGAGAGGGCTCCAGGGCCACTGCTCCTGGCGGGGGCCCATGCCCCTGAGGCCCGGCCTTGGCGCCTCGCCCAGCCCCACTGCCCAAAGGGCCACCCGCCGTGGCGCGGACCAGGCTTCAGCTCTGCGTCCCGGCCTCACCGTCACTCGGTGGCTGCGGAAGAGCCACGGGGCCCAGGCCTTGCCCGCGAGGTGACGTCCTGGGACTTGCCCTGGCTCGCGGGCAGCTCCCCGACTCCGGCTCCTGCGTCTCCTCAGGACACCACGCGGCCCCCACTGGGCTCTGGCGCCCTGGTGCCCCTGGGCAGGGGCGGGCAGAGCCTGTCACCACCTTAGTAGAGGAGGACTTGCAGGTCCCCTTGCCAGAACCTGAACAAGGGTCGAGTCCACCCGTCCACGGGATCAAGCCCTGGGTCGTGGGGTGGAGACCCCGGGCACCCTCCAAGGCCAGGCCCTCCCTCCTCACCAGGATGCCCGCCCTCGGTCTCCACCTCTGCTCTCCGGGGGGGGGGGGGGCGGGCAGCGAGGGCTGCCCCTGTGCGGCTGCCCCTGTGCGGCTGCGGATGCGCTTGGCCTCCAGGGCCCGGAGCCTCTCCCCGGGCAGCTTGGCCTCCAGGGCACCAGCCCACCCCTGTCCAGGAGAGAAGGAGGAGGCCCTTCCCTTCCTGCCCCTGGCTCTGTCTGCTGGGGTCTGAAAGCTGATCTTCCAGAAAGGACGGCCCAGCCGAACTCAAAATGGAAAACAGACCCTGGGCGGCTAGCGAGCCGCTGCCCAGACAGCGGGATCAAAGCAGGCTGGGCTGCCCACGGCCCGCGCGGCGTCTGGTTATCAAATTTGCACTTGGCAGTGTCTCTCCTGCTCACGCTCCTGGAGGGAAGAAAGACCCAGCCAAGCGCAGGTGACCCCAGCCCGCGCTGGAGCTGGGCGTGACCGTCTGACCTGCCACCTGCCAGTCCTGCTCTCTGCACGGCACTGCGAGGGGCTTTTCTCCAGGTGCCCAGGTGCCCGGCGCTGTCTCCAGCTGCGTGGCCTGCACAGAGGTGCTCTCGGAGCCGCCCCCGCCCCACCCCCAGGAGACCAGCCACTCACCAGGTCCTCACGGTGGCCTGGCCTGGCCTGGAGCCTGGCGTGCTTCGGGGTGTGTGACGGTGCCCCCCAGTGCGGCTCCCTGTCCTTCTGGGTTGGGGAGGGCGTTTAGGGTCGTGGAGTCGGGATCCTTCAGGTGGGAGGGCCCTGGAGAGGGCCCAGCAGTCCTTGGTGTGATGGGACAGAGTGCCCGGCGAAGGCGCGGGACGCACTCACAGCAGGTCTGTGGGCCCGTTAGTCTCTGCTGTGGGACAAAATGGCCCAAGCCCGTGGCGTGGGCGGCCACCAGTCACTGCTCCCGTGTGTCTGGTCAGCCAGGCACCAGCCACGGCTCGGCTGACCTTGGCTGGCCTTCACTGAGACGCCCTAGAGTTTGGGGCTCTGTCCCCGCAGCTCTGGTCCTGCGGCTGGCTTGGCTTGCGCTCACGGGGACACAGAGAGCCAGGGGGCAGCTGGGACGGCGGCTGCAGGTGGAGGCCGGCCCTGGCCCCCGTCACCGCCAGCCTGGTTCTGCTGCAGAGGTAAAGCCAGGCAGAGGGGCCAGGCGGGAAGGCCCCACCCAGGAGGCTCGTCAAGCTGCAGCCCTGCGTGCCCCTCCTTGTCCCCCAGGGCAGAGGCCAGGGCCCGACTCAGCCACTGCCAGGCTCGGCCGCCCTGCCCAGACACGCTCCAGGCCTGCCCGCCCCCTCCGGTGCGGCACCTAGATGGCCATCGCGTCCACCCCCTGAGTGTTCCAGCTCAGTCACTCGCTCCTCCACAGCCACCCTGTGCCTCCAGGGTGGGGTGGCCCCTTCCTCCTGGGCTTGGCCTCGTGGCCTCAGAGTCCCCACCCGGCGGCCCGGGACTCGGCGAGTGCCCGCTGTCGGCTCAGTGATGGCAGCAAGACGGATGGCGGCGGCCGGGCCTGGCCCCCCAGGCCGTCCTCGTCCATTACGGCCGGGGGCACTTGTCATCACACTGCGGGTGCAAATCGGAATCAAATGTGGCAAACGCGCCCACAGAAATGCTCCACGCGGCATCTGCGGCAAAAGCGGGGGAGTGGGCCGAGCGCGGCCAACTTGAAAGAGAAGCCAAGGCCCGACGCAGCGGCCCGCGGGAATGGCTTTCATCCCCGCCGCCCGCGCGGGAGGACGGGCCCACAAGAAAGCCCCGGCAGGCTGAGCAGAGCCACGTGGCCGGCCCCTCAGAGGCCCTGCAGAGCTCCCCACGTCCGGGCCTGAGCCCGCAAGGTCTGAGGTGGGGCACAGCCCTCCAGGGCCGGCTCCCACCGCGGGCTCAGGCCACAGGGTGCCCTGCGCTGCCCGCACCTCGTTCCCTCAGCACCCTGAGGTCCCTGTCCCCGTGCAGAGAGGCCACATCTCCCCGCTGAGGGAGGCGCCCCCCACTCCCCGCCACTCCTGCCTCCACCAGCCCTCGCCCAGCTGCTCCCCCCGCACCTCCCGGGAGGTGCCCCCCCCGCGGCCCCAGCACCCCTCGCCCACCACCCAACTCATCCTGCTCCTGCCCCGCATCAGGGACCTGCAAAGGGCCTCGCCCCCAACCGCAGGTCAGCCTGGCTCTGCCCAGCACCTGCTCGGCCTCTCCTGCCCTGGACTGTGGACGGCCAGCGTGCCCAGCCTCGTGGGCCTCCAGGAGCTGCGCCTTCCGCCTGGGTTGGGCCAACAAGAGCCCTGGGGAGACAGAGGGACGGGTGGGGAGGGAGGCCGGGCCACCAGAGCCCTGCCCTCCTTCCCGTGCCCTCCGTCCATGCCCCAGCCTCCCTCCTCTTTCACACGCACTTCTGGTCCTCTTGGCCCCAGGATGACCTCAGGAATGGTCAGTGTGGAGCACAGAGCCCGCTGTGGCTAGCCGTGGGGACCTGAGCCAGGCTCGGGCCTTGGGAGGCCTGCTGCCCTGGTCACCACGTGCTCTGCACCCCTCCCCAACAACTGCCGCGGCCCCCGTGCCTGTCATTCAGACCAAGGAGCCCGCCTGCCCCCAGGGGGGGTCATCAGGTTCACAGCCACAGCCCAGCAGGTGGAGGTGGCCAGCAGGTGGAGGTGGCCAGCAGGTGGAGGTGGCAGGCCTGACCAGCGCCCGCACTCCTCGGTGGGCAGCGGTGCCTGCCCCAGGCAGAAGGCACTCCAGGGTGATTGTGGCTAGTCCTCATCAGAGGGGTGACAGCTGGGGCTTGGGTCTGGGGTGCCCCAGCACCTGCTTAGAAGGCTTGGTCCTGGCTCAGGGTGCTGTTTGCTCAGGGTGCTGGGGCTCAGGTTACTGGGCTCAGGGTGCTATGGGCTCAGGGTGCTGTGGCTCAGGGGGTGCTGGGCTCAGGGGTTCACTGGGCTCAGGGTGCTGTGGGCTCAGTGTGACTCAGGGTGCTTGGCCTCAGGGGTGCTGGGCTCAGGGTGCGGGGCTCAGGGTGCAGGGTGCGCTCAGGGTGCTGTGGGCTCAGTCTGGTTGCTGGGTGCTGGGGCTCAGGGTGCTGTGGGCTCAGCGTGCTGGGGCTCAGGGTGGTGTGGGCTCAGGGTGCTGGGCTCAGGGTGCTGGGGCTCAGGTTGCTGGGGCTCTGGGTGCTGTGGGCTCAGTGTGCTGTGGCTCAGGGTGCTGGGCTCAGGGTGCTGTGGGCTCAGGGTGCTGGGCTCAGGGTGCTGGGGCTCAGGTTGCTGGGGCTGCTCAGGGTGCTGTGGGCTCAGTGTGCTGTGGCTCAGGGTGCTGTGGCTCAGGGTGCTGTGGCTCAGGGTGCTGTGGGCTCAGGGTGCAGGGCTCAGGGGTTGGGCTCAGGTGGGGGCTCAGGGTGCTGGGCTCAGGGTGCTGTGGGCTCAGGGTGCTGGGCTCAGGGTGCTGTGGCTCAGGGTGCTGGGGCTCAGGGTGCTGTGGCTCCAGGGTGCTGTGCAGGGTGCTGTGGCTCAGGGTGGGTGCTGGGGCTCAGGGTGCTGTGCTCAGGGTGCTGTGGGCTCAGGGTGCTGGGCTCAGGGGGTGCGGGGCTCAGGGTGCTGTCAGGGGGTGGGCAGGGTGCTGGGCTCAGGGTGCTGTGGCTCAGGGTGCTGCTGCTGGGCTCAGGGTGCTGGGCTCAGGGTGCTGTGGGCTCAGGGTGCTGGGCTCAGGGTGCGGGGCTCAGCTGGGTGCTCAGGGTGGGCTCAGGTGCTCAGGGGTGCTGTGGGCTCAGGGTGCTGTGCTCAGGGTGCTGTGGGCTCAGGGTGCTGGGCTGGGCTCAGGGTGCTGTGGCTCAGGGTGGTGGGTCAGGGTGCTGTGCTCAGGGTGCTGTGGGCTCAGTGGTGCTCTGTGGGCTCAGGGTGCTGGGCTCAGGGTGCTGTGGGCTCTGGCTCAGGGTGCTGGCTCAGGGTGCTGTGGGCTCAGGGTGCTGGGCTCAGGGTGCTGGGCTCAGGGTGCTGTGGGCTCAGGGTGCTGTGCTCAGGGTGCTGTGGGCTCAGGCTGTGCGGGGCTCAGGGTGCAGGGCTCAGGGTGCTGTGCTCAGGGTGCTGGGCTCAGGGGTGCTGTTGGGCTCAGGGTGCTGGGCTCAGGGTGCTGGGGCTCAGGGTGCTGGGCTCAGGGTGCTGGGCTCAGGGTGCTGTGGGCTCAGGGTGCTGGGCTCAGGGTGCTGTGCTCAGGGTGCTGTCAGGGGCTCAGGGTGCTGCTGGCTCAGGGTGCTGTGGGCTCAGGGTGCGGGGCTCAGGGTGCAGGGCTCAGGGTGCTGTGCTCAGGGTGCTGTTGGGCTCAGGGTGCTGGGCTCAGGGTGCTGGGCTCAGGGTGCTGGGCTCTTGGTGCAGGGGGCTCAGGGGGTGCTGGGCTCAGGGTGCTGGGCTCAGGGTGCTGGGCTCTTGGTGCTCAGGGGCTGTGGGCTCAGGGTGCTGTGGGGGCTCAGGGTGTGGGGCTCAGGGTGCTGGGCTCAGGGTGCTCAGGGTGCTGGGCTCAGGGTGCTGGGCTCAGGGTGCTGGGCTCAGGGTGCTGGGCTCAGGGTGCTCAGGGTGCTGTGGGGCTCAGGGTGCTGGGCTCAGGGTGCTGTGGCTCAGGGTGCTGTGGGCTCAGGGAGCTGTCAGGGGGGGCTCAGGGTGCTGGGCTCAGGGTGCTGGGCTCAGGGGGTGCTGTGGCTCAGGGTGTGGGACTCAGGGTATGGGACTCGGGGGTGCTGTTGGAGGTGGTGGGGACTTTAGGAGGTGTGGCAATTGGGGACGTCCCTCTCAGGGCGTGTCTGCGAGGGGACCCGCCTCTCCCTGTCCTCTCTGCCTTCTTTCCCATGCGTCATGGCCACTGGCCACGATGTGCAGTGCTGCCCCAGGCCCAAAGAGAAATCAATAAGTCAAACCTATGAAAATCCAAACCTTTCCAAGAACACGCGAAGGCGAGCGGAGCTGGGAGGGGGGCCTGCAGCACTCGCCTGGTGGAGACCTCGCGGCGGGGCTGTTACGAAGACTGGGCTTAAAAGTGGACCAGAGTTTTGGGCAGGTGGAACTGCGGAGATGTCTTCCTGGGCAGCGCGTCCCTGGCAGCAGTCGCTAAGCAAGTGCAAGTGGGGCCACAGCGAGGCCCCGCCCTCCCCCGGCCGCAGGCTGAGATTTAAAAGGGCAATAAAAGACGGTGCAGTGGCCACCCCTGTCATCCCAGGGAACCGGGAGGCTGAAGCAGGAGGATCGCAAGATCACGGCCAGCCTCAGCAACTTAGGGAGACCTTGTCTCACAATAAATATAAAAGGGGCTGGGATGTGGCTCAGTGGTGGAGCACCTGGGTTCCATCCCCAGCACCTCGACAAGGACACGAGCAGCCCAAGCGCTGGCCTCCCTCCCCGAGGCTCGGCAGGAAAAACTGTCCTCTCCAGAAAGAATCTCGGCAATTTCTTGCACAGTTAGACAGATTCTGAAATGGCCCACAGCAGTGTCCCCTCACGTGGCCAACGAGGGTCTTTAAGTGTCACCCCACACTCTCGGGTTTGAACTTTATCATTGCCGATGACGGCAGCTGCGCACCCGTGGTCCTTGGGGAGGCTGACCCTCCCGTGCCCCTGGGGCGGGGGCTTCTGGCTGGCTCCAGGTCTCTCTTGTCTTCTGTGGCTTTGGTGTGACGAGCATGCGTGCGCCCTCCACGGCCACCGGCGTCCAGTGTAGAGGTCAGTGTCCATGCAAGGACGTCGCGGCCGTCCCACCCTCCCTGCCTCACAGCTGACATCACTAACACACACCTGGATGGGCGGTTCTTGGAGAGAGGCTCGCTCTGGCCACGTTCTGGAGGCCCCAGCCGGGGTCCCGTGGCCCCTTTCTCTGGCCTGTGGCGAGGCTGCTCTTGGTGGCAGGAACATGGGGCAGGACGAGGGAAACAGGAAGTGGCTGGCGGGTCCCACGGGTCCCTCCCTTCCCTCCGAGGCCCCGGCCCCAGACTCCACCACCTGGTGGAGGGGCCGCTCTGGAGGCCAAGTCCCCAACACGCAGGCTAAGGGGACAACAGCGTCCCGGCTGGCGCACCTTGCCAGCTGAGGGCTCTGTCCCACTAAGTGCCAGCCCCCCGGCCCTGCGGCCACCGTCCACTCTCAGGACTGGCCTCTCCCGGACGCCTCGCGTGCGTGGAATCCGACAGCACGCGCCTTCTCGGCTGCCTCGTCTCCGCGCTGCTCCAGGCTCGCCCAGCCTCGCCCAGCCTCGCCCAGCCTCGCCCCAGCCTCGTCCAGCCTCGTCCAGCCTCGTCTGTGGCGGCTCGCTCAGAGCGGCCTTCCTCTTTCAGGTCCCGCTGCCTGTGTGGGCTGCTGTCTACCACCCCCACAGGGGGACCCTGGGCTGTTCCCACCTGGCAGCTTCTGGGCCTGGAGTGGGGGGGGAGCGCGGAGAGCGTGTCCTGCGGGGCCATCCTCCTGTCACTGTAGGTGTGTATCCAGGGGGCCCACGGGGTCACCTGGAGGCTCCCCGTGTGTCAGCGTTGGGGAGCCACCAAGCCGCCGCCCACAGCAGCCGTGCCGCGGGACACTTGCACCAGCGGTGCTCGGGCTCCCCCCACTCCTCACCTGCTCCAGCGCAGCCGTCCGGGGGCGTCCGCGGTGCCCGGGTCTTTCTGATCGACCTTCATAGCCTGGGCACAGCCCTTGCCTACAGGTCAGGCTCCAGCTGCTCCGTGCGGCCCCAGACTTGGGGACGCTGCTGCCTCAGGGGATGGGCATCTCTGGACCTCACGCAGGTGTGGGGTCAGGGAGGGGCTCGCTGCTTCCCGCTTGGCCAGGTGCCGGTTCCCTGTGGACGGAGGGGTCAGGCGAGATCCAGGGAGCCACGTGCAGCAGAGCTGTGCCGGGGCGAGGTCGGAAGGGCCCAGCGGGCACAAGGCGGGCGCTACTGGTCCGGGAGGTCCAGCCAGGAGGGCATCTGGGCGGAGGCTGATGGACGGGGCCGCGGCAGGAGCTGGAGAAGGTTCCAGACGGAAGCTGCAGGAAGGTCAGGCGCCTGCCTAGAGAAGGAGGGGCAAGGAGGCCAGCGGCGAGGCCTGGGCAGGGAGGCGAGGGAGGCCGCCCGGGGCGCGGGCTTGCTTCTGCTCTGGGTCTGCCCGACGGAGCCCTGGGGCCTGGTGAGGGCTCAGGCCTGACCTGGGTTGTGGGGACGCTCTGAGCCACCCTGAGCAGAGAGGCCTGGGCAGGGGCTGGAAGGGAGGGCAGGAGGCGTGGTGCCCAGTGCCGTCCACACAGCCCCGCGTGAGGCCGGTGCTCCTCCTGGGTCCAGATGGGCGCCCGAGGTGACGAAGGAGGTGACTGGCCCAGGGTGCTGGCGGGGACCGGGTCTGAGGGGCTGGATGCGGGTGAAGGCGGGTGGCTCAGCCCCTGTGTCCAGGGGTCCCTGGGAGAGCCCTGGACGTGTGGGGCAGCGCTTCCACCTCGAGTGAGCGTCCGCCCTCAGGCAGAGGCCGCCTTCCAGAAGCTTCCAGAGAGCTGACACCCTGACGGTCCCTCACCCTCAGTGACCAGGCGAGCGCTGAGCTCCTCCCCACAGAGGAGGAGACCGAGGACCCGGGACGTGCCCAGGACCAGCCCCACGGCCGGCGTTGGAGCAGGCGCTGGCCCAGGAGGGGCACCAAGCTCCGAGTGAACCGCATCCGCGGAGCCGGCGAGGCGTCCAGGCTGTCCAGGGCTGTGCAGGGCCAGCGCCTGCTCCAGGCCCGGAACCTCTGAGTGGAAGAAGAGAGCCCGCAGGACCCCTGCGGGAGGCCCGCCTCCTCGCCCCGACCCCTCGGGCTCCCCGGTCCCCACGTCACTGCGAGCCCCCGAAGGCAGTCCAAACCCCGCCCTACCCCACCTGACCTGCGGTGGCAATGGGCTCCGCAAGTGAGGAGGCACCTGTTGGCTGGCAGAGGCCTGGGGAGGCCCCTGCTGAGGCTGAGGCTGAGGCTGAGGAGGACAGAGTGGGCGCCTTGGGGAGGGAGGGGCCTGGCCAGCGGGGGAGCCCCGGGTCAGCACCGGGGACAGCTCCCAGCACCGCCCTCCCTCCAAGGCCTGGGCCCCCGCCTGGTTCTGCTCCAGGGCCCCAGCGAGAGTCGGGCTCACCCCTTCCCAGGGGACAGGCTCAGCTGGTGAGGCCCCGGAGGCCCCCGGAGGCGGAGGGACTGGGGTGTTCAGTGTCCCACTGTGCAGAGGGACGCCCAGGTCATCCTGCTGACACGGGTAACTCGGGACCAGACCCCTCAGGCAGGACCCCTCCCACCACCAGGAGAACACCTGGCGGGGTCAGAGGCTCCATCTCAGGCCTGACCTTGGGAAGGTGACCGCCTCTGTCAGAGCCAAGGCCCCACTGGCCACTCTGGTCACTGGCTGAGTGACCTGGAGAGTTGGCCACTCTCTCCCTCTGCCCAGCCACCTGCAGAGATGGACTAGGACCCAAACCTGTGGGCAGGCCAGGGCCTTGTCCCTGGGCCCCAAGAGAGGGTCAGCAGAGAGAAGAGGGACTGCAGTGCGGGCCTGGGCCGCCCATGTCCCCTCACCTCCTGGGCAACCCTGGCACGTCCCCCACCTCTCTGAGTGGGGCTGATTCAGCCGCAGAACAGGCCCAGCCACACCAGGGCGCCTGTCACCCAAGCTGGCCTCTGCAGGCCAGTCCCCTGCCTCACCCGGCCCGGGGGCGCCCAGCCTCCACCTCTCCCTCCTGGCCCTGCCCGGCCCTCTCCTCGCCTGGGGCGAGCCTGCCCCCCTGCCCTGGGACAGGACTCGGGGCCTGCGGGTGGTGTGAGGTGGCAGGGCTGGTGGCACCGAGCTCGCTCTTCCCAGAAACGCTGCTAGGCCCAAGCAGGCGGCATTTCCTGAGACCGCAGGGGATGCCGTAGCCAGAGCAGCTCCCGGCAGGGGCGGGGGCAGCCAGGTGAGCCCGGAGCTGCCGCCCCCGCAGCGCCTCGATCGATGGCCGCAGGTCATTCCGGGAACAGGTGGGCAGAGTTCCTTTAAACACTTGCCGTCTGTCCCCGCCTCCTCCCACACAGGAAGCCTCTCCCCCCGAGGAGGGCTTGGGGAACCACAGACGGGGACTCCGAGCCTCCCGGGCAGCCGGTCTCCCGCCTGTCGGAGGCTGGCACCGTGCCCGAGGTCACCTGCTCTGGCCTCTCAGATGCCCAGACCCCTCTTCCCTGCGGGGATCAGTCAAGACACAGAGTCGCAGTGTGCTCCGGGGTCGCTGCCCGCTGTGGGCCAGGCGTGGCGTCCCTGCTGACCGGCAGCATCTCCACACTCAGACAGACCTGGGGGCAGATGCTGCTGCGCCTTTAGGACCAGCTGTGAGGCCCGGAGGGGCCAGCAACCTCCTCCGGCCACAGCGGGCCGCGGCAGAGCTGGGCCTCGCCGGGCCGCTGGACCCCAGGCCTGCCCTGCTCTCAGCACGCCCCTGGCTGCCCTTCACGAGCACTGCCAGGTCACAGGCCCCGGGACAGCGTCAGGGTGCAGCCACCAGCCAGAGCGGCTCACAGCCCGGAGCAAGGGCTGGCGGGGGGAGTGTCCGCCCGGGCTCGCAAGCCCTCCCAGCACCTCAGAATCCGCCCCTTTCTGCAAATAGAGTCTTTGCCACTGCGGTGCAGGACCCAGAGACGAGGTCGTCCTGGGTGGCCCTGCGGACACTAGGCCCATGGACTCGTGTCCTTATGAGAAAAAAAGAGACACTGACCCCGGGGGAGGAGCCGGGGAGCCGGAGTCAGAGGGGAGTGAGGTGGCCACGGCCAAGGAGGCCTGGGGCGGCCACGCCTGCGGGAGGCAGGAAGGCCGGGCAGCCCCGCCCACACCCTCCTACGGCCTCTGGCCTCCCGAGCTCTGAGAGGGTCAGTCTGCGGTGGGACACCTGTGTGGCCACACGTGGCAGCAGCCACAGGAACCTGCCACTTCTGGGCTTGGGCCCAGCTCGGCTCAGGTCCTGAGGGACAGAGGGTGCCAAGGGCCCCGAGCAGGGCTGTGAGGTGGCAGCTCCCTGACTCGGGGGTCTCGGAGTCCTCGGGGCCTTTAGAGCCAGACTGTAGGCCTGACCCTGGAGTTTCTGGCCCCCCAGCTCTGGGGGGACCCGAGAGCTGCACGTCAACAAGTGCAGCGGTGGGTGGGGGTCGGGGGGCAAGTGCCAGTGACCCGGAGCTGCCCGCCTGGGCCCCTTTCCCTGGCCCCTCCCCAGCCCCCCTCAGCTGCTGGAGACTGGGCTGCGGGGGCTGGAAGCTGCCCCTTTTCTGGACCACCTCCGACAGCCCGCCCGTGCCGCCTGGCCCTGCCCAGAGAGGCCAGCGGGGCCACCCCACCAGGGTCTGCAGCTGCCCCACTGACATCCAGGCTCCACCAGGCCCGGTGCCCAGGACCGCGGCGTGATGCGCGTCCTGGGGCCTCCTGAGCGCGTGCGCAGGCCCGGCCTCACGGGGGAAGGCGGCCTGCAGACCATCCCTCCTCGGCTCACCCTGGGCGGCGGGAGGGTCCCAGCTGCAAAAGGCTCCAGCCACTAGTGAGGACGAGGACGGAGGGGACAACAGCTGAGCATGGGGACAGCTCACTCAGCCGTGGCAGGGCCTGGGCAGCAGCTGGCAGGGTCTGCACGGGGGACTGAGCTCTGGGCAGAAGACGGCGCAAAGTGGGGGCCAGGGGCCGGGCGGCGCGGGCAGGGCGTGCAGTGCGGAGCCCCAGCGCAGTGGGACGGCCCTGCCCGGACTGCAGCTGGCCCGGGGGTGAGCCAGCGGCTGGGAGGAGCACGCGCCTCGGGAGGGTCACTGTGGCCACCGGGCTGCAGAACCGTGGGGCAGGCTCTGGAGGGGACTAAGACGTCCCCTCTGATAGGACACAGTCATTGGACTTGGGGTCTGCCTGGTTGGCCCAGGCAATGCAGCCCCAGGTGGGCCATGGGGCCACGTTGGGCAGAGGCTGAGTTGTGTGGGGGGTGGGAGAGTGGGGACAAAAGGGGCGGCAGCGTCCTCGAGGCAGATGAAGGCACGCGCCCAGCTCTGGGCCACGCCCCTGTGTGCAGGCTGAGGGCCCCTCCGGGCGGCTCGTGGGAGCTGGCTGTCCGCGGTGGCGGCTCTGGAGCCACGCCCAGGCCTGTGAGTGGGGAGGCCTCTGGCCCAGCGCCAGCCCCCACCTCCCTCTGCTGCGGCCACTCCCCATCTCGGCCACTGTCCGGCTCCCTCAGGTCCCTCTGCAGGCGTCGGGGCTCTTGCTCCGTCGGTTTCCCTCCACGGCAGCTGCGCCCTCCAGCGTCCCCCCAGCAGGCTCCACCCTGGCCACCCAGCGCTGGCCTGGGCAGGGCCTGGGTTGTGGCCCACGGTCGCCTCTCCACGCGCAGCAGCTCCGTCTCTCCTCCAGGCCAGTGTCCCGCGCTGTGCCCAGGGCCTGGGCGCCCCTCCGCCTCCTGCTCGCTGGCCACCCTCCTGGGCCCCGGGCAGAGGGCCTCTGAGTCCTCCTCTTGGAGGACCGCTTCCAACCAAGCTCACCCCAAGTCCCCACCCCGACCCCCAGCCTGGTCTGAACTCCAGACCGCTGAGGCCAGCTGCCCACGTGGCCTCTGCAGGGCAGCCCTGCGCTGCCGCTGGGCACCACCTCGCCGCGGCCCGGGAGGCAAGACCAGGTCTGCCCACCACATCTGCTGGCCCTTCACCCCACAGCGGGCTGCCAGAGGCCCTGCGGGCTCAGCTTCCCGAAAACATTCAGAACGTGTCCCCTACCTCCCTCTCCACTCCCAGCCAGGCCACCCTCACGGCCTGGCCAGGTCCCCCCCAGCCTCCCTGCTCCACAGGGCCTCCACGCAGCAGATCCTTTTCCTGCCTCCCTCCTATCTCCAGCCCCAGTGCTTCCTCACGCCACTCAGGAAAAAGCCAGTCAGCTCAAGGGTGGCCTGGTCAGCTCTCCCGCTGCACCAGCCCCTCTGGCCCCAGGCACATCTTACCCCAGGGCCTTTGCACTGCCAGTCCCTGCCACTCAAAACACTCTTCCCCAGGTGCACGCCCGGCAAGGCCACCCCTCTCGGCCAGCCAGGCTGCTCAAGGCCCTTCTCAGTGAGGCAGCCACGCCCTCCCCTGAGCCCCCTCCCCTGTGTCCCCCTAATGTGTGGTCTCAGCTGCTCAGTGGCCACATCATCCTCCCCTGCTGGTCCTGGGCTCCGCAGAGGGCGGGGCTCCTGTCTGTGCTGGGGAGGCCCCCCGCACCCCACTCGGGGCAGCAGGGCTGGGGACCCCACCCCGGGAGTGCACAGGAGAGGAGAGGGAGCGGCTGGTGCAGAGCCGCGAGGGCGCGTGGAGCCCAGGCAAGGCGGGGCCGGCGCTGGACAGCCCCCACGTCACAGAGCTCCCTTCCTTAAGGCTGTGTCCCAGCCGGTCGCCTCTCGGTGCTGCAGCACCACGCCATCAGTGCTGTGACTTCTTAGGGACGCTTGACACCTGTCCAGAGGACGCGCCATCTCCACCTTCTCGTGCAGGAAGGTTCCGGCTGATCAGGACCTTTGGCTGTTCCAAAGGAAATCTTTTGAGGCTTTGATCGGAATTGCATTAGATTCATAGACTCATTAATGGTGAAAGGCCTTTGTGTTGTACTGAGTCTTGCAATCCCATGAGCATGATCTACCTCTCCATTGGGTCTTGATCACTATGTCCCAGTAATATTATTAATTTTACACTGTGTGATCCTGCACAGCCATTATTATTACTGGATGCTTCTTTTTGTCACTATTGTAAAATGATATTTTGATTGCATTTTAAGACAACTATTGAAACATAAATGTAACTGACTATAGTTTATTGATATTATATCCAGAAATTGTTAGTCTATCACTAAATCTAATAGATTCTCTTATACTCTGTTGGTTTCTTGTATAGAAAAACACACTGTAGGAGAATAACGACACTTCCATGTCTTTCTCTGCAATTGTTACCCCCCTTATTTCTTCTTCTTGTCTTATTGGACTGGCTAACATCTCCAGCCTAAGGCAGCCAGCAGTCACGGTGATGGAGCCTGTTTTGCATCTGATTTTAAGGGGCTTCTTTTATGTTGCACCATTACAGGCCACACTCACGGGAGAGCTCATTTGCTTATTATGTAAAAATTCTTCATTGGATTATGAAAATTTTAATCTTAATGCTAACAGAGTGATTTTTTTTAGAAAAAAGTAAATTTTCATCATGGATTCTTATGAAATCTTAAAAATATCTGTTAAGAGGATCATGTAATATTCATCCATTTACTCGTTTATCTGTGATGAGCTATGTTAACATTTTGAATGTAGCAATATTGCGTTTTTGAATAAGTCCCAATTAATCATCATTGATTAATATCACAAAGCTTGGCTTCCTTGTATTTTCTTACTGGACTTTTGCATCTATGTTCATGAGTGAGTCTGCCCAGTTGGCCTAATTTTCATATGTAAATGAATTGGAATGTGATTCTTTTTTCCTATCCTCTTAAAGTATTTGTGAAATACTAGAATTATTTGTTCTTTGAATGTCCGTTGTATTTACCTGTAAAACACTAATATCTTCTTTCTGATCTTTTCTTTCTGCTTAATTGACATCCATTTCCTTCCATTGTGGTCAAAGAATTTTGTCTTTTTGACAAACTATTCTTTGAAATTTGTTGGCCTGCTATTATTTTTTAATACATGTTGCACGAGTATTTGAAACGTGTGTGACTTCCTCAGCCACTGTGGGTAGCTGTCCGTGTGCATTTACTAGAGCAGCTTGTTAACTGTCTTGGGAAAGTGACGCCCTACTTTTGTCTCCTGACTCCATCGGTCACTACAAAACGTGCCTTTGAACATCCACGTGTGACGAAATCTGTCAGTTTGCTTTGTGGTTCTCTCTGTAGCCTGATGGAGTGTGTACTATAGATTCTGAAGTTGTTACTAGGTTTGAGCAAGTTTAGATTTACAATTAAGTTGCAACTTTAGTTTAAATTCAGGGTCTCCATCTGGTAGTTTTACTGTACGTAGTTGATAATATCATAGCTGCACTAGGATTTTTTTTTTTTTTTTTTTCTGTTTCCTGAAGACTCTTTCCCTTATTTTCTTTTTGGTCCTCTCTGTCCTTATGTCGTAAATGAAGGCATGGACAGCACACGGGGTTTTGCCCCGCTCATCTTTACCTTCACGTGGACGCGTTAGTCCTGTGACCCTCCCTGGCCCTCCCTCTGGGAGTCAACATGCGCCTGTTGAGCCACAGGCTTTCTTCCACGTGTCTCGACTTCCGCACTTTTCTCGTCACTGTCTTGTGCTACACCTGGGTGATTTCCTTGCGTCTCCTTCACCTTCACTAATTCTCTCTCCAGCTGTATTGACTCTGCTTGTTAACTGTCTTTCCAAGTCCAGTGTTTATATTTTTCACTTCTAGAATTTCATTTTGTTCTTTCAAGTCAATTGGTCAGTTTTGATAGTTCCTTCTCCCTGGTTGAGTTTTCAACATCATTTTTTAACTCTTTAAGTACATGAAACCCTTTGGTTTTCATCTGACGATTGTGCTGTGCCAGTCTTTTGGGGTCTGAGTCTATAGGGCCTATATTTTGTGACTGTTCCGCAGGTGATAATTTTTATTGTAACTCTAGGTTAGTTCTAAGTCACCATGCAGAAGTGTTTGACCGTCTGGATGAGAATTTCATTAAATGTGTCCCCCGGACAGGCGCTTTCACCTGCCTGACTCCCAGAGTCACCAGCCCCCAGAGGCCCCCAGAGTGGTGGGGGACACGCAGAGCCACCCGGCTCACCAGCTGCAGTGGAGGCCGCCATGTTCTTTTCAATCCAAGGCTTAGGAAGCAGAAAGCAGCCAATCGTGGCTAAGTCCCCTCAGGAAGACACAACCAGCTGGTGGAGAGGAGGCCCTGGGCTGAGCCACACCAGGCACTGCCGACCTTTGCCCTCATTCCTTCAGGAAGGTTCTCGGCCGTAACCTGGGAGGCACTGGTAGGTCCTGAGATCACAGGCATAGCCGGCAGGGCGTTCTCCCTGTAGGAAAGCCTCAATCCAGCATGGAGGGGGAGGAGGATAGAGGGGGAGGAGGGAGGGGAGGAGGGGAGGAGGAGGGGAGGAAGGGAAGGAGGGGGGTGAGGGAGAGGAGGGAGGGGAGGAGGATAAAGGGGGAGGGGGAGGAGGGAGGGGAGGGGAGGAGGAGGGAGGAGGAGGAGGGGAGGAGGAGGGGAGGAGGAGGAGGGGAGGAGGAGGAGGGGAGGAGGAGGAGGAGGGTGCTGTCCCTGGAAACCCAGCATTTCCAATTCCATCTCATTATGCTTCAGGTGATTTATGGGCTCTCGTTAAGTGCAGCAGTAATCGGATGGGCCTGAGTCATTACCAACAGAAGAAGCCACCAGTGATCCCACCAGACAGCAAGGGGCAGTTCAGGACACTGAGACTGATCCTTGGGGCCAGCCACCACTCTCTCTGGGGACAGCCTGGGCCCTGGGACACAGGAAGCAGGTGGCTTAGTTGGAGTTGGATGTCACTCGGGCTTAATAGCCTAACCAGGTGGGCAAAGCACAGGGTCCCCGAGGGATTTGAGAACCTGTGGCCACCTTGAGCAACAGCTTTGACCTTGACCTTGAGCCTCGGGGACACTTGTCCCTCGACACAGAGAAGAACCCCCTGCGGGCCAGCTGGGAAGACCACACCAGGTGGCGGTGCTGGGAAGGTGGCGGCCCTGATGCAGGCAGCAGGTGATGTGTGGCGGGCATCCGGGGACTGCAGGGCCCTGCTGTGTCTCCACGCCGCAGCTCTGTGGACGGTCACTGGGTCAGGACACAGCCTGAGGCCTGGACCTGGCGGAAAGGGGCCTACGCACAGGCCCCCTGGCTTGAGCAGCCTGACCAGGAAGATGCAGCCTGACAGCCCCCGGCCCCAGGCCGGGCCGCAGGTTAGTTAAGCCGTCTCTGTCCTCCATAAATCCTCCCGAGCCGCTCTCGGGCCCGTCAGACCCTCAATTGCCATTTAAGTGTTTTTCTGCACTAACTGCCTCCTGTTAAAGAGTCTGACATTTATGTGTCTAGACTCCGGCTGTTCTGATATTGATTTGGCCCAGATGATAATGGAGGAGCGTGCCCCTCCTGCTGTCCCTGGCAGCGGCACCCGCCTCCGTGGAGGGCCTGCTTTCCTGCACCCGCGGCGAACCCCCACAGGGCTCAGAGGGGTTGCACCCCACAAGTGGGGTCCGGGAGACTGTGGGCGCTGCCCAGTGAGGTCCCTGCCCTCGCTGGACTGCTTCTCTCTGGAGGCTGCAGATACTGAAGTCCTGGGGTGGGTGCGGGGCAGGTGGCACCGGGCAGCGGTGGAGCAGTGGGCTGTGTGCCGCCCGCTGAGCCGGCCAGGCCCTCACGTCTGTGCTCGGCCTGTGCTACACCCCTCAGAGGAGCGCCCTTCCTCCCTAGATCTTGCAAACTCCTACTCATCCCTCAAGACCCCAAACAGACGCCCCTTCCTAGAAGGTCTTCCACAGCTGTCCAGTGACAACGAGCAAATGAAGATGCCTAGGAGGCTCGGACCTGCCCGGAGAACCAGCCAGCACCTCCTGCCGGCACGCGAAGGAGAATCAGCAGGTGACCTGCCGAGGCCACCAGCAAGTCTGAAGTGACCCAGGCTTGGGAGGGGGCTCCAGAGTCCTGCCCAGCCCCCCCCCCCGCTGCACTGTGTGGGGCTCTGCCCAGCTTGCACCGGGCTGTGTGCAGACGCCCCGGGAGCTGCGGCTGCAGAGTGAAATCTCCAATCAATACTGCAGGGCGGGCAGCCGGGCCCGGGGGTCTCGGCCCGGGAGGGCAAGGGAAGCCCGGCTCCTGCTGCGCCTCCTCCCGTCTCTCCTCTCCTCCCGGAGGTCCCCTTTCCTCCTGTGCTTCCTCAAAATGAATTAAGACACATGAAGGTACAGGGACAGCTCCTACCCAGCTCCCACTCCCAGGTGCACAGGCTCCTGTCTCATCACTTCTTCTCGATGCTTGGAGAGGAAGGGAAGAGAAGGCAAAATCAGCAGGCCTCCGTCTGCCCGAGGCCGTGGCTAGTGCAAAGGTCCTGAGGCCACAGTTAGTGGGAAGGTCCTTTCTCCAGATGCCCTGCCCGTCTAGTCCACGTACGCAGTGCCTGTGGAGCCCTGTTCTTACACGTGCGTCTAAAAGTCACTGTGATCGTCCCCACCTCCACCTTGTCAAGCGTTCCCACCGTTAGGTGAGTGGGCTGGTCCCCGGGCTCTGCCCTGAGTAGAGGACGGCCACAGCCGGCTCCGGGAGGGTCTCAGTGTGAGTCCCAGGGCCCAGTGCTGAGGTCCGTCCCTGGATGTGGCCCAGTGGCCCCCCGGGGTGGCAGAGCCGAGGCGTCACCTGCCCGCCTCACTGCACTGCCGCCCCTCCCCGAGACCCTACCTGTGGCCAGTCTCCAGCCTCTTCCTCAGGGACGAGGCGCCGTCCGCTGTCCACGTGCCGCGTACCCTTCTCGTCTGGCCTTGGCTTTCACCTCTGCCGGACTCTGTGGTCAGCCCGTCCGTCCTCCAGGAGTGCTCTGCCCGGCCTGGCCTCGGTGTTCTAACTGTGGCCTCAGGACCTTTGCACTAGCCACGGCCTCGGGCCTGGCGCTGGCCTCCTGGAGCCTCCTCCTGGAGCCTCCTCCTGGAGCCTCCTCCTGGTTTCCTTTTCCACCATCCAGGCTGCCGCAGGCGTGGCCTCGCCGGACCCGGGCGTCTTTCTGTCCTGGCGGACCTCCCCGACCCACAAGGGTCGGTCTCGGACTCTGCAGCACTTAACCCGCCACGCCTCCCTCTGAGACTGTGGCTCCGGCTCCGGGGACCCAGTGCCCGTGCAGGGGCCTCTGCGTGCCCCACGCCAGGTGCCCGGCTTCCTGCTGGTCTGGGCGCAGCAGGCTTTCTGCCAAGGGGAGGCGTGTTCGGGTGCACTCCGCGGTGCCCTGGGGCGCTCCTGCATGGCCGTGGGCTCACGAGCCCTTGGATTTCGGGGGAGGAGGGGTGCCCGCGGGTGAACTCGGGCAGGGCAGGTCGCAAGGCTCCGGACTCTGCTTCTTCCCCACTTTTCCTCCCGCCTCCTTCTCATGGGACACTTGTGATTCCAGCTGTCCCTGGTATCTGGGGGGCAGAGGTTCCTGGACCCCAGAGCGAGCGAGTCCCAGGCGTGTGCCTGGTCCGTCTCGGCACGCACCTGCCCCTCCCAAAACTGCCTCACTCCGCGAGGCTCAGGACGCCGAGGGCGCGGCCTCGCGCTGCTGAGGGTGGGACGGGACTCCTGTGGACCTCTGAGGACACGCAGGCCCCCAGCCACCCAGCACCTGGGCCAGGGCCAAGACCCCAGTGACCGTACTCGGATATCCAGTGCTGGGGACACAGCCTGGGGAGGTGGCTGGGCCACGTGGCATGCCAGTGTCGCTGGGCACGTGGACTGAGCACGGTACTGGGGTCCTGGCATTGACTGGAGGGCCGAGGCCCCCTCTGCTCCCGGCCCGCAGGCTCTGGGCAACGCTGGTGCCTCTGGGTCCCCAGCCTGGAGAGCCGAGCCGCGGGCTGTGCCCTCTGGTGGGCAGCCTCCACCCCCGGCCCCGCCAGCGCGGACACCTGGCCATGCCTCCTGGGCGGCAGGAGGGGCGCCCGCCCCCGCGCTGCTCAGAGGCCGGGTCTGCGCGAGTCTCTCCCCGGCCTCGCGGCCCAGGCTGCGGAGTGGGGGCGCGAGTCTGCTTTCCATTTGGCAGGGCGGGGCAGGCCGCAGGCAGAGGGTCGTTCTGGTCAGTGGGCAGGAGGTATCCGCCCCACCGGCCAGCAGAAGGCTTTGATGTGTCCTGAGGGTGAGGAGGTGGCTCAGGGCGGGGTGCCGCGGGTCGGGACCAGCGTGGCCGCAGAGGGGAGTGGCGGCGGGCGGCCTCCCCCGCCCACTCGCAGCGCCTCTCACTGTCCCAGAAGGACGGGCCGGGCCTAGTCCCGAGGGTCCGTGTGTTGGGTCTCAGCACGTCCGGGGCCCGGCTCCCAGCCCGCACCCCTCCTCCTGTCTGCTCCCCGGGGAGTCGGGAGCAGCTGGGGCAGGCTGGTGCCCGGTCCCGGCCAGCACGCAGGCCCTCAGCTGGGCAGGCCAGGGCCGGGGCCATCTCTTCACCTGGTGGCAGCCTCCGCCTGTGGGGGACGGGTGTGGGGGACACTGGAGCGGGCAGCGTGGTGCACACGTGCTGCCGTGCCCCGCGGGCTGCACTCCGGGGTCTCTCTGTGCTGTGCACGAGGGCGGGGGTGAGTTGGGTGAGCCCCTTCCTCCTTAGGCCTTCCCAGGTCCTGGACCTGGTGGTGCCTCCGCGACACTCTAAGGGCTTCCCCGGCTTAGCACAGCGCCAGACGGCCCAGAAGAGGCTCCCCCGGCCCGCGGCCCCTGCACGTGCCCCTGCAGTCCCAGCCCGCTCTGTGGACGTGCCCCTGCAGTCCCAGCCCGCTCTGTGGACGTGCCCCTGCAGGCCCTGCCCGCTCTGTGGACGTGCCCCTGCAGGCCCTGCCCGCTCTGTGGACGTGCCCCTGCAGGCCCTGCCCGCTCTTGTGGACGTGGACGTGCCCCTGCAGGCCCCCTGCCCCCGCTCTGTGGACGTGCCCCTGCAGGCCCTGCCCGCTCTGTGGACGTGCCCCTGCCCTGCCCGCTCTGTGGACGTGCCCCTGCAGTCCCCCACACGCTCTGTGCGGTGCCCCTGCAGGCCCTGCCCGCTCTGTGGACGTGCCCCTGCAGGCCCTGCCCGCTCTGTGGACGTGCCCCTGCAGGCCCTGCCCGCACGTGCCCCTGCAGTCCTGCCCGCTCTGCAGGTGGACGTGCCCCTGCAGGCCAGGCTTTGGGAGCTCCCAGTGTGCCCCAGAGAGCGTCCTGCGCTGCCGCCTCTGGGCAGCCCTCCGGGAGCACCTGGCCCGGGTCAGAGTGTGCCCTCTGTCAGCACTGCCCGGTCCTGCCTGGTGGCTGCCCTGACCCCACTTAGCTGCCACCAGGCGCCCCCCCGCGTGGGGCACGACCTCCCCACACCCAGTGCAGTGTCTGAGGAAGGAGCTTGGGACGGGTCAGGTGGACGTCTGGAGAGGGCGGAGCCACGCAGCTCCGAAGGCCCTGGAGAGGTGGCCAGGGAGTGACCGCAGCTCGGCTGGCTCCTGCTTGGCCTTCATTGAGCCTGACCCTCGCCGGCTTCACAGACGAGGCCAGGACACAGAGCTGGGTGGCAGGCCAAGGGGGACGTCCCGCCGGAGTCCTGACCCCTGGCTACACTCGGAGAGGGCCAAGAGCCGGGCAAGGCCCACACAGTCACAAGTGGCCAGGGGTCCTCGAGGCACTCTGGGAAGTGAAGAGCGCAGGGTCACAGGCGGGGCCGACCAGAGCCCCTGTCCAGGACACCGTGGACTCCAGGCCCCACCCCCATGCCCCGCGGGCCCTCCCCTCCCCTGACGGTGGCAGGTGGGGCTCTGGAGCCAGCGGGCCGAGGCGGCCAGCGGCGGGCGGGGAGCTGACGCTGATGCGGTCAGGCAGCCGAGAGCAGCCGGGCCGCTTTCCGGCCTTTCTGAACAGAGCCCGCTCCGCGGCTCCCGCCCCCCAGACGCCAGCGCGGCCCGGCCTGTGTGCCCGCCCCGGCCCTTCCTCACACCTCGGGAGCAGGCCCCTGACCCGGGCGTGGAGGCGGTGGGCGCCTCGGGCTCTGTTTATCTTGCACATTAATTCTGGCGGCCTGGGCTGGCCCGGAGACCGCCTGACCCCTGACTCGGGGCGACAGGAGCGGGCGGTCTCCGCTCGGCTTCCGCCCCTCTCAGGGCAGCCTTGCTGCGCTGACCCGCGGCACCCGGCCTCTGCCTGCGCTGTGCTCCGTGGACGGCCACCACTCGTGGCCTGGCGGTGAGCAACCTGAGCAGAGGCCGGCGGGCCACAGGCCGGGACCCTCCTACCATCCTCACGTCCCCCAGGGCAGCCTTCCCGCTCACCACACGCACTGGTTCCCCAGGGGACTGCGCAGGCCCAGGGCAGCCCACGGAGCCCGGCCATCCCCAGACCACGGCCGCACCCGGCCCAGAGCCCGGGAGCAGGGAGCGCAGCTGTCCTCACGGGACCTCGGGGGCGTTCTGGGCCGGGGGATGAGGACGCCCGTGTCCGTGCACATGGGAGGTGTCGGCCCTCCCGCGTGAACGCTGGGACACGCGGGATGACCGTGCCCATCTCTGCAGGGGGTCTGGCCACCTCGCGTGCGCCCAGGGCTGCACTACGTGTGTGGCCACCCTTTCCTCTCGCGTCCTCCTCAGCTTGGTCCCTTCCCAGACCCCCATGACTGTGCTGCGTCATCGACGGCCCTGCAAGCTGCCTCAGAGCTTTGGGATCAGACGTGTCCTGGTGGGTGACTGAGTGTCCACCGTGAACCTGGAGTGGACGGAGGCGCCCGGAGGCGGGGCCCGGAGCCTTTGCTCAGGCGGCTCCTGCTGACGCAGCGATGGACCCGCGGTCCAGCCGGCCCACAGCCAGTGGCAGCTGCCGGGCTTTGAGGACGACCACTTCCTGGCCCTTCTGCGACTCGTCCAGTCCCCGGCCGCGTGGTAGAGGGAGAACCTGAGGTCCAGAGAGAGCCAACTCCCTGTGGGGACTGTCCCAAAGAGCTCAGGGCTCTGGGGTCAGACCAGCCTGCCGGAGCCCGAGTCCTGCTCCTGGCCCACAGGCCTCCCACAACACACGGAGCCGGCCGGGCCCAGCTCTGCAGGGGCAGGCCTCTGCCCCGTTGTTGCTTTGCCCTGGACGGTCAGGGCTGGAGGCCTCCGGCCCGTGGGTCACCTGAGCAGCAGAGGGGAAGGAAGCCAGCCCTCGGGGCCTGCGGCTGGGCTCTGAACTAGCCCAGCGCCCCGTGTCCTGAGCAGGCCGCAGTCAGGTCCACCTCGGGAGACTCGAGAGCCTAGCACATGGACGAGCATGGCCGCGTGCGGACCACCGCCGCGGGCCGAGCACCGAGCGCCCCTTCTGTCTGTGTCCCGCTCCACGCCTGTCGCTGCCGTGCCCATGGGGGGCTCCCCGCTGCGCCCAGCCGCCCCCGGGTGTGCCCCTCCGGCCGCCCCCCGCACCTGCCGGGGACTCCCCGCTCCAGGTCGGGGCGGAGGGGCAGCAGCTCAAGCCAGGGTGCCCGGCCACGGGCGGCCACCATCTCCGCTGTCCGGTCCCGGCCGTCCCTCCTGTGGGACCCTGGGCCCTGGTTGGGGCACACTTGCTGTGCTGAGCGTGGTCCTGGCAGGGTGGCGGCTGTCCTGCCCTGCCTCTCAACGCCCCCCACTCTAATGCCCAGAGGGCACAGCCCAGGTGGGGGCACAGCCCAGGTGGGGCACGTCTTCGGCTCCGCGGCGTGGCCAGGTCCCGCGGCGTGGCCGGGTCCCGCGTGGATCTGCTCAAGGAGCCGGCGCTTGGGGGACACAGATGCCCTCAGAGCCAGCTGGGGTGCAGGCTGGGGGCAGCCGGACAGATTCTCCCCAGCACGGGGCTGCCCCTGCCAGCCCTGCACGGAGTCCCCTCCCCGCGGACCCCTCGTCCCCTGACTAGCCGGCCGCCGCCCAGCAACAGCCCGTTTCCACGGATAAATCAATTTGTCTCCGCTGAGGGGAGAGAATCGCAGAGCAAACAGGTCAGGCCACCCCATCGCGCGGCGCTCGCGGCTCGGCGCGGGAGGGAGTTCTTCTCTCACTAAGTGGCCCCCGGGAGCGAGTGCTCCTGAGGAACAGCCCGGATCCGCCTCCCCGCGAGGCCCGCAGCCTCCTCTGCAGAAGCCACACAGGGCCGCCGTCACGTGGCAGCTCCGCAGCGGTTTCCCAGGGACGGTGCGTGGGGACCTGGCCGGAGCCCAGCCCCGCTGTCTGGGAGCCGGGCTGAGACGGAGGCGTCCGCGGGGCCGTGCTCCCGCCCAGTGCTCCCGCAGGCCCTGCCAGGCCCCCCAGCTGGTGGCTGCGGCCTTCCTTGGCCGTCCTGGGCTGGTGGTCCTACCCGTCCCACCTGCCTCTGCCACACTCTCTGCGTCCCTGTCCCTCCTCATGAGCACACCCAGTCATCCTGAACCCAGACGACCTGACTTTAATGACATCTGCGAAGACCCTATTTTCCAATGAGGTCACATTCACAGGCACCTGTGGCTGGGACTTCAACAGACATGTTTGGGACACAATGGCAGCCACGTGGTCCGACTATCAACGCGGGCCTCGTCAAGGAGGCCCAGCAAGCCCAGCACATTCCAAGGACAGAGACACCTTCTCACTTAGTCTCCCCAGGAGGCGTGTGACAGTGCCTGTCTCCTGCAGGCCAGGTGACCTGGTGGCAGGGACACAGGACATGCAGCCTAGCCGGGGGCGGGGGGGCCTTGCTCCAAGACCCTGGTCCCTACCGGCACCCTCGGCCGCCTCCGGGTGCGGCACGTTCCTCGGGGCAGGTCCCCGCCCTGCTCAGGCATGGCTGTCCCAGCTCACAGCGGGGACCTGAGGTCCAGCAGCTGGCCGTGGTGTGCAGGGAGGGGTGGCCAGGCTGCACGGTGGCCCCTCCCTGCTCTTCCTCTAGAGCACACTGCCCCAACACGCCAGCAGAGGGGCTGGGCGGGGACCTGGCTGTGCAGGGTGCAGGGGACCTGAAGACGCGCTGGGCAGAGACCCCTGCTGGCCACCACAGGCTGTGCAGCTGTGGCAGGTCTCCGCCAGTGACAGGAGGGATGGAGAGGCCAGGTCCTCCCAGGCCTCCTGTAGCTGCACCCCACAGCCTCCAAAGCCAGCAGCGGCAGGAAACTCCACTCTGCCCCCTCCAGAACAGGACACCAGAGCCTCCTGGGGACGAGGGTCACGGGGACAGTGGCCGGTTAAGAGCTCCAGGAGGGAACGTGCCCCACACCACGCAGCAGATGGAGCTGCCCCTGAGCCATGCCCGTTCCCTGCTGGACAGAGAGAGGCCGGGCCTCACTCAGCCCACGCGACGGCCGGAAGAACGGTTTCACATTGTCCCCATTTCCCGCCTGAGTGAGGCGGAGCCTGAGCCAGCGCGGGGACACTAGCCCTGGCCTCTCCTCAGTTCCTGCCTTGCTCTCGGGGAGCTGGCTGAGCTGGGCCGGGGCGCTCACACAGCCTGCCGCAGCCGGCACAGCCACCCTGGGACCCTCCCCAGAAGTGCCAGGGTCCTCGGGAGCCGCACCTGCTCCCGTTAAGGTGACTGGAGGACAGCCACGCCCGTGCGGAGGACCGGTCGGGTGGCCCACCTGTGGGGGGTCTGCTCCCAGCAGAGTCCTCAGGAGGAGGGGGACCCCAAGTGCAGCCCAAGGCGGTGGAGAGTGAGAGGGCAGGGCCGCGGGCCGCCTGGGCGCACGGGGGCACACGCCGCAGAACAGGCCTGCGTCCTCGCGAGGGCTCGCCCTCCCGGCCTGCGGCCTGGCGTCGGTGCAGGGCGGTGGCTGGGGGCTGGAGGGCGGTGACCAGCCGGGTTGTGGACCTCACGCTGAACTTGCACTCGAGCCTCGTCCTTGTCCCGGGAGGTTGTAATCTGCTGCCTCCCACGGCCGGTCCCCTCCAGGGGTGCGTCTTTCTACTGCCACGAGGCCAGGGTCCCCGCAGGAGGGGCGGTTCCTCCAGGTGCCTGCGGTCATCTCCCTGCGTTTCTGCTGGGCAAGCTGCGGGCAAGCTGCGGGCCTGGGCACTCCTGCACCTGTGTCCGAGGGGTGCGTGGGCACGTCTCCTGGGGCCGGGGCTCCCGCTGCGCCGCTAGCGCTGTCTCCTAAGTGCCCAGGAGCGGATGCCACCCTTCAAGAGTGCCAGAGGCCTGAGAAGTGCCCGCCGAGGGCTGAGGGACCGTGGAGCGGCTCCCCCAGGGCCCGGAGCCGTGAGCGTGTGCGTGGCACGTGTGGGCACACCTGGGCACGTGTGCCAGCGTGCGAGGCTTCACCACCGGGCTCCAGGTGGCCTGTGGAGTGACATGGAGACAGGCTCCTGCGGCCAGGTGGGACGCGTCATGAGGCCACCCCACGCGACACGCCTCGGGTGACAGGAGCTTCGTGACGGCGGGGTCCTAGGGTCATGCTTGAGCAGTGGACGCGGACGCTGACCTGCGGGGGAGGCTGGGAGAACCGGCCAGGAGGGTCCCTGAGCCCCGGCACAGAGGCCTGAAGAGAGAAAGGACAGCCCCAGGGGCGACCTGGGCAGCAGGAGGGCCGGGCGGCGCCAGGGCAGCGGGCACCCGGGCACGGAGGGGAGAGGGGTCGACGTGGGGGCCTGCAGGTACGGGCCAGCCGGCTTGGCTCCCTCGGCAGCGAGGAGCCCGTGGGCTGGGGACAAGCCAGGAAGGGCAGGGGGCCGGTGGGGCTGGGAGGCCAGCTGCTCGCTGAGCCCCTGCAGGCTCTTGCTGGCGGGGCTGGGCAGGGCAGGCGGGACCCTAGTGCCCAGTACCCAGGCCGGGCCTCAGGGTCATGCCAGCCCCCAAGGCCTGGAGGGACAAGCCAGGAGCTGCCTTGGGGCAGAGAGCACCCTGCTCTGAGGAGCAGGTCCCCACCCGGTTCCTGGGCAGCGGGGGGCCCTCCGTGCACGGGGTGGGCCCTGGGCAAGGGAGCGAGGCCCACAGGACGGCCCGCTCACTGTGCCAGGGTGGGGGGTTCCTCCGCTCCCCGGGGGGGGGGGTGTGTGTCTGCCTCCTGCCGCCACCCACGAAGCAGAGGCTGGCGCTGAGGCCCCGCGGCAACGAGCAGGGGCGCAGACGCCAGCGGGGCTCCTGCGCCCTCCGCGGCCTGCTGCCCTGTGCCTGCTCTGGCTGTGACAGCTGAGAAGCAGTGACCGGCAGCACCACCTCCTCCATGCTCCAGGAAGGCGTGACCCCGACGCTCTGGGAGGGGACGCCGCCGCCTGCCTTTGCCTCCTCCTTGCTCTTCTGTCTCGTGCCGGCCACATCTGTGGGATCAGCTCTGAGTAGGTGACGTCTGCCCGGAGCAAAGGACTCTGCCCTGGGTCCTGAGGAAGGTCCGGGTCTCAGAGGACCCAGATCTCAGCCCATTTCCACCAGGAAAGCAGACCTGGCAGCCGACAGACACCGCCTGAGCTCCCGGCTCCCGGGGCCGCCCTCTGCCCTCGTGCAGAGCGCCCACTCCGGAGGCAGACGCCGTGGTCAGCTCTGGCGTGGCGGCCAGTCCTGTACCCACAATCCTGTTGGTCGTGAGCCCACCACATTGCCAAGCAGGACCATGGCGCTCAGCGGCCTGCCTGGAGGGCGGCAGAGGGCAGCCATGGCGAGGCCTGGCCCGGCAGCTGGCAGCTGGCTCTCCCCTGCTCCGCAGGGCCACGGCCTGGCCACCACACCACATTGGTGAAACGTCACGGTTCTGTTCAGCTGAGAGAGGTGCGGACCGGCCAAAACAGGCTCTGGTTCTCCTTATTGAATTCAGTGATATTGGATTTATGGAACTCACATTTCTGATGACAAAAAATTATCTGGGGGACAAATAAAGACGGACGAAGCTCCAAGCCAGCTCAGGAGGTAATTTCGGCCACTAATCCCCCTTACGGGCGGCTTATCGCGTCCTGGGGCGGTATCATCCGCAGGGCTGGGGTATAACGTGCCTTTCTGGATCTTTCTTAAGCTAACATTAGTGAATTGTGTATAAATCTAATCTTGGCTAAAAGGTAAAGATAGTCCACAGGCAAAGGGCCAGGCCACCTCACACGCAGCGCCACGTCCAATCAGACACGAGCCGGGAGGAGAAAACGCGGCTCTCCCGACTAATCAATTACATTTGGGTAATTGATCGTATATCAGTATTGATGAAAGCCCGTAATATGTGAGTTAGAAGGGAGTGGGTTCGCACAGATTAGATTGTATACGAGAATGGAAGGGGAAAATGAGTCTCATAAAATCATCTGAGTGGTTTATGGTTTAATGCCTGGGCGGCCACGAGGCTGGCCCCAATGGCTTCTCTCCTCTCCCTGCGCACTGTCCGCCCGGGGAGAGGGGGACCAGACGGCTGGCAGAGAGGGGTGGTAAGGCCACAGAGTCGCCCGCGTCTGGAAGAAGGACTGTCAGAGGGAAAGACAGAGAGGGTTCGGCCAGGTCCCCGCAGAGGGAGGCTTGCAGTGGACAGTTTTAAGAAGACAGGGACACAGGGAAGGACCCATTTCCGTCCCTCAATGAGACTCACCCCCAGCAATGGGTTCCCTGCAAGGGCTACCACCCCTCCCCGAAGGCCACGCAGACAGGGACCCACCGGTCAGGGCGGAGGCCCAGTCCCCAGGCGGCCTTCGGAGCTGTGCCAAGAGTCCAGGATCCTGCAGATCCCAAGCCGGTGCCGAGGATGGGGCTGGGAGAGTGGGGCGCTCCTGCTCAGGACCAGCTCCTGGCCAGGGCCTGTGGCTCACTGGCCGGCACTTCCAGGGGCGACCCCACCCTCTCCTTCCCTCCCTCTCAGAAAACAGCTCCCCCTTCACAAGAGAACAGCCGGGCCTGCAGCCCCCGCCTCGCCCGCCCAGCGAGCCCTGGCTTGGGATTGCACCAGCCTCCCCCGCTGGACGGCAGCCGCCTAGGGAGGCAGGACGGAAGAGCCTGGCCAGCCGCACCTCCCTCGCTCCCTCCGCCACCCTCACCCAGGCAGGTGTCTCTGATGGCCACACTACCACCATCAAGGCCTGTTGCTCATTCATTCCTTCATCACCCAACGAGCCTCAGCAGCTGGTCAGCTCCCTGAGAGGACCCAGGGTGCAGAGCCACCAGATGGACACCAGCCACCCCCACCCAGGGAGCTCACAGGTCAACCAGGACCACAGAGGGCGGGAGCCCCCTCAGCCAGGTGAGGCCCAAGGACCGCCCCGCTGCCCACCCAGTCTGCCCTGCAAAGTCCCTCTGCCTCCTGTCCCTCAGCACGGCGCCTGGCCTCACTGTCCGCCCTGCCGCCGTCCTCGTCTCCTCCAAGGCGCCGTCCCTGATCCTCTCACCCCACGGAGGTGGATCCGGGAGCACAAGATCGCCACTGAACCATCTCTAGAGTGGAGAGGTCGTCAGGGCTCCTGCTTGGCAGGGACGCCACCTGCTCACTGGTCCTACAGCACGGTCACCACCCACCTGCAGCCATCCTGCCGTCTCCTGGGCCACTGCTTTCTGTGGCATTGGCCTGGTCACCTACCTACTTCTCCTGAGGTCGATTTTTCCCATCTGTGTTGACATCTGAATACACCTTACAGATTTAATTCATATTTTCCTAAGAAGCCCTTTCTTTTTCTCTAGGTCTTTAACTTTACTTATAGATTATATAAAGTGGAATAGTTAGATGAAGTTTCCTTTTAAAAATAGTTTAATTCTCTTCCAATTTTCTAGTTTCATCACTTTTTACATTTTTAAAAATTTTTTTTCTAGTTGTTGATGGACCTTTATTTTATTTATTTATATGTGGTGCTTAGAATCGAACCCAGGGCCTCACACACGCTAAGGCAAGTGCTCTGCCACTGAGCCACAACCCTAGCCCACTTTTTTCATTCGTTACTGGGTCTTGTTTGCTCTTTATTTCTTTATCAGGTTTACGAGACACTGGTCTATCTGGTGAGTCTTTTTAAAAAAATCAGCTCTGGGGCTTATTAATACTACCTATGGTGTCAGTGACTCTGCTTTCTGTTTATCTTCTACCTCTGTCGTTTTCATTTGTTAGTCAGTTTTCCATCACTGTGACAACATACCTGAGAGAAGCAACTTAAAAGGAAAAGGATTCATTAATGGTCTCAGACATTTCAGTGCATGGTGTTTGGCCCCAGCACGATGGGCCTGTGGTGAGGCAGGACGTATGGCAGAGGGCCCATGGCAGAGCAGGGCTGCTCGTGCAGCTGAGTAGCAGAGGGAGAGGGAGAGGGAGAGAGAAGACTAGTCCCTAAGGGCACATCCCCAAGGACCTCCACCACCTCCCAGTGGTTCATTCAGCTGTGACTGCATCAAATGGATTGGTGAGGTCCTGTCACTCACTTCCCATGAGCCCCACCCCTGGACACTGGGACGAAGTCCTCAACACAGGAGCTTTGGGGGAACGTTCCAGATCCAACCCATAAGGACCTCTTTTCAAAAACCCTTTCCTAGGGCGACTGATCAAGTGCTTGGTCTCGCCTTTCTTGCTCAACAACGAGTGTATTTAAGGTTTTCTGTGTCCCTTTGAACATGCTCTCAGATCAGCCTCTGAAGTCAGCTGCCATTCTTCAATACCCAGGGACGTCGCAAAGTCCCTCTCACAGTAAGAGCGCCCTGGGTTTTAATGGGTGCATTCCCACCCAGAGAAAAAGCCACACCTCCCAGCATGCCTTGAACCAGGCGTGGCCATGTGACCCTCCTGACCAATGGGGAGCGAGCAGCAGTGCTGGGAGGAGCCTGTTGGAGACAGGTGTGGGGCTAGCCCAAGGACCTTGGGAGGGCCCACCTGGGATCACCGCGTAGCAGGGCTGGGACCTGGGCCCTCGCAGGGCGTCCTGCTGCTGACACACACGGTCCACACAGCGTCCAGCACGCGCAGCTGCGCTCAGCCTCTTCTCCAAGACTGAGATGGACATTTATGAGCGTTTCTTACTTTCCAGGGGGCGCGGGGATTTGACAAGAGGAAGGGAGAACTTAGGATTTCTAATTTTTCTAGAATATGATGAGTAAATTTTTAAATTTTTCTTAAGGTTTTCTTTGTAACTGAGTACATTACCCATTTTTTAAACTGCTACATGGGTTTTGGGTCTTTGAAAAAAATATATCATCTACTTCAAGTAGGAGATGTTTTGTAAATGTATTAAATTGAATTTGCAGACATGTGGTTCAGCTTCTCTAAACCCTGCTTGATTCTTTGGCATCTACCAAATTGGTCTGACTCCGAGAGCAGGACTTGCCGTCCCCACTGGGGCCCTGCTGTCATGAAGTTCTCTTTGGATTTTTAGTGACTTGGCTTCATAGCTGAGTGGTGTGGAATGCAGATTCATTGTGTTATTGCATTCACACATTGTTCTTTGCAGGAGCCCTGTTTGGGGATTGGCTTGAATTGCAGTTGACTATGAGCCGTGGAGATTTGGCCATTGTCGCCACCCGTAGTCTCACGAGACTTGTTGCGGGATCTCGAGTGACTTGGCTGAAATTGCTGATCGGGTCAGCGCCATTTTAGTGGTGTGTTTGGCGTGTGTTAGTTGTTGTTAGAACCAGAGAGAAAAGTTATCAGAATAAAAAGCTGTTTGTCTCCAGTTTGCTTCTGAAGTTCTTCCCGCGGCTCCGTTGCTCCAAGCGCTTCAGGCGGCAACAGTTCTTGTCATTGTTCTCAATTTCCTGTCCACTGAGCGCCTGGACCTTGTTCCTACCTCTGGTGCTGACCACGGGCCCTCCGACCGCCTGCGTACATGGGTGGCGTCTCTCGACACCTCTGCATTTTCAAGTGTTGTCACCTGTCTGTAGCACCCTTCTTTAAAACACTTACACCTTTTACAAAATGCAACCTGGTGGTCTTCTCGCCGGGAGCACAGCTCACCCCATCTGCTTGCGGGGCGTCCGCCAGTACCTTGACCACTTCTCCTTGCTGATCCTGGGTGTGGGGGCTCCAGGGCAGAGCCCCTTCCTCTGAGTGCTCTGTGGACACCAGCCCCTCGCCTCTGAGCTGTCGATGACAGCTGGCACACCGGGGCCATAGACGCTCCCACGTCTGATGAGCGCCTCCAGAGGCCCACGAGTTGCCGGCGTAGACACGGGAGGTCTGCTGGGAGCAGGGTCTGCCGGGAGGTCCTCGGGCCCTAGGGTGTGCCCTCCGGAGAGAGCCTGGGACCTGTGTGCTCCTCTCTCTGCTTCCTGGTGAGAGATGTGGCACTGTGATCAGTGTGCCTGCCACGGCCTCTTGCCCTCACCAGAGGCCAAGCCCGTGCACCCACTTGGTCTTGACCCTCTGACACAGTGGGCCCCATACACCTCTTGTCTTTACAACGTCACTGTGCTCCAGTCACACAATGCCGGCCAGCACAGACACCGAGAAAGGTCTTTCCTTCAAGCTTGGGAATCTCGGCGCCTTCCCGCACAGCCCCCGCAGGCCCCCATCCCCGGGCTGCTCCTCCTCTTCCTCCCTCTCCCCGTCCTTTGCCATGGCTGCTGCTTCCTCCGCGTCTCCTCCCTCGCAGTTCTCACGACAGACCCAGGCCCTGCATTCTGAGTCCTTCTTGCCCCTGGTCCTGCCCACACACACTCACACCCCGGGGCCGGGGCTCCCCTCTGGTTCAGCCAACACATCAGGATTGTCAGTTCCAGCAACTTTTCCTGCCGCTCTTTGACGCCTGTGTCCATCTCCCGGCTCCCTCTCCTGGGGCCGTGCCCTGGGTGTCTCGGCCTGCACTTCCTCCAGGAGTTAGAGCAGCTCCTGAGGGGCTGTGGGTCTTGGCTGCCATTGCAGCGTGGTCTTCCCACTGCCAGGATGAGGGAAAGCTAGCATTTGAGCCTATGTCCCCAGTGGGCCACCTTCCAGAGCAGGAGCAGCTCCAAAGCCAGCAGCAGTGCACTCCCGCTGGTCTGGGCCTGCGGGTGCTTCTGTTGGTGTCGCGCTGAGGAGGCTATGTGTGCGTCCTGACCACAAGCGTGCGCTCCTGCCTGCCTCGGAAACCAGGGCTCGTGGGGCAGGAGAGAGGCGGGACTGGAATCAGAGTATTTGTGTGTGCATTTTCCCTTTAAAGAGATGTGTCATTTTCAGGCCAGGTGTGGTGGCATGGGCCTGTGGTTCCAGTGGCTCGGGAGGCTGAGGCAGGAGGATCACAAGTTCAAGGCCAGCCTCAGCAATTTAGGGAGGCCCTAAGCAACTCAGCAAGACCCTGTCTCTAAATAAAAAATAAAACGAGCTGGGGATGCGGCTCAGGGGTTAAGCACCCTGGGTTCAGCCCCTGATACCAAAAGAGAAAAGAAATGTCATCTGCAGCTCTGCCCACCACAGGCCTGGCAGTGGAGGTGTCCCTAAAGCAGCCAGGAGCCCAGAGCACACGGGCTGTCCTCCAGACAGAAACCAGGGGCCGGGACGACGGGGCAGAGGAGGGGCTGGGACGTGGGCCCGTGGGTGCTAAGGACGAAAGCAGGGACAGCTGAGGTCCCAGAGCACAGGGGCCACCAAAGGGCCTCCCGCTGCGGAGAGCCTGACACGCCCTCACCATGCCCAACCTGCCTCAGTGCTTGCCACAGCAATGGCACAGCCCCGCCCACAGCCCTGGCACAGCCCCACCCACAGCCACGCCCACAGCCCTGGCACAGCCCCACCCACAGCCCTGGCACAGCCCCGCCCACAGCCCCGCCCACAGCCGTCTGCCCCACTGCCTGTCCTGTCCCCACCCCCGGCCAGCCTCAGTCCCTGACTTGAACTGGAGACTCCGCTGATCATGTCCACCTCAAACTCCTGGCCCGACAGTGTGAGCGGGCAGGGCAGGGCTGCAGGTGCCCTGTGCCCGTGTCTGCCAGAGGGCTGGGCTGCCAGCGCAGGCTCCGAGGCCCTGGGCAGGCAGGTGGGCCTCTCTGCTGCACCCACGTCGCAAGGCAGGGATTGGGGTCCCTGCCCCCTGACTGGAGGGATGCTGGAGGACCTCTGCACAGCGCCCCCCACAGGAGGGCCAAATGAGTGCCCACCTGGGCAGCACCAGATGCCCAGGCCAACAGCACGGGGCCCCGGGGGTGGAAGAGGCCCACTGGACGCGCCAGGTCACCCCTAGGGGCACGTGTGCTGCGCTCTGCAAGCCGGGAGCCGCTGTGACTCGAGGCCACCAGAGCCCTGCCCTGACCCTCCCCACAGGCCATCACCCAGGGCCAGCGTGCCCCTGCTCCTCTGGGCATGGCCGTGTACCTGAAGCCCCTGCACAGAGTACAGGCTGCCAGGGCCACGGGACGATGCCACCGGCGCTGGTGGGAGTCAGGCTGAGCACCGTTTCCTGTGCGGTCACCTCGCCTAGGCTGGGACTGAGCATCTAGGGGTCAGTGACATGGCCAAGAGCAGGCGAGGGGCCCTGCGGGCAGAGGGACGGGACTCTGCCCCTCAGTTACGTGAGGTCTGAACCCCCAGACCGCACGGCGTCCCCTGGCGTGGGATGACCAGACCACAATGAGGTCACAGCATCAGGAGGGCTCGAGGAGATCAGGACCCAGAGACTCAAACAGAGGACACGTGAGAAGGTGGCCCCGAGCCAAGGAGAGGTCTCAGGAGGAACCCGCCTGCCCGGGGCTGGAGTCCGGCCTCCGCTCCCAGGGCCATGAGACAGCAAGTCTCCGCTGTTCCAGGCCCGGCCGTGGGACTCTGTCACGCAGCCCAGCGGACTGGGGCACCTTCCTTGCCATGCTCTGACGAAGGTACATGGCTCCCGCCGGGTGGAGCCCAGGGCTGACCCTGATGCCAGAGGTGGGCCACGTGCCCACGGGGAACACAGGGAGTGTCCCTGACCCATGCTGGTGGCCTAATGAGCGAGAGATGGAAGAAGCCCCGTCCTGCTGCGGTCAGGCCCCACGAAGCCCGTGAGCCTCCACACGGGGCCCTCTTGGGCGGTGCTGCAGGGCCCCCGCTATGGCCAGCTCTCCCGCCCGGGGGCCTCCTCTGCCCAGCCCGACTCCCCCGTCCAGGCCCATCTTTCTCCTCCGTACTCCAAGATGCCCAGCCTTCGGTGGCAGGACGCAGAGCGCAGCTCCTGCCCCACCCCGCCCCGCCCTGCCTCGGTTTCCCCACCTGTGAAGCCAGTTTGTGCCTACGTGGTCTGGGAAAGGCCAGCACCCAGTGGGCCCAGCAAAGGTGGGGTCAGTCCCAGCCCTGCTGCTGGGCACTCACGGGCAGGAGGAGCCCCGCCGAGGTCCAGCCCAGGGACCAGGCTGCGACCCCCTCAGCAGGGCCAGGCCCATCCCTCCCTGGACGGGCCACTGCACAGTCTGTCCTTGTGTAGACGGTGAACACAACCCTTTAATGGAGGCGCAGACAACAGTGAGAGCCCGGGTGGTGTGGTGGGTGCCTAGTACTTGAGCAGCCAGCGCGGCCTGTGCGGGCTCAGGGACGCGAAGTAGGACCACCACCAGGGCTTGCCCCCGCCCGCCGAGGGCTGCCTGCGTGCCCCGGGGGGCTCGAGGGGGGGCTGCGCGGGCTCGTCCTGCAGGCCGGCCCCGCCCGGCGGGTCCTGAGACGCGGGCGCAGTCCTCTGAACTTCACGGAAGAGCCGCTTGGGCTCTGTGCCCAGAGGCTGGAGGATGAAGTCCACGCGGCCGGCCCTCCTCATCCGGAGGGGGATGGTGACTCTCTTCATGACCTTGGAGTAGCCGGGCGCTTGGGCGATGACGATGTGGGAGCCCGGGGGCAGCAGTCGCCAGTAGTCACCGTCTGGGGCTTCAGAGAGAGTGAGGAGGACTCACCAGGCTGCAGCATGAGGCCGGCGGGGCCAGGGGGGCTGGTCAGCATGCGGCAGGGCACGCGGACCCCACATCTGCTCTTGCTTCCGCTTCTGCTGGGCACGTCCTTCCCACCTCTCCTGTTGAGCTCCTATTCAACCCTCAAAGCCCCGCTGTGCTGTCCACTGAAGGCTTCACGGGCCACCCCGCCCACACCCACAAACACGCCGCGACACGCGCCAGTGGGCTGGACTGGTGGTCAGCTGTGAAGCCCTGAGACTGTGGGAGCCCTCGCTGGCCTGAGGGTGGATGGAGAGCCCTGCCCACCGGCAGCAGGACGAGGTCCCAGGTGGAGGGGGGGCGGGGGTGGGCCGGGGACAGGGCCAGGGGCTTACCCGTGGTGACATCATGGCGGATGCCCTTGACCAAGATCCGGGCGTTCTTGACTGGCTTGCCGAATTTGTCCATCACCACGCCTTTGATGCCCCGGTGCACCTGGGCGGGGGCGATGGCGGCTCATGCCCCCGGGAAGCCCAGGCAGCAGCTGCCAGCCCTGCCAGCCCCCTGGGCCTGGGGTCTCGGGGAGCCGCCCTGACGCCCGCTCTGCCCGCCCTGTTGTGTGGCCAGGAGGAGCCCCCCCCCACCCCGGGGAGACGAGGTGACCGGAACCCACCCTGGGGGCTCCTGCCTTGCGTGACCCTGCAGTCCCTGGGCTCCGCCTCCGCCTCCTGCGCTGGGGACGAGTGAGCTGCCCCCCCCCCTCGTGTCGCTGGAGGACGGGACCCAGGACAGTGCAGGATGCGGCGTGGCCCTGCGTGTGAACGGGTCCCAGCCAGGCCTGCTCCTGTGACGTCCACTGCCACCACCCAGGGCTCTCGGCCTGGGAAGCCACGAGCTTCCCCAGGCCTGTCCCCACTGTAGGAAGGGCGCGTGAAGCCGGAGCCGCGGCAGGGCAGGCCTGCAGTGTGCCCGCGCCGTGCCAGGAGGGGCAGGTGTGGGGACTCCAGGGCCGTGGCCATCAGAACGGCCCTCGGCCTGGGCAGCGCCTACGACTCCCGACCCCCTTCACCCTCAGTGGCCTCGGCCGGGCCTGAGACACAGCCGCATCCCCACGCGGATGTCCCACGGCCCCACGGCCGACGCTCGGCCAGGTCCTGCTGGGAGAAGATCCGGGACCGGAGGGCGTGTGGGTCCTGGGCGGTCTCCCCTCCTGCCTGCCCCCGTGGGGCTGGCCACCTCCACCCACTCGGCCCGTGCCCCGTGTGGACGTGGTGTCCACGCTCGCAGCCCCGCAGAGCCGGACAGGGACGACCCACAGGCTCGCTCAGGGGTTGGGAGGTAGGAAGCCAGGTCCCCGGGTGGGAGGTGGTGGGGACGAGGGGGCTGCCGGAGAGGCCACCAGGCCAACAGCTCCTCCGGGATCGCGGGGTGCACGGGCGCCCCACCAGGCTCCTGGCTCAGCCCGAGCTTCCGGTGCCCCTGCTCTCAGCCCCGCCAGCTCCCGAGCTGCTGTGCCGCCCAGACCGCCACCCTCCGCCTCAGCCCTCCCTCAGCAGCCGCTGGCCTCCGGACAGGTCGCTCTCCTCCTGCAGGAAGCCCTCCCTGACCGCCAGCCACACGGGGCTCCTCGGGTCCCACAGCCCTGGGCTTCCGGTCTCCTGGGCCTGGCCTCACCGAGACGTTTCTTCTGCCTCCGGCCCCTGCCCCCCGCCCAGGGGAGAACAGGGCCGGGCAGTAGGGGCCCCAGGAGTGGCCACCATGCACTGGGCCCAGCCTTCTCTCCCGTGGTGCTCTCCAGCAGAGAGGAAGAGCCGCCTGCTGCCCCCACGGCGGGCGCTGCAGACTCCCCGAGGCCTGCCCAGGATCACATGGAAACAGCCTCAATTGGCCTCGACAGACTCGATCCTTATCAGAAGCCTGCGCCGGCTTTCCCGGGGGGGTCCGTCTCGGGAGCAGCCGAGGGCCGGCCGGCCGCGCCACGCGCCACTAAATCTTCATATCCCAAGACTTCAAGTGCAATATCCACGGAGCAATCGCAGCTGCTCTGAGACTCCTTAAAGCTCATTTCCCTCAGACAGACGTCGAGCAGAACGAGCACCCTGGGCCTTATCTCGGCAGGAGGCAGCCCCGCAGCAGCCGGTGCGGCCGTCAGAGAGGACCTGAGCGGGCGCCACGCCCAGCGGTCATCTGGAGCCGGCTCCGTCCGTCCTCTGCCCCGGTGCTCCTGCTCCCCTCTCACCTGGAGGGGGCTCCCGATCTTTCCAAGGGAGGGGGCTGTGGACAACTGGAGTTTGGGACAGACGGACCTCGGCCTGAGCGCCAGGCTGTTGCTGGGCCGCACTGGACCCTCCGTCTCCTCCGCTGGACGTCTCTAGCCCCGGGGCCAGGGCAGCACCACGCCTCGCGCAGGCCCACCTGTAAGTGGGCGGCCCCTCCCCCGCTGGCGCTGTGGGCGCGACTGCGCTGCCCTGCACTCCCCGGCCCTTCCTCGCTGGGCCACCGTGGGATGCGGGTGGTTCCTGCACATCTTGAGGACTCCACCAACCCAGGACCCCTGTCGTCTTCCCTGTGGCCTCCGAGGTCCCCTAGAATCCCGCAGCGCCTCGTCCAGGCTGCCCTGGGCAAGGCGGTGGGCACTGGGCACCTCGGCCGCTAGGCTGTTTGGGCAAGGCCTTGGCTCTCTGGGTCCAGTAGAGGTCACCCCCACTCACCACCCACCTACCTGTGTCCAGGTGGCCTCAGCTCTGGCAGTGGCTACGCCCCAGGCAGGCCACCTTTGAACCCAACCTCTGACCGTCCATCCCAGCCTGTGCTGCTCACGCAGGCCATGTGGACACTGCCCCTCCCGGCCGTCACCTGGAGCCCTGCCCCATTCCCACAGCCAGGACCCTCGCTCCAGCCATAGGACCCCGTGAGCCCCCAGCACCCGGGAGCTCCACGTGGCCCCCTCTGCTGAGCCCTCCTCTTGTTCCCTGATCTCTCCTTCTTCAAGACGGAGCCGTCAGCCAGGAGTGGTGGCGCACACCTGTAATCCCAGCACTTGGGAGGCTGAGGCAGGAGGATCATGAGTTCAAAGCCAGCCTCAGCCATGGCGAGGCACTTAGCAACTCAGTGAGACCCTGTCTCTAATAAAACACAAAAAAAGGGCTGGGGATGTGGCCCAGTGGTCGAGTGCCCCTGAGTTCAATCCCGGACCAAAAAAAAAGACAGAGCCATCAGCCGCCTCCTCCAGGAAGCTCCCCTGGCCTCCAAGGCTGGGTCAGTGCCTCCCTGGGCTGCCTGGCTCCTGTGCCTCCTCTATGGGGAGACCCTTGCTCAGGGGGAGTCTGACTATGTCCCCTGCTGTCCCCAGCACCCCCAGTACACGTGGAGGAGAGAGGCTGGAGAGCCCGGGTCGTGAGTGAGTGGAGACGGGCCATGGGGGGCCTGGCCCCGGGCAGGCCTGTCCCGCGCTCACCATCTCCAGGGTCGTGAGTGAGTGGAGACGGGCCATGGGGGGCCTGGCCCCGGGCAGGCCTGTCCCCGCGCTCACCATCTCCAGGGTCGTGAGTGAGTGGAGACGGGCCATGGGGGGCTGGCCCGGGCAGGCCTGTCCCGCGCTCACCATCTCCAGGGTCGTGAGTGAGTGGAGACGGGCCATGGGGGCCTGGCCCGGGCAGGCCTGTCCCGCGCTCACCATCTCCAGGGTCGTGAGTGAGTGGAGACGGGCCATGGGGGGCCTGGCCCCGGGCAGGCCTGTCCCGCGCTCACCATCTCCAGGGTCGTGAGTGAGTGGAGACGGGCCATGGGGGCCTGGCCCGGGCAGGCCTGTCCCGCGCTCACCATCTCCAGGGTCGTGAGTGAGTGGAGACGGGCCATGGGGGCCTGGCCCGGGCAGGCCTGTCCCGCGCTCACCATCTCCAGGGTCGTGAGTGAGTGGAGACGGGCCATGGGGGCCTGGCCCGGGCAGGCCTGTCCCGCGCTCACCATCTCCAGGAAGCTCAGCAGCGGCTCCTTGTTGTGCTGCCAGATCCCGTAGAGGGCCTCCTCGGGGGGGGGGAACTTCACGCAGCCCAGCTCCACCGTGACCTCGAAGCAGTTGCTGTGCAGGTAGTTGAAGTCGGACATGCCTGCACAGGGCAGGGCCGTCAGGGGCAGGCACTGGGCTCTCCCCGCCTCGCAGAGGGGCAGTGAGGCTCGGGGCACGGAAGGGTCTCCGCCAGGACCAAGAGCAGGACTTGGAACCGGACAGGTCAGTGGACAGCCCACGGGCTCCCACGTCCTCCGCCGTCTGCGCTGATTCTCCAGGAGAAGGCAGGCCCGGGGCCACTCGGGCCCTGCGCCCAGCTCCAGCCTGCCCTGGCCTCGGGGCCCCAGGAGTCTGACAAGGACAATTATGTCCATTTACCTGGACGCTGGCCCAGCAGCAGCCCAGAGACGTCGCAGCCTCTCCACTTTCCAGGGGGACGGGGCCCGGGAGGACTGCACGTCCAGCAACCACTCGGCGGGGGCTGGGAGACCCAGGCTCCCGCTCCACCTAGTGGGCTGGAGTCTGCTGACCAAGGGAAGCCACGCTGCCCCAGACCAGGCCTGGGTGGGCGGCAGGATGAGGCCGCCCTGTGCCAGGGCCGCGAGAGCCCCACCCTTCAGAAGCTGAGTCCCCACAGTGCACTGCTGTTGTGACCGTCACTGTCCACAGTCCCCAAGGCCTTGTCACCCCTGGGACCCGTCTGGCCCTGCTCCCGGGCCCTGTCAGCTGAAGCGGGGGAGCCCAGTGGCCCCCATCGGCCCACACGTCCAGTGGGGCCATGACCCAGGCCGCCAGCCTCTGCTGGGCTCAGAAAGCCCGTGCGCCTGGGTCCTGTGAGAAGAGAGCCTGGCCAGTGTGGACAGCGAGGGGAAGGTCACCCGGGGCCTGCCCATGGCTATGCCGAGACCGTGAAGGAGGCCCTGCCACCTGTGGCCACCGAATGGGAGCCAGTCTTTCCCTCACCCGCATCTGGAGCAGACAACAAGTGTCTGGCTGGCACGTAGGACCCAGCTAAAACCAGCCAGGCCCTGTGGGCGCCCAGGGGCATGTGGTAGGCCCCACACTGGCCCCTGCAGTCCTCCATCCCGGGCAGTGCCAGTCAGTGGGAACGCAGGTGCCCAGGTCAGCAGAGGTCGGAGAAACGACCCAGTGGGAGTCGCCGCGTGTCTTCTCACGGCACCCCAACGTCCCGCATGCGGGGCGCGCGGCACCAAGGTCTCCGTCGTCTCTGAAACGCCAGTCTACCAGGTCCAGGCCTCGCCCGCCACCCTACTAACCCTGAGGGGCAAGGCGTACTGGTGACGCGGCCTCGTGACCTGGGGCTTTCCATAAACGCCGCTGCGGAGGTCCAGGCCGGCCCCTCACCCCCACCGTCTCACAAAGGCCCCAACTAAAACCCAGCCAGGCTCCGCCCGGCCCCCCCAACCACTGGCACAGCGCGTCCCGGCCTCGGGGCTCCGCCCGCAGAGCCGCACCTCCTGTGAAGCTGTACCAGTCGGCCCCGTTGACGATGCTGCCCTGCTTCAGGAAGTTGCCCCCACACCTGTTCTGCGACCTGTCCATCATCATGGGGTGGGCGTCGGCGTAGGCCCTGGCCAGCAGCTTGAACATCTGGAGGAGATGGAGAAGAGCCCTCCTCACGGCCAGGCCTGGGCAGGGGCCTGCAGGGGCCCCCAGAACTGGACGGGGCAGTGGGGAGGACAAGCACAGGCAGGACAGGGCGGTGCACAGGTGGGTCCCCTGCAGCCGCAGGGCAGGGCAGGTGTGCTGGGTTCCCGCGTGGAGCCCAGGCTCACCCGCTGGCCACTTGCCTCTGTGGGGAGAGGGCACGCTGCGGCCGGCCAGCAGGGCCACGAGTCAGCCCTGCAGTCTGCCAGGCTTCCTTCCTGGGGCGGAGGCAGGAGGCTGGGGTGGAGGGGCAGGGGCTCACGGGGCAGGGGCGGAGGCAGGAGGCTGGGGGTGGAGGGGCAGGGGCAGGAGGCTGGGGCAGGAGGCTGGGGGTGGAGGTGCAGGGGCGGGTTGGCCTCGCCTCCCGGGCAGGAGGCTGGGGGTGGAGGGGCAGGGGCAGGAGGCTGGGGGGCAGGGGCAGGAGGCTGGGGCAGGAGGCTGGGGGTGGAGGTGCAGGGGCAGGAGGCTGGGGGTGGAGGGGCAGGAGGCTGGGGGTGGAGGTGCTGGGGGCCTCCCGGGCAGGAGGCTGGGGGTGGAGGTGCAGGGGCTGGGGGTAGAGGGGCCTCGCCTCCCGGGCAAACCTGCAATCCCCGCCCGCCCTGCCCGCTGCCAGGGCAGCCAGCACCTCCAGCCGCGGGGACTCAGCCTGAGGAAGCCCCTCTCTGGCCGCCACCAGCCGGCCAAAGCCACGTGCAGTCTCCACCAGCTGGCAGAGGACCCTGGGCACCGCCTGTGGCACCCCCCCCCCCAGCATGTGGGTGCCCTGGACCCCTGCCCGCCCAGAGCTTCCAGGCAGGCCGCCTCCTCCAAGGCGGGGTCCAGGTCTACCCCAGGGGCAGGGGCTCTGCATCTGTCGGTCCTGGGCTGGGCATGGGGCCTGGCCCAGTGAGAGACCCTCCAAGTGTGGGCCAGACAGACCACTGGGCGCCCTGCCCTGGGGTTGCTGGGCACTGGGCGCCCTGCACGGGGGTTGCTGGGCACTGGGCGCCCTGCCCTGGGGTTGTTGGGCACTGGGTGCCCTGCACGGGGGTTGCTGGGGCTCATGGCCTGGGCCACATTGTCCTGGGAGGGGGCTACTCTGTCAGAAAGGGGGACACCAGGAGGGTGGGTGGGTGCCGGTCAGAATGAGGTCTCTCCCTGGTGGGGTCAAGGGTCCTGGAGCCCAGGACCTGGGGTCCGCAGAGGGGAGGCTGTGTGACTCCAACTTGTTCCCAGATACAAACCAGGCACCCCAAATCACCCCCCGTGTCTTTTGGCCCTGGGGTGGGCAGGCCAGGGACAGCTGCCGCCAGCAGCCCCACCACCTGAGGACAGGTGGCCATCACCTGGGGGCTTCTGTGTCCTCCACGGAGGGCGCGTCAGGTTAAAGGTGCCGCGGGAGCTGCAGGTGAGCCCTGCTACCCGCAAGGCAGAGACGTGGGTCTGCGTGGCCTGGCACCTGGGCTCTGCTCCCAGTCCTCCCAGCCCTCTGTCCCCAGCGTTCCTGCCCCAGGGCTGGCCCTGGGCCCCGAGCCTCAGGCAGGGCTTGGAACAGGGGGTCTGTCTGGAAGCCAGAGGGGACAGGCAGGGCACAGACAGACATGAGGACCGCAGACGCAAGGAGGGGCGGCGGGCTGCCTGGAGAGGGCAGAGGGACGGGCACGGGGACCTGGGCGCGGGGACCTGGGCGAGGTCCAGAGCCGTGGAGAAGCCCTGCTGGGGAGCTCAGGTGAACTGCTGCCCTGTCCCCAGGGGCAGGGTCTAGCTCCAGGGCAGCGTGGGGGTGGGAGGGCACCTGGCAGGCCTGGGGGCCTTCGACGCTGACCCAGGCGCAGGTGCTCGTCCAGGGACCTAATGGAAGCCGGGGGAGCCCACCCGGCCCGGCCAGCCCTCCTCACGCCTGGTCTCCACAGAGCCCGCTGCCGGCGGCAGGGCTGCGGCTGTCGACCGTGACGGACGGCTGGTGGGAAGCCCGGCCCCGGACTCTGGTGGGACTCGTTGAGGTGAACCTCCCCCTGGGGACAGCTCCACCCTCTGAGGCCACGGAGCTGAGCCCACGTGGAGGGCGCTGCTGCCCGAGGACTCCTGGGCTCCCAGCTGCTGGCCCTGCTCTCTGAGGGCACCAGGGCCCGGGCACGTCCTGAGGTCTGAGCCCAGAGCCCCGCACCCCTGGCCCTCAGCTCGTGTGAGTCAGGGACAGAGGAGGCGGGGGCTGGGGGCACACAGAGGAACCCAAGGACGCGGCCTGGCCGTCGGCTCCCTCCGCCCAGAGGTGGGCTGGTGCTCCCCTGGTCCCCTGCTGCAGGTGGCCCAATCCTGGCCCTGTGCATGCTGCCACCTGTGCCTGCACTGTCCCTGGGTGCCCCTCACCTGCAATGCCCAGCTCACCTGCGGCCCCGTGGGGAGGTCCTGAGCCCCGGCCAGGTTGGGGGTCACCCGACACATGCACAGCCCCCGAGCACAGGCACCCATAGGTGGCCCTAGGTCTCCGTGACGTGTGACACGCCCACCCCGCGCCCCGCAGGCCTGCGCCTCAGTCTGTCCACCCGTCCTGTCTACGTCTTCCTCCGTCTCCACCACAGACCGGGGACCCCGAGAGCTGAGTGGCTGCCTGGGGCGGGGGTGGACCAACTGTCCAGGTGGCCTCAGAGGGCAGGGCCTGCACGAGTGCCCGCAGCAGGGAACCCGTGCCTGAGCCTGCCCGCCCTGGACAGGACCCTTCCCGCCCCCTCCCCTAAATACTGCCTCGGGAGGCAGGGCAGCCTGGCCGTGACTGAGCCTAGAGGTCAGGCCTGCCCAGGCCACACCTGGGGGCAGGGCGGTGCCTTCCGGCTCTCGGCTGCCTGGATGGTCACCAGAGGCAGGGTGGGCGTCTAAGCTCTGTGCGCTGGGCTGAGGACCATAGCCCAGCTCAGATCACGGCCCCTGCCCCAGTCTCAGTCCTCTGGTCCGCGCCGTGGGAAGCACCCGCTCCCAGACCCTGTCCAGACCTGAGAGCCCAGGAAAGGAGGCCTGGGGTGGGCCATGCGTGCTGCAGCACTGCCCTCTGCTGGCCGTCCAGAGTCGCACCCTCCCGGGAGGGCAGGAAACCCTCTGCAGGCCCCTGGACATGGGCCCAGGAGCAGGGACTACTTCCTGCTGGGCAGGGGTCTTCTGGGAGAGGGGGCCTGTGCCCAGAGGCCTCACAGCAGGCTGGCGCCAGCCCGCCCGCCCCTGCCCAGGCCGCCTCTCTCACCTTCTCGTCGGGCGTGGGGGAGAACATCTTCTCCTCCAGGGGGTGCTTGGAGAAGTCGAAGGGGTAGGACACCACCAGGTCCCCGCCGTGCAGGCTGGCCGAGAGCACGAAGGGGGCCGTCCGCATCCACTTCATGATGGCCTTCGTCTCAGGGGCCACCTGCCCAGGTGGGAGAGCCACTCAGGGCTGGCACCCACGCCTCCCCGTACCCCGACACCCGGCCTGCCGGGGCCCCGCTGAACTCCGGCCCAGCCTTTCCTGCTCCGTCCAGCCTCCAGCAGGCCCAGGCAGGCCTCTGCCCGGGCACGTGCTTGCCTCCTGGGGCGGCCCCGCAGCCTCGCAGGGCCTCGGCAGGGCCAGCTGCCTCCTGGGCCTGGCAGCCCTCGACTTCCCTTTGTCCCTGGGCTGAGCAGGTGATGCTGGCTGCAGGTGCGTCTGCCCGCGGGATGGACGCCCCTCCGAGGACACAGCCCAGCCCCGCTCAGTCTGCGAGCACCTAGCATACAGGGGGCTCAGCACAGGCCTGACAAAGACCAAGGGGGACACTGTCAGGGGTTCCCACGGCACCGCCTGGGCCAGGGCAGGGGCCAGGACTAGCTGCTTCCAACACGCTATTCCCTGACTCCCACCAAGCCAGCGAGGTGTTCTCCCGTGGCCCTGGGGGACACTGAGGCTCGGGGGCCAACGTGCTTTTGCCCCAAGGAAGGATGACCCAAGAGCCCCAGAGTTACGAGGGGCCTGGTGGAGGCCTCGGCCACAGGCTGCACCCGAGCCGGGCAGGCGCGGGCACGGTGCTCCTACCTTACCCCACCAGTAGTGCTCCGGGATGGGGATGTGGTCAGTGCGCGTGCCGCGGACCGAGGCCAGCCGGTAGTACTCGGACGTCAGGTCGGGGAAGTTGCGGTTCAGGTCCAGGTTCTGCGCGTTCTGCCTCCCGCTCGTCCACCCCGTTGTACCCGGCACCCTGAAAACAGCCCAGCCCCAGCGAGGGTCAGCACGGCCCAGCGACTCCTCCCTGACGGAGGCCCCCAGGGCAGAGGCTGGAGCCGGAGCTGCAGGTTCCCCTGGCTCTCAGCAGTGGCTGGGCAGCAGCATGACCGGCAGAGACCCTGACCTCCTGGACCCCCACGGTTTTCTCTAAGGCATCCCTTTTTCAGCACACCACAGAATGGCCCGTGCCCACCCAGCCCCCAGAGCAGGGCCTTGCCAATACTGACCCTGCCCAGTCCTCGTCACCTGGAAGGGGGGCACAAACAGACCCCGCGGCAACGAGGGGACGAGGTGGTGTCAGGGCAGCGGGCCCACACCTCGGGCGCCGGGACACCCACCTCGGCCGCAGCCACCTCGTAGCCGTCGGGGTTCATGGAGGGCAGCAGGTGGATGCGGGTGGTGCTGAGCAGGCGCTGGACGCGGGGGTTGCCCAGCAGGTACTCGGAGCACAGGTACTGGGCCAGGTAGATGAGCAGCTCCCGCCCCGCCACCTCGTTGCCGTGCATGTTGGCGATGAGCTTCACCTCGGGCTCCACTGCGGGGAGACGCCGACTTGGGGCATCTTCTCGAACCCTTGGGGACCCCACTTAGCAAGAGTGGGCAGATGTACCTGGACCGGTTCATGCTTGTTGTGACCCAAGAACCTCTGCATGACGGGGGGGTTCCTGGAGGCCCCACCTGTTGGACTGATTTCTTATGTTCAGCCATGATCATAGCAAGACAGACCAAGGGCACTGCTGGTGCAGCGGGTGCCATTCCCGTGACTCATTCACAGTCACTTTCCATGCCCGCACTAGTCAGGCACATTGGTTCTTAGCTGGGAAGGCACTTGTCCCTGGGAGGGCTGGGTGGAAGGAGGGTGGGTGGAGGGATGAGTGGGTGGGTGGGTAGATGGATGGATGGGTGGAAGGAGGGTGGGTAGGTGGATGGGTGGATGGAGGGATGAGTGGGTGGGTGGAAGGGTGGGTGGGTGGAGGGATGAGTGGGTGGGTGGGTGGAGGGATGGGTGGGTGGGTAGATGGATGGATGGGTGGATGGAGGGATGAGTGGGTGGGTGGATGGATGGATAGATAGGTGGGTGGGTGGGTAGATGGATGGATGGGTGGATGGAGGGATGAGTGGGTGGGTGGATGGATGAATGGGTGGGTGGATGGGTGGAAGGAGGGTGGGTGGGTAGATGGATGGATGGGTGGAAGGAGGGTGGGTGGGTGAATGGGTGGATGGAGGGATGAGTGGGTGGGTGGAGGGATGGGTGGAAGGAGGGTGGGTGGGTGGAGGGATGGGTGGATGGATGGATAGATAGGTGGGTGGGTAGGTAGATGGATGGATGGGTGGATGGAGGGATGAGTGGGTGGGTGGAAGGGTGGGTGGATGGATGAATGGGTGGGTGGATGGATAGATAGGTGGGTGGGTGGGTAGATGGATGGATGGGTGGAAGGAGGGTGGGTAGGTGGATGGGTGGATGGAGGGATGAGTGGGTGGGTGGAAGGGTGGGTGGGTGGGTGGAGGGATGGGTGGATGGATGGATAGATAGGTGGGTGGAGGGATGGGTGGGTGGAGGGATGGGTGGATGGAGGGATGAGTGGGTGGAGGGATGGGTGGATGGAGGGATGAGTGGGTGGGTGGATGAGTGGAAGGAGGGTGGGTGGGTGGAAGGAGGGTGGGTGGGTGGAGGGATGGGTGGGTGGATGGATGGATGGGTGGAAGGAGGGTGGGTGGGTGGAGGGATGGGTGGATGGATGGATAGATAGGTGGGTGGGTGGATGGATGGATGGGTGGAGGGAAAGGCGGGTGGACGGAGGGATGGGTGGTGGAGGGGTGAGTGGTGGACTGTGGGAAGAGGAGTCAGCCAGGCCTGGCAGCTCCATCTGCTGCGTGACCAGGGAGTCGCCGCTGTTCTCAGAGCCTCACACTGCTCATGTGGGAATGGCGTCTCTCCTCAGCTCTGTGTGTCCCAACCCCTCAGCCACGGGAGGGGACACGTCATCCCTTGAACTCCACATCCTAGTATAAATGACCAGGAGGCCTTCCATGCCAGTCACCGCCCTGGGCCTCTGCAGGGGTGGGAACGGGGTAGGTTTTGGCGATGAGGGCGTCCTGATGGCCTCTCACCCTTGGTGGGAGATAGGGCCCCTGGGCTCCTGCTGGCCACACTGCCCAGGCCAACAGGATGCAGAGAAAGGCCCTGAGTCCGTTACCTACTTGAGAAGCCCCGGGCTGAATGGGGCTGATTCTGAGTTGACCCTGCTGACCAGTGAGGCTTGGGGACGAGGATGAGTAAGACCTGGACCCCGTGACCCCCAGAGGCCGTGCCTGGTGCTCTCAGTGCCCAGAGTGGGGGGACCACATGGTCACCCTGCCCCCCAAGGAGGCAGGGGCTCCCCAGGACAGCCTAGATGTTCACATGAAGCCCGCCCGAGGAGCTCTTGCAGGCTCAGAGCGGACGGCGGTCCCCTGCAAGGACAGTGTGACCAGCATTGTCCACACTGCCCCCTGCCCTGCTGGCTCAGCAAGGCCAGGGTGCACACGGACGTGGGTGTCCGGGAGGAGAAGCCGCACGTCACACGGCCTGTGGGCGCCGCGCTCCCTGGGCACTTGGGCAGCGCAGAGTTTGGGTAGTGACAAGACCCAGGGCTGCACAGACCCGGCCGGGGCCTGTGCTCAAGGGCAAGCCTGGGACAGCGGGGACGGGGACACGGGGCGCACACTGCCACAGCGTGCCCGCCGACAGGCGAGGCCGGGCGCCTGCAGCCACCACAAACCACCTCCGACTCTCAGCTCCTGGGAACTGCCCCTGCGCCAGTCCTAGAGGACCGCCCTGCCCTCACCCCCTCGCACTGCCGCCATTTTAAATTCCTGCCTCCTCTCCCACCCACCCCTCTAGGCCGGTGTCCCTGTCACGTGAACCGAGCTCATCGCCCGTCCCCCAAGGGCTCAAGTGAAACGCACTCTGGGGAGGTTCCCGGGGGGACGTGGCCACGCACCAGGCGGAGCCCTGAAGCCTCGTCCACCCCTGAACCTAGACACCGCTCCCCCACTGGTGCCCCCCAAGGCCCAGTGGCCCAGAGTCCTTCCCCAGAGGCAGCACCAAGGCCAGCCCCCACCCCGGGCACTTACTCAGCTCATGCTGGCCAGGACGGCCCGAGAACTCGATGACCAGCAGGTCCTTGCCCTCGAAGCTGCGCCCGATGCTGTAGGTCTTGGCCACCTGGGCACAGCGCGCCGCTGTCCGCTTCAGCACCCGCACCATCTGGGCGTAGGAGTGGTGGGCGAAGCGGATGAAGGTGGGCGGCAGGCCCGAGGGCAGGGCCTCCTCGGCCTCCAGGTCCCCTGGGAGGAGAGGGCAGGGTGGCACTGCCCGCCAGCCAGCGGGCACTTGGTCTGCGCCCCAGCCTCCCTGCCACTGCCTGGGGACAAGTCCCCCAGCACCCCACTCCCCGCCCCACACACTGCAGCGACCTGGGTGGGACAGCGTGTCCCCTCGGTGGTTCTGCCAAGCCGCTCACGTCTGTGATCAGAATCCGTGGCAATACTGCACCACTGTCCACAGCGAGGCCAGGCCAAGAGGCACACGGCCCGGCACGGCACTCCCCGTGCAGGCGAGACGAGGGGGCGGGGGGGGGGGCTCCCAGTGCAGCCAACGGCAGGGCACCCAGGCCCACAGGGCACCGCGTGGCAACGCCTCCGCCCTGCGCCTCGCAGCCCACTGACACCCTCTGCAATCACGGTGCCATCACAGACACCATCTGCCACTGGGCACTCTGCGGCTCTCCCTGGTCAGCGCCAGCGTGAGTTAGCAAGCCCAGCTCCAGAGGCTCCCTCCAGCCAGCGTCCGCCGCTGCCCCCTCCAGCTGTCCACCCGGCACCCCACCAGAAGGGCAGGGAAGCTCCTGGTGGGGGCCAGCAGGACCCCACCTGCTGTCACTCACTGCAGCGGAAGCCCAGGACACGGGCGACACTGCTCACTCCCTGGTGACCCCGCCCAGGACAGCAGCTCCCTGCAGGCCACCTGGGGCCACCAGGAGCTGCTGCATTTCCCTGAGCGTCACTCTGGCCTGTGGTTTTGCTTCTGCTCAAAATGGCCCATGGAGGGAAGGGAGGCAGATGGAACCAGCAATTTACTGGTGGAGATGCCCAAAACAACCTCTCCGCCGCCTCCTCGGGCTGCCCCAGGGCAGGGGCTTGGCCAGCCGGGGAGACGTCTGCATTCCTTCCACAAACCCCGGGCCTCGCTGGCTGCCCACCGCCCTCGAGCAGAAGCTCCTCGCCACCAGCACGGCGTTCCCCGGCCAGCCCGCTGCGCCCATGCTGAGGCCCAGGCAGCCTCCTGGGCACCCCAGGCTCCGAGCACCAGGGTCAGCCGGCACGTCACCCGACGCACGTCTGTGACCCTCCCCAGCCACTGTGTACCACAGCGGACCCTGTACACAGTAGGAGCTCAGCAGCTGTTGATCAGACCAGACCACCCACCGTGACTGGCCTGGGTCAGTGCGGCAGAAGGCCTTGGCCATCTGCCCTCCCGTCCCGCGCATCCACAGGAGACGCGCCCCTCGCACAGGAGGCCCCGGCCAGGGTGGCCACGGGTCAGCTGCCCTCACGGGCACACAGACTTGGGGTGAAAGGCAGGACCCGTACCTCACGGCACCGTCCAGGCAGCCTCTGGGACCCCAGAAGTGCAGCTTGCCGCCCCGGAGCCGCCCGTCCCCTCACCCCAGCTGCCTCACAGGAGGACGGGGCCCTCTGCGGCCTCCTCCTGCCTCCCGCTGCCCGCGGGGCCCAGGGACCCGCCTCAGCCGTTCTCTCCAGGCCGAAACTGCTGGTGTGGCCTCCCAGGCCCAGGACCACAGGGCCGCCCGTGGCCTCCCCAGGGAGCCCCGCACACCGCAGTCGGGTGCCGGGCAAGCGCACTGCAGCTTTCTGGGGAAACACGCGGCCAAGGACTCTGTCACCGGGCCCCACGCCCACATCCCATCTGCTTCCTGGGCACGGCCACTCCCTGGAGGCTCCCTCCCGGCCTCCCTGAAGCACTTGCCCCACCCCGTCCCTAAGCCCCTGCACCCAAGCCCCCCGGGGCCTGCTCCATGAAGAGGCGGGAACCTCCGGCTGGGGCTCCGCCTGCACTGAGATGGGCCCCATGCCCCCGTGGTGCCCACCCAGGAGCAGGGCCACCGCAGGGAGCCAGCTCTTCCTTGCGCCTCCTCCTGCCCCACCAAGAACACAGTCCGCCTGGGCCTCTCAGCGTGGCTCGTGGTCCTGAAGGACCCCGGACCTGCCAGCCCACGCCGCGATCCCCCGGGCATGCGCAGAGCCTGGAGGGCCCGTGGGCCTTCCCTCACCCCGGAGCTTCTCCAGAGGGTCATAGCAGCCTTCCTCCTCCCGGGCAAAGTAGTGGGCGCAGTCCAGGAAGTAGGGCCAGGCCATGTCGATGGCGTCGAAGGCCGGCCGACAGGCCTCCCGCAGGCCCTCGCAGACGTGCCGGCAGGGTCTGCGCACGCGGCCGCCCTCGCAGCGGGGCGCCAGCACGGCACAGCCCAGCAGCCGCAGGTCAGGGTTGCACTGGCCCTCGAGGAGGTGGTGCAGGACGCTCAGCAGGATGTACTCGGGGCTGGACTCCACCGCCTCCCGCGACCGCTGCTCCAGCGCGTTGGGAAAGGCCATCTGGGCGTAGGCGGCGTCCGCGCAGGAGCTGAGCTGCAGGTCCACGCAGGTGGCTGGGGGGGCAGGGGGGCAGGTGACGTGGTGACCTCGGCCCACGAGGTCCGCCCAGGGCCGGGGCCTGCAGGGAGGGGGCAACCAGAGTCCGGCACAGCCGTGGGTTTCGCCTTCCGTGTGCCAAGGATCAGAAAGACGGGGTGTTTCCGCCCAGCCTTCCTCTGCTCCGAGCACCTGATCTGTGACGCTGGCTTTCGCACTGGGAACCGTGTTCCTAGTTCTCTGAAGTCTGGTCTCTCCGTGTAGGAGAGACCAGATGCCCAAACCTGGCAGGAGAGGCCTTCGCCTCGGAGCAGGAGGCCCCCAGCACAGTCCTGCGCACTTGGGACACAGTTCCAACATCACCCCCAGACGGCCCCGCCTCACCCCTTCACAAAAGGAAACTGGGACCAAGGTGCCCACCCAAGCCCACAGGCTCAGCAGAGCTGGCGTCCAGCCCAGGAATGCACCAGGGGGCTGGGGGCGTGGCCAGGGGTAGAGCACCTGTCCCCCAAAAGGAAAGAAAGCCTGTCCACTTCAAGGCCTGCCCTCAGCCCTCGGGAGCAGTCCGTGGGTGGGGACCAGGAGCCTGCAGGTGAAGGAGGGAGGCGGTGGCCTGCGCAGAGCTCGGGCGGCAGAGCGGCCGGGCGAGCCCAGGTGCTGCGGGGCAGGTCGGCCCCGGGGCTTCCTCCACGTCCCGGCAGCTGCTGGAGCAGGAGCCCGGCCTGACCGCCGCACTGCTGCTGTCCACCCTCTGTGGGGACCAGGGCCTGCCCTCTGAATGCTCTGGCGCGTGCGGGGCGGCCGTGTCCTATACATCAGGAAGAGGCGTCCAGTACTGTACCGCTGTCTGCTGCCCACGGCCTGCGGCAGTCCCCTGCGAAGAGATGGCGCCATGGTTAGCGTCCTGCGCCACCCCGCACCTGGAGAGCAGCCGCTGGACCGGCCATGGCCGTCCTCACCCAGCACTCGCTGGGGGCCCAGGCCTGCTCTCCACCCAGCTTCCTCTCGGTGCCCACCACAGCCCCCAGGGCAGCAGGCACCCTGCCACCAGGTGAGGAGACCGAGTCTGAGAGGGCAGGACACCTGCCTGAGCAAGTCCCCGGTGGCGGGGGGTCCCAGGGCAGCCTCCAGGCCCACAGCCAGGACTGGCCAGCAGTGTGCAGGTGACCCTGCCGTCCAGGCTGAACTGCCGGACCTAAAACACCACCAAGGCCAGTCGCAGCTCCCTGAGGCTGTCACCAGTGCCTGAGCCATTACCGATCAGTCCCCAGTGGCCTGTGCCCCATGCTCTAAACGTCCCTCCCAAAAGGACATCTAAGCTCAGGCTCCCTGTCCCCAAGAGCGCCCCAAGGCTGTAGTCAAGGCCACTTCCCAGAAGAAAAGATCAGCACGTGTTGTCCTTGCAATGGTGGGACATCCAGGCCTCCTGAAAGCCCAGCCACGAGTGCCCAGCAGCAAGACCCTGGCAGGGCCAGACAGAACTCTGCTGACCAAGCACCTGCCCAGGCCCTGGTGCAAGCAGGGCCCGGTGCTCTGCGGGCATGAGGGGAGAAGGGACTCTACGGAGGAAGGGAATTCAGTGTCTGCCTTCAACTGAGCCGGCCCCGGCACGGGGCTGGGCCGGGGGCTGGGCATGGGGCTGAGTCGGCCCCGGCACAGGGCTGGGCATGGGGCTGGGCACGGGGCTGGGCACGGGGCTGAGCTGGCCCTGGCACGGGGCTGGGCATGGGGCTGGGTATGGGGCTGGGCAGGGGGCTGGGCACGGGGCTGAGCCGGCCCTGGCATGGGGCTGGGTAGGTCCCCACCTGGCCTGGGAAGGGAAGGGCAGGCTGGGTGGGGAGGAGAGGTTCCCAAGCAGGTGTGGGCACGTGGGCATGTGGGCACGGGGTGGGGAGCCCACAAGGAGGGCAAGGAGCTGGCCCAGAAGGGATCTGAATGAAACCCAGGCCTGACCGCGAGGCTGGCAAGGGTGTAGCCACTCTTAGTTCTCTCAAGACCTGTGGGTGTGAATACTCAGAGGAACTCAGCACCCCATGTGACCCCTGTGTGACCCCCACGTGACCCCCACAGGGGCTGGGCTTGCCCACTGCAGGAACTCCTGTCCCCAGGGGACAGGCCACCATGGTCCCCATGATGCCCACACCACCAGCTGGCCAGGCTCTCACAGGACGGCGGCATCTGGGGCAGGACACCTCCCCCAGGCCACCAGGACAGTGCTGCCTCTGCCGTCACCGCTGAGGGGGCGCCCTGGCCCGTCCACGGGGTGGACCTGGGCCCAGTGGAAGATGCCCGTGCCTGTGACCCGTGGCCTCCTCATCCAGTCGTGCAGCAGAGAGCCCGGCCGTGAGCCTCGGGCAGGCGGGCAGGCAGGACCCAGCTGGCCGTGGGCAGCTCTGGGCGCAGCCCTCCTGCAGCAGGAGCCTGGGCAAGCCCCTCTGCCGCTGTTTCCCCAGTCCCCAGGGGCATAGCGGGAGGCTCCGGGAGATGCTCTGTGGTTGGTCACTCCTGTTTCTGTCACGCCAGCCCTAACAGTGGCCAGAGGCTCCCAGCTGTCCTAACTGGCTGGTGTCCCAGAGAGGGCTCAGGGCGCCCACCCATGCCTTGGATGCCCCGCCACACACATGGGCATGGCCAGAAACAATTTTTGTCTACAAATCCAAAAGCAGGTGACAAGGGGGCTCAAGTCCACCTGGTCGGCCACCCAGGTGGCACAAGGGCCCCACCCTGCTCTCCTCACGTGGGTGTGGCATCTCCAGGTACGCATGGCTTCATGGCCCTGAGTGTTCCCAGACTCACGCTGTCACCACCCACTGCAGAGTGACAGAGGTCTGGAACATCACACCACCATCCAGCTGTCGGCGCAGCCAAAGATAGCCAGAGATGTTGAAGAAAGAAATGGAAGGACCACACCAGGCAGGGGTCCGAGCCAGCATCCTCCAGGCCACGTGTGAGCAGGGACAGGTGTAAGCGTCCATTCCGTGCAGGGACAGGTGTGAGCAGGGCCGGGTGTGAGCAGGGCCAGGTGTGAGCGTCCATTCCATGCAGGGACAGGTGTGAGCAGGGCCGGGTGTGAGCAGGGCCAGGTGTGAGCGTCCATTCCATGCAGGGACAGGTGTGAGCAGGGCCGGGTGTGAGCAGGGCCAGGTGTGAGCGTCCATTCCATGCAGGGACAGGTGTGAGCAGGGCCAGGTGTGAGCAGGGACAGGTGTGAGTGTCCATTCCGTGCAGGGACAGGTGTGAGCAGGGCCAGGTGTGAGCAGGGCCAGGTGTGAGCATCCATTCCATGCAGGGACAGGTGTGAGCAGGCCTAGGTGTGAGCAGAGCCAGGTGTGAGCAGGGACAGGTGTGAGCAGGGACAGGTGTGAGCAGGGCCAGGTGTGAGCATCCATCCCATGTAGGGACAGGTGTGAGCAGGGACAGGTGTGAGCAGGGACAGGTGTGAGCAGGGCCAGGTGTGAATATCCATCCCATGCAGGGACAGGTGTGAGCAGGGCCAGGTGTGAGCAGGGCCAGGTGTGAGCATCCATCCCATGCAGGGCCAGGTATGAGCAGGACAGGTGTGAGCAGGGCCAGGTGTGAGGGCCAGGTGTGAGCAGGGACAGGTGTGAGCAGGGACAGGTGTGAGGGACAGGTGTGGCCAGGTGTGAGCAGGGCCAGGTGTGAGCATCCATCCCATGCAGGGCCAGGTGTGAGCAGGGACAGGTGTGAGCAGGGCCAGGTGTGAGCAGGCCAGGTGTGAGCAGGGACAGGTGTGAGCAGGCCAGGTGTGAGCAGGGCCAGGTGTGAGCAGGGCCAGGTTGAGCATCCATCCCATGCAGGGACAGGTGTGAGCAGGCCTAGGTGTGAGCAGGCCAGGTGTGAGCAGGCCTAGGTGTGAGCAGGCCAGGTGTGAGCAGGCCTAGGTGTGGGCAGGCCAGGTGTGAGCAGGGCCAGGTGTGAGCAGGGCCAGGTGTGAGCATCCATCCCATGCAGGGACAGGTGTGAGCAGGGCCAGGTGTGAGCAGGCCAGGTGTGAGCATCCATCCCATGCAGGGCCAGGTGTGAGCAGGGACAGGTGTGAGCAGGGACAGGTGTGAGCAGGCCTAGGTGTGAGCAGGGCCAGGTGTGAGCATCCATCCCATGCAGGGCCAGGTGTGAGCAGGGCCAGGTGTGAGCAGGCCAGGTGTGAGCAGGGCCAGGTGTGAGCAAGCCCAGGTGTGCGTGTCACCCCGTGCGGGGCCCCGGGAGCAGCTGCGTCTGGCACTCCACTTTTCCGGTCCCCTCCGGGTCCAGAACCCACACTCCGCAGAGTCGCCGTCTAGTCCCCTGTTGAGCTTGGACCGAGGCAGATGCCAGGGGTGAACGGTCAGCTCAGGACGAGGTCGGTGGACAGCTCAGTTCAGCTCAGGTGGGCAACTTGGGCCTCCCGTGCTTTGTGCCACCCTGTCCCTCGTCCCCTGGGTCTGGATAGTGCCCCAGCTGTGCGCTGGCAACCGGCTGACGTGGGCCTCTGGAGGTCGCCCGAAGGCTCGGCAGAGGGTCTGTGATGGAAGAACCAACTTGGGCTCCACCTGGGGCCTCTGCCGGCCTCAGGGGAGTTAGAGGTGAGGACGCCAGGAGCAAGCGGGCATCCGCCCACACCTGCTCCTCAAGGCCTCGTGCCTGCTGGGGCTCGGGCCCACACGCAGGGCTCAGATGAGAGGACGCGTCCGGTGTCCCCTGCTTCAGGTCTCCCCGGGCCACAGTCAAGAACGCTGAGGTCTAGGGAGGGAGCCCCGGGCTCAGTCTCCCCCGCGTGAGACGACGGTGCTGCGCACAGCCGCCGAGGTCCCCAGGTGGGCCAGCAGCTCTGGGCCCCGCGAGCTCTCAGCACGGCAGCTCTGGCTGCAGTGGGCGGAAGGAGGGGCCACCCAGGCCACGCGGGTCTCCAGGCAAGGGGCTGGCATCTGCCAAGCTGACCACCAGCGCTGCCAGGCGGCCCGGCACGTGCAGGACAGAGCGAGGCTCCAGGAACAGCGGGCGCACGCGACAGCTCCAGCCCACGGTCCAGCGGCCAGGAGTCAGAAGGCAAGCCGTGGCTGCCTCCTCCAGCTCCTGGGACTCCAAGGGTCACTTGGCCTGTGGCCACATCACTCCAGCGTCTGCCCAGTGTGAGCATGTGACCCCTTTCCCTGTGTGTGCGTCAGTGTCCAAGTGCCCCTCTCCTAAGGACACTTGTCAGGGACCTAGGGCTCCCCCAGTCGAGTGTGACTTCATCTCAATCAGGTTTCTTCTGCAATGGCCCCATTTCCAAGCGAGCTAACTCCTCGGGCACTGAGGGCTGGGACTTCAGCTGATCTGTTGTGGGGACACAATGAGCAAGCCCCAGCGGGTGCTTCTCAGGCCACCACGGATTTGGGATGGGATGGAGGAGGGGCCCAGAGTAGTTACGCAACTTGTCCCAAGACACACAGCCAGTTACATAGTGAAGCTGGGCCTCGCCCAACTGGCTAGGCCTCTCTGGGCCTCCAATTTTTGTCTACAAATCAAGGGATGGACCAGAGAGCCCAAAGCCCACTCTGTCCATCTCAGCACCCGCCTGTCCTTGTAGCCACAGAGCTAAAGCAGGACACCTGGATAGCACTGTGCCCCCAGGCCCACCCACCACGCGTGCAGGCCCACCCTGCCCACGTGACCCCGCAGCCTTGGAAACAGGAGTGAAAGGCAGCCCCAGAGGGTCTGCACCCTCCCCACCCAGCCAGGCAGCCCAAGCCACACGTGGCTACTGAGGGCTTGAAACTGTCACCGCTGGGAGGACACTACACACCCAGCGTGAGAACAAGAGGGAAAACGTTTCAGTAGTGATTTTTTATATTAATAACAAAATATTAGAATGCTCTTTTGAATGTGCTGGATCAAACTTTTTGTCATCAAAATTAATTTCATTCATTGCCTCCTTCGTGTGGCTGCCAGAAAACACCGCCCGCGTGGCCTGAGCGGCCTGCGTGGCTAGCGTGGCCTGCGTGGCCTGAGCGGCCTGCGTGGCTAGCAAGGCACTGCTGGACCGCACTCCCCGGACGCTGCTTTACCGCAGCCCACAGTGACTGTGACACCTCATGACCACAAGAGGGCAGCCTTTCTCCAACCCAGGGAAGGAGTCTGAACTCCATCCTCGCTCCCTCCCTCCCTAATGGACAATAGGTTACTCCTCCTGGTCAGGGCCTCCTCCAGCAGAGCAGACACCCCGACAAAGTCAGAGAGGTCGGTCACCCACACAAGGTCACACAGTCAAGTAGAGGAATCAGGGTTGGAAGCAAGGACCCAGGACGCGCGAGCCTGAGTCACCTGAGACCCCAGGCTCCTCGGCCAGGGAAGGAACTAGGCAGCCAGGAGTCCAGGCTTGCTCTGCACCCCGGGGGACATGAGAGCCAGGGTCAGGGCAGCCTTTGACGTCCACACTGCCCGGCCCCACCCACATCAGGCCACCGGCTAGTCTACGATCTCCCGTGCTCCTCTGCGAGGAGGGGGGCCTGCAGGAGGAAGAGGCTGCAGACGCAAGCCCCGATCTGTTCTCACCCCAGCAGGGACACAGCTCACCTGCCCATCCTCGGGAAATGAAGGGGCGCAGGCACTGAGCCCAGAGGGGGTGGCTGTACTGCTCCTGCGTAAGGCCAGGAAGGCTTCCTGGAGGCAGGGGCTGTGCCCCTGATGAACTGTGACTCCAGACCTCCTCTGAGCTTGCAGGTTCTAGCAGCGTCTCACAAGCACACACAGCTCATTCAGAGGAGTGAACGGAAGAACCACTTGGACCTGACCTGGGGCTCTGGTGGCCTCAGAGGAGCTGGAGGTGAGGACCCAGGCACAAGCGGGCGTCCACCCCACCTGCTTCTCCAGGCCAAGTGCCTGCTGGGGCTCGCGCCACATGCAGGGGTCAGATGAGAGGACGGACGCGTCCGTCTCCCCTGGCTACCGCACACCTGGCCTCTGCAGCAAGGAGGCGGGGGAGAGGGGCGAGGGGAGGAGAGCCAGAGGTCACCAGGACAGGCAGGGGCCGGCCGGAGGGGAGAAGAGGGAAAGGAGGTGGGGTTTGAAAGGGGCACTGTCCCCTCGTGCCCTTGGCAGGTCCAGGCAAGATCTCAGGTGTCCAGACCCCAGCACGCCGGTTTCCAAATCTGATGCCAGTTCTGTGAAGGCCCTGGGGACCCTCCCTGCAGGAGCAGATGTCTGCCGCTGATAAGGCCCTGGACGGTGGGACGGGGTGCACCCTCCACCCCTCAACAGGGCGGGAAGGGGGTGCCCAGCTCCTGGAGGGGAGGCGTGGCCAGGACTGAGCCCAGACTCGCGGCCCAGCTGTGAGGACCTGCTCAGGTGAGGTCACCACAGGCCCGCCTCCCAGGGGTCCCAGAGTCCTGCCCAGATGCTGCAGGAGGACCGCAGCCCTCCCGCCGCGGGGCCCACTTCCGGAGAGTTGCGTCCATCACAGCCGCGAGCTGGGGGAGGGACCCAGAGTCCCTCGGCGGAGGCCTCCCCGTTCCTAGAAGGAGGCCTGGGACGGCCTCTGGCCCTGCAAAGTCCTGGCACCTGCTGGGTGGCGCCCGCCAGCCCGTTGGGCCCCCACGGCAATGCCTGTGCCTGGCCTGGCGCGCGTCCCTCCGCTGCGCCCAGCCCGCTGCTCGGCGGGGGTCCCAGGCTCCAGGGGCTTGGAGGGCCCCTCTACTAGTTCAAAGTCACGCGGAGTCGCTCTGGGGACCTTATGGCGGGGCCGTGGTCTAGCAGGGACGCGGGGGAGTCCCGGGTCGGGGGCCGCGTTCTCCCGGGGGCGCGGCGGCCTTACCCGCGGGGTCCGAGGCGCGCTCGCAGCCAGGCCGCGCGGCGGCGGCCAGCAGGGCGAGCGCGGCCAGGAGCAGCGGCGACGGCATGGTGGGCGCGGACGCGGCGCGAGGGCGCAGTGATGTGGCACTCGGGCCGCGGCCGGGCTGCACGGCTCGCCCCCGCCCCGCCTCAGGGGGGGCGCCCCGAGCGCCGCAGGAGTCGGGTTACAGCAGAGGCGGGGAGGACGGGTGGGGAGGGGGGAGGGGAGGGGGAGAGGGGAGGGGGGAGGGGGGAGGGGAGGGGGGAGGGGAGGGGGCGGGGAGGGGGAGGGCGGGGGAGGCAGATGAACGCCCAGCCGCCGCCCCCCGCGAGGCCCGCCCCTCCGGGGTTACCGCCTACCTCCAGCCTGATGGGACAATGGACGATTCCCTGCGGAGGCTGGAGGCTGCGCGCAAACCCTGAGCCTGGACGGGAGGGTCCGGAGGCCGTCCGCACCCCAGCTATCGGCCAGCCCCGCCAAATCGCCCCAGCTCTGGGCCTGGTCGAATGAAGAGGGCAGAAGGGTCCCCACCCTTGCCCCTCAGAGCACTTGCAGGTCTTTGTGGAGGAGACACTTAGGTGACAGGACTGGTGGACTGCTTTCCTCTCTGAACTCTACAGCCCAGGCTGGGACAAGTGCCTCCCTCCCTCCTGCTCCGCAGACAACTGGCCCCGGGACCTGTAGGAGGCTGGGTCCTCTCATGGAAGGAGGGGAAACCTGGTCCAGGAAGTGGCTGAAGGCCCTTCTACTTCCCCTGACCTTGACCATGGCAGTTAGCCTCGAAGCCAGGACTCCCGGTCTGCACCCAGGGAGCAGAGGACTCTTCCTACCTTCCTGGCTTCCTGTTCCATGCCCACGCCACCTTGGAGCCCGTGGCCAGGAGGTCCCCAGGGCCGGGAGCTGCAGACCCAGAAGCAAAGGTGATCCTGGAGCCCTGACTCAGCCAGGCTGCAGCCCTCTCCCTCCCAGGACGGGGCCCTCACGCAGCCGGACAGACTCTACTGCTGGCCACTCCTTGCTGCCCCACTGCTGTGGTCCAGCCCGTGAGCCACGTGGATGCACCTCTGAGCCCTGGGGCCAGTGCTGCCCAGATACCACGGCTCACAGCCCTGCGGCGTTCCCGGCTGGGACATTCAGCCCCGGTGAGCTTCAGGGGTATGGGCCTTCATGCACCCTTGGACAACTGTCCTGGGCAGCTGGCGGCCACAGAGCAGAGGTCAGTGCATGGATCCTGGGTCGGATGCCACTCGACTTTGGACAAGCCACTTAGCACAGAGGCTGGGTGATGGTGGTGCCCACGTGGGCCGGGGTCCGTCCATGCAGCTGGACAGACTGACGGTGCTGCACCTTCCTGGCTGGGGCATCTGCAGCTCAACACTGCCCTCTGTCCGCCTGGACTCTGCCCTGACCTGGGGGGACACCTGTGCCTGCTCAACCAGCCTCCTGGCCCCTCCTTCCCTGAGTGGCAGCTGGCGGTGGGCAGTCTGAGTTGTGGTTGGTTCCTTTCCTCACAGAGAGTGGGGGACACAGGGGTCTCTGTCTCCGTGTGCCGGCAGCGTGCAGCCCCTAGGCCTGGCCGAGTGCAGGCAGCCCTTGCAGTCCCCATTTCCCCAAGGCTGTGTGACAGTGACTTGCAGCTTAGAACCCATGGCAGCATGGCGTCTTTAGAGCTGATGGCTCGGGCCTCCCACAACTGTTCACTTCCTAAGACCCGTAGGAACGTGGGACTTCCGGGGGGCCACGCGGGCACCCGCCCTACCTGGAAGAAACTGCGTCCAGTCCGAGATTCCTCAGCCAGGCAGCCCAGCCCACTCAGTGGTTCATCAGGGAGTCCCAGGACGAGTCACCCCTCCCAAGGGAGGGAAGGGTGTCTTCCTCATGCTTCCAGATTTACGGCCCCAGCCAGCCAGCGCTGTGCCCCCCACTCTTGATGACCTTGGGCCTTGGGGGAGGGGAGGGAGGCTGGCAGACCTGCCCTCAGGAGGTGCCAGAGTCTGCGGAACTCAGAGCCTGGGGCTGGCCAGAAGCCTCGTGGGGCCCGGGAGAGCACAGTCCCCGTTGGGCCATCTCCTCGATTCACAGTCGAGGTGAGCCAGTGGCGGCCGCGGGAGCCCACAGGTGGTAGCATGTTCCCAGCTGAGCTAATTTCTGCATATGCACTGACCACAGGGTAGGTCCCAGGAGCATGGGGGGCAGGAACCACACCCTGGGGCAGGGCAGCAAGAGAAGGGACATGGGGCTAAAGACCCTGAGGGGACAGGGTGGCATCTGCCTAGGCAGGCAGCGATAAGGGGTGGGGCTAGGAGCTGGCCTTGGCTGCACAGGGGAAGAAGGGGACGTTCTTTCAGGGAGGCCCAGAAGCATGAGCCCCTTGAGGACCAGGAGGCTGGGCACCCCGAGCCATAGCTGGGGCAGTGGACAGGGTAGGGGACAGGAAACGGGAGCAGAGCCTGGGATCTCTCAGGCCTCAGCGCAGCCTTGCACGGGGCCGTGTTCCAGGAGCCCCATCTGCTCCTGGTGGGTACAGGGAAGGGCCACCGTGCTAGGGACCAGGACTCGAGAGGCTGAGCCATCAGTGGAGCCCAGGTGAGGCCCAAGGAGGCGGGAGTCAGAGGTACCTGAGGGGTGGGGAGAGGCGTTACTCCAGCCGCTCTGGCTGCCAGCCACCCGTGTGGTCAGCCTGGAGACTCGGCACACCTGGCGGCGCCTCGCGGATAAGACACGCTGCGTGGGAGAACTTTCCCTCTGGGCTCTCAGGGGCTCCTCTGCCCACTTCTCGCCAGGCTGCTTCCAGTGACAGGTTGGCACAGCAGAAACTCCTTGTCCCCAGGTAAGTGAGCACCTTGTCCTGCGAGCTGCCTGCAAGCCTCGCAGCCCGTGGCCCTCTGCTTCCTGCTGCACCTGGGGGAGCAGCTACCGCTTCAGGGCCAGAACTACTGCTGGTGGACCAGTCCCCACTCCCACCCCATCAGGGCCCGCGCATGCGTCCTGGGAGCCCAGCAGGGACGGCTTGCAGCTCTGCCTGCCTCCTGGTTAAAAGTTGGCCTCCAGCTGACGCAAAAACAGCATTTGCCCCTTTTAGGGAAATGAAACCCTGGAATGAAAGGTCTGCTGGTCCCATGTCCCTGGGCCCGCAGCTCTGCAACACACATTTCCTTGAGTGGCTCTAAGGCTGGAGCCAGCGTTGACCATGGTGATGCCACGTGACGCTGAGGCCCAGCTGGCCAGCGGCTTCCCAGGATGGAGCGAGGTTCACACTGCAGGTTCCCAGCCTGGGCTCTGGGGGCAAAGTGGCTTCCCCTGTGGGACTGCTCCTTCTGCAAGTGCAGGGCACCAGGGCACAGTGGGGGCTACAGGTCCACAAGCCCAGGGCATGAAGCCCCAGCCAGTCTAACACTGGGACCCCATACTGAGGGCAGGGATGGGGGATTCCATGGTCTTGGTGGTCTGCGATTGACGGAGACCCCACGTTCCTGGAGACTTCCCTGGGCGCCTTCGCCCACGCTGGCAGTGGTGTCCTGCCGGGAACTGCAGCCCCCCAGCTCTGAGGCCGAGGACCACGCTGCTGCTGCTCCGCTTCGGCCCCCAGGGGTGAGCAGTGGGGAGCGAGGCCCGTGCCCCTCCTGACGCCCTCCTTGCTGGACACCTGCCCCTGGTCACTACTGACATGCTGTGGACCATCTGATGATCCGAGGCCGGCAGTGGCCTTGGGGGAAGGAAGGAGAGAAGAGGGCCGTCTGCTCTCAGGGCATCTTCTCGGCGTCAGCTCTGGGTGGACAGACTCCCCTCCTTCCCAGGCAAGGTCCCGCCCTCCTCAGACACCCTTGAAAGGGCGCTGGGCTGCAGCTCCACCCGCTGCGCGATCTGTGCCGACAGTGGACAGAGTGGGAGCGGCGGCGGCAGGTGTTGGGCTTCGCAGAGACGAGGCTGGCTCCCGCCTGCGCCTGGCCACAGACTGCCCGGCGAGCTGTCCGAAGCCCTGAGCGGACGCCTTGGGGCTCATCTTCCAGCCTGAACAGGGCTGGGAGCAAAGGCGGGTCACTGCCAGGCTGGATGGCAGCATCAGTGCCCCAACGGGCCTAGTAGCATAGCCACCGTCCCCAGCGTGCCAGAGGTCCTCCCAGGACAGCCATGATGCAAGAACCAAACAGGGGCTCCCTGCTCGGCGTCTTGAAGAACTCCAGCAGGGGACAAGGAAGCTGCCAGTGGGGCCACACTCCCAACCCAGAGCCGTGCCCTCCTCCATCAGGCCCCAGTGCACATCCTGACCAGGGCCACCGTTCAGCCGCTTGGGTCCTGGCAGTGGACGTCTGTCCCAGGGTGTCCCACCCTCACTTGGAAGGACCACTACCCCCCCCCCCCGAGTCACAAAGGGAGCACAGGAGCACAGTGGAGAGGTATCTGCCTGCCAAGGACAAGGACAGTGACCTAGGCAGTGACCGCCCCGTCACCACCCAGCCCGGGGGTGAAGTCACCGGCTGAGGCTCTGCGGCTGGCCACGTTCCCCCAGCTCCACGCCCTGCGCGCTCCTGCTCCTGGCTCCCATCCATGACGGCACCCAGTCCCCTGAGAGCCAGCGCATCGGCAGGTTCTGCGTGAGGAAAAGGCTCCCGGGGTCCACAAGTGGCCTGGCTGCCTGTCCTGGACGAGGCGGGACTGGTGGCCAGGAGCGGTGCGTCACGTCTGAGCCTGGGAGGGAGCGGGCAGAGGAGCAGCGCGGGCAGAGCGGAGCGCCAGGAGCCTCTTCTGCCAGGGCCTGACACAGGGCAGAGCGGGCACTACCCAGAGCCTGACCACCGCAGGGAGCCTGGCCACACGTGAGAGCCCCAGGAACCTCTCATGCAGAGATGCAGAGCAGGGGCCTCAGCACAAGCCTACCGTGATGGCACCAGCGTCCCCTTCATCCATACAGGCTCTCCCCGTCGCCTGGGACTCCAGGCAGACATGGCCTGACAGGTGAAGGGGCCAAAATCTCCAGGGGAAGGACAGGGAGGAGCAGAGGACACTCACCTGGCCAAGGACGGTCCCGAGGCCCTGACCCGGCCCTGACCTCCCACCCCCTCCACATCAGGGGTGCCTGCCCCCTGAGGCCCAGGCCCTCCAGCAGCTCCCAACAGGACCCACCTGAAGGAGCCCTAATTAGGAAGGGCTGTTGTAGCTAGCTGGAAGCCATGGGTTCCACCTGATATGTATGTGACGCACCTGTAGGCACCCGCAAACCTGAAGGTATATAACCGGGTGAAAGCGGTCCGAGTTAGGAGAACGGAGAATTCAGTTAGCCGGGCAGTCACTCGGTCGGTCAGAAGAATCAGAGCGGCCAGAACGTAGGCAGAGCGGTTACAGAAGAGAAACCAGATAGAAGAAGTAATGACTGGCCAGAGTTAGGCCGAGGCTCCAGAGGACTGGTCAGAGTAAAGGCCGAGGCTCCCGAGGAAGACAGAAGACAGAAGACAGAAGAAGGAAGAAAGAAGAGATCTTTCTTTAAGCTCTACTCTAAGCTAAGAATCTTACTCTAAGCTAAGCTCTAATATTTCTCTATCTTTCTTTCTAAGACTCTACAGAAGACAGAAGAGAGAAGAAAGAAGCTCTAGTCTTTCTCTAAGCTAAGCTCTAAGCTCTATCTTTAAGCTCTAATATTTCTCTATCTTTCTTTCTAAGACTCTAAGCTAAGAAGACAAGAAAAATCTTTCTCTATCTTTTCTTTCTAAGACTCTAAGCTCTCTCTAAGAAAGTAGAAGTAAAAGTAGCAAAAGCTTAACTCTGCCTCCGAGAATTTTCCTCCCGTGGCGGCGCCGTGGCTGGCCGTGACAGGCAGCTTACAAATGGTGGTCCGTCCGGGGCTCGGTAGGCAGAGAAGAAAAGCTAAGAAATAAGAGCAATGAAAAAGCATAGCCTCAGACTCAGTTGAGACCAGCAAAAAGAGTAGAAACAAGAGAGCAGAGCCTCTGACTCAGTTGAAGCCAGTTAAGAATTAAGCCGAAGCAGAGTAGCTGGCCAAAAGCTGAAGCAGAGTAGACAGCGAAAAGCCGAAGCAGAGTAGCCAGTGAAAAGCCGAAGCGAGCCGGCCAAAAGCCGCAGAGTAGCCGGCCAAAAGCCGACTTAGTTGAGGCCAGTTAAGAATTAAGCTGAAGCAGAGTAACCGCGAAAAGCCGAGCCGGCCAAAAGCCATAAAAAATGAAGAAGCCAGACTCAGTTGAGACCAGCAAAAAGAGTAGAAAACAAGAGAGCATAGCCTCTGACTCAGTTGAAGCCAGTTAAGAATTAAGCTGAAGCAGAGTAGCCGGCCAAAAGCCGAAGCCGAGTAGCCAGCCAAAAGCCATAAAAAATATAGAGAAAAAGCCTTGAGCTTTAGTATAAAGAAAAAAGCCATGAGCTTAAAAGAAAATAGAGAATTAAATAGCATGGTAAAAACCATGCAGGAAAAAAAAAAAAAAAAAGCCATTGAGCTTTGGCAAGAAAGCCATAAAGAAAAATAAAGAAGAGAAAAAAAAAAAAAAAAAAGTCAAAGCCGCTTATGCAATTGTGCTTAACTAGGTGCGTTAGCTGCTCCTCAGCATTAGGCTTCCTTAAAGCCACAGCACCTTCTCAAAAAGGGCTCAAATATCCACCCTTTCAAAAATAAAAGGTGAAAAGCTAGGTAGGGACAAGAAAATAAAAGAAAATAGAGAAAATAAAATAGAGAAAATAGAATTAAAGCACCTTTTTAAACTAAAGGGAAGGAATATGAAGGAGCCCTAATTAGGAAGGGCTGTTGTAGCTAGCTGGAAGCCATGGGTTCCACCTGATATGTATGTGACGCACCTGTAGGCACCCGCAAACCTGAAGGTATATAACCGGGTGAAAGCGGTCCGAGTTAGGAGAACGGAGAATTCAGTCAGCCGGGCAGTCACTCGGTCGGTCAGAAGAATCAGAGCGGCCAGAACGTAGGCAGAGCGGTTACAGAAGAGAAACCAGATAGAAGAAGTAATGACTGGCCAGAGTTAGGCCGAGGCTCCAGAGGACTGGTCAGAGTAAGGCCGAGGCTCCCGAGGAAGACAGAAGACAGAAGACAGAAGAAGGAAGAAAGAAGAGAGAAGAAGAGATCTTTCTTTAAGCTCTACTCTAAGACTCTACTCTAAGCTAAGCTCTAATAGCTTTCTCTATCTTTCTTTCTAAGACTCTACAGAAGACAGAAGAGAGAAGAAAGAAGCTCTAGTCTTTCTCTAAGAAGAAGCTCTAGTCTTCTCTAAGCTAAGCTCTAAGCTCTATCTTTAAGCTCTAATATTTCTCTATCTTTCTTTCTAAGACTCTAAGCTAAGAAGACAAGAAGAAATCTTTCTCTTCTTTCTAAGACTCTAAGCTCTCTCTAAGAAAGTAGAAGTAAAAGTAGTAAAAGCTTAACTCTGCCTCCGAGAATTTTTCCCGCGGCACCGTGGCTGGCCAGGCAGCAACAGGCAGCTTACAAATGGTGGTCCGTCCGGGGCTCGGTAGGCAGAGAAGAAAAGCTAAGAAATAAGAGCAATGAAAAAGCATAGCCTCAGACTCAGTTGAGACCAGCAAAAAGAGTAGAAACAAGAGAGCAGAGCCTCTGACTCAGTTGAAGCCAGTTAAGAATTAAGCCGAAGCAGAGTAGCTGGCCAAAAGCTGAAGCAGAGTAGACAGCGAAAAGCCGAAGCAGAGTAGCCAGTGAAAAGCCGAAGCGAGCCGGCCAAAAGCCGCAGAGTAGCCGGCCAAAAAGCCGACTTAGTTGAGGCCAGTTAAGAATTAAGCTGAAGCAGAGTAACCGGCGAAAAGCCGAGCCGGCCAAAAGCCATAAAAAATGAAGAAGCCAGACTCAGTTGAGACCAGCAAAAGAGTAGAAACAAGAGAGCATAGCCTCTGACTCAGTTGAAGCCAGTTAAGAATTAAGCTGAAGCAGAGTAGCCGGCCAAAAGCCGAAGCCGAGTAGCCAGCCAAAAGCCATAAAAAATATAGAGAAAAAGCCTTGAGCTTTAGTATAAAGAAAAAAAGCCATGAGCTTAAAAGAAAATAGAGAATTAAATAGCATGGTAAAAACCATGCAGGAAAAAAAAAAAAGCCATTGAGCTTTGGCAAGAAAGCCATAAAGAAAAATAAAGAAGAGGAGAAAAAAAAAAAAAAAAAAGTCAAAGCCGCTTATGCAATTGTGCTTAACTAGGTGCGTTAGCTGCTCCTCAGCATTAGGCTTCCTTAAAGCCACAGCACCTTCTCAAAAAGGGCTCAAATATCCACCCTTTCAAAAATAAAAGGTGAAAAGCTAGGTAGGGACAAGAAAATAAAAGAAAATAGAGAAAATAAAATAGAGAAAATAGAATTAAAGCACCTTTTTAAACTAAAGGGAAGGAATATGAAGGAGCCCTAATTAGGAAGGGCTGTTGTAGCTAGCTGGAAGCCATGGGTTCCACCTGATATGTATGTGACGCACCTGTAGGCACCCGCAAACCTGAAGGTATATAACCGGGTGAAAGCGGTCCGAGTTAGGAGAACGGAGAATTCAGTCAGCCGGGCAGTCACTCGGGTCGGTCAGAAGAATCAGAGCGGCCAGAACGTAGGCAGAGCGGTTACAGAAGAGAAACCAGATAGAAGAAGTAATGACTGGCCAGAGTTAGGCCGAGGCTCCAGAGGACTGGTCAGAGTAAGGCCGAGGCTCCCGAGGAAGACAGAAGAGGAAGACAGAAGAAGGAAGAAAGAAGAGAGAAGAAAGAAGCTCTAGATCTTTCTCTAAGCTAAGCTCTATCTTTCTTTAAGAATCTTACTCTAAGCTAAGCTCTAATAGCTTCTCTATCTTTCTTTACTCTAAGCTCTCTCTACAGAAGAAAGAAGAAGGAAGAAAGAAGAGAGAAGAAAGAAGCTCTAAGTCTTTCTCTAAGCTAAGCTCTAAGAATCTCTATCTAACTCTAGCTCTAATATTTCTCTATCTTTCTTTCTAAGGACTCTAAGCTAAGAGACAAGAAGAAATCTTTCTCTATCTTTCTTTCTAAGACTCTAAGCTCTCTCTAAGAAAGTAGAAGTAAAAGTAGTAAAAGCTTAACTCTGCCTCCGAGAGTTTTTCCCGCAGGCAACGTGGCATGGACCACAATAGGCAGCTTACACCCACCTGTGCAGGAGCCCTGTTTGGGGAGATGGCTATGATTGTGGTTGACTTCGGGCCATGGAGTTTTGGACATTGCCGCCTTCCGTAGTCTCACGAGACTTGGCCCGGGATCTCGAGAGACTTGGGCCAAGCGCGGAGTGGGTCGGGGCCATTTTGGCTGTTGGTTGTTTGCTGGTGTGTGGTGCGTGGTAGAGGTTGTTAGAGCCAGAGAGAGAAGCTGACAGCATAAAGATCCTGTTCGTTTCCAGTCTGAGGGGGTTAAGCTAAAGGTGTTAAGGGACTCCAGCATACTCAACGTGAAAGGAGCTTGGGGCCCATACGTCATTACTGTCTCTTTGAGATTTTTTATTGTTTTGAAATCTACTGACCACCTGGCCACCACCTGGGGCAAAGCAGACGACGAAGGACCCGATGCAGGCGCTGGCCCTCCAGGTGGCTCCCAGGTGGCACCTCTCCTGCCCATGGGGGCAGAGTTGGCACACCCTGCAGGGACAGGATCAGCCGTCAGATCAACAGGGGGCCTGGGCAGCCTGCGCCCAGAGCCCAGCAGGAGGGGAGAGGTGGCTGACCCCAGCGGGTTCAAGGAGTTGGTCCAGGCCGGAGGGCCTGAGGAAGGCAGAGGACAGGACAGGGAGGAGGAGCGTCGGGGAGAGGAGGGGGTTGGTGTGGGGGCATGGGGCGGGGGAGGGACAGCTCTCCCGTGGCCTTCTGTGCCTCCCACCACCCGCCCCACCCTTCCTTCCCTCTGTGCAGAGGGACCTGAGTCAGGCCCTTGTCTGAGGAGCTGGGCTGAGGCCCCCAGGGAGGGAGAAGGCCCTGGGCCTGCTCACTGGGGCGGGACAGAGGCTGGGGGCGGGGTCTATCCACAGATGAATGGGGCAGGGACAAAGCCTCTCCAGCAGCATCTCAGAGCAATGACACTGGCTAGCGTGAGTGGTCAGACGCGTGCCACCTAGTGAGCAGACCCCCCAAGGTCACAGCAAGGGTACCAGGTCATCTAGGGGCAGAGATGGCTGTGGACTCCAGACCCACACCCACGTGCACTGACTGAGCTGGCAACAGGGTCCCCGGCAAACCTCCCTGGTGGCCCAGACCTCACACTCCCTGCAAAGTCTCCCTGGGTGTTGTGGGCTCATGTTCCAGGAGGCAAATGCTGATGCTGAGACCCCCCCCCCAAGTGCCGTCAGAGTAGGGAGATGTGAAGCCGTGGGCTGGGCTCAGGAACCCCCCAGCAGGTGCGGGTGCTGGTGACTGGAGCTCACAGACTGCGGCAAGCCAGCAGCCAGGAGAGACGGGCAGACTCCCAGCTTGGGCGCATCAGGAAACCCGAGGCGGGAGCACCTAGCGCAGGTGCTGGGGCTCCGGCGGCAGGCACTGCGAGCAGGACGCAAAGGTGGTGCTGTAGCGGAGCCGCGAGCAGGCAAGCGCGTGCCCGCGATGGCCAGCGACTGACCCCACGTGTGGGACGGCAGCGGGCATCGCGGGATCCCAGGCGTGATGGCGCAGATGCAGCAGCGGGAAGCCCGGGGCCAGCCACTGGTCCCCGCTCAACGCGGCAGCGTTGGACGCCAGGGAAGTGTCCAGGGGCCCGCACAGCACGCCAAGCAGCGTAAGGCCAGCAGCAGGTGGCCTAGGGACAGGTTCACCAGGACACCCCCGAGATGTGCACCGCAGCTCGGCCGTAGGCACAGCAGAGCAGCACCAGCGCGCTGGACAGCGGCGGCGCGGTCAGCCCCAGCGCCAGCAGCCCCGCCAGCAGCGCCTCGCCCGGGCCGTGGTCTAGCGGCTGGCGCGGCGCCCTGCGCGGACGGCGGGGAGTCGCGCTCAGGACTCGGCTCCGGGAAAGCGCAGGGCGGGGCGGGGGCGCGGCGCTCGCCGCTTCCCGGAGACGCAGAGCCGGCAGGGTCTGCAGCGGCGCGCCCAAAGCCGCCACAGTCGGGGATTCTGGGAGCGGGAGCTGAGGGGCAGAGCTGGGGACAGCCGCAGGTCGTGGCGCTGTCCAGGGTGCTGAACCTTCGCCCGAGGACTTTCTGGCCCTCAGGCACCGTCCATCCGCTGAAGCGAGCGGGAGGGTGCGGAGCGCAGGATTGACAGCCTCTCTGCTGCCGCCTTGTCGTCCTTCCTCTTCGCGGTGCGGTGGGAGGGGACTCTGTGTCCCTCTGCTCCCCACCAGGTCGGTGCCTGCAATGGTCACACTTTTTCTGTCCGGAGCTCTCCCGCGGTGACTCACTTCAGTTGCGAGCCAGCAGGTCGGTTGTGACTTACATCGCCCCCCATCCTGCACCTCGCCTCGGTCGCTGGCAACCAGAGTACAGTGATCTGGTGGCTTGTGGGGACAGCGGAGGGGGCAGGGAGCTGTGGGGCAGGGCGGGGGACCAAGGGAGCTGGAGAGGGAAAGCCCGCCCTGCTGGTGCGCCACCCCCACCCCAGCACTAGGCCAGGAGCTGGATGTGTGCAGGCTGGCTGAAGAGAGCGAGCAGAAAGAGAGGAGGGGGAGAGGGAGAGGAGGGAGAGGAGGGAGAGGAGGGAGAAGTGGGCGGCAGGAGTGGAGGGGAGAGAGGCGGGCGGAGAAGGAGGGGGGCTGGGAAGGACCCGCTCTCGTGGGGGCCGTGTGCAGACCTTCCCCTGGCTCCTGGTGCCCCTGGTGGAGGGGTGTGTCTTTCCCCATCTGCACTGTCCCCTCTCACAGCTTCTGAATCTCTCACCTTTGGGGTCTTCCAGTCCTTTGGCCAGTGGCAGAACAAGGATAAGGTGTCATCCTTGCGCAGGGGCCTTACTAATCTTCTCTGTATCGTTCCAGTTTTAGCATATGTGCTGCCGGAGCGAGCACGAGGGTAAGGTGAAGACACTTGGAAGCCGCTGGTTGCAGAAAGGCTTGTGCCATTTCCTCCAGGGGGAGTCCTGCGAGACAGGAAGCAGGGCAGACCCTCACCCCCATGCCCATCCTCACCCGCAAGACCACCCTCCTACCCCTTCAAGGGCAGAGGGCTCTGGAGGGACGGGTGCACCCCATGGGTCTCCCTGTGCCAGTGCCCCAGGGGTTGGAGAGGGGTCAGGTGGCCCGGGGAGACAGGCTGGATGACCAGGACGGGCTCTGCCACCCTCAGCCCAGGCACAGTATTGTCTCCTGGGGCCTCATTTCCTCACTGGTAGAATGAGACTTGAAGGGCTAAAAAAGCACCTACTGTGTGGTTGCTGTTAGGGTTAAACAAAGTGTCCCGGCGCACAGTGAGAACTCAGGGGTCAGCCTGTCTTGAGAGGCCCACTCCACAGGCTGGAAAGCGAGGCTCTGCTGGTGCCGGTCAAGGCCACCCAGCTAAACACCAGGAGGCTGGTTTCAAACACGGTCCTTCTAACCCCAACCCTATGCCCTTGTCATCAGAGGTCATCAGAATAGCTCCAAGCCAGCCACTCCCCAGGGATGCCTTGGATCCCCCCTCGCTCCCAGGCACCCCAACAATCTGCTTTGAATCCCAAGAAGTTTTCACCAAATCAACCTTGCCTAAAACCAGAGCAGCAATGTCAGAGTCCTCCTGCCATTGCTGGAAGGTTGGGCAGCCCTGTAGCTCCCGTGGGCCAGACGAGGTTGCAGGGGACTCACTGGACAGGGAAGGTGGAGGTGGCAGCAGGGGCTCAGGAGAGGTGCACCCCAGCCCTCCAAGGCTCCTGAGGGCCTGTCTACAGCTCAGGGATTGCAGGCATAGCGGACAATGTCACAGTGCAGGGCCCACGCAGAGCACGAAGGCCGGGCAAGGCTGAGAGAAGACGTGGACAGAAGACGGGACTCTGCAGCTGCCCGGAGCCCCTCGGGCAACAGGGGTCTTATGTTCACAGTCTAGGAATGGTACCCGTGGCACCAGGTTGAGGCACTGTCACTGTGACCAATTCCGTGCCATCCTGTGCACTCCACGTGCGATCAAGGAGGGGACGTCAGCCAGGAGGGAAAGGAGGGCCTGAGGTGAGCTTGTTTGACCTTAATACACATCAGGCTCATTTTGCTGGCTTTAAGCTTATCGAACGTGGCCTTGCTTAATCTGCAGGCCTCTGGGATGAGCCTTCCTGCCCCTACCTTTCAGACAGGGAAAGAATTCAGAGCAGTTAGCTTTGATAACGGAGCAGAAACATCTTGCTCGCTCAAGACCTGCTCCCGTACGAGGGTGAACGGAATCCCGGGACGTGCTCAGAGGAGGGTGGCAGAGAGTGGGGGCTCAGTGGATGGGGTGGCATCATCGTAGAAGGGTTGGGCAGGAAGGAAAAGTGCAGAAGGGCATTCCAGGCCAAGGCAGCCACAAAGACAAAGTCAGGTGGGAACCTGGGGGTCCCGGGCTCGGAGGAGTGACAAAATGGGGTGTGTGTACAGTCACCACTGACAAAGGAAGTGGGGGTGGCCGAGACCAGCTTCAGATGGGCTTGGGGAGGCCGCAGAGGGTCTTCTTGGGCAATGGGGAGCCGTTAAGGATTCTGAGCAAGGAGCAGCCCTTGGAGACCAACCCTGAAGCTACGGTGGAGACCTGCAGCTCAGCAGGCGTGAGCAGGCGGCAGAGGGAGCTGCCGCCTTGGTTTCACGGGGCACTGTTTTGTGACGATTTTGTTGGTGCAGTGTAGCTCGACACAGGCAAATGCACATGGAATTTAATGTGCTCCTCTGAAGTCCCTGGTGCCTCCCCTCTCCTCACCCACTCCCTGTTCCCCTTCTTTCATGAAGTACTGTTTTTAAAAGTGGTGAAAATAGTTAACATTGTCACAATTTTTTTTGTACTTAGAAGATGAACTTATTAGAACCTGTGCTTCACTCCACAGAGATCTGGGACGGGAGATGAGATGGCATTCTAGGACGAGACCACAGAGTTCAAGCCACCACCTGCAGCCCAGGGAAGGGGACAGCCAGGTGGGCAGCACCTGAGACCAGAGGGCTTTGAGGAGGACGGGATGGCCTACATCCATCACAGCGCCCCTCCCTGCAGCCCAGAGGTCCAGTGCCAAGGCTAGCATCCCCGTGGAGTCATGTGACCTGTCAGCATAAATGATTGATGCTACGTGTGCAGAAGAGGGGAGGAGGGAGGCTGGAAGGGGGCAGTCAGCTCCCACCCAGGGGAGGACAGGTGCACCATCACATCCCCCTAGAACAGCTCTGTGCAGCCACCAAGTGCAGGTGGCAAAAGACATTGTTTGTTGCAGGTGACACACTGTGATGTCAACACCTTAACGCACATGAAGGTTGGGATGAGAAGGCCAGAAGAGGTCGCCTACAGTTGGTAGGACTGCGAGTGGCTGGGCTTCCCTGCTTCTTCATGTGTCTCTCTGACTTCTACGTTTTCTGTGAAGCTGTGAACTGCTTTGAAAATCAGAAACAGTTCTGAGAAAGACCCTGGGTTGGGTCCTCCAGCAAAACCCAATCCCTGGGATTCTGCCCACCAGAACCAGCTCGTTTCTTGCCTTAGAGCAGCTTAGCTTTGTGAAACCCTAGTAGAAATGACCTTCCCAGGAGGAGGGGGGAGAGCAGAGGAGAGAAAGAGAGAGGAAATTCTTAGTAGCAGAGCACTGAAAGAAAAAGAAGTATCAAGGCAGGCAAAGCGTCGAGTCTGTGGTTCTTCTCCACAAAATCCCACACTTCCCCGGAGCAGCATGGTCCAATTCACTCCCTGGAGGCCTCGAAGGCCCCCCAGCACCAGGGGCCTGGGGCCCGAGAATGGGGTCGAGGTGGGGGACGGAGGGACTAGGACTCTGGGGTCCAGGTGCACCTGACCCAGCCCAGCCCTCCAGAACAAGGCCCTAAGGGGGCTGCAAGCACTGCCGTCTGCCCCACGGTGCAGTGGGCTGTGGGGAGAGTCCCTGCTAGTGCTGTGAGGGCAGCCAGCAGAGAGGCCCCCGCCCCGTGTCCCTCCACCTGCTCCCCATGCCCAGCACACAGCCTGATGGCCTAGAAGCAAGGGCAATGCTCCCAACAGCACCTCACGTTCACAGGGCCCTGCCTGCCCACCCGGCACTACCAACGCACAGCAGGTTTTTCTTCTCATTTTACTGCAGCGAGAACTTGGTCCCCCCGCGAGACCAGGGGCTGGCTGGAGGCCCCAGAGCTGGGTGGAGCGTGGGCAGCCGCAGGCCACAGCTGGAATTCAAGTTGTCCACTGGCCACAGCAGGAATTCAAGTGGCCCTTCATCAGGTGAACGCATCCTGCCCACTCCTCCACGCGGACGGCCAGAGTCCTGGGAGTTCCGCTGCTGACCTGGAGCCGGCCAGCCTCCTGTGGGCACTCGAGTCCCTTCACTCCGACAGTGTGACCCACATCATTTCTGCTCCAGCCTCCGTGGGACACCACCCCCCTCCCCATTTCTCAAACCTCTGCCTGCGGTTCCAGGCAGCAGGCCTCCACCGTGGCCCAGAGAGGGCACTGGTGAGGAGAGGTGGGCAGCTACCCTGAGCATGATGGACGTGCGCCAGGCGTGACCACACTGCAGTGTGGCCAGCGACTTGGGCACTGGTGGAGACAGAGCCCCAGCGTGTGTGGCCAGCGTCCAGCAGAGCGCCCTGACCTGGTCCATATGCTGGTCACACTGCACGGCCTGGACGAGCCTCTTCATCTGCCTGAGCTGAGGTTTCCTCATCTGCAAGAGGTCAAGAGCCACATTCTTAGGCTGCTTAGGGCCTGGGGCTGGGGACAAGGAGGTAGAAGATCCAAAGTGGCCCGATGTAAGCACACAGCAGGTGCTTACTAAGCGCTGGTGCCTGCTCCCTTCTCCCACCCCAAGAGTGAGCACACGAGGGGACAGGTTTCACTCACAGATGCAGGACGGTCGTGGACTATTTGCGGGGGTCTTGGGGGCACCCAGCTGCTCAACCACCCTTCAGCCCAGTGAGCAGTGAGCCCAGCCCTAGGCCTCCTCAGCCCTCGCAGAGCCCCACTGGAGCCAGGATATAGAGGCCGGAACGGAAGCAGACCCCCAAAGAAGTGTGACAAGATGGGGGCCAGGTGACACTTACTGCCAGAGGAGCGGAGGGGGAGCCCACGAGGTGATGCTGGAGTGGCACCAGCAGAGGTGGGTGCAGGCACGGCAAGGCCGGGCGGCTCAGAGAGTGGAAGGGAGTGGAGGGCATAGCTGGGAGGTGGTGGGTCTCCTGGGGGAGGCCTGGCACAGGAACTGGAGCCCAGTCAACCAGTCCCCAGCACGAGGCTGTGACATCTTCCTTGTGACAAGTCTTCCTTGTCGGATAAAATAGGGGAAAGAGAGCAAGGCATCTTTCCTTCTTCTAAGGAACGATGTAACACAAAAATGGCGCCGCGATGGTTAATTCTATCTCCCTGTTCTTACTGTGTCTCTGCGTGACCACTGGGGCTCATAAGTTAGCTATTAAGCATAAATATGACCACACAAATTTACACTGTGGAGTCTGAACCAGGAGCTCTATAACAAATTCTTTAGTACACGAGTTAAAACAGGTTTATAATTAGACATTAGGCTTGTAAGTAATGATTAAACTTGTGGCTCTTGCTGTGCCCCATAGTTCAGGCTTTTCTAAGTTATAATTATAAGGTTTTAAGTTATAGTTATAAGGCTTTCTTGTGATTGATAAGGATTCTTTTAAGTAAGTTTAGGATATTAGTTTAAGATATATTGATATAAGTTTTCCATGGTAGAGACCCCTTAGATCTAACACCTGATCAAAGGAAAAATACCTGTTAGCTTAACTTTTAAAAATAGCTATACTTCTGTTGCCGCCGGAAAGGGATTTGCAGCCCGGAATGGCGGCGCTGCAGGAAGGAGCCCGGAGACAGGATGGAAATGAAAAAATTCTTTTATCTTTCTCTCTCTGTCTCTTGTAATTTCTAACACCACATACACACTCTCACAAGAAACCAAGGCACGTACTCTTACAAGAAACTACAATATATATACACGATAGCGTTAACCCCGTCCGTTCTCTCTCAGGTCTCATCTCACGCGCCCGAGCAGGAATGGCGCTGGCCCGATCTGCCAAGTCACAGCTCAAGTCTCTCGAGATCCTGGGCCAAGTCCCGCGAGATCCCAGGCCAAGTCCCGTGAGACTACGGAAGGTGGCAATGCCCAAACATCTCCATGGCCCATAGTCAACTGCAATCTTAGCCATCTCCCCAAACAGGGCTCCTGCATACTTCCTCCTTTCTAGTTCAGAACAAAGTTATTATAGGAAACAATAGTAAGTTGAGTTCAGTCAAGGTCTAGCTATGACATATTGGAGCAATCTAGCTGTGAGCAATCATGAGTGGACGTACAGGGTTACGGGAATAGGCCTAGGTGAAAGCATGTCTTGTACTGCTATACGATTGTTCTTGACATTTAAGATTGATCAATGTATGCTTTTCCCTACATCTTTAGACAGGATTAATCAGTAATACGTACTTAGAACAATATCCTGTTTCCCTCAGAATGTAGAACTCTGAAATTCTTTAATGTAACCTCAAAAGCTGTAACGTAAAAGACTGCTGTCTGGGCTATAAAAACTCGGGTAAAGAAAGTGAAGTTAGAGCTAAGCCTGCAGACTTGTGTGCTGCGTGGTCTCTCTCACCTCTTCGCCGACGTCTCCCCCTCCTTACCAGAGCTGGACTCCGGCACGAGGCGAGTGCTCAGGGTGAGCATGAGGAGAAGGGGACCGTGCCTGGGAGTGTTCCAGGTGGTGTCATGACCCAGCTCCCTCATTCCTGTCATTCAGCACCTGCAAGCTTGTCCCCTCAGGAAAACCCCTGTGCACATAAGCCAGTCAGAGCCACTTGAGGCCTCCGAGCAGAGCCACGGAGTTCCTGGCTTAATACCAGGCACCCGCGAGGTGTCACCTGAAACAGCCTGAAGACGTGGACCTTGTGCTCTCAACAACGCTCTGTTTACACGTGTTCAATGTAGAATAGCAATGTCATGGCGGTGCTGATGGCGATGGTGGTATGGTAATGGCAGGGGTGACAGTGGTGGTGATGAGGGTGGTGGTGATGGTAGTGACAAGGGTGACAAGGGTGGTGGCAGTGATGGTGGTCGTGGTGATGGTGGTGTGGGTGATGGTAGTGACAAGAGTGGTGGTGGCAGTGATGGTGGTTGTTGTGATGGTGATGATGGTGGTGGTGATGGTGGTAGTGACAAGAGTGGTGGTGGCAGTGATGGTGGTCGTGGTGATGGTGGTGTGGGTGATGGTAGTGATGGTGGTAGTGACAAGAGTGGTGGTGGCAGTGATGGTGGTTGTGGTGATGGTGGTGTGGGTGATGGTAGTGATGGTGGTAGTGACAAGAGTGGTGGTGGCAGTGATGGTGGTTGTGGTGATGGTGATGATGGTGGTGGTGATGGTAGTGATGGTGGTAGTGACAAGAGTGGTGGTGGCAGTGATGGTGGTTGTGGTGATGGTGGTGTGGGTGATGGTAGTGATGATGGTAGTGACAAGAGTGGTGGTGGCAGTGATGGTGGTTGTGGTGATGGTGGTGATGGTGGTGGTGGTGATGGTGGTGAGGGTGATGGTGATGATGGTGGTGGTGGTGGTGATGGTGATGATGGTAATAGTGGTAATGATGGTGGTAATGCTGGTGGTGATGGGGTGATGGTGGTGGTAATGGTGGTAGTGGTGGTGATGGTGGTGAGAATGGTGGTAGTGGTGGTGATGGTGGTGGTGGTGGTAATGGTGGTGGTGATGTGATGGTGGTGGTAATGGCGGTGGTGGTGGTGGTGATGGTGGTGAGAATGGTGGTAGTGGTGGTGATTGTGGTAGTGGTGATGGGGGTGATAACTATGGTGATGATAATGATAATGGTGGTGGTGACAGTGGCGATGAGCACTCACACACCCCAGGCACCCGCTAAGCCCTTCCATACATCACCCTATTGAGCTCTCCTGCTGTACCTGTGAGGTAGACATTGTCAACATCTCTCTGTTAAAGGTGGGGAAATCAAGGCACAGAGGGACGGAACGCTTGCCCAAGGCCCTGCAGGCGATGGTGACGAAGCTGAGGCATGGCTGCTCACTCCACTGGTCACAGCTAGAATGAGTGAAGCTGGGGGAGGGGCTGGGGTGACAGGCCGAGGGCAGGCGCAGTGGCAGAGGGAGAAGAGGGCACTGGCAGAGAGGGCAGGGCTGATGGCAGGGGAGGGCAGGGCTCAGAGGGTTCCAGCCAGCAGGCAGCAGAGCAGGTCCCTGCATACACACAGACTCGCCGGCCCCCGCGCGCGGTCTGAGGGATGTGCTCTCTCTCGGTGATCATTCAACAAGCGTCTGCTGGCCACACGGAGGGCAGTGACCCCCAGGGAAACCTCCAGCGCAGTGTGAGCCAGGCTGGGGCTAACGCCTGGGCACCGCGGGCCCTCTCCACGCTCGTGGCTCCTCCGGGCAGCGAGCCCAGCAGGGACAGTGGAGGTGCCCTCCAGCTCCTTAGTGACCTCACACTGGTGCCTGGGCTGTGGGGAGGCCTTCACACCACAGAGGCCGGCAAGCACCTCCAGCCGGGCTTCTGTCTGGCCGGACTGGCTAGGACATGGCCACACACCACTGTCCAGCCTGACTCCCGTCCAGCTGGGGCCTCTGCCCACCAGGCGGGCCTGGGCCAGGGGTGAATGCTGCCTGCCCAGCCCGCAGCCCGCAGCTGCAGCAAGGCCCAAACCATGTCCACTCCCAAAGCTAAGCCTTGGTTGCCCGTAGCCATGCCGGAGCCAGAGCCAGGCCGGGCGCCCACTCTGGCTGCGGGAGGAGGGAGGCAGCTGCACACTCGCGCCTGGCGGACAGGAAGGCCCGTGTGCTGAGCCCTGCCCGGGCGCCCGCTCTGCTCAGGGGTGTCACCGACTCCAGGCAGCAGCTTGTGGAGACGCACCTCGCCAAGTGCCCCCGCCGACCAGTCTCTGTCCCTAGTGGTCACTGCACCCTCAGCTGTCAGCGGGAGAGCAGCGGATCCCACGCCAACCCCACCGCACCGCACCGCACCAGCCTCGGCCCTGCTTACAGAGACCCGGCCTGGCTGGGACCTGGCCTGCAGCAGTCCAGGAGGCGCTGCCGGCCTCGGGGGCAGGTGTGGGAGTCAGCTCCAGGCCCACAGGACTCCTGCCGCGGCTCAAGGAGGTGCCGGGGCCCAGGGAGCCCAGGCTGACCTGTCCGGTGAGCGCAGGACAGCCCAGGGCCTGGGGCTGGGGAGCTTGCAGGAAGGCTAGCAGCGAGGCCCCAGGCCACAAGGCCACGGGCGCCATGGCCCAACCTCCACCAAAGACGGGGCAAGGACAAGGCCCGCGCCTCACTCTAAGGGTGGGAAAATCGCTTCCGGGTAGGAGTGGGAGAAAGCCCTGCGTCACGCCTGGCGTGTGGGGGTGGGCGTGGGGGGAGAGAGCCCTGCGTCACGCCTGGCATGTGGGGGTGGGCGTGGGGGAGAGAGCCCTGCGTCACCCCTGGCGTGTGGGGGTGGGCGTGGGGGAGCCCTGCGTCACCCCTGGCCTGGGTGTGGGGGTGGGCGTGGGGGAGAGAGCCCTGCGTCACCCCTGGCGTGTGGGGGTGGGCGTGGGGGAGAGAGCCCTGCGTCACCCCTGGCGTGTGGGGGTGGGCGTGGGGGAGAGAGCCCTGCGTCACCCCTGGCGTGTGGGGGTGGGCGTGGGGGAGAGAGCCCTGCGTCACCCCTGGCGTGTGGGGGTGGGCGTGGGGGAGAGAGCCCTGCGTCACGCCTGGCGTGTGGGGGGTGGGCGTGGGGGAGAGAGCCCTGCGTCACGCCTGGCGTGTGGGGGTGGGCGTGGGGGAGAGAGCCCTGCGTCACCCCTGGCGTGTGGGGGTGGGCGTGGGGGAGAGAGCCCTGCGTCACCCCTGGCGTGTGGGGGTGGGCGTGGGGGAGAGAGCCCTGCGTCACCCCTGGCGTGTGGGGGTGGGCGTGGGGGGAGAGAGCCCTGCGTCACCCCTGGCGTGTGGGGGTGGGCGTGGGGGAGAGAGCCCTGCGTCACCCCTGGCGTGTGGGGGTGGGCGTGGGGGGAGAGAGCCCTGCGTCACCCCTGGCGTGTGGGGGTGGGCGTGGGGGAGAGAGCCCTGCGTCACCCCTGGCGTGTGGGGGTGGGCGTGGGGGAGAGAGCCCTGCGTCACCCCTGGCGTTGTGGGGGTGGGCGTGGGGGAGAGAGCCCTGAGTCACCCCTGGCGTGTCAGGGTGGGCAGGGGGTGGCTCGTGTGTGGCGTGCCCAGGGAAGCCCTGTACAGGTTGGCTCTGGCCTCCAAGGTGGGTGCTGGTCTGCTCTCTTTCTCCTCATTTCCTGCATGTTTCTTCTTACTTGTTCATGCTACGTCTGTGCCATTCAAAAACTCAGCATTCAGAACCATTCTCTATGGGGTCACCTCCAGGAAACTCATGGGAAAATGCCCATGGGTACCCAAGACAGTGGCATCACTTCCGCTTGCTGAGGGCTGGGCACCCAACACAGGCTGTGCCGACCTCCCTTGTCAAGGGCTGCTGATGGGGAGGAGGCCCAGATGCAAACCTCCTTGCCTTCCTCCTGGGCGCAGGCCTGTCCTGGGGAGACCTGGGCACGCGGGCACAAGAGCGGCTGACCAGGTGGTCACAACTGCGGTCCCTGAGCACATCCTGCAGCTCCCGCCGTGTGCCCGCCCACGGCACCAGTGCACTCACCTGGCAGCTGCGCCCTGAGAAGCAGGCCCAGGTTCGGCCGCTTGTCTTCACTTGCAGGGCTGAGGTCGGTGCTCCCGGCCCTCACCTCTAGCACGGCCCAGGCCTGAGCTGCCAGCGGCCCTGCCTCCCCCTCAGCTGTGTCAGGCCAGTGGACTGCCAATGCTGAGCTGGCCGGCCGGCCTGCCAGGGCCTGGGGTGGGGAGCCAGGGCAGAGGCAGAGGGGGTGTGGCTGCAAAGAGCTCAGGCCCTGGCCCTGGAGGACTCTGCCAGACCTTCACTTCCGGCACTTCACTTCCCAAGGCCACGCGGGCTGCCTGGGAAGCCCGGAGCCTCCCGTCCCACGGTCTCTCTTCCACCATAGGAGATGGAAGCCCTTGGGAGAGGGTGGGTGGGCACAGGGAGCAGCTGCTCCAGGGCCCTGGGCAGCAGCGTGCCGCTGGCAGCAGCCCAGGCTGTGCCGCAGGGGCTCCTCCTGGCTCTGCAGGCCCAGCCCTACAAGCCTGCTGTCCAGTGTGCCTGGGAGGAACCGAGGCCCCGCTGTGCAGGCTGCCACCACGGGGGCCAGAGCCGCGGGCCGCTGGGGAGCTGAGCAGGCGGGGCCTCTCGGGTGACAGCGTGCTCCCGCTCCAGCAGGAGCAGTGGGGACCCCTCCCCAAGGCAGCAGGCCGGGAGAGCACGGGTGCCCCACTCTTCCCTGTTTATGCTGCCCTCAACCAGCATCGCCAGCCCCTTGCCAGCCAGGCTGTGCCAGGCTCTGGGGCAGAGAGTCACCAGCTGTGCCCTCCCTGTCAGTGTGAGACCCAGCTCTGCTCGCTGCCAGCTGCAGGACGGTGGCCAGACGGTCGAGGCACGGGCTGCCCCTTTACCACAGGACCACAGGCCCGCACACGTGGGAGACGCCTCCCCCCGGTGTGCAGCGACCCTGCGCAGACACCTGCGCTGCAGGCAAGGTGCGGAGACCAGGTGTGGAAAGAACAGTTCCCCAGGGACAAGAAGGAGGTCCAGGGCAAGGCACGTCCCCTGATGTCCCACCCACGCAGAGGCAGGGACCCCACGCTCAGGGTGGAGGCCGAGTTGCCTGGTCGGCAGCCCTGCCCGTGCGCAGGAGGTCAAGCCTCCGCCTGGGCAGCTCCACCAAGCATGGCACAGGCTCCTTCCACCTGCCAGTCAGGGGTCTCCAGAACCAAGGGACGGGAGACTCGCACGCAGAGGGGGATGGGCTCGAGAGCCCCCTGGGCTGAGGGCCCACAGCCTGCCGCAGAGCCTGCAGAGCCAGCGCAGCCGCAGCAGGCCCCAGTCCAAAGCCCCGAGCACCGGGAGCACTGGGCTGCGAGGCGAGGGCCGGGGAGGGCTGTCCAGCCCGGAGGAGAGGGCCATGCCCCTCCTCCAGCCTCGTCACCCACGGCGCCCCTGGAGGACAGCCAGCGTCGCCCACTCTGGAGGCCCTGCTCCGCCCTCAGTCCATGGCCCCTAACGCTGACCTCTCCCCAGAGACACGCCAGCTGCCTGGTGAGCCAGCACAGACGCCCCGGCGACGAGCGGGCAGCGGGGGCAGAGGGGAGCCCGGCCTCGCGAGCAGCCCCCCGCTCTGTCCAGACAGGCCCCCACCCACGCCGTCTCCGCGGTGCGCAGCCCCATGAGCTGCGATGGCCAGGCTCGCGGCCGCCTCTGGGCGCCTTTTCCACACCGCGCTGTCCTGGAGGGTCCGTGCTGCTGGAGGACGGGGCACGCATCCTTCCCTGGAGGGCTCCCTGGTGTTCTGGACTCTGCTGGCCATGCGAGGGCCATCAGCTCCAGGGCCTCCACACTGTGCCAGGCCAGCTGGACGTGAGCGCTCCACATGGGCTCCTCGGCCACCGCAGAGCCAGGAGGGCAGTGCCCACGTCACGGGGGGCACGGAGCCCTGAGGGGGGAGGCTCCACACAGGCCACCGCAGAGCCAGGAGGGCAGTGCCCACGTCACGGGGGCACGGAGCCCTGAGGGGGGAAGCTCCACACAGGCCACCGCAGACCCAGGAGGGCAGTGCCCCATGTCACGGGGGGCACGGAGACCTGAGGGGGGAGGCTCCACACAGGCCACCGCAGACCCAGGAGGGCAGTGCCCACGTCATGGGGGGCACGGAGCCCTGAGGGGGGAAGCTCCACACAGGCCACCGCAGACCCAGGAGGGCAGTGCCCACGTCACGGGGGGAGGGCTCCACACAGGCCACCGCAGAGCCAGGAGGGCAGTGCCCACGTCACGGGGGGCACGGAGCCCTGAGGGGGGAGGCTCCACACAGGCCACCGCAGACCCAGGAGGGCAGTGCCCACGTCACGGGGGCACGGAGCCCTGAGGGGGGAGGCTCCACACAGGCCACCGCAGACCCAGGAGGGCAGTGCCCACGTCACGGGGGGCACGGAGCCCTGAGGGGGGAAGCTCCACACAGGCCACCGCAGACCCAGGAGGGCAGTGCCCATGTCACGGGGGCACGGAGCCCTGAGGGGGGAGGCCCATGTGCACCCAGGAGGGCAGTGGGGGCACGGAGCCCTGAGGGGGGAAGCTCCCACACACCGCCACCCGAGGGCAGTGACGTCATGGGGGCACGGAGCCCTGAGGGGGGCAGCTCCACACAGGCCCACCGCCCACAGTGCCCACGTCACGGGGGGCACGGAGCCCTGAGGGGGGAAGCTCCACACAGGCCACCGCAGAGCCAGGAGGGCAGTGCCCATGTCACGGGGGGCACGGAGCCCTGAGGGGGGAGGCTCCACACAGGCCACCGCAGACCCAGGAGGGCAGTGCCCACGTCACGGGGGCACGGAGCCCTGAGGGGGGAAGCTCCACACAGGCCACCGCAGAGCCAGGATCAGCCACGGCCACAGGCCCCAGGCCCAGGTCCTTCTGCTGGCCCCTCTGTCTCCCAGAAGGAAGGACAGCCAGGTCTGGGTGTTGTGGGTTCAACCGTGTCCCCCAAACACGGGCTCAGGGCCCCACCCCGGCACCTGTGTGTGAGGCCCTGTGTCAAAGGACATGAGGAGGAGGTCATTAGGACTGCTCCAGCTGGGCCACCGTCCCTGCAGGAAGAGGAGATGACACAGACACGGAGCACAGGAGACAGGGCGGGAAGACAGGCCCGGGGCCGCCAGAAGCTGGAGGCAGGGGCTCCGGAGCCTCCAGGGGGAACACGTCCCTGCAGAGGCCTCGTCTCTGTTGTGCAAGCCCCAGCTGCAGCACTTGGTCACAGTGGTCCCAGGACACGGACACAGACACCAGGCCCAGGAGGGGCAATGGGAGGACTCAGGACCTGGCCCTGGTGGGGACTCTGCCACGGGGCACCAGGACTGAGGAGGTGGAGCTTGGGGGGGGGCTGCCATCTGAGACCCACAGAGGACTTGGGGACAGGCAGGCTGGTGAGGATGGGGCACACTGCTGCAGGCTGTGCCGAGCCGGCTCACCTCTGTCCTCTGGAACGCTCAGGAAAGACTCCGGCCCCCTACCAAAATAACACGTGAACCCAGCAATGGTTGATTGGTCTGCGGTGAGCAGAAGTGACGGGGGACAGACAGACGGGAGCATGGGCACAAGGGCTATGGGGACAGCTCTATACCCTGGGCCCACCATGCGGACCCCACATGCTTTCCTTTCCAAGAAGCAGCTCACCTGCAGCCCTGCCTGGCCTGTGTGGACAGGCTACAGCACACTCCTCAGCAAACTGCCTGTTACCTGCAGGAGAAATGCAGGCCCGAAGTCACGTCCGTGAAAGGGAACCCAAGTTACCCTGAAGGGGCACTTTTGTGACCCTTTTCAGAGATCAGATCCCAGAACTCTAGGAGATAAGGATGATTCCTCCTGGCTGGGGTTGCGGCTCAGTGGCAGAGCGCTTGCCTAGCACGTGCATGGCCCGGGTTCGATTCTCAGCACCACATAAAAAATTAAAAAATTTAAAAATTTAAAAACGAATAATTCCTCCTCACCATAAGATCTGTGAGAACAGGTTCCAGTTAGAACCAGTCAGCAGGGGCCAAGGTGACCTCGAGAGGTCAAGGCAGCAGGGACTTGACAGTCTCGTGTCATCCTGCTGTCAGTCAAAGGCAAGAGGCGGGCAACCGCGCACGTGCGGAGGAGGAGAGCAACCACGCTGCAGCCCCCATCTCCCAGCGTGTGGCCCCCCCACCCCGCTGCCACCTTGGGACAATGGACAGGGCCTGGAGGGAGCCATGGTGCTGCACCTCCAAACAGCCTGCCCAGCACCACCGCACGGCCTGCCTCTCAGCCCCATCTCTGAAAGCAGTCACTTCCGTCTTGGGACACCTCCATCACCATCTTGGGTCACCTCTGCTGCCGCCGCCACCTTCTTTAGTTGGGGCAGCTTCCTAACATCTGGGTGCCTGCAGGTGTGACGCTGTCGCCGCCACCAACAGGAAACACGGCCAATTCCATCTGGAGACAACAGCCAGGGCCTGGAAGAGCATCGCCACGGTCCCTGCAGGCTTGGTCACCCCAGAGGCGTCCCTGCTGGCCTGCTTCTCTTGACTCCTCTTCCACTCTCCCGAGGATCTGAGACCTCCATATTCTCACCCCCTACCTCATAAACCCCACATCCTACACCCAGCCCCCCACTCTCATTGCCCACCCTCAGAAACTGTAGACCCTGTGCAAACCTGCTGTTCACATCACAGATACTAACTGAACACATTTCTGTTGATCGCTACAAAACCGTAATTGTCTAAATAGGAGCTATTTGGTTTAAGGCTGCATATGGTTTGCATTGGGTGCTGTAAATATTGATCTCCTGCTTAAAGATGAGGTATTGGTAACCTGCAGGGACTCCCCAAGATTACAGGGTAGAAAGTGTAATACCTCAGATCCACACTGCTAGAGAGGAAGACGCATTGACAACATGAATAAACAAGGGAAGAAAGTGCCCCCAAACTAACCAGGATGCTACAATATAGAATCCATCGACAGCACGGTAGATTATGTCAGAAAAGGAGTTCAGAATGTGCATGATTAAAATGATCTTCAGGGCTGGGGTTGTGGCTCAGCGGCAGAGCGCTCGCCTTGCACGTGCGCGGCCCGGGTTCGATCCTCAGCACCACGTAAACATAAATGTATTGCATTGTGTACAACTTGTAAGCTGCCTGGTACCGAAAACCGGGAGGAAAAACTCTCGGAGGCAGAGTATAGCTTTTACTACTTTTACTTCTAGAGAGAGCTTAGAGAGGGAAAGAAAGATTTTTAGAGAGAAAGATTAAAGCGAGCTTTTCTTCTTGTCTTCTTAGCTTAGAGTCTTAGAGAGAAAGAAAGATAGAGCTTAGCTTAGAGAAAGATTAGAGCTTCTTTCTTCTCTCTTCTTTCTTCCTTCTTCTTTCTTCTGTCTTCTGTCTTCCTCAGGAGTCTCGGCCTAACTCTGACCAGTCATTACTTCTTCTATCTGGTTTCTCTTCTGTCTTCTATCTGGTTTCTCTTCTGTAACCGCTCTGCCTACATTCTGGCCGCTCTGATTCTTCTGACCGACCGAGTGACTGCCCGGCTGACTGAATTCTTCGTTCTCCTAACTCGGACCGCTTTCACCCGGTTATATACCTTCAGCTTTGTGGGTGCCTACAGGTGCGTCACATACATATCAGGTGGAACTTATGGCTTCCAGCTAGCTGCAACAGCCCTTCCTAATTAGGGCTCCTTCAACAACTAAAGTAAATAAATAAATATTTTTTAAAAATGATCTTCAAAGCACAGAGTGATATAAGAGAGAAAATACAGGCAACAACTGATCATTCCACAAAGGGATAAGAGAGCAAATACAGATAGCAAAAGATTACTTCAAGAAAGAAAGATTCTGAAAAAACAAAACAAAACAAACAACAACAACAAAACAAAAAAAAACAGAAATCCTTGAAATGAAGGAAGCAATAAACCAAATTAAAAACTCAATAGAAAGCATCACCAACAGACTAGATCACTTGGAAGACAGAACCTCAGACAATGAAGACAAAATATAAAATCTTGAAAATAAAGTTGACCACACAATGAAGATGGTAAGAAACCATGAACAGACCATCCAAGAATCATGGGATAACGTGAACAGACAAAATCTAAGAATTATCAGGATAGAGGAAGGCACAGAGATACAAACCAAAGGAATGCACAATCTCTTCAATGAAATAATATCAGAAATTTTCCCAAACATGAAGAATGAATTGGAAAATCAAATAAAAGGGGCTTACAGGACACCAAATGTACAAAATTACAACAGATCCACACCAAGGCATGTTATAATGAAATGCTTAGCATATACAATAAGAAGAGAATTTTAAAAGTTGCAAGAGAAAATTTCATATTACATATAGCAAGAAACTAATTTGGATCTCAGCAGATTTCTCAACCCAGACACTCAAAGCCAGGAGATCCTGGAACTACATATACCAAACTCTGAAAGAAAATGGATGCCAAGAACCTTATATCCAGCAAAATTATTCAGATTTGATGATGAAATAAAAACCTTCCATGATAAACAAAAGTTAAAAGAATTCACAATGAGAAAGCCTGCACGGTTGCCGCCTGTAGCGATGGCCGCTTGCAGCAACGACGCCGCGGGAGAAAATTCGGAGGCAGGATGGAAATGAAAAAGTTCTTTTATTCTTCTCTCTTCTAACTTCTCTCTCTGGCTCCAACAACCTCTCCAACTCCAACCACCACCTCTAACTAACCCTCACCTGGTTAAATACTTATTGCCTTAACAAGGACACGTGCTAACAGCTCGAGCTTACAGGTGCGTCACGCAATGTTCACGGGCATAAAAAGATTATCAGGTGAAAATACTTGAACACCTTTATGGCTCTCAGCTAGCCGCCATCTTAGGTATCTCCTCAGTTAGGGCTCTTACACTGCACTACAGAACATTCTTGGCAAAAAATATTCCATGAGAAGGAAATGAAAATCAACAAGGAAAACCAGCAAAGGGAGGAGCTGCACTAAAGGAAAATCCAAACAAAAGAGAAGCCAAGTTAAGTTTAAAAACAAAAATAAATCAAAATGACCGGGAATACAAACCATATTTCAATAATAACCCTGACTGTTAATGGCCTAAACTCATCAATTAAAATACATAGACCGGCAGATTGGATTAAAAAAAAAAAAAAAAGAAAAAAAAGCCCCAACACCATGCTGCCTTCAAGAGACCCATCTCATAGGAAAAGACATCCACATAGTGAAGGTGGAAGGATGGGAGGAAACATGCCACTCACGTAGACCACGTAAACAAGCAGGGGTTTCTATCCTCGTATCAGATAAAGTGGCCTTCAAACCAACGTCAGTCAGAAGGGATAAAGAAGGTCATTTCATGCTGCTTCAGGGAACCACACACCAACAAGTCATAATGATCATGAGTATCTATGCCCCAAACGACGAAGCATCCACGTACATCAAACAAACCCTTCTCAATTTCAAGAATCAGAGAGACCACAGCACAATGATACTGGGCGACTTTAACACACTCGGCCTCTACAGGATTTGAGGCCAACATGTTTTTATTTATTTTTTTTCTTTCAGCGCCCAAAAATGTTCCTCTGGCCTCCAGAATCTGGGGAGTCAGACCCTCAGGTCCTAGCTGCCGGAGTGAAGTGTGTTCTTCTTCTGTAGCTGGCTGCGTTCTCTCAGGTAGCGCTGTCTTCAAATGCCTGGGCTAGCTGGGCTTCTTTCCTTTCTTTCTCTTCTTCATCAAGTTTCTTCTCTCTCTCTTATTAGATTCAGTGATTTCTATTTATCCAGCTCCATCTTCACTATTTCCTTTATCATTTCAATTTCATTAGAAAGACCGTTGGTGATTTTTTTCTTTTCAGAGGACTCCTTTTTTTTTTTTTTTTTTTTTCCTAAGAGGTCCATTTTTATCCTTCTCTTCTGAAATTCCTAGTTTTGTTTTTGTGGGGTTTTTTTTTTTTTTTTTTTCCCTTTAGCAAAAGAACATTTCCCCAGGCCTAGTGGCACACACCCGTAATTCCAGCAGCTCAGGAGGGTGAGGCAGGAGGATCACAAGTTCAAGGCCAGCCTGGGCAACTTAGTTTGACTCTCAGCAACTTAATTTTGTCTCAACAACTTTTATTTTGTCTCAAAGTAAAAAATAGTAATGGCTGGGAGTGAAGCTCAGTGGCAAAGAGTCGCTGGGCTCACTCTCCAGGACAAAAATAACAGCACGCTGTCCCTTACACCACTGAGTGCATAGCCAAGAGCAGCTGCTCTAATGTCCCCACCTGATGATGTCACTACCTGGGCCGGGCTGGAGCCGACATCCCTTGATCGTCTTCCCTTGAGAGTGCGTCATATGCTCCCTGCTCTTTGAGTCTTGACTCCTGGACGTTGAGGCCACTGCGTGTGCAGAGTCTCGGTCCTGTCACATTGCTCTAAGGAGCACTGATGCTCTGGTTTTAGTGAATACCACATTTTGTTACACTTAAAAAAAAAGAGTCAAGAAGTGGACCTGGGCGGGACTTTCTCGAAACTTCCCTGGGACCCTAATAAAACAAGTGCTGTCCCTCTCCTCTCTGAGAGGACCCACTCTGTCCCTCGAGAGTGTCCCTTTCCCCTTTCCCATCCCTTCCAGCAGTCTCCCTGGCATGACCACAGGAACGGGGTGAAGAGGGCCTCTGCGGCTGCCTCGGCGCTGTGGCTGGCCTCTGTCCTGTAACTGGACCAGATCCAGCCCCTGCCCAGAGGACACTCGTGAGTGTGAGGTGTGGCCAGGGCCCCAGGAGAGCCAGGTGGGTGTGGGACAGGTGGGGGGGCTGTGGGAAGAGGAAGGGAACAGGAGGGCCAGGCAGAAGGAGAAGGAGGGTCCTCAGGGTGCAGGCGGGGTGGGGAGGAGGGAGGGAGGGAGAGGAGCGAGGGCAGGAGGGGAGGGGAGGAGGCCCAGGTGCGAGGATCTGCAGTGAAGGCTTGCAGGGAGGCCTGCCTGTCTCAGGGGACTGGGCTGCCATGAGTAATCTGAGCCTGTGGGCGGTGACCGAGGACAAATCACCAAGGACGAGATGGGTGCAAAAGCTGGGCCCCCCTTCAGTGCTGGGGACCAGCAGGAGACAGGCGGCAGTCCAAGGTGGCACCAGGGCTGACAGAGCCCGGGGGTGCCTGTCACACCAGGGAGGGCACCTTCCTCTCCAGCGAGGTGAGGTCCCGGGAGGGCGGGGCCAGCCCTCCACCCCGCCTGGCCCTACTCAGGCAGAGCCAGAGGCGGCCAGCTCAGCAGAGCAGCCGCAGGCCCAGCAAGCCCCAAGACAGCCTCCCAGCCAGCCCTGTGCCCGAGCCCTGTGCCCGTGCCCTGTGCCCGCAGAGCGTGCGCTCCCCACACCTCCTCCTAGGAGGCCCAGGCTCTCCTGGGTCGGCACGGGAGGGTGTCTGGGGAGAACCCACCCAGGCTGGTGCTGTCCTGCCCACCATGGTGTGCAGCTTAGTCTGTGGGGCCGGACGGGGACAGGGTGTGCACAGCTGTGACATGGGAGCCATCACGGGGATGTGCTGGGTGGCACCGCAGGGTCCCAGGCAGGAGAGTCTCCAAACACCCACCTCTGTGCCCCCGTGGGCCTGTAACAAAGACCTCGCGACAGACCGACCCTCCACGTGAACTGCCGGGTCACAGGGACCTGTGGACCTCAGCTGCGTCTCCCAGGGCCACAGCCAGCCTGGAGCCCGCCATGGCCCACTCCTCCCAGAGACCAGGGCCCAGGCACAGTGAGGGCCTGTGGGCAAGGGAACACCCCAGGGAATGATGGCCTGCGGGGACTTAGCCAGGAGAGGAGAGAAGGGAAGAGTGGAAGGGGAGGAAGAGGGAGACATGGGGAGGGGGAGGAGGGGGGAGGGAGGGCAGGAGGGGGGAGGCAGGGGGAGGGATGGGGAGGGATGGGGAGGGCAGGGAGGAGGAGGGGGAAGAGGGGGGAGGGCAGGGAGGAGGGGGAAAGGGGGTAGGGCAGGGAGGAGGGGAGGGGAGGACATGGGGAGGGAGGAGGGGGGGGGGAGGGCAGGGAGGAGGGAGACATGGGGAGGGAGGAGGGGGGAAAGGGGGTAGGGCAGGGGGAAGAAGGGGAGGAGGGAGACATGGGGAGGGAGGGGGAAGGGGAGGGCAGGGAGGAGGGAGGAGGGAGGGGGGGGCAGGGAGGAGGGAGACATGGGGGAGGAGGGGGAAGAGGGGGAGGGCAGGGAGGAGGGAGACAGGGGGGAGGGAGGGAGGGGAGGAGGGGGGGACATGGGGAGGGAGGAGAAGAGGGGGGACATGGGGAGGGGGAGGGGGGAAGAGGGGGGAGGGCAGGGAGGAGGGAGACATGGGGAGGGAGGAGGGGGGGAAGAGGGGGGAGGAGAAGGGGGAGGGCAGGGAGGAGGGGAGACAGGGAGGAGGGAGACATGGGGAGGGAGGGAGGAGGGGAAGAGGGGGAGGGCAGGGAGGGAGGGGGAAAGGGGGAGGGGGGAGGGCAGGGAGGAGGGAGACATGGGGAGGGGGAGGGGGAGAGGGGGGAAGGGAGGAGGGAGACATGGGAGGGGGAGGGCAGGAGGAGGGAGACATGGGGAGGGAGGGAGGGGGGAGGGGGAGGGACATGGGGAGGGGGAGGAGGAGGGAGACATGGGGGGAGGGGGAAGAGGGGACATGGGGAGGGAGGAGGGGGAAGAGGGGGGAGGGCAGGGAGGAGGGAGACATGAGGAGGGAGGAGGGGGAAGGGGAAGAGGGGGGAGGGCAGGGAGAAGGGAGACATAGGGAGGGAGGAGGGGGAAGAGGGGGGAGGGCAGGGAGGAGGGAGACATGGGGAGGGAGGAGGGGGAAGAGGGGGGAGGGAGGAGGGGGGACATGGGGAGGGAGGGGGGGGGGAGGGGGGAGGGCAGGGAGGAGGGACATGGGGAGGGAGGAGGGGGAAGAAGGGGGAGGGCAGGGAGGAGGGAGACATGGGGAGGGAGGAGGGGAAGAGGGGGGAGGGCAGGGAGGAGGGAGACATGGGAGGGGAGGGGGAAGAGGGGGGAGAGGGAGGGAGGAGGGGACATGGGGAGGGAGGGGAGGGAGACATGGGGAGGGAGGGAGACATGGGGGGAGGGGCGTCCCGGGACCTTCTCCTCTGGCTGGTGGGCAGCCTGGTGGCTCCTGCCCTCTGGCTGTGCCCATGGCAGACATCCTGCCTGTGGGCTTGGGCTCCCTTGGGTGCTCGTGAGACCTGCGTGTCCTGCTCAAGGTCACAAGCCCCTTCCTGCGCGTCCTGAGTGTCCCCGGGTCTCTGACCCACGCAGACCTTGCTCTTGTGGGGATGCCTGCTTTCCACAGGAACGGGACGGGGAAGCCCAGGTCACCACCTGTCCCCTGGCCAACGCCTGCTCATCCGTCATGCCCTGCAGTGTGCTGAGGAGGCCCCGCGGCCAGGAGGGTCCTTGACTTTGTCACAGAGAGGAGCTGAGGACGGCTGCAGGGAGGCAGAGGATGTGGAGGGAGGGAGGGACTCTGGGGCTGAGAGCAGGGCGGGCAGTGCCGGGGCGCTGCCCCAGGAGGTCAGCAGTGGGGACAGGGTCTCGGGGCGTGTTCCGTCCTCCGTGCTGGCCACTGGACACGTGGCCCCCGCGGGGCGTTCCCTCTCCGCTCTGCGGCTCTGCCTGGGGACCTGGAGCAGCGCCGCACCGCTGGCCCGTGGCAGGCCTGGCCACTGGCTCCTGGCGCCACTGCACCCTGCGCCCTGCACTGCGAGCCCCTGAGGGGGTGGGCGTCCCGCGAGGGCTCCGTCTCGGCCACTCCCGGCTCGCCCGCGCTGTCCCTGTGTCTACCCCGCTCGCGGCTCCTGGGAAGGCTCAGCGCCCCCCTGGGCTCCCGCGGCCTCTCTCCCCTCTGCCCACAGCAGAAGCGCACAGAAACACAGCTGGGCAGTGGGACCGGCGGCCAGGGTCGAAGCCCTGCTGCCTCACAGCGGGTGCCCTCGGGCAAGTGCCTTGACTTCTCTGAGCACCTTCCTTCTCCACGGGACCCAGAACACAATGGCGGCTCAGTCTGCTGCACAGGGGTGAGATCACTCCTGCAGCTCCCTGGCTGCTGGGCCCTCAACCACCACTAACGCGGCCACTCTGCTTCCTTCCTGGCTCTTCTGAGTGCTCCCTGGGGTGGGGGCTGGCTGTGACCCGCCCGCCCGGGCTGCTGTGGGCCACTGCTGACAGAGCCCCCACCCAGCCCAGGACAAGAGGGGACCTCAGCAGGCCGCCCCGTGGGGGGGAGAGTGACAGCAAGAGCAGGGGGCGTGGTGGCTCCGACAGTGGCCACGCCCCCTCCTGAGCACCCCCCACAGTGCAGGGAGCCCTGGGGACCCAGGGGTCTCCCCTCGTGAAGGCTGCAGCCAGGCGGGTGTCTTCCCGGCCCCTCCCCTGAGCCCCCACAGGGGCAGGCCCTCGGGTCCTGCCACACCAAGTCAGGACGGGAACATGAAGGCCAAAGCCACATCACCTCCACGCAGGCTTCATGGAGGCTTTCCTATGTGACAGGGACGGGGCGGGAGAGAGCAGGCCCCCCAGGTGCTGGGCCGGGAGCTGGAGGCCACCAGGTGCAGCCCCAGGACAGCCGCTCTCCACCCCCAAGGGAGTCAGCACGCCCAGACAGACCAGACCTCCCCCGCCCCCCGCCACACCCAGCTGCGTCCCTGCGGGGCTCCGTGCTGAGGGCCACCCACTCAGCCTGTACCTGTCTGCGCCTGGATGTCCCACCTGTAAAGTGGGCACGAGGACAGTGTCCACCCATAGGACTGCCACGTGGTCACCCTGGGGCGAAGTCTTCCGTAGCCACACTCTCACCACCCTGGGCTGGAACCCAGAGACAAAGAAGCCAGGCGGGGGGGAGGGGAGCACAGCCCACCCACCCACGCACTTCCCAGCTGTGTCCAGCCATGCCGGGCCCCGCTGACCAGCTGACCCTGCTGCCCTGACATCTGCAGGCTCTCTCAGGTAGAAGACGGCAGGGGTGGTCTGGGGCTGGAGTAACCCTCCTACCTGGTCAGCAGAAACCCCAGCTCCTCTCTTTCTGCTTCAGAGTGTGTGTGTGTGTGTGTGTGTGTGTGTGTGTATGCAAAGTCACAACCTGGCTGCCAGAGCTCTGACCACCACATTTACATTCCAGGTAAGAAGGAAAGGGCAGGTCTCAAGGGGGCAGGCACCATCTATCCCCCTTTAAGGAACTTCCTGAAGTTGCTGTGTAGTGCCCACTCCCACCTCCCTGGGCCCACGCCTGCCTACCTGTCTTCCCTCCGACCTGTCTCCTGGGGCCTCAGCCAGCCCCTTGCTCCACGGTGTCAGGCTCTGTCCCTGGTGCCCCCCTCATCAGGAGCCTGGTGCCCTCCCTAGCCAGCTCGGACAGCAGTCCTCATCCCCGTCGTTCTGCAGATGGGGCAACAAGGCCCCAAGAAAAGGGGCCTACCCAGGGCCACTCACAATGCTAGTGGCCAGCAGGGCCGCGGCCCCAGCCCCACTCCCAGCCGGAGGCCGCTCGGGGCCTTTGAGGACGGTGCTCAGGGCGGTCGTGGGTGGCTGCGAGACCCCCACCAGAGGCGGAGGGAGGCGGCTCAGGGCACGTGCGGCCACCCCTGGGTGCTGTGGACACCAGGCCTGGCCCCAGCACCGCCCGTTCAGCCCCTGCTCCTCCCGCTCCTCCCCACAGACAGCGGGACGTCCAGCCAAGGGCGGCCCCCTGCTCCCCACTCCCACCCACCCCGCGTGCAGGGCTCCCGGCCACCCCAGCGCCGGGAGGAGGCAGCTGGGGGTCCCAGCTGGGAATACGCGGCTCCGCGAGGGCCCGAGTCCCGCCTGGGCTCAGCGGCCTGGCCCCCGGAGGGTGAGCTTCTGGCCTGGCACCACCAGCCATGAGGGTGTGGACGGTCCCTGGATGACAGCCAGGCTGCAGGGTGACATGGGGACAGAGAGGGGACTCGGGGCAATGACCGCTCTCTTGGTGCAGTCCCACCCACACTCACATCGGCAGGGTTGGAAAAAATCCACAACCACCAGGTGAACCCTCAGCAGCCCCGCCTCCTGCTGCCAGCCACGGGGGCAGCCTGGGGTGCCAGGAGAGCCCGGTCCAGCTGGAGCCAGGGCCTGTTGTGAGGGGCTGAGCAGAGGGGCCCAGGGACACCTCTGACCTCCCGGCCTCTGCAGGCGCACCTCAGCCCCAGGCCCACACCCCAGCCCCGCCCTGGCCGTCTTCCCTGCTGGGCGAGGAGAGGCCCAAGCGCCCTGCCGTCCTGGCACGGCACCAGGCAGGGCAGGGCAGGGCCTGGCGCTGCAGTGGGGGGCACGTCCCCACAGCAGACGCGTGGGCGAGACTCCGTTCCTGGAAGTCCGCGCTTCCTTCTGGGCTCGGGGAGGGCAGCATCCCCGCCCCGCCCTCTTAGGCCTTGCCAGCAGCTTGCAAACCCGAGAAATGGCCACCTCCCAGCCACAGCCTGCTGCTGACGTGGCCTCGCGCCTGGAGCCTGAGCTGTCACACGGAGAGCGGGGGGGGCGGGGGGGGGGGGGAGGCCCGTGCAAGGAGGCACTCGTGCCAAAGTGCCCGGGCCACACCCTGGCCAGAGGGGCGGCCTCAGCCGGCCTGCCTGGGCTTCCTGGGCAAGGGGCTACAGAGACCAGAGCATGCCCTGGCAGGGGCTGGGCTCCTCGCACTGTCACCCTGCCCTGGGCTCCAGAGGAACGCAGACCCTGCTCCTGGCACCGCCCCAGTTCACCAAGTCCAGCTTTCCAGGCTCCACTTTCTGATCAGATTCTGCGTCCTGCTGAGGACACCTCTGTCCTTCCCCAAGGTCATCCAGGTGTGTCCTGTGTCGTCCGAAGGGATGCTGGCTTGACTTTCCGTGTTTGGGTCTCTGGTCCATCTAGCATGGAGTAAAGCAGGGCCAAGTCCCTCCGCCTAAGGACTCCAGCTGCTCCAGTGACCTTGCTGGAAGGTCCTTCTTCCCCAGCCACGTCCCTCCCCCGCAGGGGGCGCGGAGTTCTGCTGTGCACTGCCCCGCTCCGGCTCTCTGCTGCCCGCACGCCTCGCTCTCTGGATCACGCCACTGCATACAGTAGCGGGGCGTGGGACCCTCCAGGGAGACCCCCAGCTTGGCTCTGCTCCGTCAGACCACCCGCCGCTCTGGGTCCCTCGCATCTCCACGACCCCGGGGAGCTGGCTGCTGGCTCTCCCCAGGCAGAGGCTGGACGTCGCGGGACTCTTCTTCCTGCTCTTCACCGCCACCGCCCTGCTCCCGCTGGCTTGCAGCACTCCTCGGAGGACTCCTTTGGCATCTCCCGGACAGGACAGCTGAGGCTCAGAGAGGCGACCTTCAGGTCACGCTGCAGAGGAGTGGACTGCACCAGAGGTGGGGCCCCCAAGTCCAGCCTCCCCAGCAGGCTGTCAGCCTCCAGAGACGGACCTTGAGGACCGGGCACCACCCCCAGGGTGTCCCCCAGACAGCTCCAGGGGCCTCCCCACCGTGGGGGGAGCTGCAGGCTGGGGACAGCTGAGTGCAGCCGGGCCCTGGAGCCCGGGGGGAGAAGGAGGCCCCCGTGCGGGGCCCGTCAGTCTCGGCCCTGGCTCTTGAATTCTCTTTCAAAGGGAAGAAAAATCTTCAGAAGCAAATTTTGGAAATTCTTTCAAAGAGTCCCTAGCACAGCTGGTGGGACTTGGCCACCTGCGGAAACTGAGGGACGAGCACCAGCTGGTCACCAGGAAGGAGAACGGAGGCACAGAGTGTTAACCAAGCCCCATGAGCGCTGGCGGCCCGTGCGTGCCAAGTTCTGCGGCAGTGGGGACAGCTACAGAAAGACACTCAAGACCCCAACCCGCCCAGGTGCGCCTGAAACAGGGTCTGCACCCAAGCGTTGAAGTCCAAGGCTGGGGCCTCGGCACAGGAGGCCGGGAGGAGGCTGACGGGAAGCAGGGCCTTGGGAGGGAGGCGCGAGGGTGCTTTAGGGGGAGGGGCCAGCACGGCCAAGTCGGGCTCTGAGGATCGGCACGCCGGGCGCTGTGCCGGGCTCCCCCTGAGGCTCAGGCAGGACGGGTCTGCACCTGCAGGGCTATCGGTGACACCGTCTCGTCCCAGGCCTTTGCCACCCCAGTGGGGTGCCCCTGCTGGGTCCTCTGAGGAAGGTCGAGCTGAGGGGGAGAAGCAGCACAGCACCGCCCTGGCCGCGGCTCCAGGGAGGTGAGGTCCCTCCGGAGCAGTGTGCTGGCTTTAGTGTCGCCTTGATGAGACTGAGGACCCCGGAGGACGGAGAGCAGCCACCAGGAGTGCTGCTGGGTGCCGGGCAGAGGGTGCATGGGCGGGCAGAGGGGTGCATGGGCGGGCAGAGGGGTACATGGGTGCCGGGCAGAGGGGTGCATGGGCAGGCGGAGGGGTGCATGGGCGGGCAGGGGTGTATGGGCAGGCGGAGGGGTGCATGGGCGGGCAGAGGGGTGCATGGGCAGGCGGAGGGGTGCATGGGCGGGCAGAGGGGGTACATGGGCGGGCGGGCAGAGGGGTGCATGGGCGGGCAGAGGGGTGCATGGGCAGGCAGAGGGGTGCATGGGCAGGTGGGCAGGGGGTGCATGGGCGGGCAGAGGGGGTACATGGGTGGGCGGGTAGAGGGGTGCGTGGGCAGAGGGGTGATGGGCGGGCAGAGGGGTACATGGGTGCGGGCAGAGGGGTGCATGGGCGGGCGGAGGGGTGCATGGGCGGGCGGAGGGGTGCATGGGCGGGCAGAGGGGTACATGGGTGCCGGGCAGAGGGGTGCATGGGCGGGCGGAGGGGTGCATGGGCGGGTGGAGGGGTGCATGGGCTGGCGGGTGGAGGGGTGCATGGGCGGTGGGCAGGGGGGCAGGTGGGTGGATGTGTGCCCGGGCAGAAGCCTGCACAGGGGCTGCGTGGGTGGGGGGGGAGGCTGCTGGCTGAGAGGACTGATGGGTCCGTGGATAACCGAGTGAACAATCGACATTGGCATTGGCAGGGGCAGCCACGGTGGCAGATGTGAAGGAGGAGCGGGCAGGGCTGGGTCAGGAGTGTGCACTTCAAGCCTGTGTGGAACCGCGGGGACTCCTGAGGGCCGGGTGCCGCGCTGCTGACCGAGGAGAGGCATTCGTGGGCCTCGCAGTGGGCACCGTCTGCAGTGGGATCGGTCTGTGGACGCACGTGGTCCACCAGACAGAAGCAAGCCTGGGCCATGCTAGAGCTAGTGTGGCCTCTCCAGCTCCCAGGAGACCTGCTGTCCAAGCCACCAAGCCCATGGCCATGGTCAGGGTCAGCTAGGTCCCACGGCTGTGAGGCTGAAGGACAGGCTTCCCGTGCACACACAGGTGCCTCCTGTCTGTCTGTGCCATGCTGAGGTGGCTCACAGCAGCCTTGGGGTCACCTCCAAGGCCTAGCCTGCGGGGAGTCACTGGGGAGCTCCCAAGTGGTGCCCTCCCTCCCTCACAGCCCCGAGTCCTCCACCCAGCTGCCACGGTGGAGCAGGGCCTGGGCATCTCGGAGTCTTGCCAGATGCACAACGGGGCGGGCAGCGGGGCAGGTGGAGGCGGCGGCCCTGGTGCTCTTGCAGACCGAGTGCACCAAGCCCCCCACATGGCGCCTGGAGCCTGGGCTCCGTCTGCAGTGGGAGGGACAGCCCTGCCTCCAGGTTCTGGGTGGGTGCACTGGGGACAGAGCCCACGATCCCGCAAGCCCGTCTATTTCCTTTTGCATGCAAGAAAGGGAGAGAAGGAAGGGCAAGCGGGGAAAGAGGACGAGGAGGGACGGGCGCAATGGTGGAGGACCGCCCGGAGCCCCCGGGCAGGCTGCCTCTAGGGCACAGGCGCGCCACAGCTGTGGGGCCTGCTGCCCGCACCCCTTCTCCCTGGGGTCTTCCTCATGCCCTGGATACAGAGTTCTAGAATAAAGAGCTGCCAGTGACCCTGGGTCTCCGCACGGCCAGCCAGCCCCGGAGGAGACAAGCACTTCGTCCACTTCCTGTGGAGGCCCTGCCTGCCCAGCCTGGCCCCGGGCTCCCACAGAGCAAGGCGGTCACTCTGCGTGCCTGTGGAGGCTGGGCTGAAGCAGGAGGGGTCCGCCACTGGCTGCTGGGAGCCCGCCTGGCCCTGGGAAGGTCCACGTCCAGTCGGCTCCACCGGCTCAGCGCCCGGTGGGGGTGTGTGCTGGCCCCCGTGGGCCCAGGACAGGAGGAGAAGCTGGCATGGTCACGGGCCTCCCAGTCCTGCCAATCCACAGGCTAACTCCTTGACCCATGGCCAGCTGGGTTCCAATGGGGACACTCCACCCCAGGCCAGAGTAATGACCATCCCCCAGGCGCTGTTGCCGGAAGTCCTTCAGAGAGACCTGCAGCCCCTTACTGCAGCGGGACCCTGGGAGGGCTGGGACAGAAGGACAGCCTGGTGGGCTGGCCTGGCCGAGCAGGCGGCATTTTCCATTTGGTGTCTGAGGAGCCTGAGCTGTTTTCTTTGAGCTAGAAATGGCTCCAAACCCTGCACACGTGGGCCTCCGCTGCAGCCTCCAGCTGGGGGAGGCCGAGCCGGGCCAGCGGCCGCCCGCCTTCCCGGTTGGGCAGAGGAAGTGCACACGCAGCACTTGGCTGACTCCCCTGGCTCCAGGCCAAAGAAGCTAAGAGACCTGCCAGGTCACTCGGGGACCCCAGTGTCCAACCATGCCCCGAAGCAAAGGCTGCACTAGGTCGAATGGGCTTGGAGGTGGAGCCAGGCCCGGCACGGAGCAGGCTGCCCTGGGCACCGGCCTCACTCCACCCAGCGTGGGCAGCAAGGTGCTCCCGCCTCACTGTTGGCCGACCCGAGGCCTGAGTGGACTGTGGAGGACGTGGGGACCTCCAGCCTGTGTGCCCGGCAGTGTCACGGGGCAGGCCAGCAGGAGCTGCGGGACACTGAGCTTGCGGGTCTGGGGAGGCCCTGGACGCGAGGGAGGGCCAGGCCCTTGTAAAAGGAGCCACAGAGCCGGCCCCGCCCTCCCTCTGGCTCACGTCCTGTCTTCACTGGGAGTGGGAACTGGGCACCAGCCAGGCCCGGAGGCTGGCTCCAGGGCTGCAGGTTACTGTGCAGTCTTGGGCGAGTGTCTCAGCCTCTCTCTGACTTCTCATCTGTGTAAGAGGTGGCAGCAAGGACTCGTCTCTTGGGCTGTGACAGGACCAAACCTGGGGTAGGGAGAGCGAGCGGGCCTCGCGGGCCCCTCTCTGAGCCAGAGCGTGAGCCAGGCTCTGTCTGAGCCCGGGGCCTCGACTCACCTCCCACCACTGTTCCCCCTGCAGGCCACGGGAAACCCGGGGTCTCCACCCTCAGAGCCTCAGAGCCACTGAGCCCAAGATGCACCAGAGGCCCGAGGTCACAGGCAGCAGTCCTCGTACCTAGGGTTGAAACTGACCTGCGGCCACCCTACCTCGGGCAGGTGCCTCCTGGTCGCGTGTGACAGCTGCACACGCAGCGCCAGCACTGAACGGGCCGCGGCTGCCAGACCTGACACGCAGAGGAGGCCCCCGGAGGCTCTGGGTCCTCCTCCTGCCCTAGCTCCCTGCTGTGGCCACGGGGCTCCAGTGCCTGCCTCCACCTCCACACCTCCTCCTCCATGTGTGCCCACTCCTCAGAACACCCTCGCTGGTCAGAGCCCACCCTAACTCTGCAGGCCCTCAGCGTCCTGTGCTATTCTACAAGGGCCCTAGCTCCAAACCCAGCCACACGGGAAGTTCCCGGCAGAGGTGGACTGTGGCCACTCTACAAGGGCCCTAGCTCCAAACCCAGCCACACGGGAAGTTCCTGGCAGAGGCGGACGTGGGGCACAGGACTTCCTGTCGTGGGGCTGCTGCCGAGCCGTGGGCAGGGACTGCTGCCCAGAGAGGAGCCGCGCCCCCCAGCCCAGCCGAGGGCAGCCCTGGTGCTGCAGCGAGGGAGCCAAGGCCCGGCCTCGCTGGGCTCTGACCGTGGCTGGTCCTCCAGGCGGGAGGCCTGGGTGCATCGCGGCTCACGGTGTTCACCTTTTAGGCCAGGAGACCACAGCAAAGGCCACGGGGCAGCGCTCTGCCCCCACCAGCCCGCGGCCCCACAGGCCCACTGCCCACAGGTTCTGGACTCCCACATTGAGGCTGGTTCCCCAGGCACAGGTTCCAGCCAGTGCCAGAGAGCTGTGGCAGGGCCTGACCGGTCACCTTGGAAGATGCACAGAGTAGACACTCAAAGGTCAGCTCAGGGGGGGGACGATGTCCCTGGACGAGGAGCAGCAGGTCCAGCCTCCACCTGGTGGGTGAAGCAGAGCCCAGGGAGGAGGCCTGCCCTAGGTCGCAGGCCAAGGAGACCAAGCGGGGCCCGCCGCTCTTGGCACGTGGGCAGAGGGCGTCTCCCCACTTCTGCTTTGCTCCATCCTGACGGCACCCCAGCCTGGCCTGGCGTCCTGCGCGGGTGCTCAGGGGCGGCGTGCATGTCCTGTCTTCAAGCATGAGCACAAAATGGCCTCAGGTCAGTCTGGAGGGCAGTGGACAGGCTCCGAGGTGCCCGGGAGCCTGCCCTGGCACTCGCGGCCTCCATCAGCCTCCCGAGTGTGGCAGGGCCTGCGGCTGCCTCCATCCGTGGACTCCAGCAGGGGTGGGGGCGTCGAGGAACGTGGCTTCTGTGATCGCGACACCAGCGGGGGCACCCCCTGGCCTCAGCCCTCGGGTCCCAGGTGCCGCCCACAGCCACAGGAGTGTGGGCGCCCACCCTCATCTCTGTGCACCCACCAGCGTGTGGAGATGCTCCCTGACTTCACAGCCCCAGCCCAGCCCTGGGCAGGCACAGAGCCCGGGGTGGCCAGGCACGGGGACAGGCCAGACCCACATCAGCCTCCATCAAGACATGTCATCACGGCTGCACCCCAAGGCCCAAGGTCGCCCAGCCAGGCCCAGCAGCTCCAGGAGTGTGGTTCTGCCAGGGTCCTGGTCAGCTCTGAAAGGACAAGGCCCCTCCACGCCCCACCTGCCCGCCTCAGCGCAGCACGGTGGCCTTTGTCTTGGCAAGAATCTCCACTTCTGAGAACAAATCAGTAAGGGCACCCACCGCCCCCTGGCTGTTCTAGCCATGCGCAGGAAGCCCACCCCACCCCACCGCACCCCACCCCACCGCCTTGCTTCTTCACAATCCATTCAACACAAAAACCCACCAGGCACAGCCACGCCTGTCACCCCAGCTGCTTGGAGGCTGAGGTAGGAGGAGCACGAGTTCAAGGCCAGCCTGGGCAACTTGCCTGTTCAAAGAAAATGACAAGGGCTGGGGATGTGGCTCAGCGGTGGTGTCCCTGGTTCAACCCCAGAACAAAACAAAAAACAAAAACCAATTAACCCTCCCCTCTACCCTAAGGATTTCTGAAGACCAAACTACTGACTAGAGTGGGAGGGCAGAAAAAAATCTGTAGGCATCAGTGCCAGGTTACCGGGCACCTGGACTGTGTCAAATGTGGGGACTCTACACGTGGGCGGGCCGTCCCTGTGCCAGAAACCAGGGACAGGGCCAGGGTCCCCAGGCCCCAGACACTCTCCAGGGTGGGTGGGCGGGCAACCCCTGACTGGAGCGTGGCCATCAGGGCTCAGCAGCTGCCCCTGCCCAACACCTGCCTCTCCCCGCCTGGTCTGGGGCTCAGTGGGCACGGCCACACTCCAACACGGGCGCAGCCTGCTGCGGGGTTCAATAAGCGCTGGCCCAATGCACACGTTGAGGGGTGCTTTCAGCTCCAAATAAGGGTGCAATCCCTTCTTCTGGCCCCAAGCATCCCCCTCAACAGTGGCACCCTCTTCACCTCTGCCCTGCATAAGGGCAAAGCTCCTGCCTCCTGTGACAGCCCCAGCAGGGAAGGACAGAAAAGCACAGAGGGGCGGCACCCCCCACCCCATCACTCAGCACGAGAGAGGGGGTGCCTTCAGGCCTCTTTTGACAAAGAATCACCAGCCTCTAACGACCCAAGGAGTGGAAATTCACTGGCTCTGGTGTTCTGTCCTGGGGGCCCTGGAGGCCTGCCCATTGTAGGGACAGACGAGGCCAGGGCACTGAAGATTGGCAGGAAAGTTTTATTTGGCTGCAGCCAGGCTCAGAGGGTACAGCTTTCCCTGTGATCAATTAATCCCCGGAACCCCGAGTCCAGGCAGTTTCAGAACTTTATACCCAGCGTGTCAGTGGAGGGGCTTAGAAGTTCACATAAAGCAGCTTTTTCTTTCACTGTTCTGGGCAAGTTAGCGCTTCAAGGACAACACCTAGAAGGGGTGAGCTCCTTCTCCCCTTTCTTTCCTCCCCTGGCAGCTGTTACCATGGAGCCCAGTTGGTCACTTCTCTTAGAAATGTAAACATCTCTGTGAGGCTCCAGCTCAAGGCAGAGGCCTTGTTTAAAGGATTTGTCCCTTTTTCTTTTATCACACTTTGCATTTGCAAACATACTTCTACAAACTACTATACTGGATACATGTTTGTGAAAAACTGGTAAAGGGGTGTCCAGCACCTGGAGTGCTGATTTCTCCCAGGACAGTGGCCAAGTCATAGAGCAACAGGAAAACAGGAAGTTCATCTACACTGAGCGCTTCCGTAGACTCTTGCTGACAGTCCTAAAATCAGCCATGGTGAAGGTTTCTGGAGCAGCTTAGTTGAGACTGTGGAGAATGGAGTGCCACCACATGCCCTGTGCCCTGGATAGGTCACTGTGGTTTGATAGGTCACCCCACTCTGTGGCGGCTCCCTCCCCTCAGGCCCCTGCTCCCTCCACTCTCTGCCCAGGGCCTTTCAGAACTGCAGAGCGAGCTCCTGCACGGGGCTGGGCTGGGCTGGGCCCCCAGAACCCTGTCCCACCTTTCATCACAACTTTTCCTGGCAGTCAGATGCTCCTGCCACCACTGGTAGAGGAGACCCAGGCACCTGCCACTGCAGGCCAGGGGATGGGGACAAGGCCAGGGGTTGCAGAACAGACAGCTGGAGCTGCTGTGGCCTGCCCTTAACCTGGCCACAGGGCAGCAATGCCCCAACAGTGTAACTCGAGGGCCCCCTTCATCCACCAACTAAATATCAGTCTCTACTGGCATCAAACTATGTCACTTGATCAACAGGATTCACTCCGAAAATGTGCTCCACCTACCACGGAGGGCCCCACACAGTGCCCAGGCAGGGTGAGAGGCGAGCAGCCCACCTGTCACACAGCGCACTCTGGCTAGCACCTCCCAGGAAGGAGCCCTGCTGGAGGTGGCACCCAACACAATGGTCCCAGCTCTGGCAGCTGTGTGACTCTGGTCACGACTCTTTTATTTCCAAACTTTATTTAAAAAATATTTTTTAGTTGTAGATGGACACGATATCTTTATTTTCATGTGGTGCTGAGGATCAAACCCAGTGCCTCACAGCGTGAGGCGAGTGCTCGACCACTGAGCTGCAGCCCCGCCCCCTGGACACGGCTCTGGACTTTGGATTGCGCCTGTGGCACCAAGTCACAGGTCCCTCTCCTGCAAGGCCTAAGCCATGCCTGGCACAGGCGCAGCTTTACTGCAGCACTAAGCCCACCAGCTCCCTCCCAGGCACCACAGAGCCGGGGCTTCAGGAGGCGGGGCCGAGGGGCGGGTGACACCCACACAGGACTGAGCCCCAGGGCCACCCGCCTGGAGTGCTGCAGAGCCACGGTGCCCTTCACAGAGTTCTCTTGACCAAGAGTGGAGCCCGAGCGCCCTCGCCCAGAGCCACACATCCTCACTGCATGTCCCTGGAACACACTCTGGGAAAGGAAGGGGCAGACCAGCGTGTGGGGAGTGAGGTTTACGCAAACTGTGGAACAGCTGCGGACCTAAGCACGCAGGGAGTGTCCCCTGGAAGGAATTAGAGGGACTGTCGAACACTCCTGTGGCCAGGCCCACGGAGGACAGGAAGGCACAGCGACATTCTGAGCCTTGTATCTCACGGCCACACGGCGCTGCCCAGGCAGGGCAGTGCTCACGTTCTGCTCCCTGGGTCAACACCAGCAGAAGCCAGGGGGCTGTGCCCAGCAGGGCACCTGCAGTGTGCTGAGCTGCCCCCCGCCCCGAAGAGGCAGGTGTGGCAGCTCCCACTGGTCAGCAGTTGCCCAGGAAGGGCCTGAGTGGGCGCCCCAGCTGGCCCTTGAGGAGACACGCTGAGGATCTGCACCGTCTTGTCTCGAGGCCGGTGCATTCCGAAGTGGCGGTGCTGAAAGTGAACCCAGCCCCGCTGGGGCGCCCCGCGCCACCTGCTCCTCTGGTTCCTGTGTGAGGGTGGCCAACGACCATGACCTCCGCAGGGAGTCAGGAGAGGCCCGGCACAGAGCGGGGGCTGTCAGGGGGCCTGTCTTTTCTTCTTGGAGGCCTGGGGTGGCCTCAGCTCCCCAGGTCCATGGGCAAATGGGCAGCAGGCGGAGGGCAGCACGCAGCCATCAGGGTGATGGGCGAAGAACCAACAGATGCGGGTCTTGAAGGCCTCCGAGGACAGGCTCCGCGTGGCTTCAGGTGGCTTCTCCCTCTGCAGCTCCCGTCTCCAGTCACGAATGTGGACTCGCCCGTGCAGCACTGGGGAGCGGAGGGAGCAGCTGAGACATGGACCCACAAACCCACTCACTCAGGGGGGGAGGGGTCTGCCGACGCCCACTGGGTGGGTGGCACTGGTGCAGGGTGCAGGGCCAGAGGTGCAGAGGACTGCACCAAGATTCTCCCCTGGTGGAGGAGGCGATGCCCGGTGGTAGGGACCTGGGTACACAGTGGGTTATTAAGCGGGAGCCGGCCAGGAAGGCCTTGGTGGGCAGAGGAGAGGAGAGGCGAGGAGGGTGGCAGCCAGATGCAGCCAGCGAGGGAAGTGCGGGACATCGGGGGACAGGCTCTCCCCACCATCCCCTCCAGTGGCTGTGAGGTGGGCCCGCAGACCTGATGGGAGACACTAGGAGGCACCTGGGCTGGGGCTGGCCTTCAAGGACACTTCAGCATCACAAGACAAGACAGGCGAGGAGGGAGGTGGGGAGCCCTCTGAGCAGCCTGGGCGGGGCTGCCTGCAAGCCCTTCCACCACCTCCCTGCACTGGGTCACACACACCCACAACCAGAGCCCCTCCAGATGCCCATGGTGCTGATGCGGGCGCAGGCCTGGACACACAGAGGTGAGGGCAGCTGGCCGTCCGAGCACACCGAGGAAGATGCCTGCCTGGAGGCCCAGGCCTGCAGCAGAGGGACCTAGGACAGCCAGGACTGGCCTCAGAGCTGGGGGCTGGGTGTGACCAGGGAGGGCAGCTGCAGGCCACTAACGCCTGCTTGTGGACTGATGGGCAAGCCGGGTTGAGGACCAGGCCTCCCAGGTCACGCTGAGGTTCTGCCCGGGCTTCTGCTTGGCCACTTCATTCCAAGAAGCCAGCAGCTCCACCAGAATTCAGCCAAAGCAACCAAACCCTCCCTGGCTTTCACCAGAAGCTATAAACCTGCCCACACAGGACGGCTGAGGGCAACGGGCTCCTCCTGAGCAAGTCTGGCCACCCATTCCAGAAGCTGAGCGCGTGCGTGGCCCAGGCGGCCTCCGCAGCAGCCCATGTTCGGCAGGGCAGCCCGCCTGTCTCAGTGAACGTCCGCCTCTGAAACCAGGGAAGCGAGGCCAACAGAGGCGCCTCACTGCTCGGGCGGCCCAGGAAGGGTTTGTCTTCAGGGAGGCTCGAGCCCTCAGGCTGTGTGACCCTGTGTGCAACCTGACCCTCGGGGCAGGGCAGCTCCAGGACACTGGCCTTCCCACGGCATCACCTTCTGGAGTAGTGCAGGGCACAGCACAGTCACCAGGAGGCCCCTGAAGTGTGCTTGGGAGGAGCCCTGGTGCAGGTGGGAGCATCTACCCGACTCCCATACAGCCAGGAGTCTCTGGCTTGACCCCCACGCCATCCTGGACACCCCCTCGGGCAGGCTCCTCACGGCAGGGCCTTCGGGCAGCTCTGTGAACTGACCCTCTTTGCTGGGTTAAGGAGCGATCCCTGCAGGTCAGGGAAACAGACCCCGCCAGTTCTCCTAAGGCCCAGCAGTAGCCACCAATGACGACAGAGGGACCCCAGAGGGGCAGAGGATGGCTGCTGGTCTCCCCCCAGGACAGAGCACAGCGTGCTGCCAGCCTCTCCTGACACCTGAGCTCCCATCCTGGGCAGACGAATGCAGGGCACCAGAAGGACAGCCCTCCAGGGGCACGCGCTCCAGCCAGTCCCAAGTGAGACCACCAACAGCGCTCCTCCTACAGAAATGTGTTCTTAATTTCAAAACAGAATCACAGAACAAAATCCGCTGCAGCCGGCTCGCTCCCCGTCTCTGACCGTGCGCCTCCTCCCTCCCTGGGCGTTCCCTGACTGCGGGCAGCCTGGAACTGCTGCCGCCCCTGCGCAGACACTGGCGCTCCCCTCACCCAGGGCGCCGAGCAGCCTGTGGAGAAGGAAGGAAGCCCCAAGACGTGCACAGCCTCAGGAGCACCAGCTCTGGGCTCCCCACCCGCCGGAGCCCTCGGGCAAGCTCCCCGTCCTTGGAACTGTGCCCACAGCTTGAGAGGTGGGGCCCGCTGCAGCCGAGCGCAGGTCAGGTGGCACGCGCACGTCCCGCAGCTTCCCGCTGGCACTGACTGCGTGAGCTCCACGCGGGCCCTGGCAGCCGGGGCAGGGGCAGGATGCAAGTCCAGCGTGGCTCCAGCAGTGCCGACCGTGCTGCAGCCCGCACGACGCGGGCACACGGGTGGTGCTGGCACTAGCTGACCGGAGTCACGTGGAAAAGCATTCCCTTCTCACTCCCACAAGCCTTTCTCGAGACCAGCCACGTTAGTTTGAAAAACAAAAAAGAATCTCAGAGAGAGATAAGACCCAGCTCCAGCGCATATTTCCTGCATGACTGGAAGAGAATGTTTGTTTGGCCCGCGATCCAAGCCGCCTACTCAGAAGTGATTCCAAAAATAATTTTGCCCCCAGTGTGAACTGAACAGAAAAGCAACTTTATACTGTCTATAAAGGGGAGAAGAGGCACTCCCTCAGGAGGTCAAAGAAAACAGTGTGCAGGAAAACAAAGAGCAGGCCTCTGGCTCCAGGAGGGTTTTAATTGGTTAAAGCTTTGGGGAAGGAAGAGCACACTCGAGGCACAGCCGCCCAGCGGGGCTGCCCAGGGACTTGTGGTCCCTGTACCTCCACCCTAGGGGGCGTGGTCTTGCTCCTATAACCCCCCAGACACAGGGACCCAGGGCATTTGCCACGTGCCCCATCCCAACAGCACCACTCCCCCATGGGAAGTCAGCCACCTGAGCAGCCAGGCCACTGAGGGTCGTGGGTGTGCAAGTGGGCCTGGCCCCACTCACACATGGGCAGTGAGCACGCCCAGGCTCCTGTGCACACCCAGGGCAGCACACGCAAACCTATGTTCCTGCAAAATCACAGGGCAGTGTACACTAGGCTCTCACTCAGACACACACACACACACACACACACACACACACACACACACGGAGGGCAGGGAGGCTGGGGGTCTGCTGGCTGAGGTACCGACAGCACCTCCACCAGCCACGTGTCCTGCAAGGTCCTCCCTACCACCCAACCCTGAGCCGCTTCTGACCACCTGCCCCAAGTCTTGGGGTGCACACAGAAGAGTAAGATGGGGACACCAGGCCGTCCCGCCTTCAGGAGGCCGTCACATAGAAACAGCACCAAGCTTAGGAGCTGCTTCCTCCCACCAGTACTTAGCCATGCAGCGCTGCGTGGGTCCTGATGGCCTCCGGTAATGATGGAGCCAGGCCGCAAGGGCTGGACGCAGCGCTGCCCAGGACCCTCACAGCAACAGCAGTGGCTGCTGGGGACGGGGCCCGGGCACCCCTTCCCACCCTCACGTGGGCATCGTTGCTCTGTGCCAGGCACAGGCCCAGTCCTCCTCTGGCCACAGCAGCGGCACCCCCAGGCTCCGCCACAGGCCCTGCACACACTGCTCGGTGTTGCCTCCTAAGCCAGGCCTCCCTGAGGGCCAGTTGGGCCCAGGCTGGCCTCCCTGCACACCACAGCACTCACAGGCATGTGTGCTCTGGATGCTCCCTGTGTGCAGGTGGCCCAAGACAAAGCAGACAGTGCCACCACCTGGGAATGCTCTAGGCTGGCGGGAGATACAGGCAGCAGGCTTTCCCAGAGGTCACCTGCTCTGCTGGAGCAACAGGGAATGAAAACAGCCGTGAGCATGTCCTGGAAGGACAAGGGCCCGGGCTGGGGCAGGCCACGCTGGACCAGAGGCAAGAGAATCCAAGAGGGAGAGATGGTCACAGTCCCACCCAAGGGAGGAGGGTGCTGATGGCCTGGTGGGCACGGGGAATTGGCACCATCCCCAGGGTCTTCTGAAAGTGTTCGCTCCCCAGAGATAACGTGGTTCTTCAGCTGATGAAGGAGGAAGAAGGGAAGAGCAAAGCCGAGACCTGCGTGGAGGACCTGCCGGGCCCAGGAAGGGCAGCCCACGCCCGCATTCCCAGGCCGGCCCTCACCTTCGAACACCTGGTGGCTGTTCCTGAGCAGCGTCTGCAGCCCTCCACACTCGCGCTTCAGCCTCTGCAGCGTCTCCCTGTCCAGCTCCCTGGCCACCTCCGTCAAGGACAGGCTCTCTGTTGAGAAGTGGGTTTCCCCAAGCAACAAGGAGACATCACAAACTGCAACCAGGCAGACGCGGCTGGGCCTGGCTCAATTCCCTCCTGCAGACCCAAATTCCTCAGCGCTCCCGCAGCCAGCCTGTATGTTGAGCTCAACGGAAGCCAGACTTCATGACAACGGGAACTACGGGAGCAGGGGCACTGCCATCCGAGCTGCGCAGACAGCGTGACACTGTGCAGGACCAGAATCCCACTGTCCTGTGCAGGCTGAGCACTGAGTGACACTGCCAGAGTCTGGTGGTGGCCTGGGTCCCTCTCCTCCCTGGTGCCCCACAGCAGTCTGAAGACAGGGCAAGGGGCAAGCCCCGCTGCCCAAGCCTTCCTGGGCTGCTCCAGCCACAGCCACCAGCCAGGCCTAGAGGCACAGGTTGTCGGTGGGCCAGCCGCACATGGAGGGCTGGGCGTGAGGTAGGAAGCAGCACCACAGACAGGGACCGCAAGGACCAAGGGGGGCGGAGGCCACCTGTGGACAATGGACCCAGGGTGCACCTCCACCCCCAGGAGCAGCTTCGCTCACCCGCGAGGCCCCTGAGGGCTCAGCTAGCTTTGGACCCGCCAACGCTGGTCTGGGGTGCTGGCACCCGGCCCCAGGGTCTCCATGGCAGGCAGGACAGGGCGCACCACCAGCCAGCTAAGTCCGGAGCCATTTCTCTTGATTCACCACTTTTAGACCCACCCCAGCGTCTGGGTTCCCGCCCTGTGCTGGCCAGCCTGCCTCCGCCACCCCTGGCTGCACCCACTCAGTGGCCCACCCAAGGCCCTGAACCCGGGGACTGGCCTGCAGTCCTGCTGCCAGGTCACCCACTGATGAGAACCACCCTGGCCAAACAGTGGCTCCTAGGGCCTGCAGGCTCTGCTGACCAGGCTGTCCTGTGTGGACACTCACTGAAGGAGAACAAGCTTGTGGCCCTGTCACATCACGCACAGGAGAGGACAACAGTGAGAGGGCACTTGGCCAAGGAAGGAGCCACTGCCTCCACCTGGGCAGGAGCCAGCCCCATGCTGTGTAGGGAAAGGCCTAAGGGAAAGAGCTCCTTGCTCTCCGGCAGCTTCCCAAGACTCCAGAGAAGCAGGTCGGTGGAGCCAACCCCAGCAGACAGCCCACGCTGCCACCTGGTGGCCAGCCAGTGTTCCTGCAGGGAATGAGCCCCACTCCTTACAGAGACCCAGGACATTTAAGCAGGAGAATAAACTTTATAAATATAACAGCAGCCGGGTGCAGCGCCTCACCCCTGTGATCCCAGCCACTTAGGAGGCTGAGGCTGGAAGATTCCAAGTTCAAGGTCGGCCTGGGCAACTTAACAAGGCCCTCAAGAACTTAGCAAGACCCTGTCTCAATATAAAAAATAAAAAGGGCTGGGATGCAGCTCAGTGGTTAAGAACCCCTGGGTTCAATCCCTGGCATCAAAAAAAATAAAAAATAAAAATAAATCAATAAGGAAATACAACAGCAGCTCATACTTAGGCCACTATCTCTCTCGAATGCCACTAATCTCAGACAATGAAACAGATACAACTGCTTTGATCACAATGGGCTCTAGTATTTTAAGGATTTCAACAAGAATTGTCAAATCTTAGTATTTCCAAACTCTAGCTGCATATTCAGGGAATAGTGCGGTTTCCTGGCATTCGGTACCCTGCTTTTCTAGCTGCATCATTCCTATGGTCGAGGGTAAGCGGCCCTGGCCTCTGCAGCGCATGTAACCACAAGGACCCACAATTCCTGCAGGTGAGCCAGCAGGAGTGGGGCAGCCCAGGTGTGGATGACCTACCTCCTCCATTCCAGGTCTTCAGAACCCCTTCCTGGGAACTTCCTATGCGTAACTTCTTTCCGCCTAGTAACAAATTTGCCACTTGCAAAACCACTTGGTCAATAAAATCCCGAGGGAGGGAAGCGCAGTTCCTCACAGGCTCAGCCTTTTCCCTGGGGTGGAATCCAGGCAGCCAGAGTCCCGCGGCTGGGGCCCCTGCCCCATGGGCAGCAGCGCGGGCCTCAGACACACACTTGGCCTCCACATCCAAGGTTCTGTGGGCACCTTGGTGGCCTGCACCATCGGCAACAACCTGGGGTGCAGCAGCAGAAGGCTCCCCTGCAGGCAGGCTCCTGGGGCAGCCCTGCCTACTGCGAATATACCGAGTCCTCTGCTCATCCATCCAGACTTCTCCAGTGGGTGGATATGTTCGGGATTTTCCAATGAGACAGACCTGCATTTGAAAGAGTAACATAGGCATTTTAGCAGGCTCACTACTCCAACACCCCTCTACCTATGGAATTCCCTTATTCTGGAGTACAAACCACATAAACATTTAAGACACATGTCATGAAAAGAACCTGTTTTTGCCTGGCGAGGTGGCGTACGCCTGTAATCCCAGCACTTGGGAGGCTGAGGCAGGAGGATCGCGAGTTCAAAGCCAGCCTCAGCAATGGTGAGGCACTTAGCAACTCAGTGAGACCCTGTCTCTACTAAAATACAAAAAAGTGTTGAGGATGTGGCCCAGTGGTCGAGTGCCCCCGAGTTCAATCCCCGGTACCAAAAAAAAAAAAAAAAAAAGAACCCATTTTTTGAAAACTTTTTTGGCAGTGCTAGGTATTGAACCCAAACCTCATGCATATCAGCCAAGCACTAGCATAGCATGGAGCTATGTCGCCAGCCCCAAAAATCCTTATTTTAAAAACATTAACGTGCATGACCTAAAACACTAACAATGAAAGCCCACGAAAACCTCATGACTCAGAGCTTCAGGGTGTGCAAAGGCCTACAAAGTGGGAGCTTGCATTTGGTGGGCTTCGCAGCACGCCCTGTTCTAGACATGGCACTCGGGGCCCACCCTCGACAGATGACCACACCACCCCATGGCAGACATGGTATTCTCTCTGCAGAGTTCCCGAGGGGTGGTGAGAGGAGGCACCTGACATCAGCCCTGCCGCAGCAAGGACACACAGGGCCCGAGAGCTTGGAGCAGTGCTGTGGTGGGTGCACCCCGCCTCCTGCCTCCTGAGTACCGGATGAAGGCTGGGCCCCGGGACAATGGTCATGGACATCCCCTCCAGGCACTGAGGCCAGAGGCAGGGTGCAGAGGGGGCAAGAAGCAGGTCCAGTGACACCAGAACCTCCCCCGGCACACATTCAGCTCTGAGAACACTCAGGCGAGAGATGGAGCCGGAGTCCAGGTCTCCGACAAGTAACAGAACGGCAGATGCCAACAGCAGGAGTGTGGAACCTCTGACTTGCCAGGGACCCGAACTCTAGCAGGTTCCAACCATCAACCCGACCTCAAAAGTCAAAGACTTGCCCAGACAGAGGACAAGCAGGACAACAGCGCAAAGACGCTAAAGACAAGACCTGAAGGACGTCTCCAGAGCAGCTCTGAGGGTGACAGCAGGGACCGTGCCCAGCCCCAAGCTTCCCCGTAGACACGAGCGCATCCCCAGGACCACAGCCACACCTACTCTCTTGGTGGACGGGATCCTGAGGCAGTCTTCCTCCACGTGGAAGCCACAGGAAAGCCCCACTTCCCGAACAAAGTCCAAGTACTCTCGGTACTGCGTCTTCCTGCTCTGCCTGCGGCAGAATTTCCCCGTGAAGTCAAAGAAGCAGCAGGGCAGGAGGAAGAACCGGCAGCCGTAGGAAGACCTGCAGGAGACCCACAACAGACCCGAGCGCGCAACAGGTTCAGGCTCAGCAGAAAGCTGCGTGTTGGCCGTGTAGGGGGCAAGACACAGCAAAGTCTGTTCCTGGCAAATCTCTTTTCTTGGCAGAGCTGAGGATTGAATCCAGGGGTGCTCTATCACTGAGCTCCATCCCCAACACTTTCCATTTTGAGACAGGGTCTAAGTTTCCAAAGCTGGCCTTGATTTGTGACCCTCCTGCCTCCTGAGCTGGGATCACAGGTGGGTGCCGCTTCACCCAGCACGGTCAACATGGCTTCATATTAAAAACCAATTTCAGCCTTTCCCAAGTGAATTTCTAAAAACAACGCAGCACAGTGTATCTTTTCAGTACAATGTGAATCTAAGTACTTGAGCAAAGTACAATTTCCCACCATAGTTATTCCTATTCACTGTGATGCAAATGTTCTGAATACTTTGAGATTAAGCACTTGGAGTCCTCAGCTAGGAGTAAGAAACCCAGATCTGACCCAGTTCAGACAATTCAAAAGAACCCTGGACAAAGGAGACTGGTCATGAAGCCTCCAGGAGCGACCCCCATCTCACGGAGGCTCTAGGGGCAGCCCACATCTCCCAGGCGCAGAGAGCCCCACCTAGAAGACATCTGTGGCTGCCAAAGGCCACCTACCAGCAGTCTGCCTTTGTCATCTGAGAGAGACTTCCAGAGAGGACCAATCTTTCAACACTGGACACAGATATCGCACAAGTGGTACTGTTTTGATCACCACTGGCCATTAGAAATAGAAGGTGAGGGGCTGGGCTGTGGCTCAACAGCAGAGCACTCGCCTCGCACGTGCGCGGCCTGAGTTCGATCCTCAGCACCATATAAACATAAATGCATTGCATTGTGTACAACTAAAGCAAATGGATAATAAATATTAAAAAGAAAGAAAGAAAGAAAGAAAGGGAAGGTGAGGGCTGGGGTTTTGGCTCAGGGTAGAGCGCACGCCTAGCACGTGTGCGGCCTGGGCTCAATCCTCAGCACCACGGAAAAATAAACGCATTGTGTACAACTAAAGCAAATAAATAAATGTTAAAAAAAGAAATAGAAGGTGAACCACATAGGTAATTCTGTAAATCTTTATTTTTTAAAAGTAAAATAGGGGCTGGGGTTGTGGCTCAGCGGCAGAGCGCTCGCCTCACATGTGCGCGGCTCGGGTTCGATCCTCAGCACCATGTAAACATGAATGCAATTGCATTGTGTACAACTAAAGTAAATAAATAAATATTTTTTTAAAAGTAAAATCGGTGTAATTTATTTTAAATCTAAATACACACACACACACACACACACACACACACACACACCATCATTTCAACTGGCTGCGTTTCATGTGCTCAACAGCCACACATGGCTCACGGCCACCGCCCTGGACGGAGGATTTACAGGACAGAACATCCCCAGCCACTCACCAGGACAACCTCTGCTGACTCACCTAGCTGCGATGACAGGTATCCAGGGTGTGAGCTCATCAGAATGGTTACCAATCAGCCAATCGACACCAGGGAAAAGGGTCTCGTCATTCGGGGTGATCGCGTCTTCCTTAAAGAATGGCACAAAAACAGAACAAGATGGCAAGTCGACACAGAGCCACCAAGGCAGCAGGACAGGGACTCTGGAGCCACATGCCACAGGGCCACAGCCCACCTGGGGCATGCCCTTTTTTGGCCCCGTTGTACCTCAGTCACCAGCAGCAAGGAGGTGACGACCCTGCCCATGCCAGCCCTCAAGGGTACAAATCACAGGCGACCGTTAGGGTCATCTCTGGGGACGTGGCTGGCACTTTTCCGAGTGCTGATTTCCTGATAATTAAGAACATGCTTTTTATATGAACCCAAGAAGTGGCTACAGGAGAGATGGGACACAAGAACCGTCTCCCTCTTGCAGAATGAAGGAGGAAGAAAGGGTCCAGAGAGTGGGCCAGGGAGAGCAGCCAGGCAGGCCTGAGGCTAAGGCACGGCCGTTGCCATACCACCCACGGCCTTCAAGGGGGAAGCCCAGGTCCACGGAAGCAAAGCACAAGCCAAGTCACACGCGTATCCACAATCCGGAGCTGCTGCTCCAGTCTCCTGCAAGCTCTCAGACAGCGCGTGAGCCTCCCGACCAAGCACTGCACCCAGACCACGCCCGCACATTCTCCTGCCGCTGGCGGCCATCACCAGTTACTGAGGGCGGCAGTCTCCATGAACCTCCACACTGCAGGGGGAGACGGGCCAGCAGCCCACCACAATGGCCTTTCTTCTGCGGGAGCAGAACGACACCCAGGGAAGGGGCAGAACTGCCACCCCCAGTCAGAGCACGTGGGGAGGCACCTGACCACTCGCCCTCAAGGGCACCTCACAACAGAGGCACACAGGAAGGGCCTTTTGCAGACATGAAGTATGCAGAAGCAGAGCCGAGTGCCTGCAGTCTTTCTGGTCCTTATATAAGCACACGGGCTTCCACTTACACAGACGCTGAGAAAATGGAAATGGTATTGCTGGATCAGTAGGTGCACAACCTACAAGCAGGTAAAACAAGTCTTTGGAGACATTATTCTTTTATCCCCTCCCAACCCAGGTTTGCATCTGCCAACGTGGTTCTTTAAATGGCTTGAATCAGTCGAGCCCTCACGTACACCCATAGCTGCCACCACTGCACTGAGCGTCTGGCCACAGCGCCGTGGAAACAAAGCCCTCCTGGCCACTGCACAAAAGCCGCCCCTGGCACTGTGGACACAGCAAACTGCACCACTCCTATTTCATATACAGCTTCACAAAATTAAGACAGTTTGCAAACATCACGTTGCTGCTATGACAAACAGGTGTTTTCTCTTGCTTAAAGCAAAAGGTTTTTGAAGGATAAGAGGTGGTCTGACACACTCGGCCTTTGAAGTTCTAGACTGCCCCTCCACAGAAATCACTCAGCTGTACCAGGAGGAAAATTTTTACTGGGAAATCTACAGACACTTTGCACTAGCGAGCAAAGTGGGACCACAGTCTGGAACTCAGTGGGCTTCTATCCCCCTCGAAACACCAGAGTTAGTTCCTCCAGCCAGAGACACAGCTTTAGGGGCAAAAAGAAAAACAGATCAGAACCAGAACTCTCCGGGCAGTTTCCCCAAGACAGACACCTCCACAGAAGAGCCAGACACAGACTGCTGGTGAACCCCAAGGAATGACGAGAACCTCTTACCCACTCTCCTACCCCTTCTCCAGAGCACCTAACACCAGCCAGCCCTGCCCTCCAGCCAGCCCTGCCCTTGGGTCCTGACTGTTTGAACTTGTTAGGCAAAGAAAGGCAGGCCTCAGGACACCGGAATTTAAAAATTAGTTATTCCTCTATTTTTTTTGTTGCTGCTGCTGTTATTGGGTACTTTACCGCTGAGCACACACATTCCAACCCTTTTTATTCTTGTTTTGAGATGGGGTCTTGCTAAGTGCTAGGAACCTAAGTTGCTGAGGGTGGCCTGGAACTTCTCATCCACCTCTAAGTCTCTAGGATTACTGGCCTGGCCACCGCAGCTCCCTCAACTTTACTCCTTTTCTCTTGATCATCAACCTCACACACCCAAATCAGGGGCCAGTTTTGCTAGGTGTGTAAGAATCAGCATCTGCACACACATCCACAGTGCCTTCCCTGGCACATGGCCAGCTGACCAAAGGTCTTCAAGCCTGAGGTTTTACAAGTATTTTTTAACTTACATAACATATGAATGTATAAGCAATTATAAATCCCTCTAGAATAAGCAAAGAACAAATTTAGAATAAAAAAATTAACAGACACAGGGCAGCCAGAGCAAGCTCCCCTTCCTCCAATGCTCTTTCCTTTTTGGCAATATTATGTTCAGGTTTAAAAGGCAACAGAAAACATAAAAAGTGTCTTAAAGACTTTAATTTCTTTTCTTTCCTTTTGGGGTGGGGGTGAAACTGGGGATTGAACTCAGGGGCACTCAACCACTGAGCCACATCCCCGGCCCCGTTTTTTATTTTATTTAGAGACAGGGTCTGAGTTGCTTAGCACCTTGCCACTGCTGAGGCTGGCTTTGAACTCGATCCTCCTGCCTCAGGCTCCGGAGCCACTGGGGTTATGGGCGTGTGCCACAGCGCCTGGCTTTACTTTCTATTTATGGGAGAAATGATAATACCTGCTGCCTATCTCAGTGGCAGTGTGGGTCACGTGGAGGTTGGGGGTAAACGAAGGGCCTGGCTGGTGAGCACACGGGACTCCCACTCTCCTCTCCACTCTCCAAGGAGCGACAAGACTGTTTTCACTTCTCCAATCAGCATCCTTCCCCCCAGGAGACGGCACTCTGAGCTGTCACACGCAGGCCTTAACTCCATGGACAAAGGCCTTCTAGCAATCCAGCAGCCAAGCAGCAGACACAGGGTGGCGGGAAGGGAGGCCATGCCCATGGAGCCCACCAGAGGGCAGGCAGCTGTGCCCATGAGGCCCCCGGAGGGCAGGGGCCAAGCACACCCAGCCTCCCCACAGGGTCCTGGACGCTCACTGCACTGGATGCCTGGCAGCAGCCTTGCAGCACCCGGGAACAGGAGGCACCGCCCCCAGGCGGCATGGGGACACCCCACAGCAGACGCAGGCCTCGCGGCAGGCTCAGGAGCAGGCAGCTCTGCCGGCCAGAGCTCAGCTTCCCTCCTCAACGTGACCAGAGGCTGTGGAATCTCAAGTGTCCTGTCCTTCTTCCTCTCCACTCTCAGCGCCCTCAGCTCACCGCAGACGCTCCTGGCGCGCAGGGCGGGCTGACCCACTCGCTCACTCAGCAGGCGCCACTGGATGAGCCCGAGGTCAAGCGTGTGGGCCTAGTCAGTACCTCTAATTGAGTTTGGGGTCCATACAAGTCCCAGATTTTCCTTCTTCGGACATCGATCCCTCTGCCTGGATGCTGAAATAGTTTTAGAAACCAAAGATCACATTCCATACAGCACAATGAACCAGCAACAAACTGAAAGGTCTGCGGGCAGCACAGCATGAAGGGCAGAGAGGCTGGCACTCGCCCATGGCAGACAGAGGCCCGTGGCCTGTGGGCTCTAGTCAGCTTTCAAGGAGGAAAAAGGGACCACAGTGACCCTGGCCCAGGAATGCCACTAGGCCAGTGCCCTAGGAGACATGCGTGAGAATGCGAGCCATCGCGTCTCCTGGCCGAGGCTGCACTTCTCGCACTCTGCTCTTTTGCCCCTCGGCCGAGCTCCAGCTCTCCCAGGCAACCTGCTTGCTCCCCACCCGGGGAAGAGAAGGGTGTAGACACTCCCAGTGGTCTCCACGTCCCAGCTCCCGCTGGGCAACCCGCTCACAGCGATCACCACTACAAACTCATTCTCAAAGCACTGGAAAAGCCCATTTTAACAGCCAGGCTGACTCTGAGCCCAGACAGCAGCAGCAGAAAAAGATGTTGTGAACGCTGTGCTTGACCTGAAGAAGAGACTCCGGCAAAAGCCGCCAAGCCACACTCACCCCCTCGCTGCAAAGGATGTGGACCAGGAGGCCGTTTCCACACCCCAAGTCCACAAAGGACTGCTTGGTGGCCACTCCTCTCTCAGCCCTTTCCTCTTCCCACAGGATCTAAGGAAACAGAAGAAGCAAAAGAAAATCCAGCTTGTAGTTCACTGTGTTCAAGAATAATCCAGACACAAATCCCTCCCGGGGCAGGGCACCACGGCCACTCCTGTGATCCCATCTACTTGAGAGGCTGAGGCAAGAGGATCTCAAGTTTGAAGCCTGCCTGGGAAACTTAGTGAGATCCTCTTTCAAAATAAAAAATGAAAAGGGCTGGGGATGTCGCTCAATGGTACAGCACTCCTGGGTTCAATCCTCAGGACCACAAAATAATCAAAAAACCCAAACCCCACCTTTAACTACAAATTGCACTCCCTGAGTAAGGTGAACAGGCCTCACTTGAAGCCCTGGGCCTCTCGGCTAACAACACACAGGTGAGCCTACTGCTGCTGCCGGAGGCCGCATGGGGCACCAAAGCTTTCTTTGTTCAGCAGGGGTCACATTCAGGACTGGGCTGCAGCTCAGTGGTAGAGCGCATGCTCGGCACACTCAAGGCCCTGGCAATCCCCGGATTGAAGGAAAAAAGGTCCACATTTACATGGTCATTTCTGATATGAGGTTTACAGATTAGTGGTAGTAAGTTTCTTTACACTTTCTCTTCATCCTTAAGTTTTGTGTACTCTGATATATCAGAAAACCTGCTATTTCTAAACTAAGAGAACAAGTCAAAGGAAAACTAAAGATGATCTAAACTTTGCACAGATAAGAAAACTAACACTAGCTGGGTGTGGTAGTGCATGCCTGTAATCCCAGCAGCTTGGGAGGCTGAGGCAGGAGGATCACAAGTTCAAAGCCAGCCTTGGCAACTTAGTGAGGCCCTAAGCAACTCAGCAAGGCCCTGTCTCTAAATAAAATATAAAAAAGGGTTAAGGGTGTGGCTCAGTGGTTAAGTGCCCCTGGGTTCAATCCCAAGTACCTGAAAATAAACAGGAAAATTAAAACTACTAAGTTAAATGGCATGTCCAAATTTAGCTGGCTAGCAAGCAAGCTCAGGAAAGACCCAGGGACAGGGGCTGAGGCCCAGGGGTGGAAGGCATGTGTGCGTGACAGTGCCAAGTGCCAGCCACACCCTGCAGTTGGCCTCAGAGCTAGCTTCCTTCAGGCTAACAAAAAAGCACCACTCAAAGTAAAACCCTCACCCACATGACAAGCCTGGCTTCATACTGCAAACATTCTTACCAGCAGGTACGCAGCAATAGCCACGTCTTCAAATACAAACTTTTCAGGATCAGTTACTTCAGGCCACACCTAAAAAATTTTCAAGAGCACATGAAAATGGTTGTTCCATTTCCCCACTTCACACTAAGGCGTCCTCAAAAGGCACAAGTCAAACTGACCTGGTCAGGCAATAAAATACACAACACGAGCCAGCTCCAAAGGAACAACTTCACACCTGAAAGCTCCTACTGTGAGCCTCACACAAAGACACAATCACCACACTATGTGTATGTGACAGGAAGGGTCTGGTGCAATGTGATCAAAATCAAGATGGGGGCTGCAGAAATGTATAAAAATGTGTGGGTGAGGCAACCAGACCTCAGAGGAAAATGCCCAACTACAAGACCTGGTTTATCTGGATAAAAACAACAAAGAAACAGGTGGCGGGGGTGGGGGTGAGCAGTTCGGGAGTTAGAGACCAAGGCTCCAGCCCATCTCAGTGATGACAGTGTTCCTGCAAAGCAGGGATGGAGCCTGGGCCCTAATGCACATGTAGGGAGACCACCAGGCGCCCTGGAAGGGGCAAAGCAAGTGCTGGGCAAGGGCACATGGCCTCACTGCTGAGGTCAGGAAGGGGCATGTGGGCATTTGGCCTGAGAAGAATCATAAAGGCCAGTGCTTACCACTGAGATTCCACTTCCAATCATGGTACATGATACCCCGCCGGAGAGCCAGCTCACGTGAACAATCTTAAAAGCTATAAAAATATGAGAATTGCCTTCTTGAAAGTACTTAGTAATAGGCAGGAGGGCAGGGACACAGGCCAGGCTCTGCAAGGGAACAGGCCCAGCCCCAGGCAGAGGCCCTCCAGACTCTCTGTGCCTAGTGTGATGGACTGTCGTGGTGCAGGCTGTGGCTTTCAAGTGCCTTGCCAACAGCGATGGTGATCACTGAGGGACAAGAAACCATGACGTGTATTTTTATCCTGGGAAGTGCGTTCTCGTGAACTTTAGCTTTTCATGTGTTTCCTTAAAACACCTTCAAATTCACACTAAAGAATTCTGGTAATTAATTCAATGTTTAATCACTTTCAATTAAAATTCTTTTCCGATCTCATGAAAATATCATGTACAAAAAAAGAACAAACCCCTCCATCACACACTGCCTGGCTGCTGGCCGCTGCAGCCACACACTAGGGGCCCTATCTGGACCTGGGGACTGCAGCTGGCCAGCTGCAGAAGGACCGCTGGAACTCCACTCTACTCCAGGGTCTGGTCACGGCACCTTGTCCGCAGGGGCTCACAGATGTCCCACAGAATCACCTTCACCATGTCTTTGTACTTCTCTTTAAGTTCCTGGTAAACCTCGCTGTACCGCAGGATGGAAATGAGAGAGAGGGTGCTTTTAAATTCGCTCTTCTTGCTCTCTACAGACCACCTGGCCAACCTGGCCAGCAGTTCCTCACCAAGCCAGGTGGGCTTGGGATATATAACTCCATCCGAATGCCACCTCTCTGGACAGAAAATCAAAACAGATATGAACCTTTAAAAATAAGAAAAATATGAGTAAGTGGGGCTGATTTTAATCCTAATTTTTAAATTATGTGTTTACTCACCAAAAGAAGAAAGCAGAAACGCACACATGTATAACTACAAAATATTTTACAAAACCATAAAATGATCTGAAAGTAGTCATTTAAGTTTTGGCTACTAGAGAAAAAGAAACACACTTAAGAGCAGAAAGAACTCCTCCTGCTGCCAGCTGTGAAGCCCTACTCGGGCTGCAGGCCCTGCTGCTGCGTGCAGAGCAAGCCCTGCCCTGGCTTTGGGCTTCCTGACTTTGCAGTTTTCACAGATTTTCACGTGTGCTACTCACACGTGAATACACTGGCTCCCAAATATTAGCCAGGACGCCATCCCAGAGAAAGGGACATGTGCATGGTCCCTCTGCGTGAGCCTCTCCTGTGTCCTCTGTCAGCAGCAGGGACAAGGATACAGCTGTCCTACAACCTGCTCTTAGCAGGGCCAGACACACTGAGGCCCTCTCCATGCTGGATAAAGGAATGACAGCTCAGAGTTCACAGGGGACAGGCGGACACACATGGGTCCAGAAGACACCACACCACAAGGCCTGCAATCTGGGCAGCACCCTGAAGGACAGAGTGTTAAGCTTATTCGGCAGATGAGACAACGCTACAAATACAGAGGTGACAGGCACCAAAGGTCCCTAGGAGCATGCAGAACAAGGCCACTAGATGAGAGGCTGCTGACTGGTGGCCAAGTGATAGAGTGAGCAGTGGGGCAGCCTACTGAGATCCAGGCCACCATGATGCATCAAAGGGACAAGTTAGTACCATGAGTGTCCCGCGGAGGGACAGATCTCAGAGGGGCTGAGAAGGACTCTAGACGTTCACCTTTGCCCTCTGGCCACCTGCCAGGCTCCCCTGCTGGGCTGACACTGCCCACTGGGCCTTCCCCCTCCTCCCTGGACCTCGAGGCTCTTTCCTCATGTCCCCAGAGGTCCACATGGCTTCCTCCCTCATTCACTCAGGCTGCTCTCTTTAGTCGTCCCTTTCCTTGCTGGCCTGACATGCGACCAATGGCCAACACTGGACAGAGCCGCACTGTCTTGGCTTCCTCCCTGGCACTTCCTGGCACTGAGAACACACCTTCTGTCTCCTCCATGAGAACTGCTCATCTCACACGCCTGGCGTGAAGCACGTGATGAGCACACAAGTCCTGCTAAAGGAAACACGTCGGGGGCCTTCAGATTCCACCTCATCTGCACTCAACTTGGACTGCAGCAACCTCTGGCCCATGGTGTGACCAGAGCCCAAGGGGATGCCAGCAGCTGCCTGGTGGAGCTACTTCAGGAAATGCCAACCAGGAAATAAGGGGTGCCAGCCAATCTTCGGTGGCCTGTCAGAGAACAGTGAGCGTGAATCCACGTGGCAAGCCACCCTCAGTGCCCCCGCGGCCAGGCCCGCTGGTGCGCTCGCTAGGACCTCTTGGAGCAGGTGAGTCCTAAGGCTCACCAGCAGAACGTCCTGCATGAACACATGCCAGGTTGGTGCCAGAGGTGAGTGGCCGCCCTGTGTTCCCAAGAGAGAATGCCAACAAGGAGGGACCTTGGGGCAGGTGTCCTCAAGGGCTCAAGTACTCCCATCAGACTCAGCCTGCACTGGGCCTGCGGCCCAGCCCCTCCTTGGAGGTCAGTGATCATCAGACCCACTTCAGTGGTGAGGAAGGGAGGCCACATGGGCAGTGACAGATGCCAAGACTACACTGCTGGGAAGCCCAGGTCTGTCTGACTCTGTCCTCAGCTCTCCAGGCAGTTCAAGAATGTTCTAGAAAGTACTGATCAGCTGTGGTTCTCAGGAAAGCATCAGTGAAGAATAATGAATAAGTTCACCCTTCTTTTGACTTGCTTATTTAATACCAATGGAATTAACCAAATGTCACACTTTCTGCACAGGGCTAAACAACACTTGGAATCAAGGGCTTGTGCAACCCTACTTTAATAATAAGCACCTCTGAATACCCACAGTTCTCATGATCTAGTTGTAAAAATAACAAAGTAACAACAGGACTGGAGTTTACAAAACTGGGTGCTGCCGCCATGTGCAACACAGAGACTAGGGATTCCAGCCAGGTTGTGACCCCAAAAAACACAGGGCCAGCCCAATAAGAACCAGCACCCTGAAGGCCATCCTGCACAAGAGACAGGACTTCAGCTTGCCAGTTACCCAGAATCTTTCAGCCACCCAGACAAGGAATTGATTGAAACCACAAAGCAGGAAACAAGAGTTGGCTATCCAGTTCTTACCATTCTTCTTTGCTACGACTAAGCTGAATTTGATACACATTGTTCATCTTAACCTCTAAATTCCCATCATCATTTTCTTCCAAAGGTAAAAAAGTTACAGTTCCATTGGGGACATCTGGAAAAAAAAAAAACACAACAACAGATTACCACTGCTTAGCCCTGTGCTGCCTCAGAAGCAGCATGACAGTGATGAGTGTGTCATGAGCTGTCTCCAGAGGACTTCCAGCACCCCAGGAGGAGAGCTGTGTCTTATCACAGCCAGAGCCCAGCCTAGAAAGCACGAGGCACGTGGCACTCATTCGCAGCAGCCATCTGCGGCGGTGCAGGAGCCAGGAGTTGAGGAAAGGGTGAGGTGACGTGGACTGAATACTACCCCAGATGATCGTGACCCCCAGATGCCAGTTCAGGACAGTGAACATCACTCCAGGCCTCTGAACTCAGGGTCCTGAATTATGTGGAGTCCTCGCATTTGCAGGGACTCTGGACTCACCTTCTCATTAAAATACAAGCAGAGCAACTCCTCCTAAATTAATGTCAAGGCATTTTGTCAATTTGTGTCGAAACTTAAGCTCTGGTAGTATGAAGCTCTATCCCTAAAACTGCTTGTTTACCTTTAACGTAAAAAATTAGCAAAGCCGGGCGCGGTGGCGCACGCCTGTAATCCCAGCACTTTGGGAGGCTGAGGCAGGAGGATCGCGAGTTCAAAGCCAGCCTCAGCAATGGCGAGGCACTTAGCAACTCAGTGAGACCCTGTCTCTAAATAAAATACAAAAAAGGGCTGGGGATGTGGCCCAGTGGTCGAATACCCCTGAGTTCAATCCCCGGTACCACAAAAAAAAAAAAAAAAAAAAAAAAAATTAGCAAAATCTAAGTTAAGATGAACACATACCTCACTTCACAAACCAAGTATGAACAACTGAAATCACTTTCCACAGCAGGCCCAGTTCTCTACCACTGTGTCACCCTGGCCAGCTACCAATAGCTGATTCCTTAGTCACATTATCCCTGAGCCCTGTGTGAGCTCACCAGAGCAGGGCCAAGAAATATACAAAAGCTGGGAGTGTCTCCACTTTCAAGAATAGCAGTTATTAAGCACTTAGTACTTCCAGGAACTAGTGCAAGTGCTTTGTAATGCAAACTTTCATTTAACTACTCCAGCAACTCAAAGAGATTTTATTACTCCATTTTACAAATGCAGAAACTGAGGCACAGAGACACTGTAAAACCTAACTGGGGCCACAACAGCTAATAAATGGCAAAACCAGAATACAAGGCCACACCATCAGTACATAAATACTCTGATGAGCCTTCCTAGCAGGGGCTGAAGGTACCAGACTGCTTATGGGAGGAGCATCAATCACCTTCTGAAGAGAAAGGAAGGGGCAGGGGCAGGACAGCAAGATCCAGGGAAGGCCTCGTGGGCTGTTTCACTGATCCTTTCAGTCTAGTGGATAGAAAATGTAAGAAGATTGTTATAACCATTGATAAAAGCTGGAAGAATTCTAGACTGGACTGGACTGCCAGGGTCAGAGAGGCCCCTGGAGGATACACAGAAAGTGTCACAGAGGCACCAGGACAGAAAGTACTGGGGGTATAGGAGTGGAGATGCACCTACAGCAACTGCCACCTATGGTAGGCAGAGCGTCTCCCCAGGACGTCACACCCACACCCAATACTCATGAATACATTATTATGTGACAAAAGGAACTTTGTTGATGTGATTAAAGCTCTAGGCCTGAAGTGGGAGGGTACTCTGGGTTATCCAGGTGGGCTCAGTCTAATCCCATGAGTCCTCAACAGCAAAGAACTTTCCCCAGCTAGAGGCAGAAGTCAAGAAAAATTCCAAGCAAAACAAGGATTCAAAACCACTACAGGCTCAGAGGCATAGGGTGCTGTACAAAAGAACCAGAGAGGCCTCTAGGAAATGACAATCAGAAAGGAAGCAGGGGCCCCAGTTCTACAACTATAAAAAAGCAGGATTCTGCCAACCTGAAGGAGCTTGCAAGTGGATTTTCTCCCTGAGCCTCCTGACAAGAGCCAAGTCAGCCAGCTCTTAGATTTTTGCCTTGTGAAAGAAACCTAGAGCTGAGAAGCCAACAGAGACCACCAGAATTTTTAACCTACAGAACTGTGAGAAAGAAGCAGTTTGGGGGCTGGGGTTGTGGCTCAGAGGTAGAGTGCTTGCCTAGCACGTGCGCAGCCCAGGTTTGATCCTCAGCACCACATAAAAATAAAGGCATTGTGTACAACTAAAAACAAATAAACAAATAGTTAAAAAGAATTCTTTAAAAAAAAAGAAGAAGCAGTTTGTCTGGTTTGGGCCATTAAATGCACAGTAAGTTGTTACAGCAATAATAGGAAGTTCACAATGCTGAATAAAGTTTGAGGCAGGGAGTGGTTTAAGTCTGAAGGTCACAGTCAAAATAAATGTCTGAAATTTGACTCAAGACCAGTCAGTTCCCTTCTATCCAGTCACCACACTCTTTCACATCTATGTCTCAGCATAAATTGCTTTCTGAACTTTTAACTTCTCTCTTCAACTGCTAAACTCCTAATTTATCATTCAAGATCCAGCCCATCCTCACCTTCTCCCGGGGCCTCCCAGACACTAACCACCCGGATCCACTACCCCAACCCCTGTACTGAGGACACACATTTCTACACTCCCTCAAAAACAAGCAGACACCTACAACCTCACTGGTAAATCGCCAAGGAGCTGCCATGACAGGTCCCTTCAGCACCTTTACAAAGAATGCTTTGTAATCTAATCATTCCTTAGTGTAAGAACATTCCTCCCACTATCGGATACACGCTGACCTTGCACAACTATTTCTCTCCTGGGAGCCGTAAGTGGGCAACGAGGGCTCATTTTCGGGATGACGGTTCTGAGAACCAGGTCGAGCTGCTGCGGGGCCTCGGGCAGCAAGCGCGCCCCGGGACTGGAGAGGAAGGCCAGCATCTCGGGACTGCCGTCGGCAAGGCTCCGTGAGAAACGGCCCCAGAGCGAGTCCAGGTCTGCGGCGGGGACGCCGCCCCCGGCGCGTCCAGTCTCGACCGGCTGTCCGGGGTCCCCGGCGAGCAGCGGGGCCTGGGCCTGCTCATGTCCGCCACCCGCGGGGCCCCGCGCGGGTCCTAATCCCGGCCCGGGGTCTCCCTCAGAGGAGCCCCGGCGGGGTCCGCGCCGCTCGGGGCGGCAGGCCTCGGCCCGGGGCAGGGCGGCGCTCCCGCGGGCCTCCAGGCGGGCGCCGCTCAGCCTCTTGTTGGCCACCTGCGGCCTCTCCAGCCACACGGCCACCGCCGCCCAGAAGCCGCCCGGGAGCTGCATGCCGGGGTCGCACACCCGCGCCCGGCCCACCTCCGCCATAGCGCGACGGCGCCTAGAGCCCAGGCGGCGACGCGCGGTGATGACGCACGCAGTAGCGGCGCGGCGCGATGACGCACGTACGGCGACGCGTCGACGTCGGGGCGTGGCGGCCGGCGGAACTCGAGCCGTGGGGCCTCCTCGCCCACGTCCACGGCTGCGTCGCCTAGGTCGGTGCTCCCGCCGTCCCCCTAGGGTGCTGGCGCGGAGGGCGGCCTGAGCGGAGCGGTTTGGGAGGGCTCTGGAGGCGGCGCGGAGCACGCACGGCGGCCCGGGACGGCTGGTGGGAACCGAGTGTGTGAACGCGCAGGACCGGCGCGCTGGGGGAGCGCCCCTGCTCCCCGCGCGGCCGGCGTGCTTTCCTCTGGGACGGTGACAGCCGGCCACCCCCAGGTCGAGCTCAGCCCCGGGCCGCCGAGAACCGTGCGCTGTGAGCTCGCCCAGCAGTGGGCGGCGCCGTGTAGCGGCCCCCGGAGCCCGCCCTCGGAGCGCAGAGCCAGTGGGCACCGCCGGAGGACCGCGGCCGGGAAGGAGAGCACTGGCGATTAGGGAGACTTACACTAACCTCTGCTGAAAAGACTTCGCTTGTGGAGTGTAGAGCATGCCCAGTCCCGCCCGTACTTGCTTAGGCCTGGTTTGTTCAAACGTGGCACGTGGGAATGCCCCTCAGGTGGGCAAGTTCACTGCATTACCCAGAAGTACTCAGATTTGGGCTGGTTAAAACTGATTCCTTGTGGTCTAATCTGGAGGGGCTTTTAGTTTTGTTTTGGTTGTACCTGGAATTGAACCAATACACTACCACTGAGCTACACTCCCAGTCCTTTTTTATTTTGAGACAGGGTCTTCCTAAGTTGTTGAAGGTGGCCTCCAACTTGGCAATCCTCCTTCATCAACCTCCTGAGCCACCTAACCAGGCCCGATAATCCTATCTGAAACAACTTGAAGGGATGTCACCAGTTATTTAAAGAAGTGACAGCTTCCCCCAAGCACAAGCACCTTGCCCCTAAAAGTTCCTGCCCAGCAGCTGTCACAGAAAAGGTCAGACTGTCAGTGTCATCCAAGGTCACCAGCACCTGGTAAAAATCTCAAAAGTCTCAAAGGTTCTTCGTTCTTTCTATACATTAGTCCCTCTGATGGAGTTTACCATAACTCACAGGACCTCTGTAAGAATCAAAGAAAAGTAAAAACTCATTTGTCATGTGATTTATCACTGAAGAGCGCCGACCAAATGTGGAATTAAGTAAAAGACAGTGGAATCATAGTCTCAGACACTCCAGCCCACTCAGGCTTCGTTCACATGGTTGATTTTTCTGTTGCCTGTGTTAGTTTCCTGGGGCTTCTGTAACAAAGCACCACAAATGGAGACACGTTTTCTCACGGTTCTGAAGGCTCAGAGGTAGAACCTACTCTCCCAACTTCCTCTGCTTACATCAGTCTTCAACACTCCTTGACTTGTCTCAGCTTCATTACAGCCTCTGGCTGTGGTCACAGTGTTCTCTGTTCTCTGAGTCCCTTTTAATGAAGATACTACTCATTTGATGTTAGGACCAACCCTAATCCAGTGTGACATCAATGTAACTTGATTCCATCTGCCAAGGCCCTAGTTTCCATGTAAGGTCACAAGATACTAGACAAGGTTAGGACTTCAGCCTATGTCTTGGAGGGGCCCAGTTCAACCCAAAGCTGTTCAAAGGTGGTTAGCCCATTTGGGGCAGCCAACAGGTCAACAGTTACAAGTCTTACTGAGCTGCAAACCTGTGCGGGGACCTCAGCCAAGCCCTGAGGACACAGAGGTAAATGCCTTGCTCTTGAGGAACCTCCAGCTGCCAGGGGATGCAAATGGGGCTGCATGTCCTGGTTGCAGTTCCTCCTCTCCCCAAATAAACTTGCTGCCTCCAGAAAGCCTGTCTCTCCAAGTTTCCTTTTAGGTCAACACACCCTTTGGTTCGAACGTGTTGGGTTTATAGTGCAAAACAAATTTTTTCCCATTGTCTAATACCACCAATAAGACCAAAGCTTCAGCCTTTTGTATGTGCATCTTATACAAAACCACATTCATCATCCCCAACTCTTGTCCAGGCCATGCTCTGCTGCCCATTTGAGTGTGACTTTACAAGGGTAAGTGTGGTGCCGGGCAGTGGTGGCCCTGGCAGAGGTATCACAGAGCCATATTTGGTGCAGAATCGACAACCCATTCCAGCCCAGTAGCCTGGTGTGCCTCGACCTGCATGGCTGAACCTTGGAAACCAGCAAGGGGCAATGGGGTTAGGAAAGACAAACACACGCATATAGAGAAAGCTGGGACCTGGGAGGACACTGTCCTCTGATGGAGGAACAATGACCCAGAGCCAGCTCAGCACATTTATTATATAGGTTTTATCATCAAAAGGATTTTCTGTGAGAAAGTTTCTTCAAACCAGGAAGTCTTGAAGGTCGAAGCACTGGCAACCAATTATAAAAACCTACTTGTGCTCATAATTCTCTGTCCCTGGCAGTTGGTGTCTAAATTCATGGTCAAAACTGGTAGTCCTGCCGGGCGCGGTGGCGCACGCCTGTGATCCCAGCACTTGGGAGGCTGAGGCAGGAGGATCGCGAGTTCAAAGCCAGCCTCAGCAATGGCGAGGCACTTAGCAACTCAGTGAGACCCTGTTTCTAAATAAAATACAAAAAAGGGCTGGGGACGTGGCCCAGTGGTAAAGTGCCTCTGAGTTCAATCCCCAGTACCAAAAAAAAAAAAAAAAAAAAACTGGTAGTCCTGTGCCTTGCAAAGAACCTCCTTTAAGCAGGGTGTCCCCATGCCAACTGGGCAGTCTTGACCTGCACCTCTGCACAGGAAGTTCCCAGTGCAGCGCAGCTCCTGCTGCCAAGCTGCCAGTGACTTGGCCCATGGAGAATGGGCCAAGTCACCGTTCTCCACACAGGTGGCTCCATCCCCACTCATCTGTGAATCCTGAACCAGCAGCAGAGGTTTGGGTGGTGGGAGAGGAGGAAGGGGATTAAGGGAGGCCAATGGCCCACGCTGGGAGGAAGCGTTAGTTCCCTGTGTTCAAATGATTGCCTGTGCCCATGTGGGGCAATAGGGCAAACTACTAAGCCTGAGCAGGGAATAGGTGTGCCCAGCGGCTGGTGGAGCAGAACGGCGTCTGTGTGAACAAGAGTGGGTGCGGTCAGATGACAGCTGCAGTGGACATCTGTGGGTCACTCAGCAGCCATGCCCAGGCGCTGCTCCACCTGCAGCTCGCCAGCTTCACTAGAAAGTTGCAGACAAAACCAGACTCCCTTTCTCTTCTCTGAAAGTGACACCCTCTGTGCTGACCTCAGTGACATCTCCATTTTGGACTGAGATGTCCCTGAGGCTCCTGGGTTGAAGGCTTGGTCCCGATACAGCAATGTGCATGGGGCAGTTTGGGGGAAGCGATTGGACTGTGAGGGTTCCGACCTCCTCACCAGATTAACCTGTTAATGGATTGGTACCTTTGTGTGTGGAACTCAGGGTTGAACTCAAGGGTGCTCCAACACCGAGCTACATCCCCGGCCTTTTTAATTTTTTTTTTTTTATTTCTAGGAAAGGGCCTTGCTAAGTTGCTGAGGCTGGCCTGGAATTTTTTTAAAAATAGCTTCTTAGTTGTAGGTGGACACAATACCTTTATTTTATATATGTGGAGCTGAGGATTGAAGCCAGGACCCCACACATGCGAGATGAGCGCTCTACCACTGAGTCCTAGCCCCAGCCCTGGCCTGGAACTTTTTTTTTTTTTTTTTTTTTTTTTTTTTGTGGTACGGGGATTGAACTCAGGGGCACTTGACCACTGGGCCACATCCCCAGCCCTTTTCTGTATTTTATTTAGAGACAGGGTCTCACTGAGTTGCTAAGTGCCTCGCCATTGCTGAGGCTGGCTTTGAACTCACGATCCTCCTGCCTCAGCCTCCCAAAGTGCTGGGACTACAGGCGTGCGCCACCGCGCCCGGCTTGGCCTGGAACTTTTGATCCTCCTTCCTCTGCCTGAGTGGCTGGATTAGTAATTTGAATGGACTCCTAGGAGGAGGTGGAAACTGTAAGCAGGTGCAGCGTGGCTGGAGGAAGTAGGTCACCGGGGTCGCGACGGCGGAGACTGCCTTGTCCTTGGCCTCTTCCTTGCTCTGCTCCCTGGCCGCCATAAACTGACAGCTCGACTCAGCCTCGTCCTTCTGCCATGATGTTCTCTTTCCCTCAGGCCCAGAGCAATGGATCCAGCCAACCGCGGACTAAATACCCAAACTGACAGCTAAAGTAAACCTTTCCTCCTTAAAGCTGTTTCTATCAGTTTTGGTCACAGTGACAAAAGACTGACCACATCCTTCTCCCAGGCCCCAGCAACACAAGCCCTTTCTCTTCATACCTCACAACCATCCTCCAAGTCTCAGCATCCACCTGACTCCACACAGAGACATCCAGTGGTGTTCCCTGTCAGCCACAGGTGGGGCGGTGCCCTAAGGCCCAGGAGGGGACTGCAGGCTGGGGAGAGGCACTGGAGGACAGACCCACAAAAGCCAGGAGGTGGTCAGGGCTGGGACAGCAGTCTTGGCCACCAGAACATGAAAGTGAAGTAAGGGGCAAATGTGCTCCGACCAGCCCCGGCGTGTGGGGCAGGAGGCAAGGGCAGACAAGTCCAGGGAGCAGGGAAAAGGGGGGCAGATGCCTTCCCAAACCTGGGGCATGTGCTGTGTGCATTTTTTCCATGCACGCTTTGTAAGGACACCCTGTCCTAAATAGAACCAACAGGAGACCGTCACCTCCCTTCCCTACCTCTAACTGCACTGCCACTGCCGCATCTCAGGCCTCTGACTCTCACCAGTGGCTCTGAGGGCTTCCTCTGTAGCCTGCCTCCTGATGTCTGCTTAGACGTGTGTCCTCTGCACAGCAGGGTGACACAAGCCTGTAATCCCAGCAACTCGGGAGGCTGAGACAGGAGGATCTCAATTTTGAGACCAGCCTCAGCAACTTAGCAAGGCCCTAAACAACTTAGCAAGACCCTGTCTCAAAATAAAAAGTAAGGAAAAAAATAAAAGGCTGTCTCTGTGGCTCAGTGGTGAAGTATCCCTGGGTTCAATCACTGGCACCAAAAAGAAAGAAAAAAGAAATGTCTCTTCCCTCCTTCTCCTGCGGTGGACTAGAAGTCTTTTGTGAAAGTTGCCAGAATCAAAATGGAGTTATTTATGTCAAACCCTAACAAAATGGAGTGGGGAGGCCTTGGGGAATGGGGGGGGGGTGATTCTATGCATATTTGCCTGGTAATAAGAACTATCACAAAAGGGTCAGCCAGAAAAATCACAACCTCACACAAAAGGTGCTTATGTGAGGATGGCTATCCAGCATCTGCCTTCAGCCTCAGACTGACACCAGCCTGGTTACTGACCTTTGCAGCCAAGGACAAGTGTTTCCAAACAATGATCAGAACCTGTGTCTTCTTAGGGGCCCATGGACTAGCATGGCATGCATATCCCAGGCCGCAATCCTCTGTCATTTCCAAAGAACATCTTTGTGTTGGAAGGCCCATGTCTTCACCACTCATTTTAAGTTGACAGTTTCCAAATTAGAATAATGCTTTTCTATGTTAATAAAATGTGAACCTAATTACTAGTTGTGTTTGGGCAGACAATTTTGACCTAAAGGTGTGGATTCTGTAATGAGTGGATATTCTGTGACTCTCAACAGTATCTCCAAACATCTGCAAAATAGCAGCATGTGTTCTTATCGAACTGATCGATTTGGTTTGCAGACAATCCTAGGTGCTCCTATGGGCTCAGACCTCTGGCAACAGTGCCGGACCTCTGCCTGGAAATGCTAGCTGAGAAGAGATGTCCACTCTGACTGCTTGGCAGGAAACTGCTTCATCCTTTAATCCCTTCCTTCTACTTTTCAACAGGAAAATCCCAGTATCTGAAATTACAGCATGATTTTGAGTGTTAAGTGTGAAGAACAATGTTGTCATGGAACTAAGGATATTTTAGGGTAGAGCAGGATTCGAAAGAGACTTTCCCAACTGACACCACCACCCAGATATGTTCCCAATGCCTTAAACTTGACACATCTCTAAAATTCAACTTAGCACCTTTCTCTTCCCAACAACCACACTACACATTTTTTAGTTCTTTTACATGGAAACCTTGGGCTAATGTGTTCTTCATATGGAAAATTGCCAAGCCCAGTTGGTTCTCTCTGTGTAAGTTTAAACAGATCTTGAGACAGGATTTGGGTGCTGGCAATTAATGTGGCAGTGATCCCAAAAGGGGGAGTGAGACCGAGTGCGGCAGAAACAGAGCAAAGTGTGTGTTACTGAGCAGGCTACTGCCAGGGCCCGCAGCGTTCCCTCCGAGGAGCCCTGCAGCACCGCGGTCCTCCAACTTCAGCGAGCGCCAGGGCACGCTTGCTAATTTAAAAACGCCCAGCCTACAGTTGGTGGAGCAGCTCGGGAGTGGGCCCGGGAGTCTGCACGTCCAACCACCACCCAGGACTCCTGTGCGGGGGTCCACGGGGCGCGCCTGGAGGAACGCTCTGGCGAAAAGGCATCGGAGAACAACTCGCTAGGAGGGCGGCCACCAGAGGCAGCGCACGTGGTCCGCCGAGCCGCGTTTCCCGGGCGACGGGTGTAGGGCGGAGCGATGACGTCAGGCGGGCAGGCAGGCCGTGACGGGAGCGGTGGCGTCGAGAGGAGGGCCGGAGGGCTGCACCGTCTTGCAGTGGTGCGAAAACGTCGGGCCACGCCCGGATGGGCGGGGACAAGACGTCGGAGGTGGGCGGACCACGCCAAGGGGCGGAGCCGATGAGGGCGGGCCCGAGGCGGAGGCGGCAGGCCACGCCCCTAGGAGCGATGACGTCAGGCGGGCAGGCAGGCCGTGACGGGAGCGGTGGCGTCGAGAGGAGGGCCGGAGGGCTGCACCCGTCTTGCAGTGGTGCGAAAACGTCGGGCCACGCCCCGGATGGGCGGGGACAAGACGTCGGAGGTGGGCGGACCACGCCAAGGGGCGGAGCCGATGAGGGCGGGCCCGAGGCGGACGAGGCGGAGGCGGCAGGCCACGCCCCTAGGTGGAGGGGGCGGGGCGGAGGGGGCGGGGCGGGTGCGCTAACCTCGGGTTGTGCCCGCGGGGGCGGCGTGCGGACGCCCGTGAGAGCCTGCGGTGCGCGCGGCGCAGTGCGCAGCCGGGGCGAGCGGGCGGACCCGGCGAGGCCTGGGCGGGCGCGGGCGCACTGCACAGCCGGGCGCGGGGCGGCGGGCCTGCGGAGGTGGCCTCGAGGCCGCGGCTGTGACCCCGAGGCGCCCGCGGCCGCCAGGAGGCCGAGCGCAAGCACACGCGTCTCAGATCACTGCCCGCCGCGGAGAGGTGACCCGAGACAGTGAGACGGTCACGACAGGTTTAGCTGCAGGTGACAGGCCAGCGTCCACCAGCAACCCGGGCTCCGCAGGGTGACAGCGCCCGACAGTGGGACTTGCAGGTGGAACCAGGAAGCAGAACGGTGGAGACCAGGCCAGGGGCCACCACAGGTAAGCCGAGGGCACTTCCTCGTAATGAAGCCCTGACGGACCCAAGTTCGCAGTTTCCAGTGGTGTTTGGGGACCTAGCTGCTTCCTTAGTTAGGTTATACAGCATTTTGGTTTGCACTGGTGCGTTTGGGGCTCCTGTGCAAGACCTCAGACCAAAAATATAGCCTCTCATGTTTTTGTTGTTAAGAGGAAAAACTGGGGCTGGGGTTGTGGCTCAGTGGCAGAGCGCTCGCCTCGCACGTGCGGGGCCCGGGGTTCGGTCCACAGCACCACGTAAACATAAATGCATTGCATTGTGTACAACTAAAGTAAATAAATAAATATTAAAAGAGGAAAAAACTGGCAGCAGCGATTGCCAGAGATGTTAAAGCCACCACTTACAGATGCCAGCAACTATTGTGTATTACGACAGTGTTGCTGCCTGAAGCGATGGCCGCTTGGAGCAACGAAGTGGCGGGAAGAAGTTCAGAGGTGAACTGGAAACAAACAGCCTTTTTATTCTGATAACTTTTCTCTCTGGCTCTAATAACGACTAACACGCACCACACACACCACCAAAAAATGGCGCAGACCGGATCAGCAATCTCGGCTCAAGTCTCTCGAGATCCTGGGCCAAGTCCCGTGAGACTATGGAAGGCGGCAATGCCCAAATATCTCCATGGCCCGTAGTCAACCGCAGTTTTAGCCATCTCCCCAAACAGGGCTCTTGCACGACAGCGCGTGCTGGACAAGCATTGCCTGAAGCACACAGGGACAAGGTAGCTTGGCAGGCCAGCCCCTTGCTGTAATGTTGGAATTTGAACCCAGGCAGTCTGGCTTTGCAGTCATCTTGCTGTGGTGTAGCAATGTTGTGACCTCAGGTGGCGTGGGACCAGAGGAGACTGGATAGGATTGATGGATTTGGAGTCACTCTGCCTAATAATAATTGTAGGACCTTGGGCAGTTGGCTTCACTTCAAGAAGAAGCTTTAGCTTCCTCATCTGGAATATGAGCAGCCTGGGGTGATTAGAGAGACTAACTCCCTAGCGATTACCTGCACACAGTCCTTCCTCAATAATGCGAGGTTACCATGCTAGGGTTAACAGGGCCATATGTGGCAGAGGTACTGATAGAGTGGGATCTGATAAGCAATTTGGGCACCATGGGGAGGGGACTTCTAGGATGGAGCTTGGGTTTACACTGTGGGTAGCTCTTGGGCTACTGGCAATGTGGAACTGGGCCTACAGAAGGGCAGGCTGGGCCAGGGGTGATTTCAGTGGTGCACCCTCAGTTTGAGCACCTCCAGAACTCGAGAGTAGAGGGCTGTGCAGTCAGCTGCCAAATAAGCACAGGGGTCTGGAGGTATGGATTTGGAGCTCTGCACACACTAAGGACTATCTGTGGGTGGGATGATGCTTGGGGTGGGAGGCAAAGGACAGGTCTGTAAGGACACAGGAGGAGGGCAAGGGGAGGAGTGTGGTGCTCTGGCCCACAGGGAGAAGCCTGTGCAGGGGAGGAGGAATCAGGCCACAGGCTGCAGAGGGACCCTTGGGCTTTTCTGCTGGTGTGTGGAGAACTTGCCTCTGCCAAGAGTGTGGTTTATTTTTCCCTTTTATGCTGCATTGTTGAGATAGACTTCACATACCATGGTCTATACTGTACAGCTAAGTGGTTGTTTATATATTCACAGGATTGTGCAAACCTCACCACTGTGTAATTCGGGAACACTTTCAGAAAGAAACTTTGGACCCATTAGGAGTGGATCGGTATTCCCCCAGCAACTACTAATCTACTTTCTTTCTCTCTATATTTGCATATTCTGACTGTTTCCTACTATAGTTAGCATATGATTGTGATATTTGGGGACTGGCTTTGTCCACTGAAATCATGTTTTCGAGCTTCACACACATTGTGTCATGAATCAGTGCTTCATTCCTCGTTGTGACCGAGTGACGTTCCACTGTGTCATCTGCCAGATGTGGTTCACCCCTCCATCCACTGATGGACAGGGTCGTTTCCACTTTGGGGATGTCATAAGGGATGCTGCGATGAACGTTTACGTACAGGTTTTTGGGTAGACGTGAGTCTTTAGTTCCCTAGAGTGCATGCCTAGGAGTGGAGCAGCTGGGTCAGACGGTTTGAGGGACTGCCAGGCTGCCTTTCCATGTGGATGCCCCGTGCTCTGCCCCTCCTGGCAGTGCACAGGATTCGGCTGCTCCACACCTTCCATAGGACTTGCTATTATTTATCTCTTCGATGAGGCGGTCCTTGTGGTGTTAAGGCGGGGTGCGTTGCATTCTTGATTTGCTGTTAGTGGCTAATGATGTTGAGCATCTTTGCATGGACTTGTTGGCCCTGTGTGCGCCTCTTTGGAGAACTGTCTGTTCTAGTCCTTAGCCCACTTTAACTTGGGATACTTGTCTTATTATTGAGTTTTAAGATTATCGAAGGTGGGTTTTGCAGCAAACATTATGATTGTGGTGAAATCCAAAAATTTACCTGCTTTTTCTGTTGTTGCTTGTGATTTTGTGGCTATATCTAAGAAGGCCTTGCTTAACCTAAGATCACAAAGATTTACGCCAGTGTTTTCTTCTGAGTGTTATGGTTCAGGCTCTTGCCTTTGGATCTGTGGGTCACGGAGTTAAACCTTGTATATGTGCGTGTCCTTTTGCATGTGTGTGTCCACTTGCCCCAACTCTAGTTGTTGGGAAGGACTGCCTTATTGACTTGTCATGGCACCCTGTCAAAGCAGTCGAGCACCCCGGAAGGGTTAAAGCAGAGGGGACGTGTTGCTACATGGAGAGGAATTGCCAGCTTCTAGGAAAACTGCTGTGTATGGGGACGGTGTTGCTCAGTTTCCATCCCACGACACCTGGGAGAGTCAGATTATAAAAACCGAGGCTTGTAGTTTGGGAGGTTCCAGGGCAGCCAGTTTGGTTGGCCCCGTTGCCGTGGCCCTGTGGCAAGGCAGCACACTGTGGTAGGAGCATGTGGTGAAGCAAAGCTGCTCACCTCGCACAGGAAGTGAAAGGAAGAAGAGACAGGGCCCCACAATCCCTCCAGTCACCCAAGGACACTCACATTTTAAAAAGGCGCCACCTTTTAAAAGTCCCAGCCTCACTGGGTGCCAAGCGGTGACACATGGGCCTTGGGAGGACACAGTTTGGTCACGTGGCATGGAGCATGAGTGAGCCCGTCTTGTTTGGTCTCTCTGCCGGGCCTGGTGCAGGAGGTCGGGTCAAAGCGAAGGCCTCCTGCATCTTGGTGTAGGCTGCAGCCTGGCTGAGCTGATGCATGAGCCCTAGCAGGTCAGACGAGGGGAAGGCATCCAGTGTTTGCCTTTGAAACTGGTGACAACCTGGGGTGTTTGCAGATGGCTCTTATCTGGGTGATGAAGTTCCCGTCTTTTAATTTTATTTATTTATTTTTTGTGGTCTGGGTGTTGAACTGGGACTTTGCACATGCTAGGCAAGCACTCTGTCGCTAAGCTACACACCACTCCACACCCCCTGTTTTTTTAAAAAAATTTTGAGACAAGGTCTCACGGGGTTGCTCAGGCTGGCCTTGAACTTGCTATCCTCCCACCTCAGCTCCGAGTACTTGGGATCACAGGCATGTGCCACGGCCCCCAGCATTTAGAAACGTTTGCAACTGACACATGAAGATTGTACACACTGACGGGCCTTGCAGCGTCTCCACAGGTGTGCACGCGGTGATGCTGGGCCCGTCAGCGTGCCTGCCTCCTGAGGCCCTGGGCACGCGCAGCCCCCTCTGTGCCTGGCTTGGCGGCGTCTGCAGGGGCGGGTTTCTGCCTCTGTCCCCACGGCTGTGCATGTGTCTGCGCCTGCTCCTGCCGGCCGGGCGCATCATAGAGCTAGTTTTCAGATGGGAGCCGCCTTGCCCTCCCAGGGGACCCCACTCCTCCTGCCCCGAGACCTGTAGTCATGTGTCGCTGGATTCAGTCTGCGAAGCTCCGCGGAGGGTCTCTGCATCCGTGTGTGAGGGGCGCTTGCCTGGGTTTTCTCGCGGTGTCCTGGTCTAGAGTTGGTGTCAGGGTCTTGCTGGCCTGTGGGATGACTGGGGGAGCGTGGGCACCTGCCTCCTCTGCTTTGGGAACATGTTTGTGGATAATTGGTATTTTTCTTTGAATGTTTGGCAGATCTCACGATTGAACCCTAGTTTCTCAGTGGCTAACCCAGCTTCTTCAGTCATTGTAGGTCTGCTCTGATTTTCTGCTTCTCGTAAGTCAGTGTTGGTCGGTCACGCCTCCCTGGGAATGCACCACTTCCTTGATGATCTCTTCTGTTGGCATCTGGTGGTCTGTAGAATTCTCCCGTAGGCTCATTTCTTTACGGTCAGCCCTAACTTCCCCTCCTTGATTCCCAGTTAGGAGTTTGAGTTTTCTCTTTTCAATGGGCCCAGTGTCATGATTAAGCTGTGTCATTAACATAGACAAACATATTTGTGTCTTTATTCAGTGTCAGAATTCACTGAGTAACAGTGAAGTCACGGGCCGTGCCACCCTCAGTGGCAGGGATCCGTTGAATCCTGGCAGGGCCCTGTAGCATAGGCCAGGCAAACACAGAGTCTTTTATTCCAGTTTCTATTTATAGTATCTGCAACCCTCAGGGCACACGTCATATAGAGAGAGGTCACAGAAGGACTCAGAAAGGTAATGGCAGCCACAGGTGACAGGCTGCTGGGCCTGGAGCTCGGGCAGAGGGAGACGAACGCAGCCAGTCACCGTGGTGGTCAGATAGGTGTTAGGACAACCAGCTCTGCAGAGCTGTCGAGGCAGAGGCCTAGATGGACATGTCAGTGTGTGTGGTCGTCACAGGATGGAGAGACTGTGCCGTGCTGAAGCCCAGAGGGACGGAACCAGAGGTTTGCTGCTGTGGCGAGTGACCAGGTGATGGAGTCCAGGTGCTGCTGTGTCCAGCCGCGGGTCTTGAGTGATGGGTGGTGTCTGATGGGGTTGCACGCTCCCATCTTGATTCGATTTGGGAGGTCCTTGAGTCCAGGTGCTCCTGATGGTGCTCATAGTTGGCATGTGTAAGTGCTGGGGTTGCGGAGTTATGAATGGGGCCAAGTTCTAAGCTATCTTCCTTTTGGGCCCTAAAAGGGAGTTTCCTCTCTGCCCGCAGAGGAAAATATAACTTACTCGGCGAGAATGAGCTTAAGGACAAAAATAGCAGGGTGCCTACCTCTGTCTGATGAACAGAAAAAAAAAAAACCACGCCACACCCAGGGAGTTCTGTATAGCAAGCGAGAATCCAGAAACTCAGATTTATTGGCAAGGCGCTGAACTTAAATAGGCCTAGAACTAGCCAATCAGCCAGCAGGGCGGTCCGGTCTCTCACGCTAAGTCACAGCCACACCCCTTTGTTTAGCCCCGGTCCTTTAGGGCGTGGTAAGCAGCCAAAGCCCTGCCCCTTGGCAGACATAGTCCCAACATGTGAGTGGAGTTTTTGTTTGATCATTTGTACTGGGAATCCAATCCAGGGGTTTGCTACCACTGAGCCCAGCCCTTTGCATTTTTAATTTGAGACAGGACCTCACTAAGTTGCCCGGGCTGGCCTTGAACTTGAGATGCTGCTGCCTCAGCCTCGTGAGGCATGTGCTGCAGTGCCTGGCTGGCATGCGTGCTTTTTTTTTTTTTTTTGTGATACCGGGGATTGAACTCAGGGGCACTCGACCACTGGGCCACATCCCCAGCCCTTTTTTGTATTTTAGTAGAGACAGGGTCTCACTGAGTTGCTAAGTGCCTCGCCATTGCTGAGGCTGGCTTTGAACTCACGATCCTCCTGCCTCAGCCTCCCGAGTGCTGGGATTACAGGCGTGTGCCACCGCGCCCTGCATGTATACTTTTTTTAAAATCAGTGTGCACCTTATGGTGGTGCATGGCAGGAGCCCTGTTTGGGGATTGACTTGAATTGCAGTTGACTATGAGCCGTGGAGATTTGGGCTTTGTTGCCTCCCGTAGTCTCACGGGACTTGTTGCGGGATCTCGAGTGACTTGGCCGAAATTGCTGATCGGGTCAGGCCATTTTAGTGGTGTGTTTGTCGTGTGTTAGTCGTTGTTAGAACCTTTATCAGAATAAAAAGCTGTTTGTCTCCAGTTCGCCTCTGAAGTTTTTCCCGCGGCTCCGTTGCTCCAAGCGCTTCAGGCGGCAACAGTGCATGGCAGGGGGGTTGTTACTTGTGAAGTCATTCACCTTGTCACTTGTGCTCAAAATGGAATAGCTATGGCAAAACACTGCTTTATAAAATGCGGTAACTCAGGGCAGGGACAGCCCGAGGGCTGTGTTCTGTACACCATTGAGTCACTAGGGCAGGGACAGCCCGAGGACTGCTGTTCTACACACCATGGAGTCACTAGGGCAGGGACAGCCCGAGGACTGCTGTTCTACACACCATGGAGTCACTAGGGCAGGGACAGCCCGGGGACTGCTGTTCTACACACCTTGGAGTCACTAGGGCAGGGACAGCCTGGGGACTGCTGTTCTACACTGCCGGGGTTCGAGTTATGAATAGAGCCAGGTTCTGAGTTGCTTCCCTTTATGGGCCCTAAAGGGAATTCCTCCTGCCTGCAAGAAGGATTGCAACTCACCGGCAGGGCGAGCTTAAGACAGAAATCGCTAGATGCCTTACCTCTGCCTGTTTGAACAGATAACACGCCACATCTAGGGAGTCTTGTATATAGCACGGGATGTCCGAAGAACTCGCTTTATTGAACAAGCATTGACTTAAATAGGCCTAGAACTAACCAATCAGCAAGCAAGGCGGTTCAGCCTCTCACGCTACGTCATAGCCACACCCCTTGGTTTAGCCCCCGGTCCTTAAAGGTGTGGTAAGCAGTCAAATCTTTATCCCTTGGCAGACATAGTCCCAACAATTCCCCTTTTTTTTGTTTATTTAAAAAATGGGTCTCTCCATTTATTTTTAAATGGGATGTCCCATCTTGTAGGGTGTCCAACTCATAGAGAGTGTGCCCGTCTAGGTCGACTTCTCCTCTTTGGGAAAAATCTTACCTGTTATTGGCTATCACTCTAGCACTTTAGGTGGACGTGTCTAGGGCCAGCAGGTGGCCAAGGGGAGCACACGGGACATGACAGTCACCTTTGGGAAGGCTTGACTGGATGGCATACCTCTGCATCTTGTTAAGGACCGTGGCCAAGCCTATAGGGCTATAGCTCAGCGTGACAGTAGACCACCCAGCTGTATCTGGCCAGTTCTATAGGGCTAAAGGTGCACACAAAGACAATGACAATTAGGGATTTCACCAAAAAGAGAAAGTCCACCCATTTAACAAGGATTTCACCAAAAGAGAAAGTCTACCCATTTAGCAAGGATTTCACCAAAAAGAGAAAGTCCACCCATTTAACAAGGATTTCACCAAAAAGAGAAAGTCCATCTATTTAGTTCAGTTTAAATGAAGCCTTTTGGCATAAAGTCCAGATGACTGTCACAGGAATGGGACTCTTCTCTTAGAGTCCAAAGGAAGCCGTCCAGCACAAAGTCTAAATAATTGTCCTAAGATATAGCGCTCTTCTCTCAGAGTCCAAAGGAAGTCATCTAGCATAAAGTCCAGATAATTGTCACAGGAATGGCACAGTCCTTCTTCTCTCATCGCAGAGGGTTGAGATGTTGACAAAGAAGGAGTCCAGGATAGCGTCTTTGATGAATTTTGAAACGGATGTGATGAGAAGTTTAATCACAGCACGACAGGAGCTTTGTCACGGTTTTTTTCATTTCTGTGGAAAAAGAAAGGATCACTCCTCAAGAGCTTGTGCTCCTGGGTAGTCATTTTGGTCGGATTGGCAATATTTGAGATCTCTGGCAGGCACCCATATAGGGTTTTGCTCCCCCATTGGGAAGACACATCCAAAACCTCTGCCAGCACTTATTAATGGATCAGGACCTCTCCAGACTCCAGTTAATGGGTCTTTCCATCGGACCTCAACTTTTATATAAGGCATTTGGTTAGACCAGTGTCTTTGAAACGCAGATAGAGGCTGCTGTTTGGAAAAATTTAAAATATTTAAAGCAAGCATAGCTGTTTTCAACTGGTCATGGGGGTTGCTTCCCCCATTTTGTTTTATTAATTGGTCTTTTAAGGTTTTATTATGTCTTTCTATTATGGCTTGTCCTTTTGGGTTATATGGAATCCCTGTGGTATGCTTAATATGCCAAGTTTGGAAGAATTTTTGTAATGATTTGCTTACAAAACAGGGTCCATTATCAGTTTTAACTTGTTTTGGCAATCCAAGAATAGCAAAGCATTGTAAAAAGTGACTTTCAGCATGTTTAGCCCTTTCTCCAGAATGTGCCGTGGCCCAACAAGCATGTGAATAAGTATCTATGGACATAAATATATATTTTAATTTTCCAAATGGCACATAATGGGTTACATCAGTTTGCCAGATAGCGTTGGGCCTTAGGCCTCTGGGATTTACCCCAGGGACTGGAGAGGTGGGACCTGTAAGAAGGGCAAACAAGATTTACATGTCCTTATAATCTTTTTTAAATCTTTTATAGGAACTAAAGGAAATTTATTATGTAGACCTCTCCAATTTAAATGAGTAAGGTTGTGAAGACCTTGAGCTAACTGAAGGTCTTGTTGATATGGAACTGTAACTGTTAATACACCTGTGGTGGCCAAACGGTCAGCGGCCTGATTTCCCTCAGATAGGGGCCCAGATAAGCCTTGATGTCCCCTAAGATGTTGGAGGAACATAGGTTCATTACGCCCCTTTAACAGGGATCGAACCTGGATCATCAGAGGGGTGATAGGATTATTATCTATCTTTATATATGAGGCATTTAGAGTAGGTAATAGGTTAATTACATATAAACTATCTGAGAAAAGATTCATAGGCTCTTGGACATGGGTCAAGGCTAATGCAACAGCATATAATTCTTTAAATTGAGCAGAACCAGTAACTGCTTCAAAGTATTGTGTCCTTTGGCCTGAGGATGGGTGAAATATTACAACTGCTGACCCTTCTTTTCCTCCATCTGTGAAGACATTTACTGCCTTGGGGAGTGGCTTGCTAGAAAACAAGATGGGGGGAGTCCACTCCAGTTTGGGGAAAGAAGAAGTCCATTTGCTTGACCCGTAATGACAGTCAACTTTTCCTAGAAATCCTTCTAATGCATAGGGAGACTCTAGGGTTGTTTCTCTGTATCCATTCAAAATCTGACAAACGGTAAGGAATTGTTAAAATATCTGGGTCTTTTCCATAATGCCTCAATGATGTATCTCTTCCTTTTATTACAAGATCTGCTAATTGATCTAATTGGGAATAAACTCGAGGTGCTCCTCCCACAGAGGAATGTATCCATTCTAATGGATTTCCCATCTGGGTGAGCACAGCTGTCAGGAGTTTAGCACCTGAGAAAATCCATAAATATAGAGGTTGCTTTGGTTGGTATCGAGCCAATTGGGCTGAATTGAGGGCATCTTGGACTTTTTGTAATATTGACAGATGACTCTCTTCTAGTAAAAATCACATCAGAGGGGGATTTTCCCCGTAGCAACTCAAAGAGAGGTAATAAATCCTCAGTAGAGGTATGAAGCCAAGGTCTTAACCAGTTTAGCTCTCCTAATAGCTTTTGTAACTCTGTCAAGGAATAAGATTTTTGAATAAGAAGTTGGGGTTTGAGAGGACAAACTGAGTCTAGGCTAATTTTTGTCCCCAATATTTTAAAGGGAGGAATAGTTTGTATTTTATCATTGGATATGTGTAATCCTCCTTTTTCTAAGAGCTCTCGGAGGGTTAAGTAAGCAGAGTTTAGTTGTTGGACATCAGTAGCACCCAGGATGATGTCATCCATATAGACATATAAGGTAAGCTGTGATTTTTTCATTAATGGTGACAGAAGACATGAAACATAATATTGACAAAAGCTGGGCTATTAGCCATACCTTGAGGGAGAACTATCCATTCATATCTTTCATCTGGCTTATGACAATTGGTTGATGGGACAGAGAATGCAAATTTTTCATAATCATCTGGATGAAGATGTATTGAAAAATAACAATCTTTAATATCAATAATAATTAAGGTTAAATCTTTTGAGATCTGGTCAGGGGAGCATTCTGGAGGCCGACCAAGACCATCGGGGTAGTCTTTTTTAAAATAGCCTTGTCGTCCGTATTTAAAATAGGTTTTTTTTCCATTTAAAACTGTTGTTAATATCTTAGTACGAGCATTAATGGAGTGTTTAATATCTGATACTGGTGAGTTGTTGAACCCACATCTTTGTGGTAATAATCCATCTTTTTATAAATTTATCTTTTAACTTAGCATAGGCCAGCTTGTGATTTGTGGTCATTTCTTCCCAAACTAACATTTTTGTAAATTGGTCATTAGGTGGAAGTTTTCTTTGAAGGCCTTTTTCTACTTTCTCAATAAATGTGGCCAGATTTTTATTAGCTTTTTGAGTGATTTTAGCTATAGGAAGTTTTGTTAAATTAACTGGAAATGCCATTACAGGTGAAAGCCCACTAGAGGGCGCTGGCGCCTCTTGGTATGGTAATGGCGCCGAAGGCTTAAGAAGAGCTGATTCAGAAAATGGCGGATCACTTTCAGAAAGTTTCGAGCCACGTGGTTGGAGGTCTTTGTTCTCAGGGACCTTGTTAGAACTCTCTAAAGGAGGGGCTGTAGTTTCTAATTCCCTGGAGTGAGATTTCTTTAAATTTGCGGACCGGGAAAAATTAGGTGTTTGTTTTTCTTGTAAAAGCGAGTACGCTTTTAGGGCGGATAAAGCTGGATAAAACTCCCGGAGGCGGGGATTCCCCGTACTCAATTTCTCGGTCCCTTAAATTTTGTGTTATTTCGTCCCAAATCTCCCAAGAATTAAAATCCGACTTTTGGAGCCAGGGAGCCGCCCGTTTTAATGAACTCCAGATTATCTCCGATTGACCGTCACATATTTGGAGACCTTGCTTTCTCAATAAACTGCGCCACGCCTCAAGGGCTGGGTCTCGTGATTTCCTGAATGCTAAGATTTGTCCCATAATAAAAGGGGATTTCTGCAGCGAAAGAGACGCTGTGTCTCTAACCTTATTAAGCTCACCGATAATTTTTTCCTTGTTCCCGCCCCACGTTTGGGCGCCAACCTGCCGGGGTCCGAGTTATGAATAGAGCCAGGTTCTGAGTTGCTTCCCTTTATGGGCCCTAAAGGGAATTCCTCTTGCCTGCAAGAAGGATTGCAACTCACCCGGCGGGGCGAGCTTAAGACAGAAAATCGCTAGATGCCTTACCTCTGCCTGTTTGAACAGATAACACGCCACATCTAGGGAGTCTTGTATATAGCACGGGATGTCCGAAGAACTCGCTTTATTGAACAAGCATTGACTTAAATAGGCCTAGAACTAACCAATCAGCAAGCAAGGCGGTTCAGCCTCTCACGCTACGTCATAGCCACACCCCTTGGTTTAGCCCCGGTCCTTAAAGGTGTGGTAAGCAGTCAAATCTTTATCCCTTGGCAGACATAGTCCCAACACTACACACCATGGAGTCACTAGGGCAGGGACAGCCCGGGGACTGCTGTTCTACACACCTTGGAGTCACTAGGGCAGGACAGGCCCAGCCTCACCTGCTGTTCTACATCACCTTGGAGTCACTAGGGCAGGACAGGCCCAGCCCCACCTGCTGTTCTACACACCTTGGAGTCACTAGGGCAGGACAGGCCCAGCCCCACCTGCTGTTCTACATCACCTTGGAGTCACTAGGGCAGGACAGGCCCAGCCCCACCTGCTGTTCTACATCACCGTCGCTGTAGGACACACCCTCTGGCCACACTCAGTGCAGCTGCAAGTTTGCAGACCCCGCCGTCTGTCCGCCGTCTGTCCGCCGTCTGTCCGGAGGCAGCCTGTCTCTGTGTGCTCCCTCCGCCTGCTGCTGCTCCTGCTCTGCTCTCGCCCATGTGCCCGTGTCCGCCCATGCTTGCCCTCGGGTGCCCTCTCCTCCTGTGTCCTGGGGGTCTCCCCGGGCTGCAGGGCTCCCCTGCCTCTTCCCAGCTGAAGGCTTGGACAGAGTGGCCCTGCACACCTCAGCCCCTCCCTGTTTCCACAGGGACAGTCACGGGAGGGCTGCCTGGGGCCGTCTGAGGGGCAGAGTCCCTGGCACCCAAGCAGGGCCTGGTGGCCAGGTCCCTCCTTTCCCTCTCACTGGAACTGTGGGCTGTCCAGTGCAGAGTCCAGCTCTGGACTTCTTCACAGTCACCTAGAAGCATTTCACAGTCCCCGGGGCTCCATGCCTGGAGTGCAGCTCCTGGTGTGGGGAGCAGGGCCCACGCCGTCCCCTCCAGTGCCACTGCTAGCCGAGGTCTTGGGAAGGCCCCTCCCAGTCAGAGGATCCCCCACTCTTAGTGGAGAGCCAGGCGTCTGCATGCTGGGGACAGAGCAGGGCCAAGCCTGGCGCAGAAAGTCCGAGTCCAGGAACCTCGCGCACTGTCGTGCGTGGCCAGACTGGAGTGGCCAGCTTTGCTGGACTCCCCGGGGAGCCCTGCGTGGCCTCAGGCTGAGCCAAGGCTGCCAGCGCCCATGACCCCAGCCCCCTCTGGACCCCTCCCCCGCCACCCGCTGTGTGCCACCACCCGTTCCCGCGTCCCTCGCGGCTCCAGCCCCAGGGCCTCTCTGGGCTCTCTTGTGTCCTCGTCACCCTTTGTCCGGGAGTGGAGTTGCGCAGCGCTTGTTCCCTTCTCGTTTGGAACCTCGGCGCCCCTTCCTGCTGTCCCCGCCTGCCGTCCCCTCAGGTCGGAGCTTGCTTTGCTTGGGTGGTGGCACGTGGCCAGGCACAGGGCCGTCTGAGGTGACGTGCCACGCTGCTCTGGGTGGCGTCCTCCGCAGGTTGACGGCAGAGGATGGCGCCCACCTTGGACGGAGGCGCCGGAGCCCTGTGGCCAGACTTCCCCGGGGGGCCGCTCAGCGGGTACCGGGCCCGCGCGTCCTTCAGCGGCTTGCAGCTGCTGCTGTTCCTGGAGGGCGAGGACCTGGTCCGCTTCAAGGTGAGGCGCCGCGGCGGGTGCCGAGGCGCCCTGGTTCCAGGCGGAGGCGGGCCTGCAGCTCTGAGCTGCGTGGCGCCCTGGCCGCCATGGGCTGTCCTCCTCGTTGTACCCCGGGACGGCCTCCGGGAATCAACCAGAAAGGCAGGAGCAGACCCCTACTCCAAGCTCCTGTCCTCAAGCCCCTCGTCCCTCAGTTGGGAGTGGCAGCTGTCTCCCCTGGGTGGTCCTGGGTCGGACCATGTCCCCGGCAGCCCCGCCTTGCGAACCTGTGTAAGTAGGAGCCAGTGACATTCCGTCCCTACCTCCACATCAGCCGTCCCCTCTCCCACGTTTCCAGAAAACCATCTTCTCGGCTTTGGAGAAGGACCCTCTCTTCGCCCGTTCCCGTGGGGCCGATCTGCCCCTGGAGAAGTGCCGGGAGCTCAGCTTCCTTCGGTGCAAGCGGGTCCTGGAGTCCGGCTTCTTCAGCGTGGAAGACCTGGCGGCGAGCCCGCTGAGGGTGTGGGCCTTGATCCACTGCCTGGGCATGTACGACTGGTCCCTGGCGGCCAAGTGCTTCCTGCACCTGCTGGTGAGTGCGCAGCGCAGGCCGCTGCACATGCCACACGCAGGCCACTGCACACGGCCACGCGCAGGCCACTGCACACACTACACCCAGGCCACTGTGCAAGGCCACGCGCAGGCCACTGCACACGCCACACCCAGGCCACTGCGCAAGGCCACGCGCAGGCCACTGCACATGGCCACACCCAGGCCACTGCGCAAGGCCACACCCAGGCCACTGCACATGCCACACCCAGGCCACTGCACACGCCATACCCAGGCCACTGCACATGCCACATGCAGGCCACTGCACACGGCCACGCGCAGGCCACTGCACACGCCACACCCAGGCCACTGCACATGCCACACGCAGGCCACTGCACATGGCCACACCCAGGCCACTGCACACGGCCACGCGCAGGCCACTGCACACGCCACACCCAGGCCACTGCACATGCCACACCCAGGCCACTGCACACAGCCACGCGCAGGCCACTGCACACGCCACACCCAGGCCACTGCACACGCCACACCCAGGCCACTGCACACAGCCACGCGCAGGCCACTGCCACTGCACACGCCACACCCAGGCCACTGCACACAGCCACGCGCAGGCCACTGCACACAGCCACGCGCAGGCCACTGCACACGCCACACACCCAGGCCACTGCACACAGCCACGCACACAGCCACGCGCACACTGCACACGCCACACCCAGGCCACTGCACACAGCCACGCGCAGGCCACTGCACACGCCACACCCAGGCCACTGCACACAGCCACGCGCAGGCCACTGTACACGCCACACCCAGGCCACTGCACACGCCACACCCAGGCCACTGCACACAGCCACGCGCAGGCCACTGCACACGGCCACGCACAGGCCACTGTACACAGCCACACCCAGGCCACTGCACATGCCACACGCAGGCCACTGCACACGGCCACGCGCAGGCAACTGCACACGGCCACACCCAGGCCACTGCACATGCCACACGCAGGCCACTGCACATGGCCACGCGCAGGCCACTGCACACGGCCACGCGCAGGCCACTGCACACGGCCACACCCAGGCCACTGCACATGCCACACGCAGGCCACTGCACACGGCCACGCGCAGGCCACTGCACACGCCACACCCAGGCCACTGCACATGCCACACGCAGGCCACTGCACATGGCCACACCCAGGCCACTGCACACGCCACACCCAGGCCACTGCACATGCCACACCCAGGCCACTGCACACAGCCACGCGCAGGCCACTGCACACGCCACACCCAGGCCACTGCACACGCCACACCCAGGCCACTGCACACAGCCACGCGCAGGCCACTGCACACGCCACACCCAGGCCACTGCACACAGCCACGCGCAGGCCACTGCACACAGCCACGCGCAGGCCACTGCACACGCCACACCCAGGCCACTGCACACAGCCACGCGCAGGCCACTGCACACGCCACACCCAGGCCACTGCACACAGCCACGCGCAGGCCACTGCACACGCCACACCCAGGCCACTGCACACAGCCACGCGCAGGCCACTGTACACGCCACACCCAGGCCACTGCACACGCCACACCCAGGCCACTGCACACAGCCACGCGCAGGCCACTGCACACGGCCACGCACAGGCCACTGTACACAGCCACACCCAGGCCACTGCACATGCCACACGCAGGCCACTGCACACGGCCACGCGCAGGCAACTGCACACGGCCACACCCAGGCCACTGCACATGCCACACGCAGGCCACTGCACATGGCCACGCGCAGGCCACTGCACATGGCCACGCGCAGGCCACTGCACACGCCACACACCCAGGCCACTGCACACAGCCACGCGCAGGCCACTGCGCGAGGCCACATGCAGCCAGACACGGGCCTCCGCCATGCTTCCCCAGGAAGCAGTGCTTCCAGGGTGGCAGCAAGCCACAGGCAAAGCTGCACACTTGCATGAGACCTGGTGTCCAAGGCTCAAAGGCCCGTAGGAGGTCCTGGGCCTTGTGTTCCTTTTGGCTTCGTGTGTTTGGTGGGGGGGGCAGTGGGAATAGGAAAGCGGGTCAGAGGGAGGCGGCCACTGCCTTCTTCCCATGTGCTGGTAGGGGACTGACGGGGGTGTGGCCCTGGCCCCAGGTGTGTTGTGGGTGGTGGGGGCTCTCCCCGCCCTTCACCTTCCTCCCCCCTTTCCAGTCTCCTGGCCACTCTCAGGGGCTTAGGACTTCTGGGGCCTGGGTGCCTGTGACTGGCTGGGGCCGGGCCTTATGGCCAGTGGAACCCAAGGCCCCTGGGCGACGACCCTCGGGGCCGGCTCGGTGTGGCGCTGCCCCTGACCTGCAGGCACCGCTGAGCCACGTGGGGTGAGGAGCCAGGGCAGCGGCAGAGTCGCGCCAGCCTTCAGTGCCCGGGCAGCAGTGCGCTGCAGCGCCGTCTGCGCACGTGGTGACGTGTCTTTCAGGTGTTCGGGTTGGCAGTCTACAACTCCGGCTCTGGAAGACACTTCAAATACATCGAGAAGGTCATCAGCACGGAGGTAAGGACAGCCCCTCGATGACGGGGCCGTGTTCCTGCCTGTTCCTGAGATCTGTGGGCAGGGCAGAGGCAGGAGAGGCCCCTGGAGGTCGTGGCCATCTAAGGGGAGTCTCGAGCCATGTCCACTCCCCAGCCAGGGGCAGTCGGAGCCCAGTGTGTGTGGGCTCTGCTGTCCGCCCAAGCCGGGGCCTGGCGCGGTGCTCGTCACCCTGTGGCCCAGAGAGGGCGTCGCTGGTCTGCCTGCTGCCTCGAGGGTGGCACCGGGTGCCTGGGACTCAGTCCCGTCAGGGCTGGGGAAGCAGGTGAACGGAGGTGGGGCAGGCCCGGTCAGTCCCGCCAGGACAGGTGGTGGCAGGCCTGCGGGGACAGCTCGCCTTGCATGACTTTGCGCTTGGACTCTTAGATCTTTGGCTGTTTTGCTCTGACTGAGCTGAGCCACGGCAGCAACACCAAGGCCATCCGCACGACCGCCCACTACGATCCTGCCGCCCAGGTAGGCCCCTTCCCACCCCTTCCCGGGGGGAGTGTTGGGAATGGGGTGCTGACTAGCGAGGAGACCCGTCCCCAGCCGGGGCTCACATGCACACTGAGACTACCAGTGGCACTGGAGAGCCGGTGCCCGTCCCCAGGACCCCAGGATAGGATGCTCTGGGTGCATCTGATCGTTTGCCACGTCCCATCACTCTCCTTAAGAAGACCCTTCTGCAGATTGCAGGCCCGCTTGGCAGCAAAGGACGGGAATGTGCCTCCTGTTGAGTCTTGCCAAGATGTGCCCACAGAGGACAGCCCCGGGAGGGGACGGGGCACCTCGGTGCTGGTCACGGCTGTCACTCTTCCTCACCAGGAATTCGTCATACATTCCCCCGATTTTGAAGCTGCCAAATTCTGGGTTGGCAACATGGGCAAGACGGCGACGCACGCGGTGGTGTTCGCCCAGCTGTACACGCCAGAGGGCCAGTGCCACGGGCTGCACTCCTTCGTGGTGCAGGTAGGGTGCCAGGCGGGGCCAGCCAGCGGTGCCCGAGGCCCCGTGGCTTCTGAGTGCAGGTTGGGCCTGGAGGGAACCGAGGGCGCCGCCTGCCCTGGGCGCCTTCTCCAGGGTGTCTGGGCTCAGGCCCCAGCCGCGCGCTGGAGGCTGTGGTTAGTGTGATGCCAAAGGTGCTCGGAGGATCGTGCCATCCCCGAGGCGTCAGGGAAGCCCACCGTGTGCAGGGGCACAGTGGGTCCTGCCCGGTGGAGCTGCCACTCCCGGGGAGAGGCAGGAGGGGATGGCGTCCCGAGCCCTGGCGGGCCCTCGGCTGGCCGTCGCAGTGTGGGCAGTGGGAGACGTGAGCTGGCAGTTACCTGCTTCTGAGACGAGGGTGACATGGCTCTCTCTACTTTCGTCTTTAGAAGTCTTTCCTTGATTCCAGAGTTTTATGGATATTTATGATCACTACACTATCATTTTATTTCTAGATGAACTGAATACTTGCATTCACAGTATTTTTGTTTGATTACTTGAGAAATACCAGTTGTTTTTATGATCTCCCTCATCTGTGTTAGCTGTCTGTTGCTGTGACAAAGCATTTGAGATGATCCACTTTTTTTTAAAAATTTTTTAAAATATTTATTTATTTGTTTTAGTTGTACACAATGCCTTTATTCTTACGTGGTGCTGAGGATCGAACCCGGGCTGCGCACGTGCGAGGCGAGCGCTCTGCCGCTGAGCCCCAGCCCCAGCCCCAGATGATCCACTTTTAAGGAGGAAAGATTTGCTTTGACCTGTGGCTTCAGAGGCTGTCCATGGCCGCTTGGCCCATTGCTTGGGGCCTTTGGTGGGAGTGTGTGTGAACCACAGGCCTCGTGCTGGTCAGGAAGTGGAAAAAGAGGAAGGGGCTGGGGTCCCCAGGTCGCCTTCAAGGACATGCCCCAGGGACCTGACTTCCTCCATTAGTCCCCGTCCCTAAAGGTTCCATCCTCTCCCAAGTGCCAAGTCTTCCGCACGTGGCCTTTGGGAGACATTTCAGATTCAAACCACAGTGTCCTGTCTCTGGCTCCCAGAGGCCTCTCTCTCTCTCTGCCCTTCTGTTCGTACTGGGGTTAGCCCAGCTACACCTGAACACTGGGCTACGTACCCAGCTTTTAAAGGTTTTTTCATTTTGAGACACTGTCTTGCTAAGCTTCTTCAGGCCTTGCTAAGCTGCTGAGGCTGGCCTCAAACTTGCAGCCCTCTTGCCTCAGCCTCCCAGGTTGCTGGGGTGATAGGCGTGTGTGCCTGTCTGTGCCTGTCTCACGTCTACCTCATAATACGAAATGTCTTCAGTTTATTTCCAAAAAAGACCAGAGTCTTAACCGTTCCATCATTGTTCAAAAGTCCAAATCCAAAGTCTCTGAGTCTCAAAGGCAAACTCTTAGCTGTGAGCTTCTATAACAATAAAAAACAAGTCACACACCTCCTAGATATAGTGGTGGGACAGGAAAAACATTCCCAGTCCCCAAAGGAGGAATAGGACCATAGAAAGAAGGGATTGGACCAAAGCAAGACCAGAACCCAGAAGGGAAGACGTTCAACTCTGTAGGTCCGTGTCAGGCCCCCTGGGACACGTAGTGGTGTGATCTGAGCTCCAGAGGGCTTGGGCGGCCAGGCACGGTGGCACACGCCTATGATCCCGGTGACTCAGGAGGCCCAGGAAGGAGGATAGCAAGTTCAAGGCCAGCTTTAGCAATGCAGTGGGGCCCTACGCAACTTAGTGAGACCCTGTTTCAAAATAAAAAATAAGAAAGGGCTGGGGCCAGGCGCAGTGGCGCACACCTGTAATCCCAGCACTTGGGAGGCCGAGGCAGGAGGATCGTGAGTTCAAAGCCAGCCTCAGCAATGGCGAGGCACTTAGCAACTCAGTGAGACCCTGTCTCTAATAAAATGCAAAAAAGGGCTGGGGATGTGGCCCAGTGGTCAGGTGTCCCTGAGTTCAATCCCCGGTACCAAAAGAAAAAAGAAAAAAAAAGGGCTGGGGATGTGGGTCAGTGGCAAAGCACCTCTAGGTTCAATCCCTGGCACCAAAAAATAAAATAAAGAGCTGGCTGAGAGCGCGCAGCCCCGCCTTGGTCTGGCTGTGCTCGCTGCCTGCATCTCCCTTGGCAGCGGCCCGCTCCCGGCATCTCCAGCCTGCCGGGTCTCCTCCATAGCTTTGCCTGTGCTTTCCCGGCTCACATAGTGCCCTCTGGTGGGGGTCTCGGGATCGCAACCCTGCCCCCACTCCTGGCCCCTCAGGATCCCTGTGGAATCTTGGTGGAAGCCCCCATGGCCCCACAACTTTTTCATCCTATATGCTTGTAAAGCCAGCACCAGCCAGGTGTGGTGGCACACCTGTAATCCCAGTGGTTCAGGAGGCTGAGGCAGGAGGATCTCAAGTTCAAAGGCAGCCTCAGCAAAAGCAACTCAGATGCTGTCTTTTTTTAAAAAAAAATATGTATTTTTTAAATGTTAATTTGTTTGCTCTAGTTGTACACAATATGTTCATTCTTACGTGGTGCTGAGGATCGAACCCGGGCTGCGCACGTGCTAGGCGAGTGCTCTACCGCTGAGCCACAACCCCAGCCCGAGATGCTGTCTTTTAATAAAATACAAAACAGGGCTGTGGGTATGGCTCAGTGGTTGAGTGCCCCTGGGTTCACTCCCCAGCACCCCCCCCCAAAAAAAGAAACAACCAGCACCACGTGGACAGTGCCAAGGCCTGCTGCCAACTGGAGCCGTGGCCGCAGCAGTCCGTGGACACTGGTGGCATACCAATGAAGACATGAACCCAGGAGAGTCCTCTGGGTGGCCGTGTGTGAGCGGGGAGCCCGGGCTGTCCTCTCCAGGGATGTGTGAGATGACCCACACTCTCACCTTGGAGCCTGCCGTGGTGGGGCCTCGCGGATCCTGAGGGGCCTTCAGGCTCTCCTGGGGTCCTGGTGCCGAGCCCTTGGCTCCTTCCTCCTGACTCTTCTCTGCAGCAGTCGCCCCTCCTCGACTACGGCCTTACATGTGCTTCTGTCGTGGCCAAACTGCAGACTTCTCCGGTCTTCCCGCTCTGCCTTATGCTCTCTGTTCTCCCTGTGCATCTGGCCAGCAGCAGCCAGTAAAACTCATGCCGCTGCCTGAATGTTGTGCTGCCTTGAAATTTTCTCTGCCAGATTATTAGTCCATCTCCTTTAAACTCAGCCTTCCACAAAATCTCAGAACAGACAAAATGCAGACAAGTTCTTTGTCACTTGCACCATGAACAGGTGCCAATCCAGTTCCCAGCGGAGGCCTGTTCCCATCTGGAACTTCAGAAGCCCAGCCTTACTGTCCGTGTTACTGTCAGCGTCTGGTCTTCTGAGCGCAAGCCGAATTGTCCGTGAAGCTCTGTTTATGACGTCCTAGGCTTTCTCTAACCTGCTCCACCCAACTTGTCTGAATTCTCCTGCAAACCAAATCCAGAGGCTTCTGAGCCTGAATGTGGTCAGGTGTAGTCACAGCAATGACTCCGCTGCACGGTACCAGTTTTCTGTATCCCTTTCTGTTGCTGTGACAAAATAGCTGAGACAAGGTACTTAAGAGGAGGAGAGGTTTATTTTGGCTCATGGTTTCTGAGGTTCCAGTCCATGGTTACCCGACCCTGTGGCATTTGGGCCTGTGCACAGGCAGCACATCCTGGTGGGGAGTGTGCAGAGCAAGACCATTCACTGTGATGGCCAGGAGGCAGAGCTGGGTTCCCGCCCCCAGGGCATGCCCGTCTCCTGCTCGGCTCCCACCGGCCCCTCCTACAGCCTCCTCCACCTTCCGGGCTCTTAGCACGCGGCCTGTGGGGCATGTTCAAGATTCAAGGTCAAGATTCAAGGTGGCACCTCTTCATTTCTATTTCTCAAACCGCTTTTTATTTTAATATGTTTTCTAGTTGTAGTTGGACACAATACCTTTATTTTATCTGTGTTTTATGTGGTGCTGAGGATTGAACCCAGGGCCTCGTGCATGCCAGGCAGGTGCTCTGCCACTGAGCCACAGCCCCTCAAACTGCTTTTTTTTTTTTTTTTTTTTTTTTTTTTGTTACTGGGGATTGAACTCAGGGGCACTGACCACTGGGCCACATCCCCAACCCTTTTTGTATTTTATTAGAGACAGGGTTTCACTGAGTTGCTAAGTGCCTCGCCATTGCTGAGGCTGGCTTTGAACTCGCGATCCTCCTGCCTCAGCCTCCCAAGTGCTGGGATTACAGGCGTGCGCCACCGCGCCTGGCTCAAACTGCTTTTTTGAATGGCATTTATTTCAAAAGATTTTTAAAAGTTTGCTTCTGAATCTTTACTGAGCCTTATTGAAAGACTAGAAAAAAGAAAAGATGCCTTATATTTGGATTTTGACCCTTTTAAAACATTTTAAATATTTTTTTTTAAATTTCAATTAAGTTAGATAATTGTTCTACAAGATAAAAGCTAATAATACAACAGGTGAATTTCAAGTAGTATAAATTCAGTATTTCTTTCCTTCCTTCTTTTCCTTTTCTTTATTTCTTCCGTGGTGCTGGGGAGGGAGCCCAGGCCCCCGGGGGCGGAGCCCACCCTGCTGCTGACTCCAGGCCTGGGAGGGGGCTCCTCCGCCCCAGCATGCGGGCGTCCTGTGCGGCCGTCCTGTGAGCGTGTGGCCGTCCTGTGCGCCCATCCTGTGTCCCCGGGATGGTTGGCAGCCTTGGCCTGCATCACAGGACGCCAGTGCTGCCCCTAGCTAGGACAACCACGATATCGCCAGACTCGGCCTCTGAGCCACGGAGGGGCAGGAGGTGGCCGCTGCTTTGCTGACCGGAAGTCCCCGCACTGACATTCTCGCAGAATGAAACTGTGTCCCGTTCCCGGAGCAGCGGTGGGGGCGGTCAGCCAGCTGGCCCTGCATGCCTTTAGACAGTGGGCCTTTGGAAGCCCGTCTTGGTGCGTGGAGAGTCGCCACAGACAGTCCTGACCACCCTCCCATGGTGCGTGTGTGCGCAGCCATGTTCGTCGTCCGTCAGCAGCCCACCGAGGTCCCCCGCCTGAGACGTGAGCAGCACCTGCAGGTGGCCTGCAGGCCGCACGCACCATCAGCTCTGGCTCCGGCCCTGCAGCTGCTCCCACAGGGCACTGTGACCACCGGCCTCCACACAGCGGACAGCCGCCCTCTCAGTGCTGCTGGAGGTGGAGGTGGAGGTGGAGGCTGGGCACACGGATTGTCTTTCGGGAGCCGATGGCTGAAACCCAGGTGCAGCAGCGGCTCCCTCTGAGGCTGTGGGGAGGCCCCTCCCTGCCTCTCCCAGCGCCTGGCAGCTCTGGGCATCCTTGGCCCATGGCCACCTCTGTCCAGTCACGTGGCTTCCTGAGTGTGTGTCTCCCCCTGGTCCCTTGTCCCCTTGTAAGGCCCCTGACCCCTTGTAAAGATCCTTGTCCTTGAATTTAGATCCACCAGGTGTCTGGGGTTCGTCCGCCAGGTGTCTGGGGTGGCCCCGTCCGCCAGGTGTCTGGGGTGGCCTCGTCCTCCAGGTGTTGGGGTGGCCTCGTCCTCCAAGGTCTCGTCCGCCAGGTGTCTGGGGTGGCCTCGTCCGAGGTGTCTGGGGTGGCCTCGTCCGCCAGGTGTCTGGGTGACCTCGTCCGCCAGGTGTCTGGGGTGGCCTCGTCCGCCAGGTGTCTGGGGTGGCCTCGTCCGCCAGGTGTCTGGGGTGGCCTCGTCCACCAGGTATCTGGGGTGGCCTCGTCTTGGGACCAGCCTTCAAGGCATCTGCAGAGACCCTGTCTCCACACAGGCCTGTCCTAGCTCGAGGGCAGCCCCTGGCCCATGCTCCCAGAGGGGCAGCCCCCATCCAGCCGCGGGCTTGGACACATCGGCTTGCTTTTCCTGTGATCCTGACATTTGTTGCTCCCCATGACTTTACAGATTCGGGACCCCAAGACCCTTCTCCCCATGCCGGGGGTGATGGTCGGCGACATAGGGAAGAAGCTGGGGCAGAACGGGCTGGACAACGGGTGAGTGCCGGCCGGGCTGGGCGGCCACAGCTGCCCCTGCTGGAGCCCTCACGTGAGGGGGCAGAGATGGGCTTTCCGGGTCCTGCAGGAGCTGTCCTCGCTCCTAGGGGCTGCTCCAGGCAGTGGGGACCCTCGCCTACCTCCATGCAGACCTCAGGTCAGGCCCAGCCCCGTCCCTCCACGGGGCCAGCCAGGGTGGGCTAGGCTGGGTGCCAGGCCGCCTCCCTGCTGGGGCTCAGCCTCCAGACCCTGGGACCTGGTCCACGCTTGTGCCTGGCCCTGGGCTTGCTCCTGGTGTCCCGCGTGGCCGCTGGCAGGAGGCTCGCTGGTGGGTCTGAGCGCCCACAGAGACCGACTCAGCTGCTCTCGCTGCGGCAGGCCTGGCCGAGGGCTGCTGGAGGGAGGCGAGCAGGGGGTCCCGGCCTCTCCCCAGCACAGGGTGAAGCGGGGCTGATGAGGTGGGGTCCCGAAGCTCAGGTGGACGTGCAGACCTGGGCGCGGGGAGCAGCCAGAGAAGTCTTTAGTGAAAGCCTGATGGCCGGGCACAGACCCTGTGCTTAAGGAGGAGGCCAGGTGACCGCGGCACCACACAGTGTGAGCTCCAGGGGCGTGGCCAGCTTGGGGGGGGGCCGGAAGTCTCGTCACCAAGGGACGCGTTGTGGAACGTCGACAGCATGAGCTCAGGGCCCTCGTGTGGTCCCACGGAGCAGCCGGGAGCGGTCTCGTGGCCATTACTGTGTCCGTGCCTCCCACGCCCTGCACACAGGACCCAGCACTGGCTCTGGGTGAGCCCAGGCCACGAGAGAGCCTGGGCACGGGGAGAGGAGGGTCCCTGCGCCCTGCGTCCTGCGCTGTGTCTCGGAGCAGTGTCCATGCCGCGCTGCCGTGAGGCTCTTGCCGGCCCACTCCCAGCAGCCGCCACGGTGGGTGTCCTGGGCCTCGAGGAGGAGGTGACCCCTCCAGAGAGAGCCGCTGGGCCGGGTGGCTGCCAGATGCCCACCTGGAGAGGCCTCCTTTCATCTCCCTCCCTAGAAGTCGGGAGGCTGGGCGGGGCAGGGTCTCTGATGTCTGCTTGGGCATCGCAGCAGGTTGGGCCGCTTGAGGAAAGCGGGCCCCGTCCCTCCTCTGTTGAGGGCGCTGCAGGTGCGTGTGGCCCAGGGCCTGCCACCTCGGGGCCTCTGCTGTCCGTCCACCGACCTTACAAATCAGCATCGTCTCGCAGCACCCCGAAGGACCCTGTCCTTGGGTCCCCGGATCAACCCCTGTTTCTGGAGAAAGTATGATCTCTAGCTGGACGGGGCCCTGCAGCACCTGGGTGGACCGCTTCAGTAGACGCGGACGTGGCCGAGCTCTTCCGAGAGCCAGGCATGCCCGTCTCCCGCGTCCCCCTGGCAGTGGTGCCAGCCCGAGGAGCCAAGGAGCTCCTCTGAAGTGGAGTCCCTGCTGCGGGGCGTCTGCTCACACGCTGGCAGCAGGAGGCGGCGTGGACCTGGGGAGCGGCCAGCGCTGGCCTGCTGGGCACGAGCAGCCCAGCTTCCCCACCTGCCCCGCTCAGCTGCCTGCTCCCTCCGCCAGTGGCGGGCTTGCCCAGCAGAGGGCGCCCGCGGCCCGAGTGCAGCCCTTCCTCTGAGGGCCCTGCTCTCCCCCGTCCAGGTCAGGCATTGTGGAACAAGTGGTGGCAGCAGCAGGTGAGCCTCTGCCACTCCATGAGAACCCCAGGAGTGCGGCTGAGGGCCAGGCACGCCCCAGTGGTGGTCAGCGTGGCCAGCGGCCCTGAGAGCAGGAGCAGAGGCCTTCCCAGGCGGCCATTTCAGCCGAACGCCTGCGGGGCTGCGGGTGCTTTCTGTGGTGATCAGGGACTTGGGGCCGTGGGAGCCCTTGAGGGGCGGCTTGAGGTCTGCCTGTGGGGATGTGGGGGCTGGAGCGAGGCCCCAGGGGAGGGAGGCCCAGGCAGAGGGGCGCGGCACACCGGCCGCAGGGCACGCCCAGGGGCGCACACACCACACGTGTGCCCCACTCCACAGTCACAGGTCCTGTGTCCCACGTGCCTGTGCCCCGCTTGCCAGAAGCCACACGGCACACTCATGTCACACACTCTGTGTCTCACACATGTGCACACGCCCGTGCCACACTCTCGCCACACACACGCACAACCCCATGCCACGTACGGGATCCCTTGTCCTGGTGCAGCCTGGCCGGCCAGCTGGCCCTGTCTGAGTGTTTTGGGGACAGATTTTGGGGTACAGAAGTCCCAAAGAGAAGGTGGTGTAGTGCAGTGCCCAAGCTGCAGAGGGTGCCGGGGCTGGGGAGGCTGGGGCGGGGCCGCCCCTCGGGGCGCCTTCTGCTGCAGAGACCCCAGGAGCAGTCTCTCGGGCACAAGCTGGAGTGCTCTGGGGCCTTGGCACCCAGGCCGGTGCCCTTAAAGGCAGGTGCCGCGCACGTGCCTCTGCGTGGTGCTGTGGGTGCAGCGGCCAGGGCGCGACGCCTCGGGAGCAGCCCCCGCAGCCACGCAGCCACCGGCTCTTGGTGCGCCTGCTGGCACGCCTTCCAGGTGGCAGACCTTGGCTCCTGCACAGGAGCGGCTGCCCCCCTGACCCCAGGATTGGCCAGTTCCTGGAGGGGCGGGGCGGGGCCTGCTGCTGCCCTGCCCCCTTCCTCAGCTCTGCCCGTCCTGGCTCACGGGGAGCTGCTTCAGGGTCCTCTCCCCAAGGCTGTCGGGGGCTTGTGGCTTTGGGGATGACACCATGCCCGAGGGCAGGGCCTTGTCCCTGCTGTCCATCCCGTGCTGTGTGTCCAGTGGGTGCCTGGCACCGAGCTCGGTTACGAGTGGGGAGCCCCTGCCGACGGGAAGCAGCTCAGGGGAGCGCGGACGGCCAAGCCGCCTGGGAAGGCCTCTGCTCCTGCTCTCAGGGCCGCTGGCCACGCTGACCACCACTGGGGCGTGCCTGGCCCTCAGCCGCACTCCTGGGGTTCTCATGGAGTGGCAGAGGCTCACCTGCTGCTGCCACCACTTGTTCCACAATACCTGACCTGGACGGGGGAGAGAGCAGGACGTGCACAGAACAGGGTGCCCTGGGCAGAGTCCACCTGGCACACCGCTGGGGGGTGGAGAACTGTGGTGGGCTTCCTGGAGGAGGCAGTGGCCCAGCTGCCCTCCAAAGAGCACCAGTGGATACGCAGGAGAGGCCAGGCGGCCCAGGCCGGGAGAGAGCCTGGCTGGGGTCAGGTGTCCTGTGGGTGGACCGGGCTGCTAGAGAGAGGCCAGGCCAGGTGGAGGGTCTCCCGCGGACGGGGTGCAGGTGTCTGGAGGGTGGGTGTGGCTGGTCTCCCTGGGCACGGCAGTCTCGGAGCGCCTGCTCCTGCTGGTGCTTGAAGAAAGAGGTAGGGTGACTGGTGGGGACACCCCCAGCCAGGCTCGGAGGAGGACAGTGCTGGGAAAGCAGCACCTTCCTTGTCCCGCAGGCCGCCCCCCAGTCCCCAGCAGGGGCAGCCGTTCACCACTGACGAGTCTTCTTTGGTTTCACAAGGGCTGTCCTCTCCGACACTGTGAAAGATCTTAGTCGCTGGCTAGGTGGCTTTAGGAACCACCGACTGTCTGGCTTGTGTTTGGGGTTTTGATTTGGGGACAGTTTGCGTCATGCACATCCCTTTATGTGACCCTGTCCCTCGGCTGTGGCCAAGTGGGTTCCCTGAGCTGACAGCCGTAAATGACGTTCAGGGTGTGACTCACGCTCGTCTGTGGAGGCGACCATGTGACCGTCTCTCAGCTGCTCAGAGGGACAGGCACCGCCTTGGGATGGCGAGGCGGCCACACGGCCCTTTGGTCTGTCCTGAGTGTTGAAGCCTCCGAGGCCCTCGTTGCCCCTGGCCAGGTCTGAGGTGACGCACACGGAGAGGCGGAGAGGCCGCTCCCCGGGGCCGCCACTGTCCTGCGGGCCTGGTGCTCTGCTGTCCCCAGGGCCCGTGCGTCCTCCTTCGTCCCCTGGGGCCCTGGTCCTTGTTCCCTGTGTGCAGGCCACCACGCGCCCTGCCCTGGGTTGTGCTACCTTGGTGTGCCCTCCAGGGAGACGGGGGAGCCCCGGCCGCCCGCCTCACGGCCGCCCTTTCTCCCCACAGATTCGCCATGTTCCACAAGGTCAGGATCCCCCGCCAGGACCTCCTGAACAGGACGGGGGACGTCACCCCCGAGGGCACCTACGTCACCCCCTTCAAGGTAGGAGGATCTGCAGGGCACTCGCGGGCAGCGCCCCCGGGCGCCTCCCCTGCAGGGCCCGTCGCAGCCCTGAGCGAGACCCTGCGGCTGGACGCCCTGGGCACACCTCCGGGCTTGGCCTCTGTGTCCCAGCCAGGCCAGGGACTTGGTCACACAGTGCTGGGTGCAGGGTGAGTCCGGCCTGGCAGCAGGCACAGGCTGATTTGGGGCGTCCACACCCGTGGGGTTCCAGCTGGGGGACTCTCCCCAGCATGGTCACCCGAGGTCCCCAGGGAGAAGCCACTGGAGAGCTCCACACTTGGCGACTGCAGCGTTCTCCGTGTCCAGGACTCGCCACCCCTTCCCCGAGACGGCCGAGGCGTGTGGCCTGAGGAGGTGGCCCCAGGCTGAGCTGAAGCCTCAGGGCTGTGAGCTCCCGGCCAAGACCACTGAGCCCCAGGACGGGCTGCAGAGGGCACTCGGGGACACGCGCGTCACCTGGCAGCGAGAAGAGGCGACAGACGCACAGGGGAGACGAGCACCTGAGGCCGGAAGCCACCGAGCAAGTGACCTTGAGCTGCGCAGCGTCACAGCCGACACAGGACCAGGACCTGGAGAAGGGCTCTGGAGGCCGCCGCACACGGCGGGCAGGAGGGGCTGAGGAGCCCCGAGGAGGCCGACGTGGACGAGCATTGGGGTCCTCTGGTGGGGACCTCGGTGCTCCCAGAGGAGCAGGCGCCGGCCGGGCGCAGGAGCTTGACGGACTCCAGAGAAAGGCCTGGACCCTTCGGGCTGGAGGTCAGTGGAGCAGGCCACTTGGACGTCCGCTCTCTCAAGCACAGCACGGATGTGAAGTGGCATTGGTGCCGCTGAGGGAGGTGACTTCAAAACATTCATTTTCAAAGCCAGCAGGACTGTCCTCTCGCCAAGGCTGTGGTGCACACCCTCGGCCCACAGCATTCTGGAAGATGCCACCACGCCACTAGGCGTGGAGAAGGGACCAGTGGGGACAGCCGCGAGGTGAGGGAGGAGCCCAGGGCCTCGCAGGCCACCAGGGACCGTGACCACTGATGGCAGTGATAGGCAGGCGGAGACGCGGACCAGAGGGTGACAACTGGCAGTGCTTCGAGTCACCACCTGTTCTACAGGGACACTGAACACGGGCGTCCGTTAGCCCCTTAGATTGGGGTCCTCTGATGGGGACGGGGGAGTCCACAGGGTTGGGGATAAAAGGGACCTGTTTTATCAGCAGAATGTTGGGCCAGAGGCGCACTCCAGGTGTGGGCACCTGCTGCCCTCCCGCTGCCCAGGCCATTCCTGGCTCCCCAGGCCCCCAAGGTGCAGGCCCCCCAGGAGGGGGCTCTGCGGCGCTGTGACCTGCCACCCCTCTGCCTGGAGCGCCCCTTCCTCCGGCACTGGGCTCCCCCTCCACCCACGATTCCCTAGTGACAGCTGCGCTGTCTGCAGCCTGGCCCAGTGGCCGCCGGTGCCTGGAGGCTGGCTCTGGGTGCCCAGGGCAGGCCAGCGCGTGGGAGGACAGCGTCGCCCTCGCCTTCGTCCGGCCCACGCACAGTGCCTGCCTCTCTCCCCAGGACACCAGGCAGCGCTTCGGAGCGTCGCTGGGCAGCCTGTCCTCGGGCCGGGTGTCCATCATCGGCATGTCGGTGGTGAACCTGAAGCTGGCCGTGTCCATAGCGATCCGCTTCTCGGCCACGCGGTGTCAGTTTGGACCCACGGAGGAGGAGGAGGTCCCTGTGCTCGAGTACCAGCTGCAGGTGTGGGCCCCGCTTCCCTGCGGCCCTGGGCACCTGTTCTCTGGGACAGCCGCAGGCCGGCTACTGGGAGCTGGGCTAAGGGGACAGGGAAGGAGAGTGGCCTCTCGGGCAGCAAGGCCCGGGGTGGCTTTCAGTCCAAAGGATTGTGTGCAAAATGACCAAAGCAGGGGCCCAGGGCCGGCCAGTCAGGCGAGGCCTGGGCAGCAGGCATGCTCCCCTGATGTGCCTGTGAGGTCACGCAGCCTGGGGCAGGTGGTGGGCCACACATCCACCTGTCATTCATCCCTTCCCTGAGACATGATTCCAAGGAAATGATTTTCAGAAGCAATAGGTGAGTGTGGAGCCCTGTCCCCTGTGGTGGCTTTTAGGACAGCAGGACAGACACCCAGGTGGCAGTCCAGACAGGCACAGCCAGGGGACTGACCCCTTCACAGCACAGGCTCCTGTGGCGCAGGCCCTGTCCTTGCTGGACCCTGGGCTGTGCAGCAAGCCTTCGCAGCCAGGCAGTCTCCTCAGATCCCACAATACAGGTGGGGCCCGAGGACCAGATGGCGAGGGCGTCAGCTCAGTGGGCAAATCGGCCAGGCCTGGGCCCAGCTGTGCACGAGCAGGCAGGTCCAGCGTGTCTGTGGAGTGGTGACCACTGCAGCTGTCCTTCACCTTTCTGTGCACTGAGGCCGAGCTGCTCCCTGCCGAGGGTGGGGGGGCAGGATGCTGTCCGCACCGGGGCAGCCCACGGCCCGCCCACACCTGCCCCTCCTCCAGCTGCACGCCAGGAGCCCAGGACAGCTCAGCCACAAGCCCAGCCCCACCCTGATGGGCTGCAGGGCCTGGGCCGGTGCCCATCCCGTGCCCAGTGTTGTCTGCATGGCGCTGCTGGTGACGCCTCTCCCCAGGCCTCACAGGGACTGGATGAGCTCGCACGCGGAGGCAGCAGGCAGAGCCCTGGGTGCCCTGCCAATGTGGGACCGTGGTGGTGGCAGTTAGCTGTCCCTTCACCCTGCCCGGCCTGTGCTGGTGTGCACAGGTGACAAGCCCACGCTCTGCCCCTGGAGCCTAGTTTCCTGACCTTGTGAGGGAGACTGTGTGTCCCCCTCCCCAGGCCCAGTAAGCCCAGGCTGGGCCCAGCCAGCCTGCACCGGGCAGCGTTGGCCGGCGGGCCAGTCCTCCCAGTTCACAGGCGGACTTCCCGGGGCCTGCGGTCACTGGGTGGGCAGTGGCTGCCCCTCAGAGGACGGGCCGGGTCTGGTTTCTCGTAGCAGTGGCGCCTGCTGCCCTACCTGGCGGCTGCCTACGCGCTGGACCACTTCTCCAGGTCGCTCTTCCTGGACCTGATGCAGCTGCAGCAAGGCCTGATGCGGGGGGGACCACGGGCCCAGGCAGGTGAGGCGCCACGCTCGGCTCCGCGGGCTCCGGTGGCCGAGGGCCCGCAGCCATGTTTGGAAGCTTCTCCCCGCCCCCCTCCGCGCCTCCCTCGCGCTCTCTGTTCCCTTCTGGTCTGAGGGTTGGCCCAGGCCCCGTGCATGCTGGGCAGCCTTGTACCACCGAGCCCCACCCCAGCCATTCTTTCAAAACAGAGTGCGTTGACTTGTGAGGACAGGGCCCACGCGTGTCCCCCGGCCGTGCCAGACACTGGGGTCTCGGCTCGGGCTGCGACTAGAGCGGCTGGGCTGGCGCACGCCCCACTCTCCAGCATGTGCTGACCCGACCCCGACCCGCCCGCGGGTTCACCTCTCGCCCTCCTGTTGAGAACATGATGGCTTGGCAAAATCCCCGCTGCCAGCCCCGGCGGAGTCCATGGTTCTGACCCTCTCATGAACAAGGGTTCAAAGGGCCGAGTCCCGCTGACGGGGTGGAGGCGATAGCGCAGGACAGTGCGGGCGGGCGGGGCCACTGAGGTCAGCACGACGCAGGACAGGGCCGTCCCGCTCTCCTGGGGTGGTGTGCAGGCTGCTCCCGCAGGCCCTCGCGCTGCCCCCTGGGCGCAGTGACCCACGAGCCCAGATGAGGGAGACAGACAGGACCGCGGCAGCTGGGGTCGCGCTCTGGGTTCCAAAAGCCCCTCCTGTGAGCCCGGGGGCGAGCGGCAGGGCGCTCTGCGGCTGGCTGAGGTCCCTGGGGACCCCGGGGGACGGGGGCTCTGGCGCTGCCCTGGCATGTGTCCTGGGAACTCGGCACTGGCGTCTGGCTCTCGGGTGTCGGTGGCGCAGGGCACAGTCAGGCGCTCTCCACCCAGACGCCGCCGTGCGAGTGGAAGCCGCCCTTATCTGACTTGAGAGCACTAGTGCGGGACGTTTCCTTAGCAGCCGTCTCTGTCCCCGAGCTGCAGGGCTCTGGGGCGTGCAGGTGGGCGAGGCGGGGGGCGCCCTGCAGGGCCGTCTGTGGTCACGGCTTCTCCGCCTGCCAGGGCTCCCATCCCGGCTCTTGTCCCCGCGGAGGGAGGTGCCTCTCCAGCATCCTGCGGGCTCCCTCCCTTGCTCCGTGGCCCTTGCAGCGAGAACACCCTCTTGGCTGGCCGCTGGCCTGGCCTCTGTGGGCTTCCCGAGAGCCGAGGCAGCCGCCACCCCTCTGCAGCTCCCGCTGCCCGCCCCGTGGCCCCGAGGTCTGTCCGCTGCGCTGGCGGGGCCGCGTCCGCCTTTCATCGCCGTGTCCACTCTTGGGTGCACACCTCCCGGTCCTTAGTTGGGGTTGGGTCTCCTGAATTGTGGGGTCCTGGACTAGAGCAGAGGGGTGCTGTCCTTGATGCCGCTGCTGGTGCTGGGTGTGCTCGCAGCGTCGGGGTCTTCTCACCTGCTCTCGTTGGATTCCTCACCAAAGGCTGAGCTCGGACGCGAGATCCACGCTCTGGCGTCGGCCGGCAAGCCCCTGGCCTCGTGGACCGCCCAGCAAGGAATCCAGGAGTGCCGGGAGGCCTGCGGTGGACACGGCTATCTGGCCAGTAGGTTCTGGAGAAGCGCACGGTGGTCTCTGCCCTTAGCCCTGCCCTTTGACGCCAGGCCCAGGGCCAGCATACTGCAGCCCGTGGCCAAGCCCGGGAGCTCCCTGGCACACAGGCACCCAGCCGTGCCCAGGCTTTCTGGGGCCATCCCCACAATGCACTGCAGCGTTGAGTGGCCCGAGCAGCCCCTACAGAGACCAGGCGCTCCCAGCCTGGACCATGGACCAGGCCCAGCGCGGGTTGCCCACCCCTGCCCCAGACAGTGCCCCCTGCTCCCCGACGTCTGTCTCGGGCCCACGTCCTGGACCGTGATGCCCACGCGGGACGTGTGGGGAGCCCCCAGGAGCCAGACGGAGGGCAGCTCCACTGTCCATCTGAGATGCAGCCTCTGGTTAAGGACTCGGGAGGGGACAGTGCAAGTGCTCAAGCCTGGAAAGGGAGGTGCTCGCTGGTGTGGCCGAGTCCTCAGGCCTCTGACGCTGGCTGAGGGGTAGCCGGCTCCCCCGAGGCCAGGCCCGGCCCCTCGCTGATGCCCACTGCGGTGGCTTATCCCTGTGGTGCCCGGGCCTCCTCCTGCACGCAGTGGACTCAGGCGTGCGTGTGGCGTGGGTTCTTGCCGGGATGAAGTGAGGGGTTCACCGGTGTCCTGGAGGCCTGGCGTGGGCTGCGCCTGGCTGCTCCCTGCTCAGTGGCTGGCATCGTTAGAGTCACTCATGTTCTGTCTTATTTTTTGGTCCCGAGGGTTAGAGCAGTGCTGCTGGATACCGAGCCCCACCCCGGCCCTTTCATCTTTTGGTTTGAGGCTGACCCTGAACTTGCACTCATCCTGCCGCTGCCTGCCTGACCGCGGGACCGCAGGCGTGCACCTCTGCCCCTGGCGGGTGCCGTCATTGCCGCTTACCTGCACGGCGTCCTGTGGGGAGGTCTTCAGTGCTCTGTGTGGGTGCAACGTGGCTGTGCTGGAAGGCCACGGCTCGCTCCTGCCAGCTCCACGGCTGCTAGCTCTCTGCTGGCCTGCGGGAGTGTTGTTGGCTCTTGCCAAGGGGTGAATGCCTGGGCAGGACTGGGGACAGTGACGCCCCCTGAGTGGCTGGCTGTCCCTGCTGCTCCAGACGTGCCTCCCCAGCACAGCTGGGCACCAGCATGGCCCTCAGTGCCTGCATGCTGTGCCATGTCCCTGATGCGCCCTGGAGTGCGGGTGGCTGTGGCTGTATAGAATTCACTCGTAGGCGTGTTTTTGTCCTCTGGGTGAAGATCTTGGTGTTTTTGTTGTGACCCATAGAAACACTACAAATAGTTTAGCTTTGTTCCAGTTTTAAGCAGAATAAGGAGATGAAATAATGCAATGCTGCAGACAACAAAAATGACTGAATCAAGATTTTTTTTTTTTGATACCAGGGATTGAACTCAGGGCACTCGACCACTGGGCCACATCCCCAGCCCTTTTTTGTATTTAATTAGAGACAGGGTCTCACTGAGTTGCTAAGTGCCTCACCATTGCTGAGGCTGGCTTTGAACTCGCGGTCCTCCTGCCTCAGCCTCCCAAGTGCTGGGATTACAGGCATGTGCCACCGCGCCCGGCTGAATCAAGATTTTTTACTTGTATAGACACTGGGCCAAGACCCGCAAGACTCGAGTCAATAGGGACACACGTAAGGGCCCATATCGAGGTTTAAGGTATTAATCAGCATTTTGAAGAATGACCAGAGGTGACCACAAGCTTCCTGCAAGAGGCCCCTCTCAGCCTCTGGCTGGCTCCCTGTGAGCTGCGCGTGAGTGTGGCCGCAGGTGCCCCTGCTGCCCGGCTGGGCTCCTCTGTTGCAGCCCCAGGCTTGCAGAAGATGCCATCCAAGGAGGGAGACCTGGGCGGGTGAGGGCCTGGGAAGTGCCTGATAAGGAGCTGTGTGACCTACCTGGCAGGAGAGACCACGGAGAGAGCTTCCGACAGCTGGGGTTTCTTGTTGACAAAAAAGGTCCGGAGCCGGCGCGGTGGCGCGCACGCCTGTAATCCCAGCACTTGGGAGGCTGAGGCAGGAGGATCGTGAGTTCAAAGCCAGCCTCAGCAATGGCAAGGCACTTAGCAACTCAGTGAGACCCTGTCTCTAATAAAATACAAAAAAGGGCTGGGGATGTGGCCCAGTGGTCGAGTGCCCCTGAGTTCAATCCCCGGTACCAAAAAAAAAAAAGGTCCGGGCTGGGGTTGTGGCTCAGAGGTAGAGCGCTCGCCTAGCACGTGCGCAGCCCGGGTTCGATCCTCAGCACCACGTAGACATAAATGCATTGCATTGTGTACAACTAAAACAAATAAATAAATATTTAAAAAAGAAAGAAAGGAAGGTCCGTCCAGCCGTAGAAGGAAGGGCAGCCCTGGAGCCGGCTCCCTGGAGACCCCCTGTGGGTGGGCCGTCCCCGCACCACTGGCTTGGCACTGCCAGGCTCAGGAAGCCTGTGCCGCAGGGAGGCCCCAGGAGCCTCCTGCAGCCCCTGCCACAGCCCTGGCCGATGGCCAGCAGGCCTGCACCCTCCCTGTGCCCTCCTAGGGCACCGCCGGGCCTCAAGCTGGTGCTGCCGACGCAGGGGCAGCTCAGCGGCTCAGGGCTCCTCACACCTGCGGGCATCTCAGGTGCGCATGGGCGTGACGCAGCTCCTGTGCTTCCTCGCAGTGAACCGCCTGGGCGACCTCAGGGACGACAACGACCCCAACTGCACGTACGAAGGTGACAACAACGTCCTGCTGCAGCAGACGAGCAACTACCTGCTGGGCTTCCTGGAGCACGGGGCGCCAGGTGGGAGGCCATGCCGCAGAGTGGCCCGGCCCTGCTGGCGGGCGAGGGTGGGCGGCCGCTGTGTCTGCCGGGCAGGCTCGGGTGACTTTCCCCACAGTCACGGAGCATGTGTCCTAGGCGGGGCTCGCTTCAGAAGCCCGCTGCAGACCGTCGACTTCCTGGAGGCCCACGCCAGCATCCGCGGCCAGAGGCTCCCGGACGCCCACCACGCCGACTGGCTGGACTCCGCAGGTGCGTCCCTTCCCTTGGTCGCGGGCAGGTGTCCCTAGCTCTCTTGTTTTCTGTCATTCCCCCAGAAAATGCTGTGCCACGGGTCTCTGGAGGCTAGGCTGGGTGACAGCAGCGGGAGGTCCTGGGTGAGGCTGGGGTGACAGCAGGGAGGTCCTGGTGAGGCTGGGTGACAGCAGGGAGGTCCTGGTGAGGCTGGGTGACAGCGGGGGGGGTCCTGGTGAGGCTGGGTGACAGCAGCGGGGGGGTCCTGGTGAGGCTGGGTGACAGCAGGGAGGTCCTGGGTGAGGCTGGGTGACAGCAGGGAGGTCCTGGTGAGGCTGGGTGACAGCAGCAGGGGGTCCTAGGTGAGGCTGGGTGACAGCAGGGAGGTCCTGGTGAGGCTGGGTGACAGCAGCAGGGGGTCCTAGGTGAGGCTGGGTGACAGCAGCAGGAGGTCCTAGGTGAGGCTGGGTGACAGCAGGGAGGTCCTGGGTGAGGCTGGGTGACAGCAGCAGTCCTGGTGAGGGGGTGACAGCCTGGTGAGGCTGGGTGACAGCAGCGGGGGGGGGGTGTCCTGGTGAGGCTGGGTGACAGCAGCGGGGGGTCCTGGTGAGGCTGGGTGACAGCAGGGAGGTCCTGGTGAGGCTGGGTGACAGCAGCGGGGGGTCCTGGTGAGGTGTGGGCATTTGCTTTTATTTCAATGTCTCTTCCTGGCCACCTTTCCATGCCTGTTGCTCTGAGGGGCTGACTCCAGGTCAAGGAAGGTGCCCTTCCCCGCCACCAGACCTCTTCCTCCCTGGGAGGCCGTGGGGAGAGGCTTGTGTGCACGGCCTCTGCCTACCCTGTGTCCTGAGCCCTCGTGCTCGTGTCCTGGTGCTCAGGACACAGCACCTGCTGCAGGCCATGGTCTGCGGGGGCGGGCACTGGGCTTTGCACGCAGGAGGCCAAAGGAGGGACGTCCTTGGGGTCCTAGAGGGCCCAGGATCCCCAGGGTAAAGAGCCACCAGCCTCCTCCCCGGGAGGGCGGGAGCAGGGCCTCCCAGCCACCAGGCCCCTTGTCAGCCGGAGCAGGCAGCTGACGGCGCCAGCACGCCCTCCTCAGCCTCCAGTCCTGGGCCTCCTTGTCTGTGGAGAGGCCGCAGCACACAAGCGGGAGCAGCCCAGAGGCCCTCCTCCATCGTCGCCATGGTCAGCCCAGAGCAGCTGCTTTGTCTCCTGCCGGCACCTGCTGATGTAGTCTCCTGACGGTGACAGGCTCCCGCCGTCAGTGTGCCTGTGCTAACAGGGAACGGGTCGCGTGGAGATGTGGGCCGCCTGCGAGCCCATCTCTGAGCTTCCGACCTCCCCCTTAGTTGCCTCAGGCGGCCAGAGTCCTTTCCCCCAGTCTCAGGCCTCGTAGAGCTGCGGGCAGGGCTCAGCTTCCCCGGACCTGCCGGCTCTGCCTGCCTCTGCTGGGCCCTGAGCAGGAGCGCTGTGCCCACCCCGGCACGCCCGCTCCAGCACGCCTGCCACGCTGCGTCCTGCGCTTTCCTGCAGTGCTTAACTGCACACGATCCAGCAAGGTGGAGCCGTTTCCTGCAGGAGAAACTGCACTAAAACCTCTGGCTGCAAGCATGTGTCCCCAGGACACGTGGTCACAAGCCCCAAGTCCAGGGCTGACTGTCCGGCCTGGCCTCATCTGCATCTGGGGAAGCCTTATGTAGTCCTTTGGCCCTCCGCCTCTGCAGGACTGGAGGGGGCGAGGCTTTAGGGATCTGCCGGCAAGTTTGGAGGCACATGGGGCCCGAGACCCTCACTCAGGGACCCAGAGCTGTTGCTGAGTGGCAGCAGGAGCCACTTCCTGCCAGTCCCTGCTCTGTGCGAGACGTGTGCCGGGACGTGCCTCACAGCTGGTCCCTCGCACCAAGGGCCAGCCCTGCCCCTCTGTCCTGGATCACCAAGGGCCAGCCCTGCCCCTCTGTCCCGGGTGGGCACGCGGCAACTGTTGAGTGCTCTGGTACTAATGTCCCCTCTTTCCTGTGTTGAAGTCCCCCTGGCTGCATACAAGTGGTTGGTGTGCTACTTGCTGCAAGAGAGCTATCAGAAGTTGAGTCGAGAGAAGAGGTCCGAAAGCAGCGACTTTGAAGCAAGAAACAACAGCCAGGTACCTGCTTTTGAGATTTGCTTTTTTGTTGCCCCTAATTCCTCTGCCATTGTGTCCTGGGAAGTCCAGCGTCCCTGTGGCCGCCCACCCTGGAGCTCCCAGACCTTGGGCCGACTGCTGGCCTCGGGCACTTTGTTCTGCTCCTCTGTAGGGTGGCGTTGGCACCTGCCTTGCGGGGTAGGGGAAGAGGTCGAGGGCGCCTGGTCACCGTGCCTAGCGGTGTCTCTGGGGGCCAGAGCTGTCACTGTGGAGTGGAGATGGGCGTGGCAGCCTTGGTCTGCGGTGGGGCTACAAGGCCAGCGCTGGGCCTCAGGCTCCTCCCGAGGGACGAGGCTCCCGCAGCCTGCCCCCTGCTCCGCGCCCAGCTCTCCTCAAGGCCCTGCCACCCTCGCTGGGCCCTGGTGGGGGCGGGCCACAGCAGCTCGTGAGTGGCTTGGGCAGCGGGGTTCTGCAGTTGGGCCCCCATGCCGAGCGCCTGGTGGGAAGCACCCACTGTGCCCGGCTGTGGTGGGTCAGCCCCGTCCTGTGGGTCCATGGGACGGGTCGTCTGGGGAGGCCCTGATGGGCACACCCGGGCCCCTCCTCTGGCTGTCGGGTAATGAGGCCAAGAAGCTGCCCTGGGAGCCCGGGAGGCTCAGGACCACGGGGCTCACCTGCGGAGCGTGTGGACATGGCGGGGGCGGCTCCTGACTCCCAGGCTCCCGCCGAGCAGGAAGGCGCTAGGTGGGCGCAGGACTTCAGTGAGTTCCTCAGGTGGCCAAGGTCAGTTCAGCTCCTGGTTCAGGGCCACCGGCCCTACTAGGAGGCCTAGAAAGACCTTCTGGGACAGGCCACTTTCTGTACCCTGGGCCTGGGCCACGGCAGTATGGTCATCTGGGAAGGATGGGTGGCCACTGGCTCTGGCCACTCCTGCCAGCGGGTCCAGTGGTCATTCTACAGTGAGTAGCAACCTGCCCTCCTTGGCAGCCGAGACCCTGGAGAAAAGGTGGCACAGGCACCCCCGCCGGGCAGCACCCGCCCTCAGCACTGGGCAGGCCCGTGCGGCCTCCGTGCCGCCCTAGCCGGCGCTGGGGCTCTCGCCGCGTGCCTCAGCACCCGTGCGGCTTGGTGCTGGGGAGCACTGTGCCCGGGGGCTTTGCTAACCAGCTTCTGAGCAGCCTTCAGTGAGTCTAGCTGCAAAGGAGGACAGGCCTCTGGGCTCTGGGACCAGCTGGGACGGGCTTCCTGGGAGAGCCGGAGCTGACCGTGCGGCCACATGGGGCAGGAGGCAGGATGGAGGTGGCCCGAGGCCTCGGGGAGGGCGCCCAGCACAGGCTGGTTTCCTGCTCAGGATCACAGGACGTTGAGGGGCCAGATGCCGACAGCTGAGAGCCCGCAGAGCCTGGGCTGGGCGCAGGCCACAGGAGACACAGTTCCTGCCCGTCTGGTGAGGTCGACAGCCAGGTAGCAGGGGAAGAGGCTCAGAGTGCTTACTTAGCCTCAGTGCAGGACGAGCCTTCTGAAGACGGGAACCTCAGAAGCTACAAAAGAAAACTCAGATTTGACTGCTTAAAGTTCAGCCTTGCTGGGCTGGGTGTGGCTCAGTGGCAGAGTGCTGGCCTAGCATGTGTGAGGCCCTGGGCCCCATCCAGCACTGCAAAGAAAAGAAAGAAAGTCGGGCTTCTCTGACGAGCAGCAGACACCGCCCGCAGAGCCAGGCAGACCCTGGGCTGGGGGGGAGCGTGTGGCGCGCAGACCAGCAGGGACCCGCAGGTGGGGGCCACGCCCCGGGCATTGGCTGGTGTTGGGCAACGCCTGCTGCACGTGCTGCCCTTTGGGGGCGTCACCGGCCACCCTGTTGAAGGGACAGTGTGCCTACTCTTCCCCAGCAGGGAGTTTGCTGACCTTCTTAGCCTACTAGCTCTTTGCAGTCGTGAGCGCCATTGACTGCTCACCTACTGTGGCCCCGTGTGCACAGTAGGTTATCTAAAACTAAAAGCTTTGTCTGGTGCCCTGCCAGGAGGTCCCTCCTGTGTTGGCCAGTCCTGTGTAAAGGTGGTGGTATCACCTTCCTGCCCCTGCCTCGTTGACCCCGGCCTGGGCCCAGCCCTGCTCGGAATCTGAGCCCTGCAGAGATGTGCAGGAGAAGGTGCACGAGGGCACTGTCCCTCCCTCCAGCCACACGGGGCACTGTCCCTCCCTCCATCCACACTGAGGGCACTGTCCCTCCCTCCAGCCACACGGGGCACTGTCCCTCCCTCCAGCCACACTGAGGGCTCTGTCCCTCCCTCCATCCACACGGGGCACTGTCCCTCCCTCCAGCCACACGGGGCACTGTCCCTCCCTCCATCCACACTGAGGGCACTGTCCCTCCCTCCAGCCACACTGAGGGCTCTGTCCCTCCCTCCAGCCACACGGGGCTCTGTCCCTCCCTCCAGCCACACTGAGGGCTCTGTCCCTCCCTCCAGCCACACTGGGGCTCTGTCCCTCCCTCCAGCCACACTGAGGGCTCTGTCCCTCCCTCCATCCACACTGAGGGCTCTGTCCCTCCCTCCAGCCACACTGAGGGCACTGTCCCTCCCTCCATCCACACTGGGGCTCTGTCCCTCCCTCCAGCCACACTGAGGGCTCTGTCCCTCCCTCCAGCCACACGGGGCTCTGTCCCTCCCTCCAGCCACACTGAGGGCTCTGTCCCTCCCTCCAGCCACACTGAGGGCTCTGTCCCTCCCTCCAGCCACACTGAGGGCTCTGTCCCTCCCTCCAGCCACACTGAGGGCTCTGTCCCTCCCTCCAGCCACACTGAGGGCTCTGTCCCTCCCTCCAGCCACACTGAGGGCACTGTCCCTCCCTCCAGCCACACTGAGGGCTCTGTCCCTCCCTCCAGCCACACTGAGGGCTCTGTCCCTCCCTCCAGCCACACTGAGGGCTCTGTCCCTCCCTCCAGCCACACGGGGCACTGTCCCTCCCTCCAGCCACACGGGGCACTGTCCCTCCCTCCAGCCACACTGAGGGCACTGTCCCTCCCTCCAGCCACACTGAGGGCTCTGTCCCTCCCTCCAGCCACACGGGGCACTGTCCCTCCCTCCAGCCACACTGAGGGCTCTGTCCCTCCCTCCAGCCACACTGAGGGCACTGTCCCTCCTCCAGCCACACGGGGCACTGTCCCTCCCTCCAGCCACACTGAGGGCACTGTCCCTCCCTCCAGCCACACTGAGGGCTCTGTCCCTCCCTCCATCCACACTGAGGGCTCTGTCCCTCCCTCCAGCCACACGGGGCACTGTCCCTCCCTCCAGCCACACTGAGGGCTCTGTCCCTCCCTCCAGCCACACTGGGGCTCTGTCCCTCCCTCCAGCCACACTGAGGGCACTGTCCCTCCCTCCAGCCACACTGAGGGCACTGTCCCTCCCTCCAGCCACACTGAGGGCACTGTCCCTCCCTCCAGCCACACGGGGCTCTGTCCCTCCCTCCAGCCACACTGAGGGCTCTGTCCCTCCCTCCAGCCACACTGAGGGCTCTGTCCCTCCCTCCAGCCACACTGAGGGCTCTGTCCCTCCCTCCAGCCACACGGGGCTCTGTGCGTCACGTTTTGTCATTTTGGGAATTAAGAGGCTGAGGGGCGAGCCTCGCCCCGGCCTCCTGGCTCAGCTGTGCTGGGACCTGGGACCTGGACCCGCCGACCCGGAGCCCAGCGTTCCCGTTCTGCACCGCCTGGTCTGGACCTGACAGCTTGCGGTGGGTGCTGCTGAAGTGCCCCTGGCTGTCACAGTGCGGGTGCCTCGGAGACTCAGGCTCACCACATACTCCATCCTCCCTTCCTTTCCTGGGGCTGGGGGTGTCTGGGGTTCACGAGAGGGAAGGCTGGCCTGGGGGGACCGATGTGGAGAGAGGGTGGCTGGGATTTAGGCACGGCCACCCCCCTTCGTGTGCCCTCTATCCGTGAGCCTCAGGGTCGCTGCCACGGGGCGGCGCCTGGTCTGTAGCTTGACTCCCGTGTGTGCCCGTTGCGGCCTGGACGAGGGGCGGGCAGCTCTGGGGCGCTCAGACTGGCCGGGAGGCTGCTCTGGAGCAGGCCCAGCCCCCTGCCCTGTCCACAACTGGTCCAGCTCTGGGGACAGTGAATTGCCCAGACTGGCCCGTGGACTCCAGGAACAGTCTTGCCTGAAGGCACCATCGGTGACAGCGAGGACGGGGACGCCCTGGCCCCTTGCCCCAGCCCGCCTTGGCCAGTCCTGCAGCCAGAACCACTGACTGCGGCGGAGACGCTGACAGGGAGCCTGTCCCTGGAGCCCGTGTCCCACAGGTGACCCATGGTCTTACTCGGTGTGTCCTAAGAATGCCAGGGCGTGTCCTGCCTGCTGAGCCCCGCGACAGGTGCTTCCTAAGGTGTGAGCACTGTCACCTGAGAGGGCCAGGCTGGGCCCAGACGACACCCAGAGTCCTGTGCCACAGATGTGGACGCTCCTGCACAGAGGGCCAGCTCCTGGCCGCGCGCTGCTCACAGAAGCGAGACGGCTCTGCCTTCAGGGACCGTGTGTCCTGCTGCGTGGGGGCGAGGCCACAGGGCAGCCGTCCAGCCTGCGGCCAAGCAGACATGGGGTGTGCTGCTGTCCCAGAAAGACACGGTGAAGGTGTCACCCGAACACTAGGAGTCCGCGTGGGGATGAAGGTGTCACCTGAACACTAGGAGTCCGCGTGGGGATGAAGGTGTCACCCGAACACTAGGAGTCCACTTGGGGATGAAGGTGTCACCCGAACACTAGGAGTCCGCGTGGGGATGAAGGTGTCACCCGGACACTAGGAGTCCGCGTGGGGATGAAGGTGTCACCCGGACCGGAGTCCGCGTGGGGATGAAGGAGTCCGGACACTAGGAGTCCCGTGGGGATGAAGGTGTCACCTGAACACTAGGAGTCCGCGTGGGGATGAAGGGGTCACCCGAACACTAGGAGTCCGCGTGGGGATGAAGGTGTCACCCGAACACTAGATGTCTGCGTGGGGATGAAGGTGTCACCCGAACACTAGGAGTCCGCGTGGGGATGAAGGTGTCACCCGAACACTAGGAGTCCGCGTGGGGATGAAGGGTGTCACCCGAACACTAGGAGTCCGCGTGGGGATGAAGGTGTCACCCGAACACTAGGCGTCCGCGTGGGGATGAAGGTGTCACCCGAACACTAGGCGTCCGCGTGGGGATGAAGGTGTCACCCGGACACTAGGAGTCCACTTGGGGATGAAGGTGTCACCCGAACACTAGGAGTCCACGTGGGGATGAAGGTGTCACCCGAACACTAGGAGTCCGCGTGGGGATGAAGGGTGTCACCCGAACACTAGGAGTCCGCGTGGGGATGAAGGTGTCACCCGAACACTAGGCGTCCGCGTGGGGATGAAGGTGTCACCCGAACACTAGGCGTCCGCGTGGGGATGAAGGGGTCACCCGAACACTAGGCGTCCGCGTGGGGATGAAGGGTGTCACCCAGACACTAGGAGTCCACTTGGGGATGAAGGTGTCACCCGAACACTAGGAGTCCGCGTGGGGATGAAGGTGTCACCCGAACACTAGGCGTCCGCGTGGGGATGAAGGTGTCACCCGAACACTAGGCGTCCGCGTGGGGGGATGAAGGTGTCACCCGAACACTAGGAGTCCGCGTGGGGATGAAGGGGTCACCCGAACACTAGGAGTCCGCGTGGGGATGAAGGTGTCACCCGGACACTAGGAGTCCGCGTGGGGATGAAGGTGTCACCCGAACACTAGGAGTCCGCGTGGGGATGAAGGTGTCACCCGGACACTAGGAGTCCGCGTGGGGATGAAGGGTGTCACCCGACACTAGGAGTCCGCGTGGGGATGAAGGTGTCACCCGAACACTAGGAGTCCGTGCGTGAAGGGGGACACTAGGAACGTGGGGAATGAAGGTGTCACCCGAACACTAGGAGTCCGCGTGGGGATGAAGGGTGTCACCCGGACACTAGGAGTCCACGTGGGGATGAAGGTGTCACCCGGACACTAGGAGTCCGCGTGGGGATGAAGGTGTCACCCGGACACTAGGAGTCCGCGTGGGGATGAAGGGTGTCACCCGAACACTAGGAGTCCGCGTGGGGATGAAGGTGTCACCCGAACACTAGGAGTCCGCGTGGGGATGAAGGTGTCACCGAACACTAGGAGTCCGCGTGGGGATGAAGGTGTCACCCGAACACTAGGAGTCCGCGTGGGGATGAAGGTGTCACCTGAACACTAGGAGTCCGCGTGGGGATGAAGGTGTCACCCAAACACTAGGAGTCCGCGTGGGGATGAAGGTGTCACCCGAACACTAGGAGTCCGCGTGGGGATGAAGGTGTCACCCGGAACACTAGGAGTCCGCGTGGGGATGAAGGGTGTCACCCGGACACTAGGAGTCCACGTGGGGATGAAGGTGTCACCCGAACACTAGGCGTCCGCGTGGGGATGAAGGGTGTCACCCAAACACTAGGAGTCCGCGTGGGGATGAAGGTGTCACCCGAACACTAGGAGTCCGCGTGGGGATGAAGGGTGTCACCCGGACACTAGGAGTCCACGTGGGGATGAAGGTGTCACCCGAACACTAGGAGTCCGCGTGGGGATGAAGGTGTCACCCGAACACTAGGAGTCCGCGTGGGGATGAAGGGTGTCACCCGGACACTAGGAGTCCGCGTGGGGATGAAGGTGTCACCCGGAACACTAGGAGTCCGCGTGGGGATGAAGGGTGTCACCCGAACACTAGGAGTCCACTTGGGGATGAAGGTGTCACCCGGACACTAGGAGTCCGCGTGGGGATGAAGGTGTCACCCGAACACTAGGAGTCCGCGTGGGGATGAAGGGTGTCACCCGGACACTAGGAGTCCACGTGGGGATGAAGGTGTCACCCGGACACTAGGAGTCCGCGTGGGGATGAAGGTGTCACCCGGACACTAGGAGTCCGCGTGGGGGCGGAGGGCAGCGACAGAAGAGCAAGCCCGGCTCAGGCCCAGGCTGGGCCCCGCCTGTGGGCTGGCCTCCTCACCTCTGCCCCAGAGAGGCGCTCAGTGCAGGGGCTCGTGGTGCGTGGGGGGGTAGGTGGGACTTCCGGACCCCCTGTTCCAGCCAGCCCGGGTCAGGTCTCCCTCATTCGTCAACGGGTGGAGGGAGGACAGAGGAGCCCAGGAAGCCAGAGCACCTGGCCCGGCTACGTGGCCAGCCAGAGGACGCAGGCAGCCTGAGGGCCACCCCTCCCTCCACTCAGCAGAGCCCTGGGAAGTCGGGGTGCAGGTCCCAGCTGGGGTCCCTAGCAGTCCCCTACCCCAGTCCTCCTCCAGCCTCCACTGGCTGAAGCAGGGACACTCACGCCATGGCAGGGACAGGCCAGGCCGTGGCGGAGGCCCCGTGGGCCCCATGGGCCTGCCTCACAGTGTGCACAGCCCGGGCGCGTCTTGGGACAGGCCACCAGGCTAGCGGGAGGCAGAAGGAGGGCGTCTGCCCTCCTGAGGCTGCCACTGTGCCCGGGGCCCTGGGGAAGGCCAGCCTGGGGCTGGAGACCCGGCGCTGGCCCGAGGGTGAGCAGGCCTGGCAGGAGGCTCTGCGCCCCTGCAGCGGGGGGGTGCCCTGTGCGTTCCGGCTGAGCTGAGGCAGTGTCACACGCGGGGGCCCGTGGTCCCCACCATCACTTGCTGGGTTATCGTAACCGTGGAAGCAGCTCGCACTCATTCTCACAAACCAAGAAGCGACGGTCGTGTCCGCGACTCACGAAGACCTGGTGAGACTGTGAATTGGAGCTGAGGGAAGAAAACTAAGGGCTGTCAACAGACGTGCTGGGTATAGGTCAAAGCAGAAAGAGTGGGGCCCAGAGCTGGGCGGTGACCTCCTGCTGCCCCAGCCTTGGCTGGGTGGTGACCTCCTCCTGTCGCAGCCTCAGCTGGGCGGTGACCTCCTGCTGCTCCAGCCTCACTGGGTGGTGACCTCCTGCTGCCCCAGCCTCGGCTGGGCGGTGACCTCCTGCTGTCCCAGCCTCAGCTGGGCGGTGACCTCCTGCTGTCCCAGCCTCACTGGGTGGTGACCTCCTGCTGCCCCAGCCTCGGCTGGGCGGTGACCTCCTGCTGTCCCAGCCGCACTCAGAGGCTCAGGCAGACCTTGGCTGGGACAGGTCTGTGGCCCGGTGCCTCTGGTCTCCCGTCTCAGGACGCCATGCCTGAGCAGAGGACAGAGTGGCCTCTTGAGGAACTTAGGTGGCCAGATCCGTGGAGGAGCAGAAAACGCTGCCAGCCGTGTCACTGGGGCAGGCCACAGAGCCCCTCTGGCTCCCTCGAGTGTCCCAGCTGAGAAGATTGCAGGCCCTGCACCCTGGGGGCCACATGCTGGTGTCACCTCCGGCCTCCCGAGCCTGCCCCGCCCCCCGTGCTGTCGATGCCGAGCCAAGTTCCAGCCGGCCTGAGCCAGCACGGGCGTCCCGGGCCGTGAGTGCCAGGGCAGTGCCAGGGCTGCCCGCTGGGCTGTCTGCACGCCTTTCCGGCTGGTGCGGGCCAGCTCCTGAGCTGTGCCGCGTCCCGTGCCCTGCCCACGCTGCACGTGGACCTTGGTCTGCGTGTCCTGGCAGTCCCAGCGTGACAGTGGAGCTGTGTGGCCTTGCCAGCTCCCGGTCACCGAGGCCCGCTGTTCCCCAGGTGTACTACTGCCGCTCGCTGGCCCTGGCCTTCCTGGAGCTGACCGTGGTGCAGAGGTTCCACCAGTACACGCATGGCCCCGACGTGCCGTCCCCGCTGCGGGCCGTGCTGGGGCGGCTCAGCGCTCTCTACGCCCTGTGGTCGCTGAGCCGGCACACGGCCCTGCTGTATCGAGGTGAGACCGCTGCCCTGGGCTGCCCACCAGGGGCCCGTGCCCTGTGAACACAGGCAGCTCTGCCGTGCCCGTGAGGCAGCACCTCCAGGTGGGCTCAGCCGGCCCTTACCACAGCGGAGGGGCGCAGGAGCCACGGTACGACACAAGGCCAGCAGGTGGTGGGCCAGCCTGGGGCAGAGAAACGTCAGGACCCGCTGACCAGATGCGGCTGCCCTGCCCACAGTGCCTGCAAAGTCAGCCTCCTGTGCGGTTCACAGATGCTCCAGAAGGCCCACACGCGTGTGTGTGTGTGTATGTGCGCGCGCACGCTGCAGAGCTGGGGTTGCAGCCGGGACGCCTGCGTGTGCATGAGCTCTACCACTGAGCTGCGCCCCGCCCCCGCCTGCTGCTCTGGGCAGAGTCTTGCTGAGTTGCCCGGGCTGGCCTCAGACGTGCCGTGCTCAGCCTCTAGCCACGGGGCCTGGCTTGGGAGGCCCCCTCTTGCCCAGTGGGCTGCGCTCCAGAGAGTGGGCTGTGGGCACATCAGACAGCCCTGGGCTGCTGGGGCAGCACTTCCAGGAGCTCCCAGGCTGGAAACCTTGGGTGGCTTCTTGGAGGAGGCAGTGCCCAGGCTGATTCCTGGAAGACTGGCAGGGCCGGACACGCTGGTGTGCTCCGCGAGGAGCCTTTCAGGTGCTCTGTGCGTCACCCCACGAGCCCGCCCTGTGCTGGGCTGTGCTGGGCTGTGCTGGGCTTGGGAGGGTGAGGGCCCCCACCAAGGCCAGCTTTTTGCCCCCGGGATGGTGGCGTTGCCCCGTGGAGGCCCTGGGAGCGCACAGTCAGCAGAGTGCCCGGCAGAGGAGCCGGGCAGGACGGGCGCCCGCTGCTGTCCGAGGAGGCCGCGCAGCCAGCCTTCATCTCTAGAGGAAGATCCTCGCAAAAGCGAATCCTCGGGCAAACGCCTTCTCAGACACACAGGACGCTGTCCCTGGGCCCGCTAGGACTCCAGAGGAGAGCTGCAGGGCTGAGGTGACCACCGCCCGCCACCTCCCAGGCCCTCGGGCTTTGTCTCTCCCTGCCCTCCTCCAGGACAGGCCAGTTTCTGGGTCCCCAGTGCCTGGTCCCTGACTGGCCCGTCCCCTGCTCAGCTGAGTGGAACCAGGGCCTGCAAGCCAGGTCTGAGCTGGCGTGGGCCTCCCCCGGCTTACAGGGCTGGGCTGGGCTGGGCAGCAGTGATATCCCAACCTCTCGGGGCCTGCCGGAGCCCTCCTGGACGCCCTGCTGCGGCCAGGGTGGGCTGGGCCATGGCCCCCGCCCTGGGGTGATGAAGGCCGTCTTGCAGGTGGATACTTCTCTGGTGAGCACGCGGGTACGCGGATGGAGAGCGCCATCCTGGACCTGTGCGCACAGGTGAGTGGCCGCCACCTCTGCTGGGGGTTCTCTGTGGTCACTGCGTGCAGTCACCAGGATGCTAATGCGCCCAAGGGCATGACGTCCTCCATCCGCCTCCTGCGGGGTGGCCTGAGTATTAACGCACACCCATCCGTGGTCACGCACGGTGCTACCTGTGGTCAGACCCCTGAAGGTGCCCCCACCTGGGCAGCAGGACAGCCAGGACACCGGTCAGAGTTACTGAAAGGAAAAATTTTATGCTTCCAAGAAAACCCCTGGGGGGGTCCCCTCAGAGAGAATTCTTTTGTGGCCTTGAATAGAAATCCATGTGACAGACCGCACAGGGTCACGAAGCTGCTCCCCCGAAGGGCCTGCGCCCTGCTGGCCTCAGGAGAGCCCATAGCCTCTGCAGGCCTGTGACTCCTGGCCACATTGCTCCGTGTCAGGCAGCAGTCGCCAGGTCCTCCAGGGACCAAGACGAGCCTCTGGGGACAGTTCTGATCAGCACGCTGCACTGGCTTCTCTGCCGTGTCCCCACCTTGCCGAGAAAAAAAAAGCCTCGGAGTCCTGGGTGGACAGCAGTGGTGACCGGCCGTGAGCCAGAGCTGTCTGTGCCTGCTTAGGTCCCGGGGCCCGGCTGCTGGCGCATGTGGCCCTGGAGATTGCGGTGGGGGCCAAGTGTGTGGGCATGTTTTCCAACAGCTGAAGGACGACGCGGTGGCCCTGGTGGACGTGATCGCTCCTCCAGACTTTGTTTTGGACTCACCAATCGGCCGGGCTGACGGCGAGGTGAGGGCCCCTGCACCTGGGTGGGACGCGGCTGTCCCGGGGCTGGGGGTTCTGTGGGGTGAGGTGGTGACGGGGGTCTGCAGCTGGGTGGGACGCGGCCGTCCCGGGGCTGGGGGTTCTGTGGGGTGAGGTGGTGACGGGGTCTGCAGCTGGGTGGGACGCGGCCGTCCCGGGGCTGGGGGTTCTGTGGGGTGAGGTGGTGACGGGGTCTGCAGCTGGGTGGGACGCGGCCGTCCCGGGCTGGGGGTTCTGTGGGGTGAGGTGGTGACGGGGTCTGCAGCTGGGTGGGACGCGGCTGTCCCGGGGCTGGGGGTTCTGTGGGGTGAGGTGGTGACAGGGTCTGCAGCTGGGTGGGACGCGGCCGTCCCGGGGGGCTGGGGGTTCTGTGGGGTGAGGTGGTGACGGGGTCTGCAGCTGGGTGGGACGCGGCCATCCCGGGGCTGGGGGGAGCAAGGTGGTGACGGGGGCAGGAGCCTGGTGCCTCCTGGGACGTCACCGTACTTCAGGAGCTCTGGGGTCGGATGTCGGGGCTCTCGCTGGCTCCTGGCCGTGCCGTCCCAGCCTGCTCGTCCTCCGTGGGACCGGGCGGCTGCACCAGGCTCCCAAGCCGGGGCGTGGCAGTCAGCCTGGCCTCCCCACTCCCCACTGCCTGCCCCGGGCCTGGCCCTGCTCAGGGCTGGCTCCCGCCACCTCTGAGCTCCAGTCTCGGAGTCAGACGTAATGAAGGACCTCCCCTGGCCGCTGCCCTGGTCTCCTGGTCAGCGTGTCGCTGCTTGGCCTGCTGCATTAAGATCTCGGCATGGTCCTCCCCGCCCAGCTCAGGCCCCAGCTCCCTGCTCCCCGTGACTGCCCACAGCCCTGGGGGCCACTCTCCCCTCCCCGCCCACCTGGGCTCCCTGTGGCCTCTGCATGGCCCCCTCATTTCCTGCTTCTGAGCTCCAGAGCAGTTTCTTAAGAAGCAAGCCAGGTCAGCCTGCTGGCCATGGAGACCCCCAGCACCCCCCCAGGTCTCCCCCACCCAGCCCTGCGCTGAGTCTGCGCCTGCAGCACTGCTCACAGATGCCCCTCCTGCCCCTGGACCCTCTCCCCACCCTCCCGCTGTTCTAACGTACTCGGCCCTCCTGGCCCAGGGCCTTTGCACCTGCTCTGGCTGCCTGAGCCAAGCCGGCCTTCTCCGGCACTCCAGGAGGTCCCCACCCACTCTGTGCCCCGTGACCCTCCAGTGCTCTTCATGCAGCCTAAGGTGCCTCCTTGTGTGACTCTGGCTCAGGTTGCGGCAGTGTCCACACAGGGTGATGCTCACAGGACACCTGGCCTCACCCAGAACTCGCCACCCATGGGGGCTATCAGCCCCTTAACCACGGGGACCTGGCATTCCAGTCTGAGGTCTTGCTGCTGCGGGCCGCTGGGCGAGCGCGTCTCCACCCGCCCAGGCCCCCCAGGTGCTGCAGGCTGTGGGGTGGGTGTGTCGCCACCGCCCAGCACCCCCACCCCCAGGCTGTCACTTTCTGCAGAGGGACCTGCCACCTTTGGGCTCTGCCTAAATGGAGACTGGGCAGGGGACACCGGAATCGGCACTTCATGAGCCCATGATGGCCTTGTCCAGGGACGCACAGGTGCCTGGCCTCACACAGCCCAGGCCACTCCTGGGTTGGGTGGGCACACCACAGGCAGACCTGGCCCAGGTGGGCAGCATGGAAGGCCCGAGTGCCCTCAGACCAGGAGGGACAGGGACAGTCGTACCAGAGGCCCCCTGCCCTCCCAGGCCCACACTGTGTCCTCCCGTCCACTGCGCTGATGAGACACGGGTCCAGAGGAGCCCTGGGGTTGGCGGGTTGCCCAGTCGGCAGGACCCAGCCAGGGTCCAGGTGGGGCTCTGGGTCCTGGCGCTTGTGAGGAAGACGGGGAGGGGACCTTGGGTCCCAGGGGAGCCCTGAGGAGAGGGGCTTGCCCTGCCCCGGGGGCTCCCCAGGCAGATGGGCGAGGGAGTCTTTGCAAGCGGGGCCTGCCGTGGAAGGTCCCCGGCCCGACGGAGCGCCCAGCACACGGCCCTGCACTGCGTGGAGGCCGCACGGGCTTCTGCATCTGAGCTGGTGCCTTGCCGGTGGGCGGGGACTGGAAGAGGAAGGAGCACTCACGTCCCCAGGGTGGACAGGGCCTCTGGCCCCGGTGCCACAGTCAAGCCAGAGCCTGCCAGAGCTGTCCCCTGGCCGGGTGGCCTAGATAAGCACCTTTCTCCCAGTTACTGGGAACCAAGTTGTCCAGGTGCTACCAGGTAGGAGCGTCAGGTTCATGGGCAGACCCCGTGAGAGGGTCCGAAGAACACCAGCTGAAGCCCAGGCTTCCCACCATGCGCGAGAGGCCACCGGCCTCTCTCCAGGTGGCCACGCGCAGTGTGGGAGCTGAGGGGCGTGCGGCAGGCAGGCGGGGGCCATCCTCAGGTGCGGTGGCCGCCGTCAGTGAGGGCTGAAGGCCCATTTCCTTAGGCCAGGTCCTTCAGAGTCACAGGCCCCTCTGCCCTTTGCGGCCCAGCCAGAGGCTGAGCCTCTGTGTCCGGCGGCTGGAGGACCAGGCCCTGGCCAGGCTGGCTCAGGACCGTCCTCCAGATAACCACCGCCCGCCTTGTCTCCCTCTGGGCGACTTAGCAGCGAGTGGTTCAGCCCAGGGTCCTGTGACTGCTGGGGCGGGCTGCTGCCCAGCCCAGGGGCAGTGCCCACCTCTGCAGCGAGCCCAGGGGCAGTGGGGAGCTTGCCATCAGACACGTGATGAATCAGGCTCAAAACGCCCTCACTTCCTGAGAAGCGAGCGCGTGGCCTCCTGCGTCCCCCACACGCCTTCACAGGGGCACCAGCTGACCCTCCTCCCCCCGCACCTTCTGTTTCCACAGCTCTACAAAAACCTCTGGGGCGCCATCCTGCAGGGGCGCGGGGTGCTGGAGCGGCCGCCCTGGTGGCGGGAGTTCTCTGTGAACAAGCCCGCGGTGGGCAGCCTCCGGGCCAAGCTGTAGCCGCGCTGGCCGCAGTGCCCGGCGTGGCTGAGCCGGTCGAGCCCCGCCCGCAAGACGTGGCCACCAGGCCTGGCTCCGCAGATGCCCAGATGCCTCTTCCGAGCTCGCACGCTGCACCGTGCCCAGCCCTGACGGCTCTGCACCAGGTTGAGCAGCATTGCCACGCGGGGTCCGGCTGGGTCCCGAGCTGCCGTGTGGAAAGGGACTGCGTGACCACTGGAGGCCCACACCTCCTCTGGGGCTTGGGTCCCTGATGCAGCAAGGGCTGCTCACAACCAAGGTCTTCTGAACCCACTGCGGGCGCTGCAAGCTTCTGCCTCTGCTTCTGCAAGGACTGCCGACCCTCCGCGCCCGCCGGGCGGCCACGTGACCGATGGTGTCCTGACCTCCGCGGCACAGCCCTCTGCAGGGCGCACGTGAGGCCTCGGGGAAGAAGAGGTGGCCACTGCTCTTGTGCATCTGGAGGCTTGCACTGAGGACAGTCCCAAGGCCGCAGAGCACACAGGGGTGTGAGCGTGGGCAGCAGTAGGGCCAGCCGTGTGCGGGCAGTGCCCAGGGCTTCCTGCTGACGTTCCCCACAGACCCTCCACACTGAGAGGCGTCCCCACGACCCGGCCACATTAGATGAGCTCTTCGTGCTTTATCAGAGCGTGGTCCACTGTGCCCGTCTCCTCCTGCCCTCAGAGAAGACGGGAGGGAAGACCCCAGGCCCCGAGCAGCTCAGGGGCCTGCTCTGAGTGCGGACCTGCAAGTGACCACAGGAGCTGCCGGCACCCTGCAGTTCACACCCCTGCCCAGGCCCAGGGGCCAGGTCCCCCGGCACAGCCCCCTGCCTGGGCTCCCAGCCCAAGGAGTGCGTGGGCCTGGGGCCTGGCAGCTGAGGCCCCTGGATCTCTGCCCGGTGCCCCTCGTCAGCCCCTGTCGCCCAGACCTGTGGCCTTTCCCCACCGTGAGGAGCAGGCCCTGAGTCCTCCTGTGTCCCCCTGCCAGCTCTTGAGGTGTCCAGGCAGAGTGGGAGTCCCCATGCCCCCGCCTCATCCGAGGCCCAGCCCTCCCTGCCCAGCAGGAGACCCCGCCTCATCCGGGCACCTGGGGGTCTTGTGTTCTGCCTTTTTTCCCTTCATTCATGTGGGACCTTGGCTTACGGCCTGGCCTGGGGTCAGAAGCTGCCTGTCCTTTCATCAGCAGGACAGGGAAGTTGTCCAGGACCAGGAGGAAGAGCCACATGCCTGTTGGCGCCGACGCTCCGGCTCTGACTCGGGTGGCTCTGCCGTGCGTGGGCAGGCCCTGCGTTGGCTGTGTCTCGCGTGCGGCTGTGGGAGCAGCGCTGGCTCACCGTCCAGTGGGGTTGGATGGACGTGGCGCCCACCTCACGCAGGTGTCACCTGCCAGCACGGACACGGCGCCCACCCACGGGCCCGCTCAGGCCACCTGCTGGCTCCACCCCAGTCCTGTGGCACGGCTGGACCCAAGGGCAGGTGGCAGGTTGAGGTGCAGGGGTGATGTTCTGGAATCTGCCTTTTAAGTAAAGATCACTTAAGATAAAACATTTTGAAAACAGCAGTAAAAATTTGAATGATTGGAATAAACTGTTTAAACTTCGTCTCTGCCTTCCCACACTCTGTCTCTGCTAGACCTAGCTCGCGGTCCTCGGGTACTGTTGGGAAGATGCAGGGTACTCCAGAGAAGATGACGAGTGTCGAGACCCACACTCAGAAGCGGCAGCTGGCGTTTCAGGTGTTTAGTGGTGACAGTGCCTGGGCTGCCCGGGCCCCGTCCCCCAAGGGCCTCCCCAGCTGGTGATGTGTCCTGTTCCCAGAGCCCTCGTCCCGCACGTGCGGCTTCTCCATGGGGACAGGAGCACACCCTTGGTGGGCGGCTCAGCCGTTTCCCGTCAGTAACAAATGTGCAAGGTCAGCAAACCTCCCAGGAGGCAGATCAGAGGCGTCCCCTCTGCACGACACTGGGTGGCCACACGTGCCCCTCGTCTGCACGTGAGCCAGCTGCACACGCTGCCACGGGGGGAGGCAGGGGAGAGAGCCAGGGTCCCACTGCACGGCCGCTGGACGCAGACAGCCTCGCGAAACAGGCCAAGAGACTCTACCACGCCACGTTTTACCGTCACAAGGACACACAGCCGAGAGCCTGGCACAGGTGCCCCAGTGTCGCAGTCAGCTGCTGCCTCTCCAGGAGCCAGGAGCCCGTGTCCTGCAGGACCTGCTGAGTTCTCCCAGCAGTGGCCTTGCGGTCCTTGTGCACCGCGCGCTCCCGCGTGACGCTCCCTGCAGCTCTGCGTCCCTTTGCTCCTGCCACGGTGGCAGCCCTCTCTCCTCACCTGTCTGTTCTGCTGTGATAACGTCGGTTCTCATTCTTTGCCTGATGGGGCATTTCGTTTTCAATTTTTTTACTTGTAAACATGTTTTACGTATTAAGTGTACAAACTGTTGACGTATCCATTACCAGTGATTTTTCCTGATTTGTCACTTGCCTTCTGATTGCATTCATTTTTCCCTTTTGATGTAACATTGTAAAACTTAAAATTTTAAATCACAAACGAATATCCAAATTTAAAAGCCAAGAATAATTTGTGCCTTTGAGGTCATCCTTAGAAATTCTCTCACTCCAAGATTATTTCCATTTTTATCTGTATTTCTTTGAGTACTTTCAGTACTAAAAGTAATTGACTGGGAGTTTATTTTGAGGTGTATTGTGAGGTAGGGGTCCAATGTGATTAGCCCATTGGCGTGAGGCATGGATCAAACATGGTCAGCTCATTAGTGTGAGGTAGGGATCCAACATGGTCGGCCTGTGGTGTGAGGTAGGGATCCAACATGGTCGGCCTGTTGGTGTGAGGTAGGAATCTAATGTGGTTATCCCATTGAACATGCACTGGTCTGCTGCTACCTGTTTGAATGCAGAATCACATATGTTCCTGTTTGTAAGAGCCTTAATGAGGAGGTAGCTAAGATGGCAGCTGGCTGAGAGCCAAAGAGGAGGCGTTTAATTGTTTTCTCCTGACCTTAACGTAATCAACTAAGAATATTTCTGTGCCCGTGAACACTGTGTGACGCACCTGTAAGTTGAGCTTGTGACACGTGTATTCTTGTTAAGGTGAAGGGTATTTAACCAGGCAGGAGAGGTTGTTGGGGTTGGAGAGAGAAGTCAGCAGAAGCAAGAATAAAGAATCTACTCATTCCCAGTCTGCCTCCGAATTCTTTCCTGTGGTGTCGTTGCTGCAGAGAGCAGCAGCTGTAGGCGGCAACAAGTGGTGGCCTGTACGGGGACTTCGGAATTGGCATGGTAAGAAAATCGAGGAACCTCACAGGAGTCTAGTCAGAGCGGTTAAAATGGGTTCGAAAATAACTAAGACCTGAGTGATAAAGGCTATGGAAGAATTCTTTGATATAGCTGACTCAGTTGATAGGAGGAAAAAAGTGAAAGTGATCATGAAAGCATAGCCTCCGCTGAGTCAGTTAGGACCAGTAAGGATAGTATTAGTGTGGGCTCAAAAATGACAAAGATCCGAGCTGCTAAAGCTATTCAAGATTTATTAGAAATAGCTGAGGATACGTGCTCTCAATTGAACCTGGGACTCAGGATGTTACTAAGACCAGTGAGAGTAGTAATAGTGAGGACAATTTAAGTAAAAATGATCCTGAGAAGATGAGCAAAAGGAAATTAAGGAGGACCAAGATAAAGGACGGTCAAGTGGAGGAACCCTTTGTGCCCTCATGGGTTGAGTCAATTACAGAAACAATGAAGGGTCTTTCTAGACACTTGCGTGCCTTTGAAGCAGAGATTAACGGTCTTTCTGAGTGCTTGCATGCCCTTGAGTGTCAAAACTTGCAGGGACATTGGGATCTGCCAGTACTTGAAAATCAAAACGAGCAAAGGTACCATGAACCTTTAGATTTCAAAACTATAAAAGATTTTAAAGAAGCAACAATGACATATGGACCCCAAGTTCCTTTTACCATAAGTATTCTTGAAGCCCTTAATACCTTGAATTTAACTCCTTCAGATTGGAAAGGCTTATGTAAGGCAGTATTGAGTGGGGACAATACTTGATTTGGAGGTCTCAATTCCAAGAGTTCTGTGTTGAAACAGCTAGAAGAAATGCGACTGCAGGATTTCCAAACCGTGTTAACTGGAGAAGGGCAGTTTGCTGATTTACAGGTTCAGATTCAGTTTGATCCTGGAGTTTACGCTCAAATATACGCCGCAGCTGTTAGGGCATGGAAAACTTTACAAGGAACTGGTGATTTACAGGGTGGCTTGTCTAAAGTGATTCAGGGACCCAATGAGCCATATGCTGACTTTGCTGATCGACTTTTGCGAACTGCAGGTAGAGTGGAGACGTTGATCAAGCCATGCCATTAGTTGTTCAGCTGGCATATGAAAATGCCAACAAATATTGTCAAGACGCTATCAGACCTTGGAAATCTAAAAGGGAGCTTTCTGTATATATAAGACTATGTAAAGATATAAATGATGCCTTTGTTACAGGAAATGTAATCGCAGCAGCCATGAGAGATGCTTCTCCTCAAAATTTTACAAGAAGAGGCTCAACCTAAAAATTATTATAGTTAATCAGGTTATTTGAGAAAACAATATCCCCAAAGAAGGCAAGAGACAATAGAAATAAGACCAAGTCATATCGTGCCCCAGGCCGCTGCCCCAGGTGTAAAAAAGGAAACCATTGGGCAAATAAGTACAGATCTAAAACTGATATTTATGATAACATTTTGTCTGGCAATTCAAAAAATGGGGCACGGGGCCCAATGCCCCGGGGGCCCACAAATGTACAAGGCATTAGAGGAGGAATATCCTCAAACATCCATCCAGATGATTCCTCGACACAATCCCTCTTACCCATTGACTCCCTTGTCAGAGGGACAAGAGGAAGTGCAGGACTAGGCCTCTGTTCCACCGCCCGAATAGTGCTAACACCTGAAATGGGGGTTCAACTGATTCCCACGGGAGTCAGGGGACCTCTTCCCTTAGGGACTGTAGGACTTATCCTCGGACGAAGTTCTAAAAGCTTATCAGGTTTTCAAGTGACTCCAGATGTAATAGACTCAGACTACCAAGGAGAAATTAAGATTATGCTTAGTTCACCTCGAGGCATTTGCTCTGTTAACCAAGAAGATAGAATTGCTCAGCTGCTTCTCCTTCCCAGTTTACATGACTCATTTAAGAGTATGCCTCAAAATAGGAACAATAGAGGATTTGGTTCCACTGGCTCAGGACCTATGGCTTGCTGGGTTCAGGATTGTTCATGGAGGCCTATGTGCAAAATAAAAATTCAAGGAATAGAGATGGAGGGATTGATTGATACTGGGGCTGACTCTTCCATTATCAACGTACAACAATGGCCCAAACACTGGCCTTTGCAAAAGGCTTCAACTAGTTTGAGAGGCTTGGGATATTCTAATACCCCAGAACAAAGTGCAACAGTTTTTTTAAATGGGAGGATGATGAAGGGCATCAAGGAACATTTCAGCCTTATGTTTTGTCCAGCTTGCAGTTACCTTATGGGGAAGAGATGTTTTACAACAAATGGGAGTACACCTCGTAACCAAGACCGCAGGTGTTACAAAAGGAAATCATCACCGAAAAGGTAAAGGATATTTTTTTTAGGGGCCACTGAGAAAACAATTTTGAAAATACCATGGCTTTCTGATAAGCCAGTTTGGGTCCCTCAGTGGCCCCTATCTAGAGAGAAATTACAAGTTGCCCACCTACTAGTTCAAGAACAAACTAGAACTAGAAAGCCTATAATCAAGGAGATAGCAGGACATTAGCAGCTGAGAGCCATAAAAGATGTTCTAGTGAAGGAGCCTATATGGGCTCTTTAGCAAAAGGAGATAGCTAAAGATTGTGTGACCAGGTTAGCTGAGAGCCATACCACAAAAAAAAAAAAAAAAAAAAAAAAAAAGATGTTCTAGTTTCCACCTGATATTAATACATTATTCAAAGAATCTTTATATGCCCGTGAACACTGCGTGGCACACCTGTAAGCTCAAGCTGTAAGCACGTGGCCTTGTTAAAGCTATATGTATATAACTGGGTGAGGTTGGTTAGAGTGTGTGGGAAGAAGAAGAAGGTGGTGGTTGGCGTTAGAGTGTTTGGAGTGATTGCTGGAGCCGGAGAAAGAAGAAGAATAAAAGACTTTTTTCATTTTCATCCTGCCTCCGAATTTTCCTGCGGCGTTCATTGCTCCAAGCGGTTTCCGCTTCAGGCAGCAACAGTTGGTGGCCCGTACGGGGAATTTGGCAGCCAGGTAAGAAAAAAGAAAATTTAAAAAAAAATGGGAGCAAATATAACAAAAAGTCGGTTTATAAAAGCCATGAATGAAATTTTTGATATCGAGAACTCAGAGGATAGTGAGAAAAGTGAACAAGAAAGCATATCCTCTGACTCAGTTGAGACCAGCAAGGAGAGCAGTAATGTAAATTCAAAAGTAAGAACTGCAAAAGCCATCAGAAGCTTAATAAAATTAGCTGAGGAGTATGTACTCTCCTTAGAAGCTGAAACTCAGGATACTAGTGAAAGTGATAATAGTAACAAGGAGCCAAACCATGAAAGTACGGTCTCCTCCACTAAGCCAGTTAGGAATTATGAAGTTAGTCGTGAGGAGGAATCAAAAAGCAATTCGGGGAGCACAGTCTCCAATAAAAAGAACAAAAAGAAATTAAAAAAGAGAAAAGACCGTCAAATAGAGGAACCACTAGTGCCCTCTGCTCCTTCATGGATAGAATCCCTAACAGAAACAATAAGGAGTATTGATCAGAGTGTACGTGCCCTTGAGGTAGAAATTGGCAGCCTTTCTGAGCGCTTATACGCTCTCGAACAACATAGACCACAGGAGTACCTAGAACTGCCAGTATTTCAAAATGAAGAGGGACAAAGGTATCACGAGTCCCTAGACTTTAAAACAATAAGAATTTTAAAGAGGCGGTAATGACCTATGGGCCTCAAGCTCCATTCACATTAAGTATGATAGAGTCACTTAACACCCTAATCTTAGCCCCCTCAGATTGGAAAAGTCTATGCAGAGCGGTACTAAGTGGGGGACAATACCTAATCTGGAAAACTCAATTCCAGGAACTTTGTTCAGAAATAGCAAAGAGAAATGCTGCAGCAGGTTTCCCTCAACGCAATATAGATATGCTCACAGGGGAAGGTCAGTTCGCCGAACTACAAAATCAGCTACAATATGATTCCTGGTGTGTATGCCCAGATACGCACAGCAGCTGTCAAAGCCTGGAAGACAATATCAGGCACAGGGGATTTGCAAGGCAGCCTATCAAAAGTTATACAAGGGCCTAACGAACCTTACGCTGATTTTGTAGATAGACTCTTAAAAACAACATCTAGAGGTTTTGGCGAAGTCGAGCAAGCTATGCCTCTAGTTATCCAATTAGCGTACGAGAACGCTAATAAATATTGCCAGGATGCAATAAGGCCGTGGAGAAGTAAAAAGACTTATCAATTTATATCAGACTGTGCAAAGACATTAACGAGGCTGTTATCACAGGCAACGTAATTGCTGCAGTGATGAAAAATTCCTCCCCTCAAAATTCCCAAAGGATTCAACCTAGAACAGGATATTCCAGACAAAATTATTATAATCAACCAAGATATGCTAAGCAATATCCCCCAAGGGTAATAAGATCAAATTCATACCGCGCTCCAGGCCGATGGCCCAGGTACCAAAAGGGTATACATTGGGCCAATCAATGCCATTCCAGATATGATATATATGGAAATGATTTATCCAGGATTTCAAAAAATGGGGGCATGGGGCCCAATGCCCCGGGGCCCACAAATGTACGAGGCACTAGAGGAGGAAGGCCCTCAGATCCAAATGATTCCTCGTCACAATCCCTCCTACCCATTAACTCCCTTATCAGAGGGACAAGAGGAAGTGCAGGATTAGATCTCTGTTCTACTGCCCGGATGGTCCTAACACCTGAAATGGGGGTTCAGCTGATTCCTACGGGAATCAGGGGACCTCTCCCTTCAGGAACTGTGGGACTAATCCTTGGGTGTAGTTCCAAGAGTTTATTAGGCTTTAATGTTATACCAGGGGTTATTGATTCAGATTATAATGGAGAGATTAAAATAATGCTAAGTACACACAGGGGCATCATCTCCGTAAATCAAGGAGACAGAATCGCACAGCTGCTCCTCATTCCCAGTCTCCATAGTTTCTTTTAAAAGCATGCCACAAAATAGAAATAGCAGAGCATTCGGTTTCCACTGGTTCAGGACCTATGGCTTTCTGGGTTCAGGATTGTTCATGGAGGCCTATGTGCAAAATAAAAAATCAAGGTATAGAGATGGAGGGGCTGATTGATACAGGAGCTGACTCTTCCATCATAAATCTACAACAATGGCCTAAGCACTGGCCTCTTCAGAAAGTCTCAACCAGTTTAAGAGGCTTGGGATACAGTAATACCCCAGCACAAAGTGCTGTAATCTTAAATTGGCAAGACAATGAAGGCCATACAGGAACATTCCAACCTTATGTTTTAAACAGCTTGCCAGTTACCCTATGGGGAAGAGATATCTTACATCAAATGGGGCTACACCTAGCAACCAAGCCTGCAGGTGTTAAGAATAAAAATCCTAATCATATAAAAAAGGTAAAGGACATTTTTTCTAGGGGCCACTGAGAAAACAATTTTAAAAATACCATGGCTCTCTACTAAGCCAGTTTGGGTCCCTCAGTGGCCCCTATCCAAAGAAAAATTGCAAGCGGCCCATTAATTAATTAAAGAACAATTAGAAGCAGGACACATAGAGCCTTCCACCTCTCCCTGGAATTCTCCCATATTTGTAATTAAGAAAAAATCGGGAAAATGGAGACTATTACAAGACCTAAGACAAATTAACAAAACAATGCAAATTATGGGCCCTACTCAACTTGGACTTCCTAATCCTGTAGCTATTCCAAAAAACTATTACCTTATAAACTCTTGATATAAAGGACTGTTTCTTTTCCATTCCCCTACATCCTCTGGATGCCCCCAGGTTGCTTTTTCAATTCCTTCTATCAATAATAATGGCCCTGATACAAGATATCAATGGAAAAAACTACTGCCGCAGGGAATGGCAAATAGCCCTACAGTGTGCCAACTATATGTGGACAGAGCTATACAGCCCATTAAAAACAAATATCAAGACCTCATGTGTCTACCACTACATGGACGATGTTTTTAATAGCTCACCCTAATCAACAAATCTTATTTAACATATTTAGTGAAATAACAAAAAATTTTAAAAAATATGGATTACATATAGCAGAAGAAAAAGTTCAAAGCAGATCACCTATACTATATTTAGGCTTTAAAATCATGGATACTTTTGTTAAACCCTAAAAAATTCTAATAAGTAAAGAACATTTGACCACCCTCAATGATTTCCAAAAACTACTGGGAGACATTAATTGGCTTTGCCCTACACTAAGCCTCACTACTGGACAATTAAAACCTTTATTTGACATCCTTCGCGGGAACCCTGATCTATCCTCACCACGAACATTAACTCCTGAGGCCAGGAGAGCTCTAAAATTAGTAGAACCAGGCCATTGAAAGATCCCATTTGATAGATTTGATTTTGCTCAACCACTAATATTGATTATTATTCCTTCACAATATACACCCACAGGAGTATTTTGGCAACAGGGACCTATATTATGGATACATTTGCCTGTCTCTCCTAAAAGTACAATTGAGTCTTATACCTCCATGGTGGCTAAAACTTATTCTTCAAGGACTTAAAACCTCTACTAAAATATTTGGAATTCATCCCGCTACTATTATTACTCCTTATTCATCATCACAGGTTAAATATTTGTGCTTCAATGATAATGATTGGGCTATAGCTAGATGCTCTACTTCTGCAAATTTTGACAGTCATATTCCTAAATCTCCTATACTGTCCTTTTGAATCAATCATCCTATCATATTCCCACAGGTAATAAAAAATAAACCCATTCCTAAAGCATTTAATGTATTTACAGATGGATCCTCTAACAATACTGCTGCAGTAGTCACTCAAAATGAAAAAATGATTCATATCACTAATTAAAAAATCAGCTCAATTAGTGGAACTCGAAGCTATAATAATAGCTCTGGAAAATTTTAAAAGAACAGCCTATGAATATTTTTTCAGACACCCACTATATTGTACATGCTGTCCCTAAATTGGAGCTAGCCGGTCCAATAGCACACCACATACTCCAGTTTTTAAATTGTTTTCTCAAATCCAAAATCTCCTATGGCAACGAAAAGAACCTTTATTTATAGGTCACATGAGAGCTCACACTAATCTGCCTGGTCCTCTCCATGAAGGTAATCAAAAAGCTGATGCCCTCACTAAAAACAATATTTATATTTACTACAGTACAACAAGCTACTTTATTTCATTCCCAGTTCCACGTTAATAGCACTACCTTAAGACAAAAATTTAAAATCACAAAAGAACTAGCTTGTAGAATTGTAAAAGAATGTCCATCTTGTGTAACACTTTTGCCCAATCCACATTATGGGGTTAACCCACGAGGTTTGATGCCCAATCATTTGTGGCAGATGGATGTTACTCATGAGCCAAGTTTTGAAAAATTACGATTTATTCATGTCACCATAGATACATGCTCAGGCATGATTTTTGCTTCTTTACATTCCGGAGAAAAAGTTAAAGATACTACATCTCATTGTCTGCAAGATTTTGCTGCATGGGCATCCCCAAAATGCTTAAAACAGATAATGGCCCTGCATATACATCCATATCCTTCAAACAATTTTGTAAAAAATTCAATATTATCCACAAAACAGGTATCGCTTATAGTCTTCAGGGACAAGGAATAATTGAAAGAGCAAATTGGACACTTAAAAATATGTTACTAAAGCAAAAAGATGGAAACTGGAAAAATCCTAAGGACAGATTGGAAGTTGCCCTGTTTACCCTAAATTTCTTAAATGTTAGATTCTAATGGATATTCGGCTGGAGATAGACACTGGAACCCACACCAACAACATAATCCTTTGGTTTACTGGAAGGATGTTCTCTCAGGTACATGGAAGGGTCCAGACCCAGTATTAATTTGGGGAGAGGATCTGTTGTGTTTTTCCAAAGCACGAATCCTCTCCAATATGGATACCATCTAGATTGATAAAGCAGGTACAAAGTCAAAAGGATCAAGACGAAGTTATTGAGGAGTCTAGATTGAATAAACAAGTACAAAATCAAGAGGACCAAAATGAAGGTATGGAGTGATTCCCTTAAAAGAGTCCTCCATTAAATTTACAACTTAAATTTCATTCTTCCCGGCCGGGACAAGAAGATCTCTCTTTAGTGTATACACAATTGTATTTTTTTTTTCTTTTATATATGTCTTTATGTTTGTGCATTTGTCTAAATTTCATGTTAATGTGATGTCACAAATATATGTTTAGTGTGACATCATAGTGTGACACTAAACTGTCTAGTATGACATCACAAATAATTAAGCGCTTATGAAAAAAAAAAATAGATAGATAAAGATCCAAATAACGTTAATTCATTTAAGCTTAGAATATTCTAATTAGATAATCAATATATATAGAGAGTTAGATAGATATTCATATAAGTTCAGAATATTTTAATTAGATAATCAATTATAATGATAATCAATTTTGATTCATAGTTTTCTCCGGGACTTCTCTTCAGCTGTGAATATGTTTAATGTTGTATAACCTGATATTTTGATGTTCTGACATAGGATCATTTATTTGTTATTAACTTCATTTGTTTAATAGCTGATTAATTTGAATTATTTCAACAGGTATAGGATTGCTGTGTATATAGAGTCTCGAGGATTCCAGCTAACAAATTATTTTTCCAAAGTGCCTTTAGCTTTTCTTTATCTTTAATGCAGTAAACACCCTCAGTTTCTCTTTGATTATTTCTGAATGTGATATTTTGCCAGCTTATGTTTGTGGGAGCTTAAGCAGCAATGTGTGTGAGCAGAGATCAACTTTTATTTTCTACTCTAATAATTCTTTTTTTAGTTTGACAGCTCACCTTTTGATCTCAGTGCTGAATAGCACTGCCTTTCCCTTAATAATGGATGCTTGAGTTTTTAGGTAGCGGGCCCTGAAGATTTGCTGGTGGAAATGTCTAGACATAAAAAAGACGGCTGCTGCTACAACTGCAGGGACCGCGGTCACTGCAAGCATCCCTGCTGCTCAAGCATCGAACAGCCTCACCAGCAGTGTGGCCTCTGCTCTGCATGCATGGGGCCTCCTGAATCTATGTGTTATAATTTATGGACATTTTGATTTTCCATTATTTTGGGACATTACGGGACAATGCCTTGCGGGTATTTGTCTAAGAGAACTCAGTGCGTTACTTGATGAAACTAAGGGCAGCTGATTCGCTTAAAGAACTTGATGCGCTATGGAAACTTGGCTCGTCAGCAGTAGGCTTGCCGCCTTAAAGCCGCAGCATCTCCTAAAAATTGGACGGCTGTTAGTCAACACACAGTTGATCCTGAAGGGCTCGATTGGATGGCTGGTTAGCCTATGACGGGTAAGATCCCCAGAAGGGGACAACCTAAGACATGGCACAGTCACACGGGACAATCTAATGTGGCCGACATGTCAACCTAAGCCAGGAGTCAGGACAGCCTAGACTCCCATGACGGGTAAGAATGTCGGTTGCACATGGACGTCCTAGAACATCCCCTCTTTTAAAACTAAAAGGGGGAAATGAAGGCGCCTATAATCAAGGAGATAGCTAAAGATTGCGGTTAGCTGAGAGCCATAAAAGATGTTCTAGTTTCCACCTGATAGTAATACATTATCCAAAGAATCTCTGTATGCCCGTGAACACTCTGTGATGCACCTGTAAGCTCGAGCTGTAAGCACTTGTCCTTGTTATAGCTATATGTATATAACTGGGTGAGGTTGGTTAGAGTGTGTGGGAAGAAGAAGAAGGTGGTGGTTGGAGTTAGAGCGTTTTGGAGTGATTGCTGGAGCCAGAGAGAGAAGAAGAATAAAAGACCTTTTTTCATTTTCATCCTGCCTCCGAATTTTCCTGCGGCGTTCGTTGCTCCAAGTGGCTTCCGCTCCAGGCAGCAACAATATAGAACCTTCCACCTCTCCCTGGAATTCCCCCATATTCGTTATCAGGAAAAAAATCAGGAAAATGGTGATTGTTACATGATCTTAGAGAAATCAATAAAACCATGCAAATTATGGGCCCTACCCAACCTGGACTTCCTAATCCTGTACCTATTCCTAAAAAATTTCCATCTTATAACCCTTGATATAAAGGATTTTTTTTTTTCTATTCCTTTACGTCCTCTGGATGCCCCCAGGTTTGCTTTTTCAGTTCTCTCTTAATAATGATGGACCTGATCAAAGATTTCAGTGGAAAGTTTTACCCCAGCATATGGCTAATAGCCCCACTATGTGTCAAATCTATGTAGATAAAGTTATTCAGCCTATCAGGAACAAATACCCAGAGCTTAGGTGCCTCCATTATATGGATGATGCTTTGCTTGCTCATCCTAATCAAGAAGTCTTATTCACCATATTTAGCGATATATCAGAAAACTTGAAACGATATGGACTAAACATTGCTGAAGAAAAGGTTCAAACTAGATCTCCAATATTATATCTAGGATTCCAAATTATGGATACTTTTATTAGGCCTCAAAATTTTTAATAAATAAGGAACATCTAGCTACTCTTAATGATTTTCAAAAACTGCTGGGAGACATTAATTGGCTTTGCCCTACACTAAGCCTCACTACTAGCCAATTAAAACCCTTATTTGATAGCCGGGCATGGTGGCGCATGCCTGTAATCCCAGCACTTTGGGAGGCTGAGGCAGGAGGATCGTGAGTTCAAAAGCCAGCCTCAGCAATATCGAGGCACTTAGCAACTCAGTGAGACCCTGTCTCTAATAAAATACAAAAAAAGGGCTGGGGATGTGACCCAGTGGTCGAGTGCCCCTGAGTTCAATCCCCGGTACCACAAAAAAAAAAAAAAAAAAAAAACCTTATTTGATATCCTTCGCAGGAACCCTGATCCATCTTCACCGCGAACATTGACTCCTGATGCAAGGGAAGCTTTAAAGTTGGTAGAAAAAGGCCATCGAAGGATCCCATTGTGATAGAATTGATTTTACTCGACCACTGATATTGATCATTATTTCTTCACAATATATACCCACAGGAGTATTTTGGCAACAGGGGCCTTTATTATGGATATATTTTTCCCATCTCTCATAAAAGTACAATTGAGTCTTACACCTCTATGGCGGCTAAACTTATTCTTCAAGGACTCAAGACTTATACTAAAATATTTGGCATTCACCCCGCTACTATTATTACTCCCTATTCATCATCACAGGTTTGAATATTTATGCTTCAATGATAATGATTGTGCTATAGCTAGATGCTCTACTTCTGCAAATTTTGATAACCATCTTCCTAAGTCTCCTATACTATCTTTTTGTATCAATCATCCCATTATATTTCCACAGGTAATAAAAAATCAACCTATTCCCTAAGGCATTAAATGTATTTACAGATGGGTCCTCTAACGGTACTGCTGCAGTAGTCACTCAAAAAGATAAAATATGATTCATATTACTGCCCATAAATCAACTCAATTGGTTGAGCTAGAAGCTGTTTATTATAGCTCTTGAAAGTTTTTAAAGAACAGCCCATAAATATTTTTTTCAGACAGCCACTATATTGTACATGCTGTCCCTAAATTGGAGCTAGCAGGTCCAATATTACCTCATACTCCAGCCTTTAAATTGTTTTTTTTCAAATTCAAAACCTTATATGGGAATGTAAAGAACCTTCGTTTATTGGACATATCAGAGCTCATACTAATTTGCCTGGTCCTCTCCATGAAGGTAATCAAAAGGCCATGCCCTCACTCAAACAATCTTTATATTTTCAGCAGTCCAACAAGCTATCTCTTTCCATTCTCAATTTCATGTTAATAGTACTACTTTACAACAAAGTTTCAAAATAACTAAAGATCAAGCTCGAACAATTGTGAAGGCTTGTCAATCTTGTGTGACACATTTGCCCAATCCACATTATGGAGTTAACCCAAGAGGATTAATGCCCAAATCATTTGTGGCAGATGGTTGTCACTCATGAGCCAAGTTTTGGAAAATTGCGATTTATTCATGTGACCATAGATACATGCTCAGGCATGATTTTTGCTTCCTTACATGCTGGAGAAAAAGTTAAAGATGTTACATCTCATTGTTTACAAGCTTTTGCTGCTGTAAAAGCTTTTTTCCCTGTCCTAGGGACTGACCTGGGGGGTCCCTACGGGCTGACCTGGGGTCCTAGGGACTGACCTGGGTCCTAGGGGCTGACCTGGGGGGTCCTAGGGACTGACCTGGGGTCCTAGGGGCTGACCTGGGGGGTCCTAGGGGCTGACCTGGGGGTCCTAGGGACTGACCTGGGGTCCTAGGGGCTGACCTGGGGGTCCTAGGGACTGACCTGGGGTCCTAGGGGCTGACCTGGGGGGTCCTAGGGACTGACCTGGGGGGTCCGAGGGACTGACCTGGGGTCCTAGGGGCTGACCTGGGGGGTCCGAGGGACTGACCTGGGGTCCTAGGGGCTGACCTGGGGTCCTAGGGACTGACCTGGGGGGTCCTAGGGGCTTACCTGGAGTCCTAGGGGCTGACCTGGGGTCCTAGGGGCTGACCTGAGGGGGGTCCTAAGGACTGACCTGGGGTCCTAGGGGCTGACCTAGGGGGTCCTAAGGACTGACCTGGGGTCCTAGGGCTGACCTAGGGGGTCCTAAGGACTGACCTGGGGTCCTAGGGGCTGACCTAGGGGGTCCTAAGGACTGACCTGGGGTCCTAGGGGCTGACCTAGGGGGTCCTAAGGACTGACCTGGGGTCCTAGGGGCTGACCTGGGGGGTCCTAGGGACTGACCTGGGGTCCTAGAGGCTGACCTGGGGGGTCCTAAGGACTGACCTGGGGGGTCCTAGGGGCTGACCTGGGGTCCTAGGGGCTGACCTAGGGGGTCCTAAGGACTGACCTGGGGTCCTAGGGGCTGACCTAGGGGGTCCTAAGGACTGACCTGGGGTCCTAGGGGCTGACCTGGGGGGTCCTAAGGACTGACCTGGGGTCCTAGGGGCTGACCTAGGGGGTCCTAAGGACTGACCTGGGGTCCTAGGGGCTGACCTAGGGGGTCCTAAGGACTGACCTGGGGTCCTAGGGGCTGACCTAGGGGTCCTAAGGACTGACCTGGGGTCCTAGGGGCTGACCTGGGGGGGTCCTAGGGACTGACCTGGGGTCCTAGAGGCTGACCTGGGGGGTCCTAAGGACTGACCTGGGGGGTCCCTAGGGGCTGACCTGGGGTCCTAGGGGCTGACCTAGGGGGTCCTAAGGACTGACCTGGGGTCCTAGGGGCTGACCTAGGGGGTCCTAAGGACTGACCTGGGGTCCTAGGGGCTGACCTGGGGGTCCTAGGGACTGACCTGGGGTCCTAGGGGCTGACCTGGGGGGTCCTAAGGACTGACCTGGGGTCCTAGGGGCTGACCTAGGGGGTCCTAAGGACTGACCTGGGGTCCTAAGGACTGACCTGGGGGGTCCTAGGGGCTGACCTGGGGTCCTAGGGGCTGACCTGGGGGTCCTAGGGGCTGACCTGGGTCCTAGGGGCTGACCTGGGTGCTGCTTCTTGCGTTTGCTGGCCCGTGTGGTGCGGCTGAGGGGCTGGTACTTCTTCTGCCACGCTGCTTCTGAGATAGAAACCAGCCTGTGGGTGTGGCGGAGACGCCGTGGGCACCACAGAGAGCAGAGGACATGGCACAGCTACAGGCGGTCCTTGCAGCAGGACAGGCCCCAGAGAGCCTAGCTGACCCGCCCTCCCCCCCTGCTGCTCGCGGTCCCCAGGAGGAGTGAACAGAGCGCGGTGAGTGGTGGTTTCGGGATGCTGTGGCCCGCGTCTCCTGGGCTGGACCTAGGTGCTTTGCAGCAAGCCGCCTTCCAGGCAGGTGAGGCCGCCTTGCCCCGGCTGCTCGAGGTGGCCGCGCTGAGCCTGGCTGACTCCACACGTGGAGTGCAGGGCCAGGGGCGGCCACCATGGGGACTGCTCAGCCTGTGGTGCCCCAGCAACCCTGGCTGGGCAGTCTCCGCTCTCCCTGGGGATGGCAGGACGACACATCCTCTGGGGCACCTGTGCCACTCAGTGCTGCCCAGGGACGCGAGGGCAGGCTCTGGTGGCTTCTGATTCTGCTTCGCGGGCCCTGCTGTCAGGGAGCCACGCCAGGGCATTTTCCCTGGGCGTGGGCTTGGGTCTTAAGTCCTGGAGGTCCTTGTGGCCCCGTGTGAGAACCCCGCGTCACGTGGCTTCTAGGAACAGGCCTCCGCCTGTCCCCCCCCCACTGGAAGGACTGACCTCAGCTGGTCCCAGCCCACAGTCTCCCCTGCGGTGATGGGAAAGTGACTCAGCGTGTGGCGCTCGGAGGAGGACGGCCAGGCCCCCCCAGCCGTGCGGGGCCAGCGGGAGGTCAGGGAGCACTTTGACGCGAGGCCACGGCAGGACCGCGTGTGTCCCATTTGCACACTTGCTCGTGACGCTGAGGCTTCGCTCTCTCCCGGGCTCTGTCTTCGGCCATCGGCACTGGGCTGAGGGCAGTTTTGCTGGGCCTCGTGGTTGGTTCCGAGGCCCACGAGCGCCCCCAGGACCCATCGTGTCTGTCTGCCTCGCTCTTGAAAAGACTTTCTGAAAAGATCCGTGCTCCAGGGCAGCCTTATAAAAATAAGATAAAGTTTGAGGAACATTTTCCTGAGCCCTCTGCTCCCAAAGACCCTGGCCAGTGTCTCCTGCCGGGCCCTGGGAGGCCGGCCCTGAGGGGCGGCTGCGGCGGGGCTGGTCTGAGCCCGTGGTCACCTGTGGATCTCGGCCCTTCCCACCGCCCCGCATCTGCTTCCTCCTCCACGGAAGCCACAAACCTCCCACTCGCTCCCAGGGTTGTAGGGACCAGTGGGGACAACGGGGGAAAGTCCCCAACACAGTCCTGGGCACAGGGAAGGCATGTGGTGGCTGAGCGGGACCCGGGCCACCCAGGACACCTGCTCCTCCCGCACCGGAGGCGTCCTGCCTGGGGTGCCTGGGCCCGACTAGGGAGGGAGGCCGTGGTCGGTGGCCCCGAGAGTGTGGGAGGTGCCACCCTGTGCAGTTCCTGCTCCTCCTGCGTGTGCCTAATCTCTGCCTTGGTCCCCTGTGTGCCCCCTCGTGGGTGGGCCTCCCCGGGACCCAGGTGGCCTCAGGAGGAGCTCTGCGTGACTCCAGCTGAGCCCTCACCTCCTCCGCGAATCCTGGGCCTGCGGGGACCCTGCCCGCAGCCTCCGTCTCCGAGGGAGCACTGCTGTCCCCCCACCAGGGTCCACGATGCTGCTGCTGCCTTCAAACCCCAGGACATTGCACTGCACGCGAGTGCCGCCCCTCTGCCCTTCATGGTGTGTCCCTGCTGCCCTGCCCAGCAGCCTGTGTGGACGTGGCTCAGCGCTGGCTGGGAGGCTCACCTGGCACCGGCCACTCCCGCCAGCTGCTTGGCACCACCCCCCCTCACCTCGGCCGGGGCAGCCCCTTCCTGCAGAGTCCTGACTGGCTGGTGGCCCGTCTTCCCCAGTCTGCAAGCTCTGAGAGGTCAGGGACCGGGTCTCAGCCATTGTCTCCAGGGGCCAGCAAAGGCCACAGGCCGGACATGCTGGGCGTGGGGTGGGGTGGCGTGGGGGAGTAGAGGCAGGGGTCAACGGAGGAGCGAGGGCGTGGAGAACGGAGCAGCGCACGCAGGACGGCTCGGCGGGGCTCGGCGGAGAGGAGGCCGCCACGGCGGGTGTGCCCTTGTCCTGTCACGAGCAACGCTGCCCACCCTCGGGAGGCCCGGGCTGTCCGCCACCTCCCTGAGCTGGTGCTCTGCGCCCTGCCAACACCCCCTCTCCCTCTGCTGCTGGCCGGCACTGTCTGGCGTGGCCAGGAGCTGTGGTGTGGCCGGGGTCACCCGCCTCCTCGCCACGCCCCGTGGTCAGGGGCAGGGTCTGCAGTGCAGGTGGCGAGCAGAGGGCAGATGCCGCTGCACCCTGAGGGAGGACAGGCCACCTCCGGAGCAGGCAGCTGTGGACGGCTGCGGAGATGGTGCCGCAGTGTGGCCTGACGGCCGGCCGGGGTGGCAGCGGGGCCCATTCTGCTCCTGCAACGTCCTGTGGTTTAGATTCTTTAAAACCAGCGTGAGGAAAAGGAATAAAAAATAGTGGCAAAAAAGCCACTGTCCCCCTCCAGACCTGTTGGATGAGCAGGAGCTGCTCCTAGAGAGGCTCGGCAGGTGCAGGCCGAGGACGTGGAGAGGCGCGTGGCCACGCGTGGAGTCGGGCATGAAGCGGCAGCGCCCCGGACGAAGGCTGTGCAAGCAGAGGCTTGAAATCGCCCTGGGAAGTTCTGCTCCCTGTCCTCCCTGTTCCCTGGGAAGGTGCTGGGTCCCGGGTCTCCGTTGTATGCACGGGTTGTCAGGCTTGGCGATGACCACCCAGGGTGCCAGGGCTGAGGTGCCAGCCCTGCCCGCGCCTCCCCTCGTGAACGTCCAGCCTCTCCGGAGGCCGAGACAATAGACCTGGTTAGAGCCCCAGCCTGTGGCCCTCGTCACAGCGCCCCAGCCACCTGATAAGCCAGAGTCGTCCCTCTAGGACACCTGTGAGCCCAGCCCGGGCCAGGTGGTTCCACCATCTCAAAAAAGGAGGCCGAGGCAGGGCGTGACTTGGTCCCTCTGACTGCAGGACACGTGGCACCCAGAGCCAGAAGCTGACTGTCCTGGCCTCCACCGCCCGGGCAAGGTGTGTGTCCAGGGCAGGCGCAGGGCAGGGGTGCCCAGGGAGGGGGCAGCTGGCAGAGAGCCGGCGTCCAGTGTCCTGTCGGTGCACCCCGTCCTCCACCAGCTGTGAGGAGGCGGCCTCCTACCGCCCACGGGGACGTGGGCTCTGAGGGCTCAGCCGCAGGCACGGCTGCAGGCACGGCTGTCCCTCAGGGCAGCAGGGACAGAGGCGGCCTCCTGCCAGCTGCTGGCATCAGAAGTGTCCTGGTCTGTGTCCTCCAGAAGCCAGGCTGCAGAGGCCCCTGACGCCCGTCCTGGGAGCAGTGCCGTATGCTGCACGCCCCAGCGACTCCAAGTCAGGTGACGAGCCCCCAAGGGGGAAGGGCTGGGGGAGCCAACACCCATCAGCTCCCTCCCCCAGCCCCTCCTCCCCCAGCTCCCCCTCCTCCCCCAGCTCCCCCTCCTCCCCCAGCTCCTCCTCCTCCACCAGGCCTTCCCTCCTCCCCCCAGCCCCATCCTTCCCCCAGCTCCCCCTCCTCCCCCCAGTGTTCCCTCCTCTCTCCCCAGCCCCCCTCCTCTCTCCCCAGCCCCCCTCTTCCCCCCAGCTCCCCCTCCTCCCCCCAGTTCCCCCTCCTCCCCCCAGTGTTCCCTCCTCTCTCCCAGCCCCCCTCCTCTCCCCAGCCCCCTCTTCCCCCCCCCAGCTCCCCCTCCTCCCCCCAGTTCCCCCTCCTCCCCCCAGCGTTCCCTCCTCTCCTCAGCCCCCCTCCTCTCCCCAGCCCCCTCTTCCCCCCAGCTCCCCCTCCTCCCCCCAGCGTTCCCTCCTCTCCCCAGCCCCCTCTTCCCCCCAGTTCCCCCCTCCTCCCCCCAGCGTTCCCTCCTCTCCCCAGCCCCCTCTTCCCCCCAGTTCCCCCTCCTCCCCCCAGTGTTCCCTCCTCTCCTCAGCCCCCCTCCTCCCTCCAGCTTCCCCTCCTCTCCCCAGCTCCCCTCCTCCCCTCCTCCCCCAGCTCCCCTCCTCCCTTCAGCCCCCCCTCCTCCCCCCAGACCCTCTCCTCCCCCAGCCCCTCTCCTCCTCCCCCCAACCCCCCTCCTCCCCCCAGCTCCTTTCCTCCCCCAGCCCCCCTCCTCCCCCCATTCCCTTCCTCCTTTCAGCCCCCTCCTCCCCCCAGCCCCCATCTCCTCTCCCCAGCCCCCCTCCTCCCCCCAGCCCCATCTCCCTCTCCCCAGCCCCCCCCTCCTCCCCCCAGCCCCCTCCTCCCCCCAGTCCCCTCCTCCCTTCAGCCCCCTCCTCCCCCCAGCCCCACTCCTCCCCCCAGCCCCTCTCCTCGCCCCCCAACCCACTCGCTCCCCCTACCACCCCCCTGCCTCCACCCCCTGCCCCCCCCCCCCCCCCCCCCCAGCACCCCCCCCCCCCCCCCCCCCCCCCCCCCCCCTGCCCCTCCCCCCCCCAGCCCCCCCCCCCCCCCCCCCACCCCCCCCCCCCCCCCCCCCCCCCCCTCCCCCCCCAGAACTCCCCCCCCTCCCCCCCCCCCCCCCCCCATACCCCCCCCCCCCCCCCCCCACCCCCCCCCACCCCTCCCCCCCCCCCACCCCCCTCCCCCCCCCCCCCCCCCTCCCCCCCCCCCTGAACCCCCCCCCCCCTCCCCCCCCCCCCCCCTGCCTCCCCCCCCCCCCTCTCCCCCCCCCCCCCCCCCCCCCCCCCCCCCCCCCCCCCCCCGCCCCCCCCCCCCCCCCCCCCCCCCCCCAGTACCCCTCCCCCCCCCCCCCCCCCCCCCGCCCCCCCCCCTCCCCCCCCCCAGACCCCCTCTCCTCCCCCCAACCCCTCTCCTCCCCCAACCCCCCTCCTCCCCCCAACCCCCCCCCTCCCCCAGTCCCCTCCTCCCCCCAGCCCCACTCCTCTCCCCAGCCCCTCTCCCCTCTCCCCAGCCCCTCTCCCCCCCCAGCCCCCTCTCCCCCCCCCAGCCCCCCTCCTCCCCCCAGACCCCTCCTCCCCCCAGCCCCTCTCCTCCCCCAACCCCCCTCCTCCCCCAGCTCCTTTCCTCCCCCAGCCCCCCTCCTCCCCCCATTCCCTTCCTCCTTTCAGCCCCCTCCTCCCCCCAGCCCCATCTCCTCTCCCCAGCCCCCCTCCCCCCCCCAGCCCCATCTCCTCTCCCCCCCCCCCTCCTCCCCCCAGCCCCCTCCCCCCCCCAGTCCCCTCCTCCCCCCAGCCCCCCTCCTCCCCCCAGCCCCCCTCCTCCCCCCAGCCCCACTCCTCTCCCCAGCCCCCTCCTCCCCCCAGTCCCCTCCTCCCCTCAGCCCCCCCCCCCCCCCCCCTCCCCCCCTCCTCCCCCCAGCGCCCCCACTCCTCCCCCCTCCCCCCCTCCTCCCCCCAGCCCCACTCCTCCCCCCAACCCCCCTCCTCTCCCCAGCCCCATCTCCTCCCCCCAGTCCCCTCCTCCCTTCAGCCCCCCCTCCTCCCCCCAGCCCCCCTCCTCCCCCCAGCCCCACTCCTCCCCCCAACCCCCCTCCTCCCCCCAGCCCCACTCCTCCCCCCAACCCCCCTCCTCCCCCCAGCCCCATCTCCTCTCCCCAGCCCCCCTCCTCCCCCCAGCCCCCTCCTCCCCCCAGTCCCCTCCTCCCTTCAGCCCCCTCCTCCCCCCAGCCCCTCTCCTCCCCCCAACCCCTCTCCTCCCCCAACCCCCCTCCTCCCCTAACCCCCCCCCCCCCCCCCCCTCCTCCCCCCAGTCCCCTCCTCCCCCCCCAGCCCCACTCCTCTCCCCAGCCCCTCTCCTCTCCCCAGCCCCTCTCCTCCCCCCAGCCCCCCTCCTCTCCCCAGCTCCTCAGCCCCTCTCCTCCCCCCAGCCCCCCCCTCTCCTCCTCCCCAGCCCCTCTCCTCCCCCCCCCAGGGGCCCCCTCCCCCAGGGAACACCCCCCCAGCTCCCCCCTCTCCTCCCCCTAGCCCCCCTCCTCCCCACTCTCGTGATGAGGGAACAGGGGAACCATGCGGGGCTGCGTCCCCAGGGAATGCCTACACCCTGGCCAGCAGGGGCCTCAGGGAGGCCTTGTGTTGGGCGCAGCACCCTCTGTGTTGGGGAACCTGACTGCTCCCTTCTGCCCAGCAGGCTTGGCCTCCGTGCCCCACGCCTCAGTCTCCCCAGCTCCTATGGGAGAGGTGTTTTTGGTACCAGGGATTGAACGCAGGGGTGCTTGACCACCAAGCCACATCCCCAGCCCTTTGTTTGTATTTTATTTAGAGACAGGGTCTCACTGAGCTGCTTAGGGCCTTGCTAAGTTGCTGAGGCTGGCTTTGAACTCACGATCCTCCTGCCTCAGCCTCCTGGGCCACTGGGATCACAGGCGTGCGCCACCGTGCCTGGCCCTACAGGGGATTTTGACGAGCCTTCCGGCTCAGGCAGTTTCTCTCATTAAGGGTTTCTTTCTAGAATCACAAAACAAAACGATACATCTTATAAAATGCTGAACTCAAGGAGGAGGAGCGCCACAGCCCCGAGGCTCTCCCAACAAGGGCTGTCTCTGCGTGCTCCATTCCAGAACTTTCCCTGGGGACTCGCTGAGTGTGCTCTACTCCCCCTCGACAGTCCCCCTCGTCTCTTCCATTAACACCCAATCTGGAGTCTTTTTTGGGTGCCACACGCATGGGTTCGTTCCCAACTTCTTACAGGAGCGCCCTACCTTCCACCTGGGCCTGCACGGCCAACCACCCGCCCTCGCCGGGCGGAAGCTGCTCTGTCACCCTCACCAGGACAAGCTGCGCGGCCAGCGAGGACAAGCCACCGTGGCGTGGCCGTCCTGCACACGCTGGACGATTCCCCTAGCCGACCTCCCGGAGCCAGGACGCGGCACGAGCCACGGCTGGCACAGTCTCTTTCCACACTCACGTCCCCATCCATAGAGCCACTAGCCGTAGGGACCGCAGCCAGGTCACCCACCACCAGTCGGTGGAGGGAGCCGCCAGGAGGTGGCAGTTTGGTGCGTCCTGGCTGGACGCTCCCCAGGAGCTGGGCTGAAGGACCCTCTGACCTCCACCCTCTCCGCCATCTCCTGACCAGGTCCACGGGGACGGGCTGCCTGCAGGACCGAGGCAGAGTGCCGTGGAGAGGCTGGGCAGGCGCCCGGGGACTCGGTTCAGGTAAGAGCAGCCAGGCCACAGGACCTACCTGTCCCCTCCCTTCCCTGCGTGGCTTGGGCCACCCCAGAGAGGGCTCGTCCTCAGGATCCAGTGTGACACCAGGGCATCCTTGGCCCTAGACCCCGTCCCCACGAGGCTCTTCAGAGGCCCTGCTGAGCCGGTGGCCCAGAGCAGGCTTCAGCCTGTGGCCAGCACAGTGCCCAGGCCTCAGCGTGCGCCGGTGTGCGGGGGGCAGAGGGGCTCTGCAGACTGGCCTAGGCCCTTCCCCCTGGTCCCCCATCTCTGCCCGGCACTAGACACTGCCGGCCACCCTAGTCCAGGCACTCTGGGCCCTGCCCTCCTGTCCACCGGCCTCACCTTCCGCCCTGGGCCACATCGCAGCCCCCCTTGCTGGCCTCCCCTCAGCTGGAGCCACGTGGGCCCTGGCATCCTGCCCCGGGGCCAGAGCGTCCTTTTTCCTGACCGCCTGCGCTGGCCCTGCGCACCAGAGGAGCTCCGCAGCCTGTGCGGGGCCCCGGAAGCCTGCCTGCCGTCCCCCCTGCTCCCCCTGCTCTCGCCCTGTGTTCCCCCTGCCAGACACCCGGAGGATGGCCGCTGCCCCAGGACCCAGGCAGTGGCCACGCAGGAAGCCTCAGGTCCTCTTCTGTGAGGAGGGACGGCGTCCCTGTGGGGACTGGAGGAGACAAGGCCAGGCTCTCCTCAGAAGCTCGGGGCGGCAGCTCCCACCACTGCTGAGCGAGGGGGGTGCAGGTGGGGACCTGTTGGGGTGCAGGTGGGGACCTGTGGGCGTGCAGGTGGGGACCTGTGGGGGTGCCAGTGGGGACCTGTGGGCGTGCCGGTGGGGGACCTGTGGGCGTGCAGGTGGGGACCTGTGGGCGTGCAGGTGGGGACCTGTGGGGGTGCAGGTGGGGACCTGTGGGCCTCCGAGGCGGCCACTCCGGCAGGAGCTCAGGGTGGGTCAGGGCGTCTGTGGCCCCTGACTTGGGGGTGCGCTTCCCCAGAGATGCCGGAGGCCGGGTTCCTGCTGGCCTGTGCTGGCCTGTCTGCGGCCTGCAGAGGCAGGGCTGTCCTCGCCACGGCTGGCGTGCTGCGTCCCACCCTGGACGGGGTGGCACAGCACAGCTATGCGTGGGACCCTGTGGCCAGCCCTCGAGCTGGATTGCTTTGGGGCCAGCCCAAGTGTGCAAGCTGGACCTTGGAGTCAGAAGCCTCTCCAGAACGTCCACTCTCTCCTGGCCTTGCAGCCGTGTTTCCTTAAAGCACAGACACACGCACGCACACACACACACACACACATGAGAGAACACACACACACACACACACAGACACACACAGACACACCATCGCGCGCGCACACACACACACAGAGACACAGACACACAGAGACATGCAGAGACACACACACGCACGCACACACAGACTCACACACAGAGACACAGACACACACAGACACACGCGCGCGCGCGCACACCCACACACACACACACACACAGAGACATGCAGAGACACACGCACGCACACACAGACACACACAGAGACACAGACACACACAGAGACATGCAGAGACACACACGCACACACACACACACACAGAGACACAGACACACAGAGACATGCAGAGACACAGACACGCACGCACACACACACACACACAGAGACACAGACACACACAGAGACATGCAGAGACACACACACGCACGCACACACAGACTCACACACAGAGACTCAGACACACACAGAGACATGCAGAGACACACACACGCACGCACACACACACACACACAGAGACACAGACACACAGAGACATGCAGAGACACAGACACGACATGCAGAGACACGACACGCACACACACACACACACAGAGACACAGACACACAGAGACATGCAGAGACACACACACGCACGCACACACAGACTCACACACAGAGACACAGACACACACAGACACACGCGCGCGCGCGCACACACACACGAACCCAAACCAAACAGAGTGACAGAGCAGGACGTGGAGCCCACCCCCGCAGGCTGCCTGGCACTGTCCCTGCAGGACCCACACCACGTGGCCCTGGGCCGCCCCTGGCTGGACTCTGCAGACTGAGCCGTGGGCCGCAGCATCCCACCCACCGGGGCACAGAGGACAGATGATGACGAGTGTCCCTGACACCTGCCCCACCTGGGTGCTACTCTGGGACAAGACATAGCAGGAGGGGCAAAGAGCCCAAGGCCACGGAGGTCACCTTCCATGGCAAAATACAGAAGATGGTAAGGGAGGAGACACCCAGAGCATGGTGGGGTGGAGACAGGGGCAGGCTGGGCCAGGGCAGCCGGGCCAGGGCAGCAGGTGTGACGAGGCTCTGGGTCTTCAGAGGTGGCACCTTCAGGACTTGCCCAAGGGGGAGGGGACAGGAGTGACAAGTGGCCCAAGCTGCTCGGCCTGTGCAATTGGAAGGATGGGCCACAGTCCCCGGGAGACGGCCATGCAGGGCCGCTGCCCCCTCCCGCGGTGGGCACCTTTTCAGTGCGGCTGGTCCTGCCGCCCCCTCCCGACAGCCCTCGGCTGGCCCTGCCCGGGACCTGCTCGGCGGAGTACTGCCCTCCCGTGCTGGGCGCCATGGCCACTTTGCTCCTGCCTGTGCTGGGGCCCAGGCCACCGTCTTCCTGCCTCCTCCGGCAGCGTCCTTGGCCCTGGGGACACTGCCCTCTGGGCGTCTGCAGGCGGGTCTCAGGTGCCCCCTCGGGGGCTGACCCCATGTCTGGGAGCGCTTCTCGCAGGTCCTTCCCTCTCCCCTTTCCAGAGACGAAAGACGCGCCGTCCAGGTGAGGCCCGCACGGCGGACCTGCTGCCTCGCCCAGGGGCAGCTCTGGGGGCCGCAGGCCTGCCTCCCCACCTCCTCACTGGGCCAGGAGCCTGGTCCCCGGGGCCCCAGTCACTGCCCGCCAGCGCACCTCATCCTGGCTGGACTTCTGGCCTCCGCTCTCCCTGCCCGGGGCTCCCAGCCCTACTCCCCTTCCCAGAGGCCTCAGCCCAGAGGCCCCTCCTCCTGTGCACCCTCCTCTCTGACCCCAGGTGCCACCACCCCTCAGCCTTCTTCCCTTGTGAAGGGCAAAAATCACACAGGAGACAACTGTGCAGCCCAGAGATTTATTCACCAGCCACTACGTCTGGTCGGAGGCAGAAGCACGGGGAGGGAGGAGTCAGGGAGAGGGAAGCGTGCAAGCTCTGGACGGTGGGTCAGTGCCTAGTCGCGCCGGCCGCGGTCTCTGGAGCTGTCGGCTGGGGCAGCTGCCAATGGGCTGGAGGCTGGAGCTGTCGGCTGGGGCAGGGCCGCGGTCTCTGGAGCTGTCGGCTGGCGCAGCTGCCAACGGGCTGGAGGCTGGAGCTGTCGGCTGGGGCAGGGCCGTCGGGCTGGAGGCTGGAGCTGTCGGCTGGGGCAGGGCCGTCGGGCTGGAGGCTGGAGCTGTCGGCTGGAGCAGCTGCCTCCTCTCCACAGGGACGAGCTGTTGTGTCTGAGCTCCGGGCAGGCGGGGACTTCAGTAGGGATTCCTGGTAGGGGGCGTGCCTGAGCAACCTTTAACGCCATTGGCTCTTTTCCCAGTAAATTTAAATTTTAATTTAATTTAATTTAAATTTCCTTTAAGCCGATTGGCTCCTGCCTGGGGAAAATGAAACCAGGTTGCTCCTAATGGAAATCTCCCTGGGGGAGGTGGCCTGTTGGCCAAAACCTATCTATCACCTTGAGCTGAACTTGGCCTGTGTGTCCTTTCCTCTATCACCTGTCTAACAAGCGTCCTGAGTGCGCGGCCTCTGCCGGGGTCCATGGGGAGCACTCACAGGGACTGACTCGTCTCAGCCTCACACTTGTCGAGGTCCCCATTGAAACCGGGACAAGAGGGGGTGGGTAACCTGCCCCAGGACACACAGCCAGCGAGGCGAGAGCCAGGCTGAGACAGACCCTGGATCCTGCCCCCGGGCTGCCCCCAGCGCACGCTTCCTGCTGTCCCTTCCTGCTCACTGCCAGGCTCCCCGCGGGCTGCAGCCCCAGCAGAGCCCCTGCCCCTCCTGGCCTCACCCCGGCTAAAGCAGGTGGGGTCACATGGTATGTGACATGCAGGCGCCCCTCCTGCCGCACATCGCACATCGGAGGTGAGGAGACGAGGCCCTCACGGTTGACCCCAGGCCCACGGCTGGCACACCCGGGTGCCACCAACCCAACTGTTCTCACGCCCGTGAGACTGGATCACACACCCCACGGCCATGAGCCAGACCCCACCTCCTCCTGCAGCAGCTGGGGTGCAGGGCCCCACTGGGTGGGTCTGGGAGCAGCCTGGTGGGGGGGGTCTCGATTCCAACAAGTTCTGGGGTGACCTGAAGCCTCCAGCCCCTGGACCCTGCCAAGAGGAGCAAGGCTGTTGCTTGCTTCAATTACCAGTGTGGGCCAGGGGGCAGGTGAGGGTCTCTAGTGCCCCTCACCACCCAGAAACAGGGCTTCGCGGCACATGGGGTGGGGTCAGGGCAGATTCAGGGCCTGGGAACAGAAGAGGGAGGAGGGCTCACGGCCGTGGGAACGGAGATCTGCCGGAGATCTGGGGAAATGGGGCCGTGCCCGGGCGCCTCTCCCCACGCCCAGGGCCCTGGTCCCCACACTGGGCCAGAGGGACCAGAGAGTCATCCTGTTCTCAGAACACAAACGAGTCTTGGCCCTGGCTCCTGTCCATGGCCTTTGGACCCGCCAATGTCCGCACAGCTCCACATCTGGTAGGGGCAGGACCAAGTCCCGCCAAGGCCATCCAGGCCCCTGTCCAAGCAGAGGGAACTGGCCTGCCCTCAGGGTCCCCTCAGGACCAGCCAGAGGCCAGGCCCTGAAGCCCGGCCCCCAGCCCTCACGCCCACCCAGAGGAGGTCTCGTTCCCCCTGGCCACAGGCTCTCCTGGGACTCATTTTGAGCCACAGCTGTCGGTGCGGATGGTTCTGAGGAGCTGCACAACCCACAGCTCCGGCCTCCGCCCACCCCAGCTGCTTCCCTGCAGGCCCCACGCCCTTAAAAACCAAAGCGAATTCTTTGGGTGCTTATGACTAAATTCCTAAACAAGGTCCTGGTATCCCGGCTTCTCGGGTTAGCGGCTTCAGCAGCCCGTGACGCACGGTGTCCCATCTCCCTCCGCCTGGATCCACCCTCATGGTGACGCAGCCGGGGGCTGGCCATGGAGGTCCCTGGAGACTAGTTGTTGTGACCTCAAGGACCGTACAGGTCTGGACCCACTTGACGGGCGGTTTGCCTGGCTCTGGAGTTTAGTCTGGAGGTCATTTTCCCACGGAGGCCAGTTCTGCAGGAATGGCCGCGCCCGTCCAGTGGCCAGCACAGCCATGGCGAGGTGAAGCCACTCTGATTCCTGATTCTGCAGTGACCCTCCCTCTTCTATCACCTACTCAGAAGTCAAATAGAAAATAAGGGTCGCCCTTCGCGGTCTGCTCGGCCCTGCTCGGCCCTGCGCCTTCGTCCCTCGGGGAGGAGGAAGCGCGGCCTGCTCCTACCCTCGGTGGCAGAGCTGACTGCAGAGTCCTGGAGCGCCCAAGGACTGCGAAGTGGCCTTGTTCCCAGAGCCCCCAGTGTGGAGCCGATGGTGCGCCTGACAGGGGGACCAGGAACACCTGTTTGCCGTCCCCTCGATGTCACATGCGTGTGCTGAGGCGGTGGCTGCCGCCGCGGAGCACAAGGCCTGGCCTGCAGTCGTGGGCAGCAGGCTGGCACCCAGGGGCAGCAGCGGGCCGTCCTCCGCACAGAGCACCTGCTCTCTCCACACCACCCGGAGCGCAGGGCGCCTTCCCAACTCCACCAGGCCTGGGCCTCCTGCAGCTGCCGCAGAGACAGGACGGCTCCTGCCCCAGCCAGCAGGAGCCTACCCTGGGCTCTCGCTGCCCAGCCCAGAGCGGGCGTGCGCAGGGATGGAGAGCTCGCAGCCAGGAGGACAGAGCCGGCAGGGGCTGGGGCACGGTGGGCTCCTGAGGCCACCCTGGCTGGAATGCTGGGTTCTGATCCTGCGGTCTGTAGCCTCAGGGGACATGAGCCCCGGCCACTCACTCACCAGAGGCTTCAGAGAGGCCGAGGCCCTGGGAGGGGAGGGGCTCGCCCCGCAGTGCAGAGCCCTGGGCTGGGGCGGGGGCTTGGAGAAGCAGCTCTTCTGCCTCACCGAGGGGCGGAAGGCCAGGGCCAGCCCACCTCACCCGCAGCCCAGCCCCTGGAGGCTGCGAGCTCAGCGGATTAGCGCACGTCCCCTGGGAGCCGGCTGTGTGACCCTGGGCCTCTGTCTCTCTATGAAATGGGGCTAAACCCTGACTTCCCGGGCGGGCACGGTCAGGAGGAGGCCCGTGCTCGCGCCTGGCCCCGCGGTGCGAGCGAGAGGCCCGGCCCCGGCTCCGTCTGCCCTCGCGGGCTCTGGAGAGCTCTGCCCTGGCACAGCGCCCCTTCTGTGCTGTGGAGGGACGCCCAGGGCAGCCGAGGCCACACTGCCCAGACCAGACTGCAACAGCCGAATGCACCCTGGTCCCCAGGGCCTGCCTCTGTGCAGGCAGAGCTCTGGGGGCAGGAGGGCGGGGGCTGCGGGGACCTGGAGGCGCAGAGCTGACCCGCAGCCGCTGGGCGGGGCAGTGGGCTGCGGCCTCCTGGCTGCTTGGGGCTTGGAGTGGGAGCGCCCAGCTCTGAGCACAGGTTCTCAGTCAAATTCACAGCTGTGGCGGCCACGGCTGGGTGTGGTCACCGGGCCGTGGCCTCCTGCTCTACAAAACAGGGACAGACTCCTGTGAAAGCCCAGCGACGAGGAGCTGTGGCTTGGGGAGTCCTCGAGCTGTCCCCAGTGGCCGGGCTGTCTGCAAGGGAGCCAGGGACTGTGGTGGCCCAGATGCTCATGACACCCAGACACCCCAAGAAGCAGGAGCCCTGTGCAGACCGCAGCCCCTGGGCCACCGCGCTCCAGGACGCCGGAGCCCGCCAGCACCTCTGCTTCTCATTAGGACGGTCCCCGCCCGCTGCGGCCCCTCCCTGCCCCTCCCTGCCCGCAGTGTCTCCGCGCACACTGTGGCTGCCTGGGGACCTCACAGCCAAGTCTGCCGGCCGGCCTCAAGCCAGGGAGCCCAGGCCTTCCAAAAAGGATGTGGCAGGAAGCCCAACCCGTGAAGCCTGGCCCGGGAGCCGGGCCCGGGGCGAGGGGACGTGGATGCTGGCCAACAACTGACCCGGGCAGCCTGGGCCTCCGCTGCAGGGGAGGGCAGCTCCGGAGCCTCTGTCGCAGGCCCTGAGCTTGGCGGGGAGGCAGGGGAGTGCGGCCCTGGAACTCCAGGGTGAGGTCCCGCCCTTCCCTGGGGCCTGGGGTGTGGACTTATTGGGGGTGGGGTAGAGTGGTGTCCAGATGATTTCCAAGTGGCTGGGGCGGGGCAAAGCGGAAGTCGGTTAGCAGGACACTGGACGCCAGCCAGGCCTTGGTCGGAGATAGTCGGGTTCCCCTCGGCCCTGCGGCACTGCCCCCTTCCCGGTGCTTCGCAGCCCTTCTGGCCCTCAGAGGTGACCGCAGGATGGGCCAGATGGGCAGCTCTGCCTGTTGGGGTGAGTGATGGGCACACGTGCACTGGTCTGTGCGGCTGTGTGACCAAGCCCCATGACCGCGCAGCTCATGAACAACAGCACCGGCCTCTCCCGGCTCTGGAAGCTGGAGGCCCAGACCAGCCTCCGCAGGAGGGAGGAGGTGAGGCTCCCTGGCAGGAGAGTCTCCCCGGGCCCCGCACAGCAGGCGGGAGAGGGTGCTCTCTGGGGTCCTCTGGAAAGGGCACTGAGGGCTTGGATATGGTCTGAGCGTGTCCCCAAGGGCTTGAGTGTTGAAATTTAATCCCCTTTGAGAGGTGTGGACAGGGTGGAAACTCAACCTGACTGTGGTGCGGGGGGCCTCTGGGAGGGCTAGGATCACACGAGGCCATCTGCGGAGCCTGAAGGGCAAAAACCACACCGGAGACAACCGTGCAGCCCAGAGATTTATTCACCAGCCTTTATGGCTGGTCAGAGGTAGAAGAAGTATGGGGAGAGAGGAGTCAGGGAGAGGGGAGTGTGCAAGCTCTGGAAGGAGGGTGGGTGCCTGGTCGCACTGGCTGTGGTCTCTGGAGCTGTCGGCTGGGGCAGCTGCCGTCGGGCTGGAGACGGTGGGTCTGGAGCTGTAGCAGTGGCTGCCTCCTCTCAGCAGGGACGAGCTGTTGTGTCTGAGCTCTGGGCAGGCAGGGACTTAAGTAGGGATTTCTGGGGGTGGGGTGGGCCTGAGTGACCTTTAACGCTATTGGCTCTTTGCCCAGGGAACAGGGTGACCTTTAAGCCAATTGGCTTCTGCCCAGGGAAAATGAAACCAGGTTGCTCCTCATGGAAATTTCCATGGGGAGGTGGCCCACCCGCCCAAGCCTATCTATCAGAGCCCCATGGCTGAACCCTGGCAGCCATGAGCAGAGAGGGGCCGAGGGGCCACACACCCACTCCCTGGCTCTGTGTGGTGCCCTGAGCCACCACGGCCTCCACCAGTAGGAAGCCACCCCCTGATGTGTCCCTGGCCTGCACTGGGGCTGCAGTGGACTAAACCTCCTTTAAAAAAGCCTCGCCTCAGGCCTTTGCTCACAGTGAAGGACAGGCTGGAACAGGACCGGCCGTCCTCGAGGCCGGCCTGCGTGACCTCCTCACGCCCAAGGCCCACCTCCTCCGGCGAGGTCTAGAGGGATGGAAGGGTCCACGGCAGCTTCCCGGGGTGGGGTCGCCTCCATGGCTCCTGGTTGGCAGCTGGTAGGAAGGTCCCCAGTGCCCCCAGTGACCAGCACTGGGCCTTGTGTAGGACGGTGCCTGGACAGCGCTTTGGGGACGCAGCACCTGGACCTGCCCACTGCTGTGGTGTCACGAGGTGCCACCCCAGCTGCGCCGGGGTGTCCCAGGCAGCCTCCTTGAGCACTGGGGGAGGTGTCTTGGCAGGTGCTGAGCCACCAGGACGCGGCGTCCTGCTGGGGTGGACGCGGCGTCCTGCTCCTCCCTCTGGCCTCCGCGGCTCAGACTGGTGTGGTGCCAGCTGGCGGCAGGCTCCCGCGAGCTGAGAGGGAGCCGCCGAGCAGCTGCGCTGTCCCCCCAGGGCCGCGACTGACGGGGGGGGAGAGCGTGGGGGTGTGGGCCTGGGGCGTGGGGTCCTGTGTGTGTGCACACGCGTGTGTGTGTCGCAGATGCCATGGCCTCTGTCAGGGCTGCAGGTGGCCTGGGCCGTGGGAGGCCTCCAGCACTCAGGCCAGTGTCCCCTGCCACCTCATGTGGGGGGGGGGGACAGCAGGCCTGCAGGTGGCTGCTTAGCCCCGCCCCTCTGCAGGGCGTGGGTCTCCGGGTCTGAGGGTCTGCAGAGGCCCAGGGCTCAGCTGCGCGCTTGCCCCGCCCGCACCCCTCCTGGGCCCCCTCCTGTCCACGCCTGGCCTGAGCGAGACCCTGTGGCTCAGCTGCGCGCTTGCCCCGCCTGCACCCCTCCTGGGCCTCCTCCTGTCCACGCCTGGCCTGAGCGAGACCCAGGGCTCAGCTGCGCGCTTGCCCCGCCTGCACCCCTCCTGGGCCTCCTCCTGTCCACGCCTGGCCTGAGCGAGACCCAGGGCTCAGCTGCGCGCTTGCCCCGCCCGCACCCCTCCTGGGCCTCCTCCTGTCCACGCCTGGCCTGAGCGAGACCCAGGGCTCAAGCCCTGAGCCTGCGTGACTGTGTCACCGTGACTGTGTCACCGTCACTGCTGTGGGCGCCTTCTGCAGGCGTGGGGACGAGCGGAGGCCTCCGCCCTCCCCCCGGGCGCCTGAGCCTGTTTGCGTCTGTCTGTCCTGAGCTGCACACCTTTCCCTGTTGTCTCGGCTGCGGGAGCCACACCCTTGTCCCCACGTGCATCTTTCTGTCGCTCCAGGGGACCCTGGAGATGGCGGCATCCAGGTACACCGACTGCCTTGGGGACCTCCCACCCACTGGGCAGGGGACAGCTCAGGCTTCCTGTCCTGCCACACAGGCCAGGGCTGCTGTCCTGGGGGAGGGGCTGGACACGGTCACCTAGTGCTGCCCACCTGGACTCCTGCCTGGGGACTGGCCTGCACTCGAGGGCGTCCCCGAGGTGCCCAGCGCTGCTTGGCTCCCTCTGCCCGTGGCCCTCGGCCACCAGCCCAGGCCGGCACAGACACTCCCTCACTCGCCGGGGCCGCCAGCCTGCAGGACCTCGGCCATGGCCAGCGGGCCAGTCTCGGCAGGGCACGGAAGCGCCTGGGTCGGCGCCCTCAGGCTGTGGACACCAGCCGGCCGTGCGGGCAGCCCGGGCCAACTCCGCCTTCACGCCTCAGACTCCTCCTAGAACAGCACTGTGGGCTCCCACGTGGACAGGGAGGAGGGAGGAGGGCCCACCAGCCCCGAGGGCACGGACCTGTGTGTGACCTTTGCCCTGGGTGGCCTCAGAGAGTCTCTGGAGGACCCTGTGAGGTGGGGCCCCCACGCCCACTTGCCCAGTGAGAAGTCTGAGGCCCAGGGGGTGAAGCTGACTGACGCGGGGTCTCAGAGCTGCAGGTGGGGAGCAGGACGCCAGGAAGTGCCCTGTCCCCAAAACACATCCCACCTGGCCACACTGCCCTCCTGACCCCGGAGGGCCCAGGCCCTCTTGAGATCTCACCCTTGAGTCTCAGGCCAAGCCAGAGTCCCCAGGAACCTCCTCACGTGAGGAGTTGAGAGGTGACCTCAGGCTGCCTGTCTCCTGAGGTCGGGGGTCCCAGGGAGAGGCCATGCCCTGGGCACTGCAGGGTGTGGAGCAGAGTCCCTGCCCTGCCCCACCGGGCACCAGCACATTCACTCAGGATCATCATAACCGGATACGCCACCAGGCATCGCCAAGCATCGTCCAGGTCAGCATCGCCTCCGCTGAAGACCAGGGCTCTCCTGGGCTGCACTGCCCTCGGGTCTGACGCTGGACATCCGTGCTCGGCTGTGGCCGTCCATCAGGGGGCACCCTTAATGAGGGGGCTCTTTCCTGTGGAGCGTTACGAAGAGCATCCCAGGAAAAGGGGAGGGAGCGCCATCGTCAGGTTCCGGGCCTTCCCCAGCAGAGCTCTCCAAGGGTGTGGGCCTGGGGTCGCGAGAGTCCCCCAAAACACCACCCAGAGGCTGCGTTGAAAAGCAACAGACCTGCCTCAAAGAGGAGGCCTGCAACCCTCAGGCCGGCAGACAGGGCTGTGCTCCCCACCTCACATGTCAGGAGCTTCTGGGGCCCGCGTCCCTGGCGCCCGGCGGGGGCAGTTAGTCATGATGCTGGAGGACACGGATGGCATGTGACCATCGTGACCACGCAAGAGCAGTTTTCTGAGCTTTGTGCTGAACCCTTCAAAGTTCCAGTGAAGGACAGGGCCTGTGATTGGCAGCTGGAGGCACAGAGACGGCACGTTGGGGCAGTGCTATGTGCACACACTGGGAAGTTGGGCCGCAGTGACGTCTGTGCGTAGAGGTGTGATGCGAGCCGCCCCGGGGAGACCCAGCATGCTGTCAGCGCAGCAAGGGGCAGAGAGGAGCTGAAGCCCGGGGGACACCCCAGGAACGTGGGCAGGAAGCCTCAGCATCGTCAGAGCGTCCGTCTGTCCAGCTGCATCTCTAGGCTCAGCAGCAGACCAGTCCATACCCTCACCGGTTACTTTGCGGCTCTCAGAAGGGGACAGACAGGACTCGGGCCCAAACCTCAGTGCACTTGCCACCGTGGGCTGGGGACTCGGGCAGCGGTGACATCTCTCTTTGTGCTAATCTGATTTTTCTGCAATGAACATGTGCTACTTTAAACACTAGAAGAGATCAATAAACTTTTTTCTAAAGGGAAAAATGCAGAGAGAAAGGTCTGCAGCCTAGAGGGGCCGGCGACGAGTTCCGCAGCTGGGCCTCCAGAGCGCCTGGGCGGGGCCCAGGAGTGTCACCGGGACGGCCGTCCTGCGGCTCCTTCCTGGCAGCCCCTCGTGCCCACGAGTTCTGACGGGGGCTGCTGGGGCCCGGGCCTGTGCTCTGCACTGGGGAGGTGGAAGGCCTGGGCAGCTGCCCATTTTCCACGGCCAGGACGGGCTGAGGGACGGTCTCCCCAGCTGGGTCGTCTATGTTCAAATGCTCTAAAAATAAACCTGGAGAGGTCTGCAGCTTCTCAAGTTCGGCCGCAGCGTCTCAGTCCCCTCCCCGTCTGCAGAGCCCGTGGTGGAGAGGCCCCGAGGAGGCCTCACGCTCTGCTGGGTCTTCGAGCTGGCCTGGTGCCTCTCCCTCCAGGAAGCCCCCTCGGCATCCTCAGCCGTGAAGCTTGGTCCTTCACCAGTGCACCTGACCTGCCCAGGCTGGGGCCTCTGGGCTCTCTGCCGGCAGGGAGCCTGGGAAAGGAGGGCAGTGGGTGGCAGGAAGCCTCCCTCCTTCTCTGCCACTTCCTGCGTGTGCAGAGGGCTTGGTTCGGGCTCCTGTAGGCCTATCAGGGTAAAGGTGACCCCGGGAAGCCCTGGTGGGGTGTGGCAGGGAGTCGGGGACGCGGGCTGCACTGGTGAGCAGCCCAGGCTGTGGGCGCTCAGGGCTCGGGGCGGTGGGGCTCTGGGAGGCTGAGCAGCACGCTCGAGTGGCCCCAGGGAGCCTGGGGAGCCGGTGTCACCCACACCGCCACCCAGGACCCCTCCCAGGCATTGCCTCCCGGCACCTGCGAGCACAGGCCCAGGCTGATCTGTGGTCTGGGTCACTGCGCGGCAGAGAAGTGGCCCTTGGGTGGGTGGTGGGGCCGCCAGCAGGTGAGCTTGCTGAGGGACGGGCACCACAAGGCCTGGCTCCTGCCTCCTCTGGCCGCCTCAGGACTGGGTGGCTGCTCCCTCCCGCGTCCTGCACAGTGGTGGCATCTGGTGAGCCGCACCTGCTGAGGACCCAGGGCTGGTGGCCAGCTGAGGTCAGCCGTCTCCTCTCCTGGGCTGGAGTGGGGCTGGGGAGGTCTGATGAGGAAAGCAGAGCAGGGTCCGCGCCAGACCCTGCCTGGGCTGGAGAGCACACAAGGCGTTTCGCTCACCGAGCAAATATTTGCCGCCGCCTGCATGTGCCAAGCTCAAGGCTGAGCCTGCCTGAGGCCTGCAGTGGCTCAGAGGCCCTGAGTAGAGAGGGACCTGGTCACTGCGAGCAGGCCAGGCCCAGCGTGGGTCGCCAGCCGTGCCCGGAGCCACAGCCCGGCCCCGTCTTCCTGCTGTGCGTCCAGGCAGGTCCCTCGCCTCTCGCGTGTGTCCTCATCACAGGAGCGGAACACAAGCACGGCTCCCGGTCACTTGAGGACCCGATGACATCACAGACATCCGAGCTCAGCACGATGCCTTCACCTGGTGAGTGGTCAACCCAGGTCTCCATGGCAACCGCGACTAGACAGGCTCTGCCGCCCAGAACGTGCAGCCCGAGCAGAGCAGGACCCCGCCTAGGGCCCCAGCCAGGTTCTGCAGGAGGGGTCAGGTGACGGGTCCTGCACGTGCCAGCCCTGACCACACCACTGTGGTAACACGGCCTGCAGGTGCTGGTGAGGGACCTGCTCAGAGCCGGCCTGTGCGGCCCCAGGGAGCTGGGACGGCTGTGCAGCCCCAGCCAGGTGGGGCTCGGCCAGAACCGCCTGCTCGCCTCGGGGAGTCGAGGGCACTTGTCCAGCAGGAGTGCCCGTGCCCGCCCTCCACAGGGGCCTCACGTGGCCGGAGCCAGAGCCACTGTGGGCTCCTGAAGTCACCTTCCTGCCACAGAGCCCAGGCTGGCCCCACAGGGCCTTGCTGGTGGGCACTCCTGGCTCTGCCCGCTCATTCCTTGGGGTGAGGTTCTGGAAGGGGAGGAGCCGGCGGGAGGGGCTGGACATCTGGACCTCTGGGAGACGCCAGCCCAGCTGCCGCCCCGCAGGTGCCCCACCAGGACGCAGACACCCTCACCCGCGGCCGGCCTGCAGAGAGTGCGCAGGGCCCGACTCCGGCCAGGCCCGACCCCAGGGTGAGGAGCACTTGACCTTCCAAACTCAAGGTCAGAGCCACACCCTGCGTCTCCCTGGTGGGGGCAGGCTCAGAACAGAATGTGGGGGTCCTCCTGTCCCAGGAGACCGCGGGCCACTCTGGCCTCTCAGGGTGTCGGGGAGGAGGCCTCCACGTGTGGACGCAGCATGCAGAATGGGCGTGGCCGCCGCGTGGGCTGTGTCCAGCCTCTGCCTCCGTGGAGGTGACAAAACACTGTGTTGCATCCACTAATGTCCGTGCTGGAACTTCCCCACTCAGACACCAGCGAGCGGCGGCCGCAGGCCCAGGAGTGTGGCATCGGGCAGAGCGGCGCCCCGGGCAGTGCTGCCACTCCTCGGCCCTCCTGGCAGCAGCCACCTGGGCTCAGTGGCTCCTGCTTCCAGGGGACTCTGAAAAGCAGCTGGGCCAGGACACAGCTACCGTCCACCCAAGGAGGGGCTGCGGCTGTGCGTGCGTCTCCCTGTCGGCAGGGGCATCTCAGGACTCTCCGGGCCTGCCCCACCACCCTGGGCACTGAGACCATCCCGGGACCTTTACAAAAGCCCTGCTGGGACCGATTTTCTAGAAGCTTCCTGGACGTCTTCTTCCTCCTGCCTGTTGCCTGCTTCCAACCTCAGAGCAGCTATTCCCCACACCCCCGCAGGGGAGGAAGCTGCGGCTGCCACCCCAGGGCCCCTCGGCCTGCTCCAGGTGCCAGGCTGGTTCTCCCGGATGGCGTGATAACTAGCACTTGGGCACTGCCACAGTGGGCCCCATGCGCGGCCCAGTCCATCTTTCCTGGAGCCACCACTATGGACCAAGTGGCAAGAGCCAGCGGGGGAGGGCTCCGGGCTCCAGCTGCTTCTGGAGACGCTGCATGAGGCCCGTCAGCCGAGGGCCGAGCACGGCCATGCGTGACCTGCGTGGTGCCACAGGACACGTGTTACGGAAGCCACAGGCTGCTCTGGGACCTGCTGGAGTCAGGAAAGGTCTTCATGGCCACAGGGAAGGAAAAACGCCTCTGCAAGACAGGCAGGGACTCCTGCTGCCGGGGAGCCCTGGGGCGGCAGGTGGGGCTGAGGGCCGCAGAGGCTAACGGACCACAGCTCTCCAGAGAGGACTGGGGCAGGGGAGCGGGCCCTGCAGGGGACTGGGGATCTTCCAGTCACTTGCTGAAAGGCTGAGATGTGCCTTCTCTCCCTTGTGCCCCAAGAAATACTAAGTCACTCTTCACCCCTTATGCAGCTATGAAATGGGTTCTTCTCGAGAAACACTGATGTGATGATGGTGGTGATGGTGATGGTGATGGTGGTGGTAATGATGGTGGTGCTGGTGATGGTGATGGTGATAGTGTTGGTGGTGATAATGGTGATGATTGTGGCAGTGATAGTGATGGTGATGATTGTGTTGGTGATGGTGATGGTGGTGATGGTGGTATTGGTGATGGTGGTGATGATGGTGGTGATGATGGTGTTAGTGATGGTGTTGGTGATGGTGGTGATTGTGTTGGTGATGGTGATGGTGGTGATGATGGTGTTGGTGATAGTGATGATGGTGGTGTTGGTGATGGTGATGGTGATGGTGGTGATGATGGTGTTGGTGATGGTGATGATGGTGGTGTTGGTGATGGTGGTGGTGATGGCTCCTCATATTTTGGGACTTACCAAGTGCCAGGCAGAGTTTAATTTCCCTTTACCCAGATTTTCCCATCCAATCCCTGTGAAACCCCAAGGTTGCCCCATTATTGTTCAGATCCAGAGCTCCCCTGAGCCGCATGTGTTCCTGGCCATGTGCTGGGATTGTGAGGGTGATCGGGACAGACGCAGCCCCAGCACATGCAGCACACGGCCTGTTAGTGGGGACAGGCACATTGACTGATGGCTGGGAGGCACAGGCAGAGAACCCCAGGCGAAGATCAAGGAAGGCTTCCCAGAGGAGGTAGGATTTGGCCCTAGGGACAGAAGGGACCACGTTCAGCTAGTGGGTCTGTGGAGGCCAGCTGGCCGGCTGCCCTGGAGTGCTTGGCCAGGCCCACCCTGAGCTCCTAGGCCTTCACGGGCCTAGCAGAACCCTAGCTGGCACCCACCTTTAAGGCCTATTTTTAGGCCAAATTCAGCATTAAAAGCAAACACACTGTCAGGATAGTGGGCAGCTTGGACCCCAGCCATGAGCAGGCCCTCTCTACAGCCCCAAACAGAAAGCGGCTCTCCTGGCAAAGGCCCAGCTGCTAGTGGCTGAAGGCCAGATCGCCGCCCAGCCCCTGGACGACCTGGACGCCTCCTACCAAATACAGTATGGAAATGCGTGCCCACGCGGGGGCCTGGTCCTGTAACACAGCCACGGAACACCTGCTGGGCGAGCAGGACAGGCGGGCTTGAGAGCGGGAGAGAGGACCCCACCCACCAGAGCGAGCGGCCTGAGGCTGCCGCCGTTACCGGGTCAGAAAGCCGCGGCTGCAGGAGCGGGAGGCCCTCGACCACCTCAGTGTGAAGACCCGCAGCCCCGGGCGGGCACCACGTGCTGCTCGGCAGGTACTGGGCAAAACGCTCCGCCGGCTCCCGTCTCCCTGTCCCGACCACCCGAGCCGATGACCACTGCCACTGCAGGGGGAGGAAGGCGAGGCCCGGGAAGGCAAGGGTCTGCCCGGCGAGGCAGCGAGTTGGAGGTTTGGGTCTCGAGTTCAAGTCTGTTCGGATCTCAAATGTCCCTCAAGTCCCAGGTGTCGAGGTCGTGTCCGGCTGAGGCTGCTCCGGGGACACGCCTCCTCTGTCAGAGCAGAGATCGTGCCCAGACCTCTCCCCACCTGGCCAGGCCTGGAGGCCAGGGACAGTGTGTGGCCCTCCCGCTCACCCCCGGAGCCCAGCCCAGCCCACCCGCTCGGGAAAGGCCTGGTACACAGGCTCAGAAGACCCAGAGTGAGCGAGGCTTTTGCTCTACAGGGAGGGAGACTGAGGCCCAAGGGGAGGCCGGAGGCCCCACAGTGTGGCTGTCAGCTCAGACCCCACGCTCAGGTGGCGAGAGCAAGCCACACTGCCATGTTTCAGGCGGGCCGATGGGGCCGGCACCGCCAGGTCCTGCCGGACCTTCACGCCCATCCCGAGGACACGGCTGGCTCCTGCGTGGGCTGCTGTAAGCACCAGACCAAAGGTCAGCCCCGGAGCCCCGCACATGCAGGCCGTGACGGCGGTGCGCCAGCACCCGACACAGCCACACCTAGGCCTCAAGCGCCTCCTCCTTGCTTGACCACTGGGCCCAGGGATGACTTTTTCTTCCACTTTTTAAAAAATTGTGGTGAAACACAGATAACACACTTCTCCATCCTCACCACTTTAAATACACAATCCAGTGGCATCTAGGGACACTCGCCTTATTGCAAACTGTCCCCACATCGTGTTCAGAACTGTCTCATCTTCCTAAACTGAAGCTCTGTCCCCACGAAACAGTCCGTCCCCTCCCCTGGCCCAGGCGGCCACGTCGGCTCCGTCCCTAAGGGTCCCATCACTCCAGGGCCTCCCGTGAGTGGGGCCTCGGGACGTGTCCTTTGTGCCAGGCTCGGTTCCCTGGGCACGCTGCCCTCAGGGGCGCCCACGAGGCAGCCTTTTTGTGGCCGAGCACCACAATGTCCGGCCTCTCCCTGTGTCCAGTGGACACCAGCCTCGTCTCCGAGGTGACTCTGGGACTCCATCAGGGCAGCAATTGTCTGACTTGGGGACAATCATGAGGGGCACACGGCCAGCGACACTGTGTGTCTGGAGACCTCTCTGGAGGAAGGCCGAGCGCCTGTGTCCGCGTGGGTCCGGAGGTGCGCGTGCACGCCCGCTCACAGACAGGCTTGTTCAGTCGACGATTCCCGCCGTGACCCAAAGACCCGGCCAGAGCCGTCAGAGGGGGAGAAGCTCATTTGGGGCTCACGGTTTCCGAGGCTCAGTCCATGGACAGCCAGCTCCGGGCCCATGGTGAGGCCCGTCCACTCCGGGGATTAACTGACTGACCCCTGACGCACTGCCCAGCTCGCGCCGCTCCTGGCCCAGTCTCTCCACCCAGGAGAGACTTGCAGCATCTCACACAGGAGCCTTTGGGAGACACCACATCTGAACCCCGCTATTCTCCTGTGTGTGACGGGTACAGGCGTCCATGCCAGTGGACACACCAGGCTGTGCTGACGTGTGGCTGGGCGGCCGAGCCTGGACATTGGCAGTGTCCATCTGGGGTGAGTTTGGTGACTGCGGCGCACGCCCTGCCCTGCCTTTCAGCTGTGGAGGCCACCGCCATCGGCCCTCCCTGTGGTCACCCAGCTCTTGCTGCTCTTCTCCTGTCTGACCCCCTCGGCCCCCACCCCAGGACCCTTGGGGTTGCATCAGTGAAGGAGCCCTAATCAAGGAGATAGCGAAGATTGCGGTTAGCTGAGAGCCATAAAAGATGTTCGAGTCCCACCTGATAGTCATGCATTATTCAGAGAATCTCTGCATGCCCGTGAGCACTCTGTGACGCACCTGTAAGCTCGAGCTGTAAGCACGTGTCCTTGTTAAAGCTATATGTGTATAACCGGGTGAGGGTGGTTAGAGTGTGGGGAAGAAGAAGAAGGTGGTGGTTGAAAGGAGTCAGAGCGGTTGGAGTTGGAGAGGTTGCTGAAGCCGGAGAGAGAAGAAGAATAAAAGACCTTTTTCATTTTCATCCTGCCTCCGAGTTTTCTCCCGCGGCGTCGTAGTTGCAAGCAACAGCATCAGGCAGCTACACCTCAGGCCCCTGCATGGCCCCGGGTCTCCCCCCGACCCCATTTAGCACCCTTAACTTAATCCCATTTGCAAAGTCCCCTTTGCCACACACAGTGACATTCCGGGGCTCCAGGGGTTGAAGGGACACCCCGGGGGCCACTGCTGAGTTGGCCTAGGAGGAGAAGGTCAGTGGGAAGGTGGGTGGGGGTCCGTGGGGGGTCAGTGGGGGGCCGGTGGGGGGACCCGTGGGGGGTCAGGGGGGAGGTCAGTGGGGAGGAAGAGACGCAGGGAGCCACGGTGCAAAACCCCGAGGCTGCCGATGAGAGCAGGGGCCTGACCAGGCCAGGAGAGCCCAGTGCTGAGGGCCAGGGCGGGCAGGCCCCTCCTCCCTGGGCTGGCCTCCAGACTGGGGCAGCCCCAGGCGCCCCCTCCCTCGGCGGGGAGCCACTCGGAACGCCCGTCTTTGGTCGACGTGTGCTGGAAGGACGGGGGGCAGGACGTGCCCGCTGGCAGGGCACCTGCTGGGGGGAGCTGCCGGCCCTCTTGGAGGTCCTGACCTCCCGAAGGTGCCCTTGCTGCGGAGCGCATGTCTCCCCTGCAGCAGCCGTGGCCGCAGCTGCCTGCGGGGCAGAGTCACCTGGCAGTCAGCCACCAGCCCATGGGTCACCTGGACCCTCTCTGGCCTCTGTCCCCGGCAGGCAGAGCGCTGGCACAGAGCCTGGCAGGACTCCAGGTTGTGCGGAGGCCGGGAAGTTGGGAGCGTGCCTCTGAGCACGCTGTGTACGCCCAGGCTGCGCCCAGGGAGGGGCGGCGGGAGTCTGCCCGGGCCGCAGGAGCCTGGGGGTTGCACAACACCCCGGAGGCAGCTGGCGCCCGGAAAGTTGTTTTTCACCAACTGCAGCTGGAGGAGCAGCCGGGAGGTCAGCGCTCCCCACAGGGGACGCCAGCCTGGGGGCCGGGAGGGAGGGCCTGGGGGCCACAGACCCACCCCCACCCACGGGCTGCCCTGGGCAAGTGGACACACGGCCGTGACCCTGGGCTGTCCGAGAGCTGGCCTTCCCTCCTCAGGGGTGGCCACCGCAGCCGCCCTGGCGTGGAGGCTCAGAGCTGAAGGCCCGAGAGGTCAGCAGAGTCCGAGCCGAGCCTCGGCCTGGCCTGCTGGGCTCAGACCCCCCCCACGCACTCAGGAGCAGCAGAGGCTGGGGGGCAGGAGGACGAGAGGTGGTCCTGGGTGCCGGGATCACTGTCTCCGGCCCCCGCGCTTCCAGCTCAGCCTCAGGTGACCCCAAGCTGCCAAGGACGCAGCTCAACTCCACAGCTGGGGACACCGCGGCTCTGAGGGGCAGGGCCACCAGGGCCTGGAGCTCTGCCTCCTGCCCCACAGCACGGCTTGGTCTCGGGAGGGAGGCCCCCGGGCGGCGCGAGTGGTGGACGTGGGAGGACCAGGAGACACTGTCCCTCCCTCGTCAGCTCGCTCCCCCCACCCTCAGGGCCAGGTCAGCGTCTGTCCCCCTGGGGGAACATCTGAGGAGGGAGGGGTCTCTGCCCGCGACACGGAAGATGCCGATGCCGGGCACTGGCAGGACTATTATGGGGGCCCACGGCTCCTCAGATTTGGGGGAATCCGGGAGTGGGGACCGTGGCCTCCCTGGCATGCCCCGGCTATGGCTCTGGTACTCTACCCTGCTCCCCTAGGTGCCCGCCTCTCAGGAGACCAACAGGGGCATGGCCCTGGGTGCCGGGTAGCCAGCCCCCTCTTCCTGAGCCCCGCACCAGGTCCCTTGCCCTGGACCTGCCCCAGCGCCCACGGGCTCCCTCCTCGCAGCCTGCCCAGAGATGCAGGACGAGGGAGCAGAGGACCCAGCCTCGGGCGAGGCGGTGGCCGGGGTGGGCAGACCCGTCTAGCTGGGCTCAGGATGGCACAGGCTGTTGGGCCCACCCTGGGCAGGGAGCAGAGGGGCAGAGGCAGGTGGCAGGACTCTGGGTCCTGGCTCTGACTTTCCCGGGAGACGCTGGCAGCCGGGCACACTGAGGAGGAGGTGACAATGCTGGAGGACAGGTGGGGATGCAGGGTGTGGGACGGGCGGCCGGGGAGACTGCGGCCTGGGACACTCAGGGGTTGGGAGGTGTCCCGCCAGGGCCTCTGCCTCGCCCCTCGGTCCCAGCAGGGGCCACACGGCCCGGGTGGGGCAGTGCAGGTGGGGGTGCTCGTGGCCACCTGGTCCCCAGCCTTCGATGCTGAGAAAGGAGGTGTCCCGCCAGGGTGTCCCTGTCAGGGAGCTGCCGGGGCGGGTGCCGCTGCTCCCCTCTCACTGTCCCCTCGAGCCAGCCACAGTGCACACAGCCACCACTCCCAGAGCCACCGTGCCTGGGACAGCTGTCTCCAGGGAGCTCCCGGGTCCCAGAAGGCACTGGCAGGACCCAGAGGCTTCCCTGGCCCCCGGAGGCCACTCAGGCCCTGGGCTGGGACATTCAAAATTGGGGCCTATGGAGCCCAGGCTTCCCCCTGGAGGGAGAAGGTGGCTTGACCGCCCAGACCCTGCCCCTCTGCGTGGCTGGGCCAGGGGCCCAGCTCCTCCTGAGCTCGGTGGTGGTCCCGAGCCGGGCCTGGCCCAGCTGCCCCGCTGAGCATCCCGAGAACTCCCTCTGGGCACCTTCATGACTCAGTGTCCTGCTACCAGCCGCCCTGGGCTGTCCCTGGACAGGATGCCCTTTTCAGTCTTCGTGCCTCAGTTTCCCCAGGGTCAAGTGGTTGCAGTCACGGGGGGAGGGGAGTCTGCCACATGGCCCCTTTCCAAGTGCTTGGCAGGAACGGCCTGGATCCTGGGGCCACCAGGAGTGGGTGGCACGGAGATTCCTCCACCCAGAGGGAGGCCAAGGCCCAGTGAGGGCTTCTAGCCCTAGACCTGGGAGCCGGAAGTAGGAGGGGGAGCTGGGCTTTGTGCCCTGCGGCCTGACTTGAGGCTACCTTTGCAAAACCAGTGGCCTCGGGGACAGGCGTGTCCCGATCCTTAGCTGCTGTAGAAACCTGCGCCCAGGTCTTGGCTCCTGGCCCTAGCAAGGTGCGAGGCGCGGTCCCCAAGGAAAGCTCGGACGGTTGGGGGGGCTGCCAGACACCCAGGGACTGACAGCTCTGTGCTCGTAAACTTTAATTTCCACACAGTAGAGAGACGCACGGTACGAGCAACGCTGGGCGACTGCAGCGGAGCTCAGACGCACCGGGACCCACGCGCGCGCGAGGAGGTGTCCCCCGAGCCCACGCCTTCCGAGGGGCAGTCCGAGGCGCGGCTCTCCACCAGGGCTCCGTGGGCAGGCGAAGCTGGCTCAGTCCGTGCACCGGGCGGCTCCTCCCTCTGCAGGCTGAGTGCTGCCTCCCGGCCTCCTGGGAGGGTGAGCCTCTGGCCAGTGCAGGGCTTGGCTCAGCAGAGGGTGGCTCACTGGCACCTGCTCCAGGCCAGGCTGGTAGACCCTGACTCCTCCAGGGGTCACTGCACAGCCTGCCCTTTGGCACTCTAGGTGGCGGGGCAGGCAGCCCCTGTCATACCATGTGTGTGGGGGGCACTTCGGCAGAAGGAAACTGGACGGCAGGGGTCAGGGAGGGGTTCGTGGGGGAGGAGGGGACTTGGGAGCTGGGACCTGATGGGGGTGGGGGTGGAAAAGGGGGCATTTCAGACAGAGGGATAAACAGGTTCGGAGGCGGGAAGCAGAGGAAGAGGGTAGACTTTAGGAACTGCAGGAGTTTCAGAGGTTTCCAAAAACTTAGAAGGTGACCTTCAAGAGCAGGTGCCTGGGAGAACGTGGGGCTCCCCGTGGCACTGTGGTTTGGGATCAAGGCTGAGCTTCGGACCTCCAGCCAGGCCCAGCCTGGGACTCTGCCTCTGGCTGCTGGGAGCTGTGGCCCTGCTGAGGACCACGGTGGTCCTTCGTCCTGGTCCTGGGGAGGCGCTGACCCTGCCCTCTGCAGGGTCCAGCCCTGGTGCTCGACGCTGGAGGGAGGGGCCCGCCTCACAGGACCACCTCGGGCACAATGCTGAAGAGGAGGTCGTCGTTCCCCCGCCGCACCTCCAGCAGGAGCGGGGACTCTTTCATGATGGCCTCCTGCAGCTCGCTCGAGTCCACCAGGGGGCGCCCGTTGACCTTGACGATGATGTCGCCATCTTGGATTCCCCCTCTGACAAAGGGAGAGACACAGGGTCACTCTTCTCAGGGGCCTGGGCTCAGGTCGGGACACAGTGGGGTTTAACGGGACCAGGTGAACAAAAATCACATCAGTGAGAAAGAACAACACGCGGGAGGAACGCCAAGTTCCCCACCAGAGGGAGCGCAGCGGTGGGCGGCCCGGAGTTCTGCATCCGTGTCCTCCGGAGGCCACACTGGCCTCCACCCCCTGCAGCTCCCAGGACCACACGCAAAACCCTGCTCTGACCCAGCCACCGTGGCACGGACGGGGACTGAGGCCGAGGAGGGAGGACTCCTCTGCCCTCTTGTTCCTCCACTGTTCCTCGCTGGGAACCGGTCAGTGGGGCCTGGGCATGCCACGCGCCACGCGCCACACGGTCTGCCTCAGCCGCGGCACTGGGGTACTTAAGATCTCTCTAGTAGTTTTTGGTTTTAAAGGAAACAACTTCATTTCATCTGACCTTGACAAAGCCCCCGGGGTGGGACGAGCAAGCAGGCTCTGACACAGGAGGATGGCCCCAAAGACCCAGCTCGGCCCTGGCTGGGATGGTGAGGCTCAAAGAGGCCTGAGCCAGGGGCAGCTCCTCAGCCTCTGCTTCTGGAAGGAAAGGTCACTCTGGGCCACGGATGGGTATGGCCAGTTCTCCAAGGGACAGTTCATCTCTCCAGCCTTTCCTTGGCTTAGAGAGCCAAATCCACCCCCTCCACGTCACTTTGCCAGGAAGCTCACAGTCACGTGAACCTCAGCAGGAGACCCAGCCCAGGCTCCACCCTACCCCCAGGTGTCTGGCGCCTCCGGCCAGCCTCTCTCCCCCCTCCCCGGCAGAGCCTACCTCTGAGAAGGTGAATTTGGAACGACCTCCTGCACGTAGATGCCACTGCTGACCGACGGGAAGTCCGGGTTGCCGGCCTTGAGCTCTTCCACCAGACTGAAAGACAGCTCAGCTTGAGCCCTGGAAGCAGCACCTGGGCATGCTGCCGCCCACCCACTGCCCGGGTAGACAAGGAGCCGCCCGGGGCCACCACACTCCCTGTCCTGCCACCTGAGCACTCGTGTCCCCCACCCATCACAAGGCCCAGTTAGAAATGTGCGGGGAGAGCAGTGGAGGGCGGGGAGGACGCACAGGAGGAAGGAGGGAAGGTCACGGGAGGGAGGGACGAGGGATGATGGAAGGAAGGAAGGACAGACGGGAGAGGAAAGGAGAGATGGACAGACACTCGACGGGCCCGTCATGGAATGCTCAGAGGAGGCTGGACAGAGGCAGGACGGGTGGTGAAGGAGGAGTGGGAGAACACACGGGCTGGGCCCACGGGTCTCCATCACAGATGGTCCCCAAGCCGCGTCCCTGAATCAACCCCGCTGAACAGGGAGAGTGCCATCTGGGGGACCGCGTGGGTCGGGTGATCAGCGGGTACTGCAGTTCTCCACAGAGCTCCTCCACGCCCGGACGTCCTCTGGCTTCAAACCCCTGGACCTGGTCTGCGCATCCTCGCTCCCACCCCCTGGGTACTTCCGGGCACTGATCACGGTCGACCTGCCGCTAGGGGCAGAGTAGAGAGGAGTGGATCACAGTCCTTGCCCCAGGGGCTCACGGTCCAGGAGGCGGGGAGGGGTCCCACAAACAGCAGGGGACGCTGGGACTCTGCCAGGAGGGGTGGCCTGGGGGGTGGAGGAGCAGTCCCAGACCTCAGGGCTGACCTTGCTTGGAAACAGGGTCTTTGCAGATGCGACTAGTTAGGACCTAGGATCAGGGATGACATCGTCCTGGATGAAGGGCGGGTCCTCAGTCCAGGGACTGGGGTTTTGTTAGAGACGGGGGGGGGGGGGGGGGGGGGGGGGGGGGGGGGGGGGGGGGGGGGGGGGGGGGGGGGGGGGGGGGGGGGGGTGTCCAGACAGACAGAGAGGAGGCCACCAGAGACAGACGGAGGGGTTGGCGTGGTGTGGCCACGAGCCAAGGACACCTGGAGCCACCAGGAGCTGGAAGAGGCAGGAAAGTCACTCCCTGAGCACCTCGAGGGACCCCAAGGACACCCTGACTGCAGACTTCTGGTCCCCAGAACTGTGAGCTGTCCAGCCGCCAACGTCGTGGGGACCTGCTGTGGCGGGGGCCTGGACAGAGCCAGGGGCAGCACAGGAGGAGGCCGAGCCCGGCCCAGGCCAGGACGGCGGTGGCCACGCAGGGGCGCAGGGCGGCACCCCAGCTCACCTGGGAGTGATGGTCCGCATCCGTATGCCGATGAACCGCTTCTTCCAGTCTGGAAGTGAGCACAGAGGGGCGGGGTGACAGCTGCTGAAAAGCCACCGCCCTCCCGAGAGGACCGGCAGGGGACAGGAGGTGCCCGTAGGACCAGGAAGCAGCAGGAGCCACCCTGCCCGAGGCAGCCAGCCCATGTGGCCAGGCTCTGCAGCGGTCCTCTCAACCCTCCCCAGAGCCGGACGAGGCCCCGCTCCAGCCCCATCTGCCCCTGGCTCCATCCAACCACCAGCTCCAGACGCCTGCTCCCCATGCTGAGCTCCACACCCCGCCCCCAGGGCTCCCCAGCCTCCACACTGCTGACCCCAAAGTCCTTACTCGGAACTGAACCTTCCTCCCCATACATGATAATTCCTGAAATGCCCAGTGAGCACTGGCCAAGGGCCAGGCCCTCCACCCGCTGCCCCAGCCAGCGTCTCGGCAGGTGTTACAGACCCGGAAACCACAGGGCCACGTTCCGAACCATCTAACAAGACTCAATTCGTTTTATGTTTTCAATTCATAACAGCTTTCTGACCACAATGGACTTAAACTAGAAATCAATAATAGAAATATATCTAGAAAGTTCTCAGATACTTCCACAGGAGGAATCAAAAGGGAAATGAAAAAGCATTTTCAATCGCATAAAAATGAGATTTAACATATCAAACTTTATAGGAATAAGGCAGTTCTTAGAGGACAATTCATATTACTGAAGTGTGTATGTCCCAAAAGGGAGGTTCTCAAGTCAGGGCCCCGATCCCCCCACAAAGCAGGGAGTGTCGGCCACGTAAGACCTAAAGCAAGCACGTGGAGAGGAATAATAGCACAATCAGTGAAAGAGGAACAATGGAGAAAATAAATGAAAACCAAAAGCTGATTCTTTGGGACCAAAAAATTGATGAATCTTAGGCCAGCATGGCTGTGGAAAGAAAGAAGACACCATGGTCAACGTGGCGAGCAGGAGAGGCAGCATCGCCCGCGGTCCCGCAGTCGGCAGAGGGTGACAGAGGTGTCACCAACAACCTGAGGACAACACGCCCGGAAACGCTCTGTCTTTCCCCTAAGACAGGGAACTGGACAACGGGGAACTGGACACGATGTCCACGCTCACACTTCCCTTGGATATTTTACCAGAAATCCTAACCAGGTAGGAAAGAGAGAGAGGACGCTTAGAGGGAAATGAAGAGATAAGGCTGTGCAAAGCCGGCTGTAGAAACTCTAGCAGGAGCTACGAAGACGTGACAGCGAGCGCCCGCCAGCGTCGTGGTGTGGACCTAACGCTCCTAGTGGCTCCTGGGTTGGCGGCGCGGTCCCCAGTGTGCAGCAGCGTCCGGGGGAGGGGCTCCTGGGAGGGCCTGGACTCCAGGGCTCTGACCTCAGTGGGTTAATCCGGGTGGAGTCATCTGGAGGACTCTCGAGGAGGCGGGCGGCTGGAGGAAGGGGCCACGGGGCACCTGGAGGGCTGTCTGTCCCTGGTGCCTTCCTCTCCCTCTGCTCCCCGGACACCACGAGGCGGGCAGCTCTGCTTCCCCGTGAGCCCCCTGCCTAGGCTCTGCCTCGCCGCAGGCCCAACTGACCACGGACTGGGACCTCCGGAACCGACCCGCAGAAAACATGTCCCCTCTCGCTGATTTTCTCAGGCCCTCGTCTCAGCGGCGGGAAGCTGACTGGCCACCAGGAAGCCAAGTCCGCGGAGGCAGCCGTCTCATGGCCGCCAACAGCGCTTTTATTTGTCTGTCCTGTGGCAGATCACCAGCGACCGCCCTGCACACCACGGACTCTGAGCCTCTGCTGGGAAGGCCACAGAAGACCCAGTCGCTGGGGGGAGACTGTGACCACAAAGACCCAACAGTGTGAAATAAGCCCGTTCTCCCCAAGTTCACCTCTAGGTCCAATGCCGTCCCAGTCGAAATAGCAGCAGGTTTGCCAGAGCGTGAAAAGCTAACCCTACACATGTTTTGGACGTGAAAGGAACTAGAAGAGCCAGACTGCCTGGAGGAGGGGCAAAGCTGGGGTCCACACCCCACATAAACCCTTTCTCTCTACTTTGCATTATGTTAAAAAAAAAAAAAAAAAAAAAAAAAAGGTTTGAAATGTGTTGTAGCCCTAACTTCAAAAAGTAAAACTTCTGGGGGAAAATCTTTCTGACCTTGGGTGGCAAAGACTCCTTAGCCACAACAGGAAATGCGTGACCTATTCCCGAAGAAGCTGGACTTCTTCCAAACGGACAGATGTCTGCTGTGTAAAGACACTGTTAGGAGGAAAGACCAGACAGGCCAGCAGAACATCTCTGTGACCATTTATCAGGGCTCCTGTCCAGACCAGAGGGAAACCCTACAGCCTCTTAACGGAACTCGAGCCACCTAGAGCTCTTTTGTAATGAGCAAAATACTTAAACAGATGCTTCGCCAAGGATGGTGAACGGGCTCTCGGCAAGCCACGTGGGGGGGCAGCTGCAGGCTCTGGTTTTCAGCTGGCTCATGGGCACGGTCTGCCTGGGGTTTGAAGACCCCCAGTTGCAGAAGGGTCTGGGGGCCGCAGAGACAGCCCCATGGGTGGGTGCTCTGGTGGCCAGAGAGGTGAGGGGTGCGGTGGGGCCGGGGCCAGGTGCCGGTGTGTCCTGCAGGTGGGCCCTGAGGACTTGCTGGCGGGAGGGACGAGGCGTGGAGGTCTGGGAGGAGGCTGCCCTTCACTGAGGGGCGGCGGGGGCTGGCGGGCGGGGGGGTCCCCCTACGCTGCCCTGTGCGGAGGTCTGCCGCAGCTGCTCAGCGGCTCACAGCTGGGGACTCACTCCTAGGTGGCACCTAAGCCCACAAGGCTAGGTGGGGACTAGCCAAGCCCAAGTCTCAATGCTGGGCCACCCTAGCTGCTCCCTGCTGGGACTCTGGCTGCAGGTTGGCATGGCTCACGGCCCTAGGCCACGTCGAAAGCAGGTGCAGCTGCAGCCTCGGGCACACATGGGGAGCAGGGCCTGGCCACTTACAGGTGGAGGGCGCCCTCCCAGCAGAAGCCCAGCTTGGGGTCACCTCGGACACCAGGGATAGGCCCTGGGTAGGAGGACCCCTTCCTGCCCCTCCTGCAGGGCCAGCAGCCCAGCCACGGGGCAGCTCTCTAGAGCCCTGGGGACAGGGCCAGGGGTGTGGGTGTGACCCCAAGTCTCCCTGCCGCCTTTACCGGAATGCTGTGTGCGAGGCCGGCCAGCGGCGGGAGAGGCCGGGGCGCCGGGGCCTGGCTGTGCCCCCTCCTGAGCCCGTGGCTCTGCTGCCGCACGCGCGGGGCTGCACCTCGGTGTGAGCCCAGGGCACCCGAGGCAGCAGAGGGCGAGGAGATGGGGACTCAAGGGCCTGGGTGACCTGGGGACAAGAGCTTTGGAACCAGAGTGTGGAAAGGCCCCGAGTGGCACTTCCATGGCGGCTGGACGTCACCTCCACACACCCCGAGCACACGGCGCACTCCAGCCAGGGCGCTGTGTGCCGGCTGCCCCCGACCTCCCTGGGCTCCAAGCTCCGGGCCCTGCCCAGCACCCTCAGCCCTCCTGGCTGCCGACCACAGCCACGTCTAGAAGTCCTGCCGGCTCCGCCTTCACACGGACCCCACCCACCAGGTCTCCCTGTCGCCACGCCTCACCTTTGCCTCTGTCCGCAGCCAGGGAGCCCCTGTCATGACCCCTCTCTGAACCCCTCCAGCCCCCCCAGCTCCCAGCACGGCCCTCCCCGGGCCCACAGCTGCCAGGACCTCCTCTCCAGCGGCCTCGCTGGCCCACCTCTGGGACGGCGCGCGTCCTGCCCACTGCCGGCGGGTCTCCCCCGTCTCCTGAGCAGGCCCCTCTGCCAGATGCCACCTCCCCAGCGGGCTCCTGCTTCCTGTCCCCCTGCAGCCTCCCACCCGCCTTCCTCCTGCTCCCATCTCAGACACCACGTCACCTGTTGGCCCTTGGGGACAGCGTCTTTGAGGGTCTGGCCTGCAGCCTGCTGGAGGGCCAGGCAAAGAGCAGGCAGCTGGACACTGGCCCTGGCGGCCCTGGCCTCAAGTGTGACGAAGCCCAAGTTCAGCTGGACCTTGTCTGGAGGTCAGGAGAGGCTGGCCTGGGCTCAGCTGCCCCCTCCCTGCAGAAGGACTCAGAGGCACGAGCCCCCCTGCCCAGCCCCGGCCACCGGCCCCTGGACACGTCCCCGCCCTCCTCTCCTGCCCCAGCCTTGCCTCCGTGGGCGGGCGGCTGCCTCTCCCCTCCCAGTCTGCTTGGGCAGGACCTCCCCAAGGCCCGCCTGCCCACCTGCCCTGCCCTGCCCCTGCAGCTCCCCTGAGCTCTCACTGCCAAGGGACGCCCTGCGCCCTGGACAGAGCAGTGGCCACTCCGAGTGACAGCCCCTGGGGCATCTGCACCCTCTTACCCCACCCTGGACAGGAACAAGAGTGCGCTGAACGTCTTCTTCGATTTAATAAAGAGATTGATCATTTTAAAGAACTTTTAACTGGGTTTGGATCATTTGATGTTTTTATTAAAAAAAAAAAAAAAGAAAGAAAAACACACCCTGACTGCAGAGGGGCTTCAGATCAACAGGTGCGCTACTCAGCTCAGTATGCGGGCTCTTCTGTGGGGCAGTCTGCACTGTCCTTGGGTGGGGATGAAGGTTTCCCAGGGCCCAGGTGAGGTCAGTGCTGACCAGGACAGCCCCCGTGCAACAGAGAAGCAAAGCCAGGTGCTGGCGGGTCCTTGTCCGAGAAAGGAGAGGAAGAGAGGCGGGGAGAGAGGGCCACCACCCTGCCTCAGCAGGACAAGGAACGCACACCTCACCTGCACAGGCGCAGTCCTCCGACCCCAGGGTGGGGGACAAGGTCAAAGGCACCCAGAGAGCTGAGGACAGTTAAACTGGAAAGGCTGGCTCAAAGGAGAAAGGACCAAGCTACAAAGGCACAAAGGCGCAGCCCTGGCTCTAGCTCTGAGCTCCCTGGAAGCCAAGAAGAAAAGGCCTGGGAGGTTGGGTGGTCCCCACTGTCCAAGAGAAGGAGGCTCAGCTTCTTGGGAAAGGAAAGAGACTCTGCCCGGCCCTGACTGTCTTCACCTAAGGGCACTTAGGGACAATGCAGGGTCTGCTGGCAGCTCTTCTTGACCAGTCCTCAGGCTGCGCGGGGTCCGTGGGCTTGGCGGGCAGGGTTGTGGAGGAGGGCGAGCAGGAGGCCCTGCTCAGTGGAGTGCTGGTCAGGGGCAGGGAGACAGGGAGCAAGGTGAGGGCAAGGTGCCCGGCTGCCTGGGCCTGGTGTCGGCCAGGGGCTGAGCGTGGGGTGTGAAGGTGGAGGCCACAGGAGAGGGCCCAGGTCAGGAGTGCTCCCTGAAGGTGGCACCACCACCAACTAAAGGTGCCTGGTGTGGTCCCACTGCACAGCCACCTTGTGCCGGGCAAGACTCTCCTGAGGAGCCTTGTGGCCACGTGGGAGTGGGCAGGGTGCAGTGGGCATCCCTGCTGGACAGGGGTGAGGAGACAGAAGCTGGCTGGAGGGGACTTCCCAGGACCAGGGTCTTGGGCTCCACTGGATCGGCACCCCCCCAGGAGCCCTCCATGGCCCAAGGGGAGAGGAGCACTTAGCGCGAGGGGAGGAGCGGGCGGGAGGAGGGGAGGAGGAGGGACAGGTGGAGGGGAAAATGGATGGTACGTGGGTGCCAGGATGCATAGACAGACGGGCGGATGGGTAGACTAGTAGGTAGGTGGAAGGACGGATGGATGAGTGAGCAGGTAGGTGGGTAGAGGGTGAGTGAGTGGGGTGGGTGGATGGGTGGCTGATGGAAGGATGGAAGGAAGTGAGAGAAGGAGGGATGGCTGGGTGGGTAAATGGACGGATGGCCAGACGTAGGATAGATGGATGGATAAATGAATAGAACTATAGCAGGTAAATGGATGGAAGAGGAAGGAAGGGAGGAAGGGAAGATGGATGGATGGGTGGGTGAATGGATGAGTGGATGGATAGTTGGATGGGTGGGTGGATGGGTGGGTGGATGGATGGTAGATGGGTGGATGGATGGGTATGGGTGGGTGGATGGGTGGATGGGTGGATGGGTGGATGGATGGGTGGATGGATGGGTGGATGGGTGGATGGGTGGTGGGTGGGTGGATGGGTGGGTGGATGGATGGGTGGATGGGATGGGTGGATGGGATGGGATGGGTGGGGGATGGATGGGTAGATGGGTGGATGGATGGGTGGGTGGATGGGTGGGTGGATGGATGGGTGGGATGGATGGATGGGTGGATGGGTGGATGGATGGGTGGATGGGTGGATGGGTGGATGGATGGATGGATGGATGGATGGTGGTGGGATGGATGGGTGGATGGGATGGGATGGGTGGATGGATGGGTGGATGGATGGGTGGATGGATGGGTGGATGGGTGGATGGATGGGTGGATGGATGGGTGGATGGATGGGTAGGATGGGTGGATGGATGGGTGGATGGGTGGATGGGTGTGGGATGGATGGGTGGATGGGTGGATGGGTGGGTGGTGGATAGATGGTGGATGGGTGGGTGGATGGGTGGATGGATGGGTGGATGGGTGGATGGATAGATGGATGGATGGGTGGATGGTGGTGGATGGATGGGTGGATGGATGGATGGGTGGATGGGTGGATGGATGGGTGGATGGATGGGTGGGTGGATGGATGGGTGGATGGGTGGATGGATGGGTGGATGGATGGGTGGATGGATAGATGGATGGATGGGTGGATGGGTGGGATGGATGGATGGGTGGGTGGATGGGTGATGGATGGGTGGATGGATGGATGATGGGTGAGCTGGTGGATAGATGGGTGAATGAATGGGGGGGTGGGCTGATGACAAATAGGTGGGTGAAAGGTGGGAGGATGAATGGACAGATGGATGGACAGGTGGGTGGGTGAGTGGGTAGGTGAGTGGGGTGGGTGGGCGGATGGATGGGTGGATGGGTGGCTATCGGGAAGAAACCACCAAACTGTGACAACTAAGGAACAGCCCAGACAAGCGGAGCCCAGGAAGTCCAGCTGATGGCGGGACCCGAGGCACAGCTGCTGAGCAACGTGGTCTGGAGGCAGGAAGTGAAGTGGGGGGGGCCCTGAGCGGCGGAGGAGGAGCTGTCCTGAGGTCTCCTGGCTCTGGAGGGGGAAGGGACCCAGCCTAGGGGTGGGCACTGCTCACACAGCACCTGCTCTGGCCCTGGCGCCCCGCCCACCCCACCCGAGGAGGCCTGTACCTGTGACGTGCTTGCCCTGGAACTCTGTGAGGAAGCGGGCGATGCGGTCCGAGGGGATGGCAAAGGAGATGCCAGCTGCGACCTTGAGCGTGTTGATGCCGATGACCTCACCGTCCTGGCAGGGCCGTCAGAGAGGGGTGCAGTGAGGGAGCCCAGCACCCGCTGCCCACGGGGCATGGTGCCCGCAGCCTCCCCTCCAGGGGGGCTCTCAGTGCCCCCAGAGGGACCTCCTGGAGCAGCCCGCAGCTGTCCTGAGGTTGTCCTGGGTCGCCCCTTTCTGCTATCTCCAGAGACCCCTCTCTGTCCTGGGAGCTCACAGCTGGGGCCTGCCCCTGCTCCACCCTCTGCCCCAGGAGGTAGTGCCCCTGGACCCAGGATGCAAGGAATGGGCTGAAGAGGAAGGGCTGTGACCGGGCCCCATCTCCCTGATGAGGAAGTGGGGGGCAGTGAGCGGGGCCAGGCAGCCCCACAGCGTCCCTCCGTCTCTGAGCCTCCCACCCTGCCTCTGCCCCACCCCTGAGGGAGGCTACTGCCTCCTGGACGCCCTCTGCCCAGCCACCAGGACCTCGCTCTTGAGAAGGAGCCCCTCCCCACAGCCTGGTGGGCACCCCTCAGCCCGCGCCCTGGCCAGGTGTGGCATGCATCTTGAATATGAACCTGAGGAAGGGAAGCCCAGGGTAGCGATGGCCCAGACTGTGTCTCCTGCCCAACGCCACCCAGGCACTGTCCTCGGGCAGTTCACTCTGGTGGCTGCCATGGACCTTGAGGGCACAGGGCAGCATGGGCCTTGGGGCTCAGTGCCCCTCCTGGCCTCTGGACCAGCCGTGCTCCTGTCTGCTGGGGCCCAGCTGTGGGTCCTGTCCCTGCCTTGAGGCTGTGCCCACCCTGTGAGCAAAGCCCCAGAAAACCAGAGACTCTGGATATAGGAGACACTCACCAGGTTCACCAGGGGTCCCCCGGAGTTCCCGTACTGCAGGGAACAGGAAACACGGGTTAGCTCTGCCTGAGCCCCAAGGCCCGTTGCCCAGCTCGGCCCCGCTGGCACGGAGCCAGGCAGCCAGAGCTCCCGCAGAGCCAGCTGGGCACTGCAGTCTGACCACCAGTCCTCTGTGCAGGCCGCCTGCCCTGGTGTCTGCCCCGTGGGCGGGGGCACCCAGCGGAGGCGTGCAGCGCAGTGCACCCTCTCTGTCCTGCTGGCCCAGGTCCCTACAGGGCTAAGGGTTCCAGCACAGGGAGTCCCCGCGGACGTGTGCCGAGCTGTCTGGCCAGAGCTCTGAGAGTGCAGGGGTGCCGTCTGGCGTAACCCCAACAGCACACTGTAACACTGACCAGGGGGCAAAGGCGTCTGGGGGCCGTGGCCAGGACTCCCCGTCTCTGAAGGACTATGAGGGTCTGAACTCCCAGGAGCAGAAGCCACGGGTCAGCACCTGCTCCTAGCAACACCGCAAGAGCTGACCCCTGCTCTGGGGACAGGAGCAAGCCAGGTCAGAGGCCACCCGAGGTCTTGGCTGTGAAGGTCAGGGTCCCAGCTGGCCTCCCCTGCCCAGGACTCACGTTGATGATGGCGTCTGTCTGGATGTAGCCCATGTCCGAGTCCCGCAGGCCCAGCTCCTTGCCGTCGCGCTGCGCCGTGCTGACGATGCCGGTTGTCACAGTGTTCTGCAGGGCAAAGGGACTGCCAATGGCCACCACGAACTCGCCGGGCCGCAGGTCTGCCGAGTGACCCAGCAGCAGCACAGGGAGCTTTCTCTGGGGAGAAAAGGAGAGGGAGGCTCAGGTGAGCCTAGCTGAGATCCCGGCAGGGACGGCACTAGAGGCTGAGCCGGGCCCCAGCACAGCCCAGGGCCAGGACAGCGCCAGACCCAAGCTGGAGTCCACGGACCAGGGCTCAGTGGGGCCGGCCACGTGGGTCACCATGGGGAGGCAGGGGCCAGCTGGGTAAGCCTCTGCAGTCCTCCTGGCTTAATTAACGGCCACAGGTCCCTCGGAGCCTGGGAGGAGCTGCAGACCCGCCAGGCCCAGGCGGTGCCAGGGGTGGACAGCTCGCAGGTGCCTGGGCCCGCTGAGGGCCCGGGAGTCGTGGCGGGAGCCCTGGACAGCGCAGCCCCACCTCCCGGCAGAGGCGCCAGGAGCCTGTGTCCCGGGGCGGAGCCGACGCAGCCATGGCCAGCCCCAGTCTGCAGCCCTCTCCTGGCTTCCCGTGGGGCTGCAGAGCCTCCGTCTGACCCGTGGCCGGGCTGGGAGCCTGTAGAGGGGCCAAGTCCAGCGTGCTCTGCACTCGGGAGCTGCAGGCTCCGAGGGGCCTCGAGGGCCCGGGAAAGTGCCAAGGCCCACGCAGAGCAGGAGACCCTGGGAAGGCCAGGCCAGCTCCCAGGCTCTGGTCTGCACCAGTGACCTATGACGTCACCACTGGGGAGACTGGGAGAGGGCTGGGGACCTGGGGTGCCACCCTGGGCTGCCTGCCCACAGCCAGACCCCGGGGGCCTTGCTGCGCAGGGGCAGGCCAGGCTCTCGCCTCTGGCCTTCTCCCCGGCCACTGCTCTCCCCCCCCCTTCCCCTTATTCTGTGCCTCCGCGTCAAATGAGACGCTTTCCTGGGGAGGCGTTTTCCTAACAGCTATCCGTGAAGGAGGAGGGGACCTGCAGACGGAAGCCATGTGGAACCTGCCGGGAAGGGACTGGGAGGCCCCGGTAGCCACGGCAGACCCCTGCGCTCTGCTACTGGGCACACGAAGCTTCCGTCCCTGGCACGTGGGGCCCAGGAGGCGGAGCCAGGCCACCACCGGAAGGCGAGGACCAGGGAGCAGACCTCAGGAGCGACTGCCAGGCCTGAGAGCCAGGGCTGGCTGTGCGCACAGGGGCCAGAGCCTTGGGGTGGCAAGCCGGCGAGGCTGAGCCGCCCCTGGATTTGGTGCCACCACGCAGCCCGGGCTCAGAGGGCCCCCCCGGGGAACCTGGCAGGAGGTGCCAGCCAAGGGCCCAGGTGCTGGGTTCTTCTGACTCGGGCAGCACCTGCGGGCACAGGTGTGCACCAGGGCATCTCCTCTGCCCCCACCTGGCGTCCACGCTCACTGGCCCCTCAGGACAGTGCTATGAAACCAGGCGGAGAGACACAGCCGGCCCCGGGTCTGGCTCTGCCCGCCCTGACTGGCCCTGGAGCTGGCCGGGCGCCCAGGCCACGCCTCCTGCTGTTTGGGGGACCCCCCTCAACATCAGCAAGCTGCATGGTGGTGACAGAGGCCACGAGCCCCAGCATGGCCTCCAGGCATGTCACGGGAAGTGCCGGCTTGTCCTCGAGCCACTCCTGCCTGGCCTCAGGTCCCTGTCTTTAAAGGGAGGCGGCGCCCCAGACTCGCAGCTGGGGTGAGGGGGCTCAGGGGCGGGGACCGTGTGCGACCGCTGCTGCACCCTGCCTTGGCGGGGCCAGAGGAAGTCCTGCCCCAGACCTGTCACCATGACAGGAGAGCGGCCAGGCCCAACTCAACCGGGGAAGCCCGTGGGAGGCCCCAACCTGAGGCTCAGTGACTGCATGGCGTGGGAGGCCACAGGCAGCCCGAGGCCCGCCTGAGGGGCATGGCGGCCACAGTGGGCCAGTGAGGCAGCCCAGGGAGGCCCAGTGTCTCGGCTCAGCAGCTGACCCCGCCACACCTGGCCCAGTCCTGAGAGAGCTGCCACCCCCCAAAGCCTCAGTGTCCCCTGTCTGGGGTTCCCGCAAGGGACACCGGGCGAGCACGGGCCATGCCAGCACCAGCTTCTAGAAACAGCCCCGCGGCCGGGCACGGTGCTCGGGCAGCCCGAGGCAGGTGCAGAAGCTGGTGGAGGGCTGGCCTCAGTGGCCCCACGGGGACAGCTGCTTCTGCAGGAGCAGGCCCCTGTGTGCCCAGGAAGCACCGTCAGGGACAGACGAGGACTGTCCTCCCCCTGCCCGCCACCCACCTGCGGGCCAGTCACGCAGCCTTGCTCAGTCCTGCGCCTGGGGGCGTGCGAGGGGCAGGGCTCCAGAGGCCAGGCTGCAGCTCCCGCCTGGCCAGTGCCACGGGCAGACTGCTGGTGGCCCTCAGGACTCAGCTCCCCAGCTGTCCCAGGGGACGCTGGGCCAGGGCATGAGGAGGCCTGGGGTCTGGGAAGAGGCCGCCTCGGGGGTGCCCCGCCGTCCCGCGCTCACCCTGGGGTGGATCTTGATGGTGGCGATGTCAGACTTCTTGTCGATGTCCTTGATGGTGGCCTCGTAGGAGTCTCCGTTCTGCAGCTGCACCTTGAGCTGCTGCCGGCCTGAGGCCGAGCTGGTGCTGGACACCACGTGGGCGTTGGTGACGATGAGACCCGCCTCCGACATGATGAAGCCAGAACCGCTGGACAGGGGCACGTTGCGGCCGAACAGAGGGTGTCTGCAGGGCACACGCGGCGCTCAGCCAGGGCCCCCTCGGCCCGGGGCCAGGGCAGGGGCCGGGAGCAGAGCCCACGTGGGTGGGAGATGGCGGCTGTGTCACCTACGGGCCATGCCCTGGCCATCACTGAAGCTGGACCTGCCTCCCAGCCATAAAGAAGGGACGGTCACCTCCAGCCTGCAGTCTGCCGTGATGAGACACCATGCCCGTGAAGGGCTGGGTCCGCGCTGGCCCGCAGAGGCGCTGTCTGCCCACACAGGGCACTGGAGCCGGACAGACCGCACTCTGATCGCCAGGCCCTGCTGATTACCTGCCGCCCGCAGGCAGGGCGCCCCAGCTCCCGGGCCTCGGTCACCCCACCTGGGAAACGGGCTGTCTGCGAGGGAGCCTCGCCCGCCCAGGAAGGGAGCAGGCAGCAGGCAGAGGCAGCTTGGGGCCTTCTCCGGGTGGCGTGGGCGCCCGGGGCCCCAGCACGGGGCTGGTGCGGGACAGTGCACAGTCCCTGGGGCTGCTAAGTGGACGGGAGCGGGGGTGGGGGTGAGTGGGCCCTGGGGGCCTGGGACCAGGCAGGGGAGGAGGAACACCAGGTGGCACACCTTGGGGCACGGCGGCTTCGGCAAGGTGCAGAGGCGGCACCTCAGACAGGAGCAACACGCCAGGCCCGCACCAAGGCAGGGCCAGGCCCACGCCCGTGGTGGAGTGGGCATCGGCACAAGCGCCACCCCAGCCCCTCATGCAAGTGGGGTCCTTGCAGGTGTGCTGAGGTTAAGAGAGGTCACACTGGACAGGGCAACCCTAAGCCCAGGGACACCCAGATGCAGGGACACCAGGGCATGGGCCAGTGGGTGGACTGGACAACACAGCACAGCCCAGACGCCAAGGGCTGCTGCCCACCTGTGAGGAGAGAGGCCTGGAGCAGGCTCCCAGCTCCCAGAAGTCCAGAAGGGGCCAGTGGGCACCCCCTGATGTTGGCCCCCGCCCTCCAGAGCTGTGACCACCCCTTCCCTTGGGTAAGCCACGTGGTCCGTGACCCTCTGTTAGAACCTCAGGAAAATGGCCGGGCGCGGTGGCACATGCCTATAATCCCAGCACTTGGGAGGCTGAGGCAGGAGGATCGCGAGTTCAAAGCCAGCTTCAGCAATGGCGAGGCACTTAGCAACTCAGTGAGACCCTGTCTCTAATAAAATACAAAATAGGGCTGGGGATGTGACCCAGTGGTCGAGTGCCCCTGAGTTCAATCCCCAGTGCCAAAAAAAAGAACCTCGGGAAAATAACCCAGCTCACGCTCAGCGAGCCACGGCCCCACCTGGGCCAGGACACACAACGGGCAGAGCGGGGCTTTATTTCCGGCTCCTCGGCCACCTGTGCACTGAGCCTGGCACCTGTCCACTCCTGGCTGTGCCAGCCCTGCCCCGCCCACCCGCGTCCCCTCAGAAGCCCTGAGCAGGCTTGGCGCCCAGCACCGGCGTTTGCAGACAGGGCCTGGGGGTCCTGTGGTTTCCTCCCACACCCAGACCTGGGTCAGGGGCCGCCATCCACTCACATCACTGCCTTCGAGGCCAAGGAGGGGCCGGCGCTGCCACCCACCCAGACCACCTGCAGTCAGTGATTAGTGGCTTGGAGCTGGTGCCCCCGGCCTTGCAGAGGGATGGTATGGTTGTTCCAGCCACCAGACGGCCGGCAAAGTGCCACTTAGCGCACCTAGTCGTAATTTCCTCAATGACTCCTCTCAGGGCCCCAAGGGCAGGGCAGCCGGGGGTCAGCCTCTGCACACACCCCCCTGGGGTCAGGCGCCCGGGTCGCCACAGCCGGCCTCAGGCTTCGCGGCAAGTCTCAGGTCTTGGCTTCCTCCTCAGAATGGGACAGCAGAGCCCCCCTCCCCCCGGGGCTCACAGGAGATGGCTAGGGCCCCGTGGGCCGGGCCTGTCCACCAACACGGCCTGCTCGCTCGGCAGGCCGCGGGTCGCGGTCACACGTGCACTGAGTCCTGTGAGCGCCCGTCTCCCTCCTCTAGGAGGTGGGCGCCCCCAGGGCTGCGCTGAGAGGTTTGGCCCAAGCCTGGGCACACAGGGAGCTCTGGAGAAGACCTGGCTCGGTCCCGGGATGGCACCTGCCCTCACACCAGCAGCCTGGCCCCCCATCCCGGTCAGGACCACGGGCTCCCGTCAGACTCCTGGGCCTTGCCCGGGCCTCGCCCAGGGGCAGGGGGCAGGAGGAGGCAGTGAGCCTCTGAGCTCAGAGAGGTCGTGCGTGACCGTGACCGTCTTCTATTCCCCAGGACTGGGCTGGACTCGGTGGTCAGTGTGCTGAGGCAGGGCCTGGGCACCAGCTCAGAGGGCCCTGCAATGCCTGGGGTGGGGAAGCTGGGCAGGTGGCCGTGGCAGGAAGCGGGAGGCTCCCGCGTCCCCGGGGGAGACCGTGCCTCCCCGACCCTGCCTCCCACAGCACCCCATCCCTTCCCTCTCTCACTCCTGCCCCCACCACACTGGCCTGCCATCTTGGTTGGAGCCAGGCTGTCCCATGCAGGGCCATTTGGCCCACCCCCTTGGGGACCCCACTCCAGGCTTAGCTGTGGTGTGGCCTCCCGGGCCCCAGGCCGCCCCACTGCCCCGATGCCCTAGCTGCTACACCCTGGCCGCCAGAATCCAGCCTCATTTGGACCCTAGCAGACAGAAGGGACCCAGGGGACATTAGGAAGCCACTGGGGGCGCAGCAGGGCCACGCACCTCAGGAAGAGCTCGATGTGGACCACGGCCGGCGCGATCTTCTCCACCACGTCAGCGATGAAGTTGAACTTGAACCGCGGGCTGGTCGGCTGGTGGAGACCTGCACTGACAGAGGCAGCGGTGGTCAGGAGCCCTGTGGCTCCGGCAGCCCTGACTGACCTGGGGAGGAGGAAGGCCCGCCCAAGAACCCGTTCAGAGCCAGCCTTGGCATGTGCACCCCACCATGCAGTGACAACCAGACACTTGGGATGGTGGCCCTCACCCCGAGGACAGGTAAGGAGGCGTCTGCAAGCTGAGCATCCTCGGATCTCCCGGGACCTTGCTGAGGTAGCCAGGAGGCTCAGAGAGGTTAAGACACTTGCCCTGGGTCACATCACTGATACTGGGGCCAGCGCTGGGGTCAGTGCCCTGTGTCCTTCCTCTCTGATGTGACAGCAGTATCCTTGCGGGAGATGACCGTTCCCTCTCCTCGCAGGCTCTGGGGGTCCTCTAAGCCTGGGAGCTGGCGTCGTACAGTGGAAGCCCTGCATGGTCCCCTCGGAGCCGGCCCCGCCTGGCCCCAGTGTGGCCCTGCCTGGCTGACGGCCACCGATTCCTGAGTGGACAGGGCCCACACCTTCATCTCCTTGGCCACAGCCCAGTGCTGCCGGCCAGGCGGGCCACGGCTTCCCTGAACCTTCGCCAGCTCAGGTTTCCGCTGCCCGCCAGGACCCCGGCTGGAGCAGGGTGGGGCAGGGCACAGGCCACAGCCTTTGGTCTCCTGCCTTGGCCTTGCTGAGACCCCCGGGTCCCTGGCATCTGGCACCCGTGTGGCTAGGCAGGCCCTGCCTGGTGGCCGGGCTCTGGAGGCTGGACACTGGGCTCGGCTGGGCGTGGCTGCTTCCTGCTGTAGCTTCAGCGCCTCATTAACCCCCCCCCCCCCGCCCAAAGGTGCCCCTGGGCCTGCGGGGGGGCGGGGGGGGGGGGGACAGGGTGTGAAGGTGGCTTGCACACTGTGACCCTCCCTGCCCAGAGGCCACCACCACCCTGCCACCCAGCCACCTCAGCTAAGGCCCAGCCCAGAAAGCACGGCTTGCCACTGAGACTCCTCAGGGTCTCCGGGAGGTGGGGCAGCAGACCAGTGGACACCTGGTCTTCTAGACTGTCCAAGGGTCACAGGCAACACGTTGACCGTGTCTAGGAGAGCAGGAGCCCACTATGGTCCAGGGACATCGTGGGACAGTGCTGTCCTCACACACAGCCCAGTCAATCTCCCGGGCTTCCCAGGGTGGCCGCTGGGCAGGATCTGCCTCTAAGGGTGGGGAAACTGAGGCTCTGTTTTCTCAAACCCCTGTCCAAGGATGCGCAGCTGCTCAGGGGAGCCAGGACGTGCGCGCAGGAGGCTGCAGGCCGCCCCGGGCCCAGCGCACCCCGAGGTGCCTGAGGGTGCAACTCCCGGCACCCCAGAGGCAGGGTCTCCAGGGCTGGCGGAGGCTCTGGTGTTGGGGACGAGGAGGGGTCACCCTCCCCGGATTCTGCCTCTCAACCAGCCAGGGGGTACCAGCCCCGCAGGCCCAGCCGCCTGGTCAGCCTGAATGGACGGCCTCCTGCCGGGGTGGCCAACGGAGGGGCCAGGCCCCGCGGGCTCCTGCCTCCTGCCGGGGTGGCCAGCGGAGGGGCCAGGCCCCGCGGGCTCCTCAGAGCAGGCCAGCTGGTAGGTGAGGGGCTGCAGTGTCCCCGAGGAGCAGCTCTGCAGGGTCCCAGGGTCCCAGACCGCGTCACCACTGCTTGGTTGGGGCCGCCAGGCTTATTTCCCCAGGGGACCCTGACCCTCCGCACGGCCAGTGGCCAGGCCCTCCTCATGTCCCCAGGCACCCCGGGCAGGGAAGGAACCATGAGACCTGCCGCGCAGGCCAGGATCTGCTCCCCGCAAGACGCCCCACACCAGGGGGCTCCTCCGGGAGCTCTTGGCCACTCCGAGGGACGCCCAGACACCTGGCAGGAGGGACACCCCACGGCCCTCTGCTCCCAGGCCTGTGCCCAGCTGGCTGTGCTGGAGAGAGGCACTCAGATACCCCGACCCTGAGGCTGACGCCACCCCTCCCCAGTGTGACCTGTCACCTCCACCCTGCAGGACCGTCCCCCTTCTCCTGTCACACTGCGCTGACCTCCTGCCTCCCCGGGGAGGCCCAGCCTCCTCCCAGGCTCCTGGCCAGCAGCCCTGGCTCTCCCGGGGGTGGGGGTCTGCTTGCCCCCTGCTGTGCTGGGTGCTGGACACGGCGGGGGGCACGCATGTGAGGAACAGGGCAGCACCCGCCAAGGACAGTGACCAGCCAAGGACAGCGACCCACCACGGACAGCATGTATGACGGGGGAGCTCAAGGGGGAGGCCAGGAGTCCATGGAGCCCAGGCCAGGCGCGGGAGGTGGGGACAGCACACACAGAGCCCCCTGTGCCTGTCTGCCCTGAAGACAGCCCCGACCCTGTGCTCTGGCAGACTGGGACTGGGCCGGGTGTGACAGCGCAGAGGGTGGGGACGTCCGTCCTCACGGGAGTGATCAGATGCTCAGAACGCGCTGCCTTGGCGCCGACTGTATCCTGGACCGTGGAGAGGCTGACCCTGGCCAGAGCCTCTGCAGCCCGCCTCGGCCCCTGGCTGACCTGGCCGGGCCCCAGCAGGAGCAGGAGTGGGGGAGGGGAGCTGGGCAGGGCCCCCGCGCCCCGGCTGCTGGCTCTGCTCGGACTCAGCAGAGGCGTGGACGGTGTGGCCCCTGCTCCTCTGCGCCTGGGGACACAGCACCCCTGCACAGCCACAGCACGGGAGGGGTGGGCTGAGGCTGCAGCACCCCCTGCTTCAAGGGCTGCCGAAGCCCCCAGGGCCACCAGGTGGGCCAGCCGGTGCAGGGCAGGTGGGGCTGAGCAGACCCTGGGCAGGGACATGGGGGTCCCGGCCATTTCCCGCTGGTCCCTCCTGTGCCCTGCAGGAACTCTCCACAGAGAAGCCCCAGGCCCACGTGGCCTCCCACATGCGCCCCTGGGGACAGAGACGTGTCTGGGTCACCCCCACCCCAGCAGTGACCAGCACAGGGCGAGGCAGCCCCTGAAATGCTTAGAAAGCAGGAAAGAGGCTGAGGGGCTCTGCCCGAGGCTGTCCCCTGGGGCTCCGGAGGTCCACACACCACACCAAGAAGGCCCGGCCTGTGTCCCGCGTCATGGCCCAGAAGTGAGGCTGGCTGGCCGGGCCTGGAGACCCCGCGGGCCTGGCCCTTTAAGCGGCCCCACACACGGATGAGTCAGGGTGAATCAGGGAGGGAGCCGCCGCGCCCCACGGCAGGGCTGGGAGAGGCTGTTTATGTGGGCTCGGACACCCACCCCCACGCCTCCCGGAGCCAAGCTCTGAGGCCAGCAGTCCCCGCCACCGGCTCAGCTGTTGCTTGTGGTTGTTGTTTTTGTTTTTTTTTTCAAAAATGAACTGAACTGGAATCTGCGAAAGGCCGCAGCCTTGGTCGGGAGGAGCTGGACGAGCGAGCCAAGCCAGGTGTCTGTCGCCCCCGGAGGGGAGGGCAGGGCCGGGCTCAGGCCACCTCCCGCGCCCTCCCCCTGGCCCGGCTTCCAGGTAGTACAGGGCCTCGCCCGCCACGGCCCACACCCGGTGGGGCAGACCCCAGGGCAGGAGGGTCACCTGGTGAGGTGCCAGCCCAGCCCTGGAGCAAGACCCAGCCTCAACCCAAGCAAAGCCCCGAGCAGCGAGGGTCAGGGGGTCGAGGGGAGGACGCTCTGTGCAGGGCCTGCTGTCCCTCCCAGGGAGTGCCACTGCCCCGTTCAGCCCCCAGGTTGGAGGAACTTGAGCCCAGAGGGGTCAGTGACTGGACCCTGGTGGCCAGGGGAGGGCCAGGGGTGCTCGGCTTGGGTGGCCTGGGCCATCTAGCACCCGCCTGGCGGGGAGAGGGGGCCTGGCTCCATGCTCGCCCTCGGCAGGGTCAGCTCAGCATGGAGTTTCACGGCCGGGGCATCAGCTGGCCCAAGCCAAGGACAGGCCCGGGTTGGGCTCTCCTGGAGGCTGGACGCCATCACACCAGCCAAGGCCAGCAGAGTGGAGGGTCAGGAGTTGAGGGGGCCTGGCTGTGCGCCTTGGGTGGGTCCCCTGACCTCTCTGGGTGGTTTCCTTGCCTGTAAGATGAACCAGCAATTCCACCTCCCATCAGTGAGGTCACCCACTCCAGGAGCCTGCGTGGCACCTGGGCCAGCCCAGCGCCGTGACAGTGGCTGTCAGGGAGACGGAGCCCTTTGCCCTAGGCCTGTGTCCCCTGGGCAGGACCGGGGCCTGAAGGTCGCGGTGGCACAGCGGCTCCACTAGGAGCAGGCGGACCCAGAGCTGGTGTTCTTGGGGGTGGACACATTCACCAGGCAGGCCAGAGAGACACAGGGAGTGGCCGGAGACCCCAGACCCCAGGAGGCTCCTGGGGCTTCAAAGCCAGCCCCTTGGAGCACGGGCAGAGGCCACCAGGGCCCTGGGACCGCCTGGCTGCTTCCAGAACACGCCCTCCTGCCTTCCCTCCGCCCCGGCTCTCTGCTGTGGGCCAGCCCAGGCTCGGGGGCCCAGGCCAAGGGGACAGATGCAGTGCGCCCAAGGGCAGAGAGTGGTCACAGGCCTGTGAGGCTGAGCCCCAAGGAGGCACTGCTGGCCAGGCCTGAGGGACAAAGGCTAGGATGCTCCTGGCAGGGGACACCACACAGGACTGGCACGTGCTCGCCCTCCGGTTCCTGTTGCAGGAGGACAGGGGTCAAGGTCTGGCTCTGCGTCTCGCTCCAAGTCCAGCCACGCAGGAGGCCACTTCCTGGAGGAGCTGGGGGCCAGCCGGTGTCCAGAACAGCTGGATGGGGGCGCTGGGCTCGGGCACATCTGCCCTCCGCTGCGTGGAGCCCCGAGCCTTCCCTTGTAAAGGGCCATGACAGCGGGCGTGGGGGCGCGCGCCCGTGTTCCCCGCCACTCTGCAGTGGAGACGGGAGGGTCACAGGCTGAGGCCAGCCTCAGCCACCTGGCGAGACCCGCCCCAACTAGAAATAAACACAGCCTGGCATGGAGCACCCTGTGTCCCCAGCACAACATAAAGAGGAATGACAGTCCAGGACAACAGCCCAGAGGTGTGCTTCAGGCCTTCCTCGCCCAGGCCCGCGCAGCGTGCCCGTCCCTCACCCCCGGGGCTCCGCTGCCCCCTGTGAGCCGCAGGACGCGCTCGGATGGCCTGGCAGCAGGGGCTGCCCACTCCCGCTGCAGCGGGCACAGAGCTCAGGCCCCGGGCAGCCAAGCACATCCGCCCGACCTCACTGCCCCGAGGTCCCCGCAGCCTGCGGTCAGCCATGGGGTCTGAGAGGCCCAGGGGGCGGGCAGCAGGCAAGGCCGGCACCTCCAGGCCCCTCAGAGGTGGGGCTGACGGACGGCACCTGGGCAGGTGAGGCGGGCCCTGGTCATGCTGTCTCTCCTCGCCCGCAGGTGGCCCTGCCCTCCAGGACATGCGGCACCGCCACCAACGCCGACGGCCACTGCACCTGGTCACCCGCCCCCCACAGACCCAGCTGTGCAGTCTGAGGGTGTCGCTGGGCTCTCCACCCACTCCCCCAGCACCCCACCGTGGACAGACCCCACCACCGCCTCGCCCACCCTCCTGTCACCCAGAGCCTCTGGAGCCCCCTCCCTCAGTTGTCACTCCTGCGTGGGGTCCGTCCGCTGTCCTGGCCACGCTGGCCACCTGTGGATGTGCTGTCGGCCACGTGACCCTCCGGCCAGCAAGGACCCCAGCCTCCTTGGGCCCACACGCCTCCCAGCCTGCCTCGGGCCCCCTGTGGCGCCTCCTCCTGGAAGCGCTCCCTGATCTCTCCCTCTCCCCTGTCCCCATCTGGCACATCATCATCTGTCCCTAACAGCACTGGGCTAGGGACTTCACAGGGACAGGGTAATGGTGGGCAGGGAGCAGACCTGGCCCTGCACTGTGAGGCTCAGAGTCTGCAGAGAGAGCAGATGGGTCGACGCAGACCCAATGCAGATGATGCCGTGGGGCTTAGGGTAACCTGGGCATGGTAGCAAGAGGGCAGCCAGGGCCATGGACACCTGGGCCACAGTAGGAAGAGGGACCAGCCACAAGCTGGCAAGCAAGGGGAGCTCTGGCAGTGGGTACAGCAGGTGCAAAGGTCCTGCGGCCCCTGCAGAGGAAATCCCAGGGCCTCGGAGAGCACAGCACTCACGCCAGCCAGACCCAGGCCAGGCCTGGCCCCTTCCTGGCCAGTCACATCACCCTTCCCAGCCTCTGTGGCACATCCGGGGCATCTGGCCCCAGCACCCTCCACAAGGAGGGGCCTCTGCTGAATCCTGAGTGCGTGAGGTCCGTGCCCTGGGAGACAGCGGCGGGCCACCATGTCCACCAGGAACAGTGAAGCGGGGCCGCAGCCCCGAGGAGCCACCAAAGCTGGGCAATGCGCTGGCGTCACTTTCAAGGTCCCCGGCAGCCCTGCCCCTCCAGCCCCGGCTCCCTGGGCTCCCTGGCTGGTGGGCTCTGGGCCAGCAGGTGCTCCTGGGCCCTACGCCCTCCTGCCCCCTCCAGGGAGCTGCCACTCACGCGCAGCGCAGCTCAGGTGCCTCCCAGGGAGCCCTCCTGACCCCCAGAGTGGACGATGCCAGCCGCAGGATGGCACAGGAAAGAACACTTCCTGGGGCTCAGGGAGTCGCTGGGTGGCGGCCATGCAGAGCTGTGGGAGGAGCTGCCTCGTGGGCTCAGACTCGGGGGGCCGTCTCTGCAGGGGTTCCCCTGCCGGTGGGGTGACGCCCCTCACAGGCGAGGGAGTGGAGGGTGAGTAAGGGAGGGGACTCGGGAGAGGCGCTGTGGCCAGTGGTCTGTCCAGACCCCACGCCCGCAGCCCCCGCCCTCCCAAGCCGCCTGCACGTGTCCCGACGTTCTGTGCCACGTCCTTGTCACCAGCCCGGGGCCAGCCAGCACGCATAAACGAGGGCCCAGCGTAGGAGAGGTTCCGACCCCAGGCACGCGCCCCCTCCTGTCCTCCCCGGCCTCGAGCCTCATGCTGACGGCGCCGGCCACAGGCGCAGGTGGGGAGGCGGCCCCACCCCACACAGCTGCAGCGGGCAGGCGCCAGTCCCGGCCTCTGCCCCTCAGAGAGCAAGGTCCAGGAGGGACTCAGTGCCAAGGCCCTGGATGGGTGGCCTGTGAGGTGCAGGGGACCGTCCCAGTTGCACACCCACCTCTGAGCCATGCACAGTGCCACACTCCCATGCTCCCACACTCTGCCTCCTGGGCAGTCCAAACCAGCCCGGCGGTCACCTCACCCGGCTCTGGTGCGTAGAGTCTCCTCCGAGCCCAGGCGCCGGGACTCGACGTCCAATGTGAGGCCGGAGGTGGCCTTGGGGGCCTGGGTTACAAGGGCCCACACACTTGGCCTTGAGGCCCCCAGTGAAGAGGGTCCACACTCGGCCACCTCCCCACTGCCGCCACCTCCCTGCTCCCCACTGCCTGCCACCTCCCCACTGCCGCCACCTCCCCGCTGCCGCTGGCCCAGGCAGGGCCGTGTGGACCCTGCTCTCCTGCCCTGCAGGGACCACAGCACCGGGCTGCCCGTGCCTCCACGCTGGACTCCCAGCCTCCAGAGGGTGAGAGGCTCTGTCCTCTGTGAGTGACCAGCCTGGGGACCTCGCTGCACTGCCACACACAGCCGGGACACGCCCTCGCCCTGCGAGGCTCACCCACATGAAGCCAGAGCCCCACCTGCTCCACACGCGGGCGCCCAGAGCCGGAGTTCTGGGAGGAGGCCCTGCCCGCACAGGGGGCCTCCGCCAGCACCCCGTGGGCAGCCGGGGCTCACCCTGCTGCGGCTTTTCTCACCACCGGTTCTGACCCGAGCCGTGAGGGTTCTGTTCCCAACCTACCAGGGCTATGGCACCCTAATTCTCAGAGTGCTGGACCCTTGGGGAGAGCTCTGGTCCAGAGGGTGAGGACTCAGGCCAGTGGCATGACCCGTAGGTCCACTCGCCGTCCTGCCCAGCCTCCGGTGTCACCCCCAGCCAGGCACTTGGTGCTCCCTGCACCTCCCAGAGGGGCTCATCAAGCTCGAGAACCCAGGGTGTCCTCAGCTCCCCCTTCCAGAGCGCCACCCCACTGTGACCGCAAAGCTGGTCCTTGTCCTCCAAGATCTGGCCCACATGGCCCTCCGCGGGCTTCCCGGTGCTCCAGGGGCCTCAGGCCATGCCCTGGTGGCTGCAGGCGCAGGGTCCCCGCTCATCGCCACCTGCCCAGGATTTGGCTCTAGCCCTCTCCTCCGGCCGCAACCGCAAGCAGAGCCTGACACAGGGTTTCTGCCATGTTCCTCATGCCCAGGGCCAGCTGGGGGTGAGAAGCACTAGGGCCACTTGCAAGTCAGAGGAGGCTGTCTCAGGGACTCAGGGGACTCCTCTTCTCTCCCCACGGAGCCCACGCCCTCAGGTTCCCAAACAGCCAGCTGGAGACACGCCTGGAGCCACCAGCAGGAAGAAGGGAAAAAGTGCTGGTGTGGCCCTCCAGGACTCGGCCACCGAGACTGAGGACCAGGAAGGACTGCCGACAGTCAGCACCCTGACAGCCGGACGTGAGAAGCAGGGGAAAGGCCAGTGTGCCAGGCCCAAAGCTGGAGGAGCCCAGCCCATCGGCCGAGGGCCAGGGGCGTCTGGAGCGCACACCCAGCTTCACTCAAGAGGCACCGTGTGTGGCCATGAGCGGCCGTTTGCATGGGGGCCTCAGTGTCTCCTCCTTCTTCTGGAAGGCCAGAGGCCAGCTGGCCGGCTCCCGAAGGGCCACCCCTCGTGCTCAGGGCGCGGGGTCCTGCCGCTGGCGGTCCCTCTGCGCCTCGGTCCCTGGCCGTCCACCGGTCCCCGGTCCCCGCAGGCTTACCCGACGGGCAGGCGCCCTTCTGCAGCTGGCGCACGGGCGTCCCCGAGAGCTGCAGCGCGCGGCGGCTGGCCGCGTGCAGCGCGCACACGGTGGCGTAGGTGTGCCCGTCGGTGCCACACACGGCGTGCGACCATCGGCAGCGGCACACGCCGCGCGCGCACTCCAGGCTGTCCCCGCACGGCGCGTCCAGGGGCCGCCCGCAGGGCTCGCCCTCGCGGGCCGCGCACACCAGGCAGCAGTTGCAGAGGTCCGGCACGTAGCCGCCGGGGCAGCGCGGGCTCGGGCAGCGCGGACACGTCGCAGCGCGCGGGGCACGGCGCCGCCGGGGGCTCCCGGGCCAGCGCCAGCGCGGCCAGCGCGGCCAGCAGCAGCGCGCGCGTCGGCATGGCGGGGCGGGGCGGGACGGGGCGCGGGCGGCTCAGGCGGGCGCGTGCCCGAGGCGCTGGGGCATGGCGCGGGGCGCTGCGGGGCCGCTCCCTCGGCGAGTCTGCCGGCCGCGGGCGCCTCCGAAGTTAAGGCTGCCGCGCGGCCCGCCCTCGCCGGAGCCGCCCCGCCCCGCGACGCCCCGCCCCGCCATCCCTTCCCGCCACGCCCCGCCCCCCCGCCGAACCGCGACGCCCCGCCCCGCCTCGCGACGCCCCGCCATCCCTTCCCGCCACGCCCCGCCCCGCCCCGCCACGCCTCGCCTCGCGACGCCCCGCCCCGCCTCGCGACGCCCCGCCCCGCCATCCCTTCCCGCCACGCCCCGCCCCGCCACGCCACCCCCTCTCCCGCCGAACCGCGACGCCCCGCCCCGCCTCGCGACGCCCCGCCCCGCCATCCCTTCCCGCCACGCCCCGCCCCGCCCCGCCACGCCTCGCCTCGCGACGCCCCGCCCCGCCTCGCGACGCCCCGCCCCGCCATCCCTTCCCGCCACGCCACGCCCCGCCCACGCCACGCCCTCCCGCCGAACCGCGACGCCCCGCCCCGCCCTCGCTGGAGCCGCGACGCCCTGCGACGCCCCGCCCCGCCATCCCTTCCCGCCACGCCCCGCCCCGCCCCGCCCCGCCCCGCCATCCCTTCCCGCCCCGCCCCGCCACACACCCCGCCCTCGCTGGAGCCGCCCCCGCCATCCCTTCCCGCCACGCCCCGCCACGCCCCGCCACACCCCCGGCCGGGCCTCTGCTGCCTGTTCCTGAAACTGAGGGACAAACCCATGCGTGAGGACCTGGGAGGGAACCCGCCGGGGCACCCCGGGCCCAGCCACCCCCAAACCGAACAGGTCCAGCAGCACCCAGGCCTGCAGCACAGAACCCCTGGCTGCCCCGCTGCTCCTGGGGACAAACACTGGTGGGTTGGAGCTGCTGGAGCTCCCCCAGGTGTCCTGCACCGCGGGTACCCCCCTGCAGGCTTGGGGTGTGTGCTGGCCTCTGGGCAGCTCTGTGTGTCAGTCTGTCCGTAGGGTGGGTGCCGGTCTCCGCCTGCTGCGACTCTGGAAGTGGCCTGGCAGCCCCTGCCTCAGTTTCCCCCTCTGCGAGGAGGGTCTAGTAGCACTGCCCACGTCCAGGGGCGTTGAAGTTCATGCTAACGTTGCTGGCACTGTGCTGGGGACTGGACGCTGGCTCCTTTCTCATTGTCCCTCATGCATTCTCCAAAGGCCACCTCAGACCCAGGGCCCATCACAGGGGCTCACTTTGGTGACAGGGATGTCGGGCCACCCTAATGAGGCTGCGGGAGTCAGAAATAGCACCTGCTTGCTGAGGCCCGGGAAAGCACACAGGGCAGTGCCTCCTGCACCCGCAGCTCCAGGGCCTCACTCCTGACCCCCTGGAGAGCTGCAGAGCAACTCGGCATGTCCTCAAGTCCCTGGAGCAAATGGCAGCGATGGCTGAGGGGAGCATTCACTTAAGGCAGTTTCCAGACTCCACGGGCGGAGGGACCCTGCTGCTCACCAGCGCACAGACAACCAGGCCCAGCTGCCGCCACCGGTGCCCGCTGGGAGTCCCAGGCAGCCCTGACTGAGCTGAGGGGGCCGGCGGCCAGCAGTGTGCAGGAGACCCCTGCCCCCAGGCGGTGGAGTCCCGGGCGGCAGGGCCTGGCACCTCACCACGAGGGAAAGCCCGGCTTCACTGGGAGTTGGCGCAAATGAAGATTTTTCTTCCATCCAAGTTTATAGACACCCAGGTTAGGGGTGGAGGGGCAGCACTAGGAGGGGCAGGCCAGACTCCTGGGCCTCGTGTCCCTGCAGGCTTGGCTCTGCTGGCCTTCAGGCAGGGGAGTGGCCCGTCAGACAGCCGTGAGTACCCAGAGCCCCGGGGTGGCAGTGGCCTGTGAGCGTGAGGTGGGCTTCACAGCCAAGGCAGGGGGTCTGGAGTGGGTGGGGCCAGGCCTCCCCTCCCCAAAGGGCCTTCCGCAGAGAGCCACGGCAAAGAGCCACCGCATGCCCCTCTGCCTCTGAGAATGCCAGCTGCTCTGAAGCTGTGGCCGGTTCCCCACCACTCCTTGAGTGTCCTGGGTTGGGGACCTCAGGGCTGGGCGGGGCTGGGCGACCCTAGACTCTGACCCGGCTCCTACACTATGTCTCTACAGGGTGACTCAGGCCTGAGGGCCAGAGGGCCAGGATGTCAGCCCCCGCATGTGCCTGTGGGCACTGTGACCCAGAGCAGGCTGCTTGGGGGCCCTTGTCATCCTGCAGATGCCCAGCCCAGAGGGTCGCGCTGCGGGATCCTCCAGGACACAGGAAACAGGAAGCCTTGGAAGGACCAGAGTGCCTTGGTTCCAGCCTTTCACCTGCAGGTGGGGAAACCGGGTCCGGGTTCTGGGCCTGCTCTGCAGACGGAGTCCACACGCCCTCTGCGGAGTCCAGGGGGCAGACTGCCCGCTCTTGGCCCCGGGACTTCCAGGGCCCCGTGTGGCTTGTCCACCTCAGTGCTGTGCCCGCTCCGAGAGGTGGGCATCGGGAAGACGCGGCAGGCGGGGCTCAGGGTTCACGCGGGCTGCTCCCCGCCCAGGCCGGTCTCAGGTCAAGCGGGCATTCTCCCCCTCCACCACGCCATCCCCCGCCCGGCCTGACTCACAGCCCTTGTGCAGAGACCACGCGGGGCTGGAGTGCAGGGACCCAGGCCTGGCTCCAGCTGCCCTGCCCACTCCGCAGGCGCAGGCCCTGTGCAGTCCCTGGGGCTGCTTTGTTCTTGGCTGAGGAGCTCCTCAGGGGAGCCCAGGGCCAACAGCAGGGACAGTGGCGCCCCCTGCTGCTCCTGCTCCTCGCTGCCTCTCACCAGCAAACCAGGACCCCTCGGCCCTCCCAGAGACCTGAGTCTCCCCAGAGCCCTGGCCGCCTGCGCAGGGCTGTCCTGTGGGGCTGGCGGCTGCCGGCCTTCCAGGTCGAGGCCCCTCACACTCCCAGGTCGTAAAGGGACCCAAGGCATGGGACAGCCTCTGCTGCAGTCAGCGAACGCAGGCCCTGGCAGGCCCCTCCCTGGTGTCAGCTCCGTGCCCCCTGGCCATGGTGGGGACCTTGTGTGCTTGCTCCCCAGCCCTCCCCAGAGACACGTTCTTCAAAACAAGACCCCGGGGAGCCACGGAGCCGCCCGGAGTCCCCAGGCTGGGCCAGGCCGGCCTCCCTCCAGGGCCTCTCCGCCCCTCCGGCCAGGCCCAGGGAGGACAGCAGGGCCTTGTCGGGGCCTCGCTGCTGTCTCAGCCTCTTCCACGTGACCCTGCCCCCAGCCCAGACCCGCAGCGGGTGAAGTCATAGCTTACATCATCACTTTGGGGACCTCAAAGACCGTCCCAGGCCACACCTCGGCCTGCGATAAGACTCCTTCATCCGCGTTAGGGGTGACTCCGAGGGTGGCCCTGCTCTGGGCGGGGTGCAGAAGCCTGACGTGGGCGCTGACGGCCACCCCTCCCCTGGGCACTCCCTCCAAGGGGAGACCCCAAGCCCTCCTTCCCTGGGGTGTCCAGGCCTCCTGCTAACAGTCCCTGGACACCGTCCTTGTGCCCACCATGCTGTCCCTGCCCGTGATGGCCGTGGCTGGAGCTGCGCACTGCCCCGGGAGCCTTGTACAGTAGCTGACGTGAGGCTCTGCGTTTGCAGGTGAGGCAGCCGTGGCACAGAGAGGTGGAGTGACCTGCTCAAGGCCACACAGCCTGGTTCTACAAGGGCAGACGCAGGATTTGGACCTGATGCCTGGCTCCAGACACCTGCCCCCGGGCTGGCCCACGGTCCGTCTCTGGCCCCCGTCCCATTACACCTGCAGTGGACGCTGTGGTAGAAGGGAGCCAGGGACTGAGCAGGGACCACAGGGGCATCCCGGAGTGGGCGGCACTTGAGAGGGCCCACGGCTGGTGTCCAGGGAGGGGAGGGGGCCCAGGCCTGCCTCCTCCTTGGGAGTCTCCTGAGCCTGGGGCTTGGCTGTGGGGCAGAGGGGACAAGAGTGGAGGTCAGGAAGGGCCAGCCAGGGTAAGGTGAGCGCTGTCCCTGGGGGGGGTGTGGTGGCCTCTGCCGTGCTCCAGGCCAGCTGGAAGGGGGCACCCCAGGCCTGGGGAGGCAGGTGCCCAGGGCCAAGAGGGGCCTCAGCCCCGGGGGACAGAGCACAGCTCAAACTGGCTTAGGCAAGAGGATCTATCGGGCCTCTTCCTGATGGGTCCCAGCTCTGGCGTCAGGCGCGGCCTGATCCAGGCCCTCATTCTCCTCCAGCCCCTCTGGACTGTGCTCCCGAGGTGCTGGCCGCAGTCTCAGCTCCAGTGGTCACAGGCAGCTGCCTGGCCCAGACCTTGTCCTCTGTGGGCCGTGCCCACGACCCAGCAAGAGGCGGTGAGTCGCCTTGGCCCTGCTGCTCACAACCACAGGGTGCAACCTCCAGTCCAGCTCCTGTTGGGCCCCCGTTGTCCTCCTGTGTGGGGACCAGGAGCAGGAAAGGCAGGCGGACCTCACGGCCTCCTGAGGGCCAGTCTCTGCTCGCACAGCCCTGGGTTCAACACCTGGTACAGATAAATAAATAAAAGGAGGGGGGCCCTTCCTGAGGGGAGAGGTCCCAGCACCAGAGGCTGGAGGCAGGGTGTGGCAGGGACCACAGCAGGGGCCCAGGGGCCGCTGGGAGCTGAGTGGCCCCTAGCTGACACCAGAGGCACTGGGGAGCTCAGTCCTGTGACCACAGGGAGACCAGATTCGCCACACCAGGGAGACCGGAAGCTGCTTCCTCCAGCCCTGCCGTGGGGAGGCCACCAAGAGCCGGATGGCAGCCTGTGGGCCTGAGCCCAGGGGTTCTCCAGACACAGAAGCCAGGGCCACAGGCGGCTGCTCCAGCTGCGGGCTTGTGTGACTTGCCCAGGGCCCCTAGGACAGAGGCAGGACCTCTGGGCACAGAGAGGTGAGGCCGTGAGGCTGCCGTGGGGCAAAAGGGGCCTGTGGGCCGTGAGGGCGAGGCCCGCTGCACCTGTGCCCGGGGCCCAGGTGGGAGCTGGCCCAGGCTCCGCCCACAACACCAGCCGGGACCCTTCTTTGTGCTTGTCCAAGCCCCAGGGACAACACCCAGGGCCGTGCTCCCTGTGCCCAGTTCAAGGGTGCGGTGAACAGGGCCAGGAGCGCTCGAGTGTCCCGCCAAGGCCCCCAAGCCCACAGGGGACGGGAAGCAGAGCATGGCACCACCTGTTGCCGCCGGAAGCAATGGCCGCTTGGAGCAACGAAGCCGCGGGAAGAAGTTCAGAGGCAAACTGGAAACAAACAGCTTTTTATTCTGATAACTTTTCTCTCTGGCTCTAACAACGACTTTAACACGCACCACACACACCACCAAACAACCAACACACCAAAAATGGCGCAGACCCGATCAGCAATCTCGGCTCAGGTCACTCGAGATCCCGGGCCAAGTCCCGTGAGACTACGGAAGGCGGCAATGCCCAAATCTCCATGGCCCATAGTCAACCGCAATTTAAGCCATCTCCCCAAACAGGGCTCCTGCAACCACCCACCTGCCCCCCGTCGTGACGTCGCACGGGCACCCCAGAGCCCTGACGGCGGAGCTGGGGCTGCAGCCACACTTCCCCGACGCGCAACCAGCCCTGTCCTGGCCGCCCAGGGTCTTGATGCGAGAGCTGAACCGCCACCAGCCAGGGAGGCTGCCCTGGTCACCTGCTGGCCACCAGGGGTACCAATGGCACCCTGGGGCTGGCGAGGAGCTGGGAGGCCTCCGGATGGGTCAGCCCACTGACCTCCCCTCTGGGCCTCGACTCCATGGGCCATGGCCCTGGGGTATGTGGAGTGTGCTCCGTCCCCACAAGGCAGTGACCCCACTGCCCACCAGGAACCTGCAGTGGTCCAGAGAAGGAATTCAAAAATGTCCATTTGTCAAAACTGTTGACACGCGCAGCGGGCAGGCCCTGGGGCAGCAGGGAGGCCTGCAGGGAGGCCCGCAGGCAGCAGCCGCTGGGCGGGCATCGGGAGACTCAGCAGGGAAGCAGGCCCGGGTGAGGCGCTGGGGACTTCCGGAAGGAAAAGAGCCTCCGTCTGGGTGCGGGACCCTCCAGGGCCCTCCTCCCGGACGGCCTCACCTGGACTCAGGGCCTGGCCAGCTGAGGGCCAGAGGCCGAGCCCTGCCCAGCCCCCGCCTGCCCCTCCAGGCCTGCTGCCTGCAGGAGCCCTCAGCCCAGGCCCGGCACAGGACGGTGACAAGCCCCTGCACAGGCGCTGCAGTGACAGGGAGCCAGGCGGTGAACAGGTGGTGACAACTAGTGCCATGCCGGCTGCTGGGCCGTGGTGTGTGGCTCCGAGCCCCGGCTGCCGCGTCTGTCCTCTGGGTGAGCACCAGCGTCACACCTTCCCCACGCGACACTCCACGCCACGCTCTGCTCTGTGCGTCACACACGGCCGTCCTCGCACAACCGTGAGGGGCCTTGCCTGGTGGCCTCAGCCCCGTGCACTGGCACCCAGCTGGGGGCCCATGGCTGCTGGTGAGGATGGCCGTGCCCGCGTGCCGCAGCTGCCGGGGACCGGGGTTCTCCCTGCCTCGCGTCCTCGGGGACTCGGCCACTGGTGCAGGACGCGGGCCTCACCTGCGGGTGGCCTCTCCTCACTGCCCTCCCGTGCTCCTGCCTGCAGGAGGGCCTGGGCCTGGGCGGGAGGGCCCGTCCTGTGCCAGCTGGAGCACACCTGCCGAGGGCCCCTCGTCCAGGTGGTGCCCAGGTGCGTGGGCGGCCGGGCGGCCCTGCCCGGGTTCTCACTACGCCACGTTGCCCAGGTGGCCCTGCAACCCACGGCTGGCGGCAGGGAGGGGCTCCTGTCACGTGTGGCGCTTCCTTGGTGCCCGGGCGTGCCCTTGAAGGGACGGGCACCCAGCCCTGCCTTCCCCTCCTCTGTCCCCCGCCCCGTGCCCCCGGCTCACGCCGCGAGCAGCTGCGGGCCAGAGCGTGGGCACCCGACCGGGGACTGCGGCCCCAGCACCCTGAGCCAGGACGAGCCTCTCTTCACACGTGGCTGGGGCAGGCCTGGGTCACAGTGAGGACGAAGGTCCCCCACGCGCTCTCTGTGGGCGCCTGGAGGGTGGACGCCCTGCCCCTGCCTTCCACAGGCTCTGGAGTCGGATTCTGGAGCTGGCCGCAGGCCCGTCGGGGATTTACTGGAACGAGCTGCCTCCGTAGCTGAGGGAGGCCGACCTCTCTGCATGCTGGCCTCCTGCTCGAGGCCGCGGGGAGGGCGTGTCTCTGTGACCTTCTGCTGTCCTCGAGGCCTGGGCCACCACATCTTCCTCTCAGAGCTTCCTCCACGCGCGGGGCCCTGTGAGCCCTGGGACGGGGACTCCCCGGGGTTCTAGGTCAGCGACTGGTCCCCTGGGAACGCTGCCCGCCTGCTTTGGGGACGGTCCTGCGAGTCCATTTCTTTTCCCCTGTTGTGCTGTGACTGCTGGGCCCTCAGCGGCTGTGACCAGGCGTGGCGGGGACCCTGGGCCCTCTGCAGCGTCGTGGCTGCGTCTGTGTCCTGTCAGCCTGGCGGGACCCAGCAGGCTCAGGCGGGCTGAGTGCCATGGCCGGGGCGCAGACGGGCCTTTCCCCGGCGGCCTGTTCCGGCTGCCCTGGTTTGTCCACAGGCTGCGGCTCACACAGAGAACCGGGCAGCACCAGGGCCAGTCCAGCAGCCAGGGCGCGTCCTGCTCAGGGACGGCTGTCCCCAGCGGGGCCAGGGCAGAGGCAGGGAGGTCACCGTCCCCCTCCTCGAGCCCTCTGCCGCACAGGCGGGGACACTGGGTAGGTCAGGGCCAGCCCTGTCTCGCTGGCCGGTATCCAGGACGTGGCGGGAATGGGTGCGTCCGCAGCTCCTCCTTGTGCCGATGACCCGCTTGGCGGGCCTCTGCTGGCCGCCGCCCTGGGGGCCGTCCAGGGTGAGTGGCTCTGGACGGGCCTGCTCTGGACGGGCCTGCTCCAGCCGCCTGGCAGGTGGGGAGCCACTGGGGCTGCCCAGGCGGGCGGCTGGAAGGCAGGGAGGCCGCTGGGCCGGCTGGCCTCCAGCCTGAGGCTCTGGGGATGGGTGAGGCGCAGACCCCCGAAGCCCAGGCCACCCTCCCAGCCCCAGCGAGGACGCTCGCCCTGCAGCAGGGCTCCCAGGCTGTCCCAGCTGCCCCTGCCTCCCGGCCCAGCCTGCCCTTCCTTCTTTTCAGAAAGGAAATCCAGCCGGGCTGCGGAGGCGAGCCCCGCGGTGGGCCTGGCTGGGGTCTGTGTGTGCGGGTCGGAGGGCCGGGCTCCCGTCTCGGTAGACTGGTGATGGTGTCAGCAGGACCGTGACCTGCCCCGTCCAGGGCCCTTCCAAGCCCTGCAGCTCTGGCAGAGCTCAGTGCCACCTGTCACGGGCCAGGGTCCCCCCTTCTCGTGGGCGGTCAATGGGGACTGCTCGGCTCCGGAGGAATGCCCAGCTGACCTCCCCGCCGCCTGCTCCACGGGCAGTGAGGTCAGGGCCCAAGGGACGGTCTCTCCCTACGCAGAAGGCCAGGCTCCAACCCGGTCCAGGTCACCGTGGATTCGCCCAGAGCCCGCTGACCGGAGAGCTTGACCACATCTGCAAACCCGCAGCTTTGCCACCAGCACGACCAGGTCTGCACGCGGGGTCACACGCGGGGAGGGCACTGGGAGGGCCGCGTATAGACGCTGCCCAGCGGCCTTCCTCCTGGAGAAGGCCCATGGTCCTGGCCTTCCCCTCTCCACGTCGACTCTGAGGGCTGATGGCCCTGGAGAGTGGCCTGGTTGATCCCGCTGCTGCTGTCCCATCAGCCCAGCGAGGCATGCCCACGGCCCAGGGCACAGGGCCCTTGGGCAGGGGAGAACACAGGCCACGGGGCGGGGGGCGGAGGCCGAGCCTAAAGCAAGCCTGTCCCGTGCCCTGAGCAGGCGCAGCCCACCCTGTGGATGGTGGACTGGCCCCGGCAGCTGCAGCCTGTGACAGCCCCCTGCCCCTGGCCAGGTCCTGGACACTGGAGGAAGTGCCAGTGGACAGCCACCAAGGTCCCCGGAAGACAAAGCTGAGGCCAGATGGTGCAGGCAAGAGCTGGGGCACCCCAAGCCCCAGCAGGGACGCCTGGGCGACTCTGCCTGCACGGGGCCCCGGGGCCTCCTGAAGCCCTCTGGGGACGGGGCCCTCGCTTCCCCTGCAGGTGCCTGCTCCCACCTGCCCTGGGGGAGGCGGCTGCTGGCTGGGCTGTCCTTCTAGCAGCACCTGCCACGGGGTGCTCCCGTCCCTCCCTGAGCCTCAGAGACCCCCAGAGCCAGAGCCCAGCCTGGGCGTGTGCAGGAGGGATGCCGGTGCCAGGGGGGGCGCTCCCAGGGAGCTGCCAGCCACGAGGGGCGGAGCTCCCTGCGCTGGCTGCAAGCTGCAGCTGGGGCTCTGTGGCCCTGGGCAGAGTGCTGTCCTTCTCTGTTCAGAGGACAGTCTCCAGGGAGCCCAGCAGGAGTGTGGTTTCCTCCCTGGCCCCGTCCAGCACCCACCCGGCACAGGCAGCCTGCGCGGCAGAGGCCCTGGTACCGGCCGCGGGTGGCCTCGCGCCCACTCGCTGGAGGAGGGGCACAGGCGCTGCTGCCTGGGCCTGGCCTCCACGGGCAGAGCAGGGCTGGTCTGTGGGCCTCGGCCCACGCCAGCGGAGCACAGCGGTCCACAGCCGCTCCTCACTGCAGCCACAGAGGCCGCAGCCCTGACTGCGCAGGCGCAGCCCTTGGCGCTGTTCACGCCTTCTCTCCTTCCCGGGACCTTAGGAGGGGTTTTCCTTTGGTTACTGATGAAGAGACAGAAGGTCTGAGAGGTTAGGCAAGGTGACCAGAGTTACTCAGCCTCTGGTCCAGTGTTCTGTGGGGGCTGGAGTCGTCCTGAGTCATCACTGACCTCAGGTTGACCTCAGTCGGCCCGAGTCATGGCTGACCGGGCCTGGGCCGACCGCAGGCTCCCTGCACCCCACGTGCTGCTGCGTCTCGAGGCGACTGAGCTGAGGCTCAGAGAAGTCAGCTCTCTGAGGCCCCGTGCTCCCAGGCAGGTGGCCAAGGACGCCTGGGCCTGCAGTCCCAGCCCACGTGGAGGGGTGGACGCTGTCCAGGGGCAGCGACCTCAGAGACCTGGTCCTCAGGGTCGGTGGCACAGGTTGCTTGTCCCCTAGGTGCTTCCACGGAGCCGCAGCAGGAGGCTCCGCCCCCCAGCCCAGGCTCTGGAGGCGGGGCCAGCTCCGGGCGCTCTCTGCTGCCCCCTGGTGGGCGAGGCAGAGCGGGGCTGGGAGGAGGCGGCCCTGCCCTCCCAGGCCTTCCCTGCTGGGCTCCTCCAGGGCGGGGCGGGGTCCGCAGCCCCTCAGGCCCGCCCAGGCTCTGCCCCGCAGCCCCTCCCTCTCCAGGGGAGGCAGTGAGTGTGGTCTCTTCTGGAGACGCTCTGGGCACGGGGAGGGCTGGTGCCCCAGATGGCCCGCAGTCTGCTCCCCTCATCTGAAATCAGGTTTGAAAATGGGGCTCAAGCACTGAGCGGGGAGGGGGGTCTCCCAGGCCCTGCAGCCTCTGAGCCTCGAGCTTGGTCTCCCCGCCTGGAGTTCAGTGAAGACGCCACCTAGCCCCTTCCCAGGGCCAGGATGCCCGTGGCACCTGGAGTTCCCGGGTACAGGGCTGAGGGGCTGGGGCTGCCCTGGCCCAGCTCAGCCAGGTCCTGGACCACCGGGCTCAGTGAGGTGCTCTTAGTCTTCCTCCCCAGCCTGTGACTCCCGAGGGGTGAGAAGCTCCAGGACCCACCTGCGGGCCCTAATGGCTACATACCCCTTGAGGCAGGCTGGTAGGGTGGTGTAGTAGTTACTGCCCTGGGCTCTGGGGCTCGGCCCCTTCCTGCTGTGTGACAGTGGGTAACATACTCAACCAACCTCTCTGTGCCTACATTTCTTTCTTTCTTTTTTAAAAATATTTATTTATTTGTTTAGTTGTACACAGTGCCTTTATTTTTATGTGGTGCTGAGGATCGAACCCGGGCCACGCGCATGCTAGGAGAGCACTCTACGCTGAGCCTCAACCCCAGCCCCCTACATTTCTTTAACTGGGGTGATAACAGTCCCAAACTCCTCACACACGGGGCATCTTGAGGACAGGGCAGCTCTAGACGCTGGGAGGGGACGGGCCGTCACAGGGTCCTGCCGTGCTGCGCCTCCTCACCGTGTCACAGGCCAGGAGGCTGAGGCTGGGAGACTCAGGCCACACCAGGAGGGGCCAGCAGGTCGCCGGAGAGATTTGCTGCCCTCCCGCCTGCCGGGAGCAGAGGAAGGCAGGCCTTCCACAGGGCCAGGCTCTCAGGGCGTCAGGGCAGGTGGCCGGGGACCAGCCAGGGGGCCCTGCCGCGGAAGCACGGGGGCACCAGGTTGGGCCTGCGGACATCCAGCTCGGAGGCGAAGGTCCTGGCCTTCTGGTAGAAGAAGAGGGGACATCTCGCGGTCCCTGAGGAAGTGGTGGTAGATGGTGGCCAGGCGCGAGTAGATCTTGACCTGGGCCTTCTTGTGGCCCAGGTCCACGGCCGCGGCCAGCGCCAGCTGGTAGTAGCCGGCTGCGTCGAAGGGGTCCTGTGGGCGAGGGGCGGCGTGAGCAGCTTCCACTGGGGAGCCCGGCCCTGGCCACCCGCCCAGTCTGCCGTCGTCCCACCCCACGGCCCCCAGGGCCCCCTGTCTGCTGGCCACGCGGCCACGGGCTCACCCTGCAGATGGCTCTGGAGCCTGCCCCTGGGGCCCCACACTCCTGTGTCCTCGTGAGTGGACGCGGCTCACCGAGGCCCCCCAGGAGGACCAGCAGCTCCCGGGGTGGTGGGGGCTGGCTCCAGGCTCACCCGGTGTGCCCCAGAGGTCGGCCGGCCGGCCCCGCCCTCCCCGGTGTGCCCCAGAGGTCGGCCGGCCCCGTCCTCCCCGGTGTGCCCCAGAGGTCGGCCGGCCCCGTCCTCCCCGGTGTGCCCCAGAGGTCGGCCGGCCCCGTCCTCCCCGGTGTGCCCCAGAGGTCGGCCGGCCCCGCCCTCCCCGGTGTGCCCCAGAGGTCGGCCGGCCCCGCCCTCCCCGGTGTGCCCCAGAGGTCGGCCGGCCCCGCCCTCCCCGGTGTGCCCCAGAGGTCGGCCGGCCCCGCCCTCCCCGGTGTGCCCCAGAGGTCGGCCGGCCCCGCCCTCCCCGGTGTGCCCCAGAGGTCGGCCGGCCCCCCCCGCCCTCCCCGGTGTGCCCCAGAGGTCGGCCGGCCCCCGCCCTCCCCGGTGTGCCCCAGAGGTCGGCCGGCCCCGCCCTCCCCGGTGTGCCCCAGAGGTCGGCCCGGCCCCCGTCCTCCCCGGTGTGCCCCAGAGGTCGGCCGGCCCCGTCCTCCCCGGTGTGCCCCAGAGGTCGGCCGGCCCCGTCCTCCCTGGTGCTGGTGCCGGGGATGGCCGCTTGGCAGGCTCCTTCCTGCCCTGTCCCTCAACCAGCCGGCCACCTCGGGCCCTCCCCTCAGAGGCCCTGGCCGTCCCCACGCCCCACCACTCCAGCCCCTCCCTGGCTGGGCTGTCCCCTGGGCTGCAGGGCCAGCTCTGGCGGGCTCTCAGGACGCGTGTCCACCCTGCAGCAGCATCCCCAGGGCCAGGCCGGGCACCCACACCTCCCGGGTGTCACCCTCCCCAGACCCTCCTCGGGCGCGCCGACCACCCCCCTTCAGCCTCTGCCTCCACCCGGCGCCTGGTGAGGACCTGCCTCCCACCCTTGCCCTCGACCATCTCCACCTTGGCCTCCGAGGTCCCTCCTACACTGTCCCCAGGGGCCTCCTGAGACCTATACTGGCCTGTCCCTCTCCTCCTGGCATCTCACTGTGGCTCCCCAGGGCCAGGGACAAAGTCCGAGACAGAAAGCCCTGTCTCCTCTGCCCCCGCCGCCCCTGGAGCCAGGACCCGAGGACAGACCGCAGGTGGTGTGGCACTCGGCAGGTGCACCTGCTGCCTGTCCCGCTCCCCAGCCAGGGACTTGGGAGAAAGGTACAGGGACCCTACTCAGCCTGGGGAGGGGCGGGAGGGCTTCCTGGAGGAGGAGGCGTCCCGATAGACAGGAAGGGGCCAGCCACCGCGTGGGCCGTGTGGTGCCCGTGGGTGGGTAGCTCAGGACCAGCCCCGTCCACGTCCCGGCCTCGCTCCTCTGGCTCTGAGGCACCGGGGTCAACTGGGTGTGGGGACGGTCGCCAAAGGCGCCCTGGGACCCCCGCCTCTCTCAGCTTCCTGCTGTCCCTTCCCAGGGGCACCACACGCCAAATGCTGGCACTGGTGGGACCAGCCGCCTCCTGGGTGGCCAGGCCAGCCGAGGACTCATGGGGCACAGGAGGGGACACGGGCCCGAGGACGTGGAGGTCCTCCTGCCGTAGACAGGCCCGAAGCTGATCGTGGGGTCCAGGTGAGGCCGTGCGACAGCAGGTGACGGGCGCTTGGGCTGAAGCGGGGGCTCTCTGCTCCTTGACCCCACCAGCCTGGCCCTGTCCTTCCCCCATAGGCAGGGCTGGGCGGGTGTGCCCAGGAAGACACCTGGCCCCAGGGTCACGCGTGGGCAGGCAGTGTCCCTCGGCTGCCAGATGCAGCCCCCTGGGTTCATGGGGACCCGGCCACAGCAGAAGGCTGCAGGGACCACTCCTGGCCACCAGGGGTCGCCACGCACGGCAGGGCCACAGGCGCCCAGGCAGGAGTGGGCACTCAGGCTGGGTGGGCAGGCGCCCAGCTCCTGGTTCCCATCAGGGCCCCCGAGAGCCCAGCCCGTGGACTGGGGCTCCGCGGCCCTCGGCCGGCAGGAGAACCTGCTCTGTGGTGGTGACGTGCGGGCTGAGCGTGTGGGTGCCTGATTTGGGGTGGGACACCAGCACGGAGCTGCTGAGGGCTTGGGACAGAGGGGAGGGGGCCGGGAAGGGCAGCCCAGCTGCCGGGGCCTCTGCGCCCTGCCCTGAGCCTGTCACCTGTCAGGGAAGCACAGCCGGTCACGCTCTCCCAGGACCCTGGGGGGACCTGAGGACAGGCTGGCATCTGGGCAGGCTTCCTGGAACAGGGCCAGGGTGGCTGCACCCTGCAATGTGGCCTCAGGGGCTGCCGCTGCCCCCAGCACGTCCACCCCTCCGCCCTTTCTTGCTAACTCCTGCTTGACCATCAAGACTAGCCTTGGCGCCCCCCTCCTCTAGGAGACCCGCTGACCACACCCCCTGTTCGGGTGTCCTGTGCCCCATGAGTCCCCGGCTGGCCTGGCCACCCTAGGGGCTGGACAGCGTCTGCCGTGGTAGAAGCTGGTCAGAGCCAGGCTGGGCCCCAGGGTCCGTGCCCCTCGCTGAGCCCCGCCCGCCCACCTTCAGGTCGTGGAAGATGATGTCCCCGAGCGCCAGGTACACCTTCACGTAGTACAGCGTCTCCTCCTCGAACTCCAGCGGCGAGCTGCACAGCGACAGGGCCTTGAGGTAGAAGTGCTCGGCCAGCTCGCCGCGGCCCAGCCGGTGGTGCAGGGCGGCCAGCCGGTGGTAGGCCACCCGCTCGTTTCAGCCGGTCACCTGGGGACAGGCGTGGAGCGGGTGTGAGCACAAGGCCCCGCGGGAGCAAGCGTGCGCCTGCCCTGCCCTCCGCTGGGCGCGCCAGCTGTCCCTTCCCCACCCGGGCCTTGCTTCTCCTCTGTGAAGTGGGTGGGCAGCGGCTGCTTCCCCTGTGCCTCAGGAGGTGGCCAAGTGATGGCTTTGGATGCCCTGCCCAGGCCCGCACCGCTCCCTGGACGGCCTCTGGCTGCTGTTTGTAACCAGGAACCCCTAAGGCCACGCCACCCCCCGTGCTCCTGGGCACTGAGGCTCAGGCCGCCTGCAGAGCTGCCATGGCCGCTTCCTGGGTGTCACCAGCAGAGCCTCCCGCCTTGGGGACTCTGCCAGGTGCAGCGCCAGGCCCTCTCCTGTAAACAGGCAGGCCAGCCCCGCGGTGGTATTCAGGCCAGCGCCTGGAGCTGGTGGGCAGTGCACTGAAGCGCTGCTGTGGCTCCCTGCGTCTGCGGGAAGATGGACGGCCTGGCTCAGCGCAGTGAGGTGCTGGGCAGGGCCTCCTAGAGTGAAGGGAGGCTTCTGGAAGGGGGCAGGGATTTCTCGAGCCAGAGAAGAGTAGTGGCCAGCCAGGGTAGGGGGGGACAACAGGAGAGGACCAACGCCGTGGCGGCCCAGAGCCAGGAGTGTCCCCCCGTGGGCACCATGGCCTGCACCCACAGTCGGCCAGGGAAGAGGCAGAGGAACCCCAGTGGGACCGTCGTCCTTGGTGCCTGGGCTGGCCCCGGGCAGCGGACGGCTCACCCCGGGCGATGCTGAGAGCCAGGGCTTCCTGGGCGAACTCCAGGCCCTCCTGCGGCGCCTCCAGCGCGGCCAGCAGGGCCACCAGCTTGTTTGCACAGCCGCAGCTCCGCCTCCTGGTTCCCCACGGTCACGGCCAGGGGCAGTGCCCGGTCCTGTCCCAGCAGGGAGGTGGGTCAGGACTCTGCAGTGCTCGTGGGGGGGCTTCCCACCCCCCTCCCACTCGAGGGTCTTCACACAGCTGAATCCTGGGAGAAGGACGCGTTGGGGGCCCCGGCAGCCACACTGGACGCTGGGGCCATCCCCACTCGGCCACCCACCCCCGCCATCTTAGACCAGCTCCTCCCGCCCCGTCCACAAGGGCCTGAGTGGGGGCTCCAGCACCCTCAGCCTGAAACACGTTTCCGTGGACCCAGGGCCAGCTGCACCCCAGAGCCGTGGGCACGGGGCGGGAGGAGGCCAGGTCTCCCGTGAACGTCCCTTGTCACCTCCCCGAGCCTCTGAGCTGCTCCCCATCCGCAAGGTGCAGACAGAGCCTTCCCCCCAGGCGGCTTCCGACCTCAGGGCATCGAGAGGCTGCTGGCCTCTTCCGCCCTGCCCGGGTGGGGTGTCGACATCATTCCAGGAGGCCAGGCGGGTGCCCAGGGCAGTCCGGCCTCCAGAGAGGAGCCCTGGCCCGGCCACACCTACGCCTGGCCCTCCAAGGGCCCCGCCTGAGGGCCTCGCCTGGGCCCTGGAGCTGCTCACACCCTGTAGAAGGACACAGCCTTCTCCCGCTCCCAGGAGCCGTTGAAGAAGATGTCTCCCGCCGCCTCGAACAGCTGCAGCCCCAGGTTGGGGTCCCCGGTGTACAGGGCCACGTTCTGCGCCACCTGCAAGATGGGGAGGCTCTGGAGACCACACCCGCCCGGGCGTCCAGGACTTGGCCGGCCAGCCCCCCGCCACAACCAGACGCAGCCTCCTTTCAGTCCCCGTGCACTTGGGACCCCGGGACCACAGCCCTAAGCCCCTGAGGGTCAAGAGGGGTCTGCCCAGCCACAGCCCCAGAGCCCTGGCTGGTGCAGGCCCTGGGGGTGGGCAGGACACAGCACAGCTGGCCTCCGGTTCCACCCACCCTGTCCTGTGTCACTTGTGCGTCCACCAATTGCTGCCCCTTTGTCCCCACTCCTTCTCCAGGTCCTTAGGCCCCTGACCTGGCCACGTCCACCCTCCCTCCCACCAGGCCCAGCGCCACAGGAAGGGGCACTGAGGCCACTCGCAGCTGTGCCCACTGCTGTGCACAGGAGGTGCTCAGTGACCACCCAAGTGGAGGCTCTGCCGGGAGGCCGGCCACATCCTGCTGCTGTAGCCCCGGCACATGCCAGGTCCCCCCAACCTCTGGGCCTCAGGGCCTGCGGGTCCTGCTGCCTGCAGCACCCCTCCACCAGGCGGCTGGGGCCCCCTGGCCCACAACTAGCCGGAGCCCACCCCTGGTGCCCGGAGCAGGGCTGGTTCTCTCAGACTCTCCTCACCCCGAGTCCCCAGGCCCTGCTCAGGGGAGGTACACAGTGGTGCTCAAAACCAAGAGCCTCGCGGCCTCCGCCATGTCCGCCATGCTGGGGAAAGCGTGTGATGATGGCGCTCTGCAGGGAGCACGCCTCCTGCTGTGACGCCAGTTCTGCCAGGCCTCGACTGAGTGTCGCTGAGTGTCACGTCATTTGCACACTGACTAAGCACTTCCTGTGTACCCACAGGGGGCCGGCATGCTGCCCCCGGGAGCTCAGATCTTGTGTTGGAGATGCTGGGCACTGCGGGGACTACGAGGGAGCCAGGAGGGCAGAGAGGGAGGGACAAAGGCCCCTGGCATACAGCAGGTGCTCAACATTGGCTCTGGGATGGATGGACGATAGATGAGTGGGTGGGTGTGTGGATAGATGGTGGACGAGTGAGTGGGTGGGTGGGCGAGTGGATCTGTGGATGGGTGGTGGGTGGGTGGGGGTGGCGGGAGCCGCGGGCAGGCCTGGCGGGCTGCACACCTGGATGTACAGGTCCACCAGCTCGTCCTGGCGCAGGATGTAGTAGATCCTCCCTGCCTGCAGCCAGGCGTTCGCCTCCTTCTCCTTCTCCTGCAGGTCAATGAAGATCCCCAGGCTCCGCTTGGTGTAGTCCAGGGCGGACTTGTAGGCCCTGGAACCAGGCGCAGACGTCAGACAAGAGCCCTGGGCCAGCCTGGCTCTGCCGTGGGCCTGCTGGCGGGTGGGCCACCTGGATGGACCCTGCCGCGGGCAGCGCCCGCCCTCCCGGGCTCTGGGAGACACGGCTGAACACACGCGTCCAGGCACAGAAAGGCAAGTTGCCCAGGGGCAGCGCGCCAGGGCCCGGCAGGAGCAACCCGCTTCCCGAGGCTCCCCATCTCCCCGCCTCCCCCTCCCTGCCCAGCAGCTCCGTCTGGGCACACCAGGACCACCAGGACCACCAGCACGGGGCAGAAGTCCAAAGGCTGCCTGGCCTAGTGGCTCTCACACGTGCACCTGCCCAGGGCGGCCCAGGGGCTGGGCACGGGCAGACCGCTGGGCACAGCTCCACGCTCTGCCTAGGCTGGAGCCAAGGCTGAGCCTTCCCGCAGCGCAGGCCTCGGGTGGGGCGGGGCTGCTCTGCTGACCAGGGTCCACAGCGCTCCAGAGCCCAGGCCCATTTCTCCTGCTGTGAACTCCACTCCTGGACAGGAGCCCATGCCCCAAGCCCTCGTGGACGTCTGGCTCCTGCCCAGCTGTCAGCAAGTCCCACGTGAGAGGTCACTGCGATGACCCCACGCGGCCTGTGGGCTGGTCAGGTGGAAGCCACCGGGACATGTCCCGAGATGCTGCCCCAGGGAAGCAGGTGGGACAACCAGCTCTGCTTCTCTGGTGCAAAGCCTTGGGAACACATGGCCACTGTCACTTCTGGGGGGACAAGGGAGGCCAGGCCATCCTGTGACTGAAGACTCAGGGCAGGCAAAGTTCAGCTCACAAAAGCCACCGTGGCAGGAAGGGTGACCTAGGGATGCCCGCCCTGCGTCTGTGGGGCAACGCCTGTCGGGGGTGAGAGCCGAGGCCCCACCCGTCACAGTGGCCACACTGGGGACTCGCAAGTACGAGCAATGGACAGAAAGACCCAGGGCCACCAGCCGGAGTTTGCTGATGCCAAGGAACGCCACGGTCACCAAGTGAGGTTGCCTAGGAACGGGGCAGGGTTTCCATGCCCACCCTGCCCCACACCGTGGTGCCACCCTTACCGCTCGGTGCCCAGTGACAGGTACAGATGACTGATGGCCTCCAGGAGCTGTCCCTCCAACACCTTGTCGGCTACCCTGCGGGCCAGCGTGAGCTGGAACTCATGGTAGATGACACTCTGCGCCTCGTTGGGCATGACACTGCTATAGAAGTGGCAGAGCTGCTGGACGGCTTGCAGCTGGCCTGAGGAGGACAAAAGACCAGGGTCCACTCACTCCTGTGAGTCCGCAGTGGCCATATGCAGGGGTCAGCCCTTGCTGAATGTGTGCTCTCCCACGCCTCCATGATCCAGGCCCTTCAGATGGGGAAGCTAAGCCAGAGACAGTCCAAGTGGCCATCTCGGGGCACAGCATGGCGAGCCCAGGGAACACTGACCATTCTGATGACCCCAGGGCCAGGGTCCTGTCCAGCCATTCCCACTGCATCAGGCCTCCTGCTTCTGCCTCACCAAGCTCCCAGCCAGAACGGGGGCTGCCTCCACCCTGAACTGATGGCCAGGGGGCACCATCACCTCCTCCGACACATGGACACAAGAGCCCAAAGTGGAATGGGACTCAGCTGTGCCCTGGCATCACAAGGCCTGCGCTCTGCCAGGAGGCCAAGCTCCAAACCACGGGCCTGCTGGCCTCTCCTCAAACCAGGGGCTGGGAGTTATGGAGGGCTTCCAATTGCCAAAAATAATCCAGAGGAAGTGGAAATTACCCCACACCATAAACCAGCAAGACCTCATAGGTACTTACAAAACACCCCACCCAACAATAGCAGAGTAGAGTTTAAGTGTTGTAGAACATTCTCCAAGAGAGTCCACATGCCAGGCCACAAAGCCAGCCTTAGTAAGTGTAAAAGTGTTGAAATTTTGAGAAATATGTTCTTTAGTTACACTGAAATTAAATTAGAAATCAGTAACGGAAGGAAGTTTGGGAAATTAAAATATATGTGAAAATTAAAATACACATTCCTAAATAACAAATGGGTCAAAGAAGAGCTCACAAGGGAAACTAGAAACTACTTTGATATGAACGGAAACAAAAACACAATATGCCAGGACTTAGGGGATGCAGCTAAAGCAAAGCGTAGAGGGAAATTCATAGCTCTGAATGCCTTTGTTAAGAAAAGAAAAATTTCAAAGCCCAAACCTGAACTTTCTCCATAAAATACTAGAAAAAGAAGAGTTAAGTAATCACAAAGCAAGCAAAAAAGGAAGAACATATTGAAGACCAGAGTGGAAATAACAAAATAATATAGAAAAGAAATCAACTAACCGAAATCTGGTGCTTTTGCATTTGTTTGTTTTGCTTTTTGCCATACTAGGGATTGAGCTCAGGAGAACTCGACCTGAGCCATGTCCCCAACCCTACTTTGAGACAGGATCTTGCTAAGTTGCCCAGAATGGCTTTGAACTTGAGATCCTCCTGCCACAGTCTCCTGAGTAGCTGGGATCACAGGTGTGCACCACCAATGCCCACTCAAAAGTTGGTTCTTTGAAAAGATTAATGAAATTAGCAAATCTTTAACCAGACTGACAAAGAAAAAAGAGAAGATGGAAATTACTAAAATCAGAATTGAAGAGGGGATATGGCTGCCACCCTCAGAGAGATGACGGCTGTAAGGAGCACTGTGCCAGCAAGTCAGACTGTGGGAAGCGGCTGGCTTCCAGGAAAGCCACCCCCGGCCCCCACCATGGCTCCAACACGGCCTGCGTGTGCACCTGGCAGCCCTGGGGTGTCCCCCCTGCCTGCCTTCTTGGAAGTTGGGGGTAAAGGGAGAGAGGGAAAGAGGCCCCCAGGCCCCGGCCTGGCCAGGTCTGACTCCCCAGCCTGGGGGCCTCACGCAGGTGCCACTGGCCACTCCAGCCAGGACCTGCTAGAGGACAGGGGTCTGCTTCCCCTGCAGGTCCTGGGGGCGCCCTTCCAGCCGGAGCTGCCCCCTGGGGAGGCAGCTCTGGAGGCAAACCTCCCTGGCCTCCCTGGGCCTTCAGCCGTCCCTCCCACAGCTCCGTGCCTCGGGCCGTGAGTGTGTGCTGGGCCTGGGCCTCAGAGCAGAGGCTTGGCTGCAGCCCCTGAGGCTCTGGATGGGCGGCAAGAGGCTTCTCTTGTTGAAGGCCACCCTGGGAGGTGGACAGCGCCCCTCAGGGCAGAGGGGACTGAGGGCAGTCCACGCCTGGCTCTCTGCAGGGACTCATCCCCCTCACCCACTCCCCATGCCCGATCGCTGGTACGTCCGCCAGCCATCCCACGTGCCTATCACCGGCCCTGCACAGAGCCACGGTGAGGTCCCACAGCCCGGGTGGCTCCCAGCACGCTCAGAGAAGGCCAGTCCACTGCCTGGGGCCTGGGCCCTGCCCTGCTCCAGCCAGGACGCTCACCACCCACCATGCCCCCGCCCCTCCACACGCACAGCCCTGCTCCTCACCGGGCCCTGCGCACACCCTCGCTGGCCCGCGCCCCCTGCCCACTGTCCAGCCCCTGGTCAGAGGCCTTCGACAGCTGGGCCAGTGTGGCTTTTGTGACCCGGTCGCCAACCTCCCACACTGGCCACCAGCCCCAGTGAGGGCCATGTGGTCTTGCTCGTGGGTAGAGCCTGGCCCCCACCCGGCACAGGGAGGGGCTTTTCCACGCAGCAACCACTCTGCAGGGTGGGGGACCCCGTCTCTGTCCTGAGGAGGGCCTCCAGGGCTGTCGGGGACATCACGGTGACGAGAGCTGGAGCCGGCCTTTGAGGTCTGGCCCATCAGGGCCACGGCTCCTCTCAGCTCAGCTGGGCCCTCACTCACGGGGCTGCATCTAGATCACCCACCATCCGCTTGCCTGGGAATGCAGGGCCAGGGCGCAGGACCCTCCATGCAAGCCAGCACAGCAGGTCCCCGTGCAGGGTCCCTGGGACTGCAGGGCCAGGGCGCAGGACCCTCCATGCAAGCCAGCACAGCAGGTCCCCGTGCGGGGTCCCTGGTGGGACAGGCCCCGACCTCTGACTCCCACCCCAGGTGTGCTCTGAACAGAGAGGGAAGGTTTTCTCTCCAGGACGCAGCACGCTGAAGCACGCCGGGGGGCCTGGAGGAGGGACGCGGGTGGCACTTGCGGTCACCACTTACTGTCCAGGTGGTCTGTCTCCACAGCGACCAGGAAGGCCCACTGGTAGTAGCACTTGCCCTGCTGGGCGAGGGCCCGGCGGGTGCACAGCTGGCCCATCCACAGCAGAACCCGGGTGAAGTCCTGACCACACTCCCCGACGGGCAGCTGTGAGAAGAGCCTGATGGCCTCCAGCAGGTAGTGCTGGGCCAGCCCAACAGCACTGGCCTGCAAACACAGGGCCCCGAAGTTGGCCAGGACCACCGCCTGGTTCCGCAGCTGGCCCAAGCCCCGAGCCAGGCACAGGGCACGGTAGAAGCCCTCAGCCGCCTGCCGGGTCCTGCCCGTCCTCCTCAGGGCGATGGCCGCCATGTTGGCGATCACACCCTGCTGGTCCTCGCTGGCCACGTCGGCATCCAGGACGGACTGCAGGATGTCCAGGGCCACCAGGCTCTGCCCGTGCAGCAGGTGCAACCAGGCCAGCACCACCAGGCGGTCCACCACGGGGCGAGTGCCGGCCGCAGCGTCGGCCTCCACCGCCCGCGTCAGGAAGGCGATGGCCTGCCCGTGCTGCCCATGGTTGCTGTGCAGCTGGGCCAGGCTGGCATAGAGGGGGCCGCGAAGGGCCCGCCCCACGCCGGAGGCCGTGGAGGCCAGCGCCTGCCGGAGGTAGTGGGCGGTCTGGGCGGGGAGGCCGTGAGCCGCCCTCCTCTGGCCGTGCAGCCGGGGGGCGTTCCAGAGGACCAGGTCCACGCTCCTCAGGGAGCTGGCCAAGGAGCCCGGGGTCCGCAGCGAGGCCACCCTGATGCAGCTCAGAGCCAGGTGGGGCAGGCACTTCCGGCTGTAGACGTCCGCCAGGAGCAGGTAGCAGTTCAGAGGCCAGCGGGCCGGCGGGCTCCCCGGGGCCCTGGGCAGCAGCAGCAGCCGTTCCAGGTAGGGCAGGGCCTCCTCCGGCTGCTTGAGGTGGGTGTGGTGCCTGGCCAGCAGGAAGCAGGCCCGGGCCTCAGCCTGCGGGCTCCCTGCCCTGATGGCCCTCTGCAGCGCGAGCTTGAGCAGCTCGGCCTCCGCCTCCGTGCTGCAGACGTGGCCGGGCGTGCCCAGCAGCAGGGCCGTGGCTTTGGGCACCACCTGGGCACACTTGTCCCTGGACTTCTGCTTCAGGTAGATGGTGGCCAGGTTCGCGTACACGGCCACCACCAGGAAGAGGTCCTCAAAGCAGCCCCCCAGGGCCCTCAGGGCTTCCTCAAAGTACACGCGGGCCTGGGAGAGCTTGAGCTTCCGGGCACACAGCCGGCCCAGCAGGAAGCAGAGTCTGGCCAGTGCCATGCCAAGGCCAGCCTTCTTGGCCACCTCCCGGGCCTGTGCCAGGAGCCCGGCCAGCTCCTCCTCATCAGTGAAGCCCAGCATCGGCAGGGAGGCGTCGTACAGGCCGCGGAAGCAGGCCTGGTACCCAGGGGCGTTCAGGGACTGCAGCAGCGAGCCCAGGGCCTCTGGGTCCGTCCCACTCTCCCCGGGACACAGGCAGAATGGGGGCTCCTCGGTGTCGGGGGAGCTCACGCTGCCGGGAGCCTCCTGGAGACCGCTGGCCTCCGCCTCCTCCTCAGGGCAGCCTGGGAGGGTCTTGCATTGGTCTAGAACATCCTTCACTGTCCGCAGGGTCTCTTGGGACTCAGGGTTGAGGCCAGGTGGAGGCATTTCTGCAAGTCACAAAAAGGCCCAGTGGGATTAGCGTCTGGTGTGACGGCCACCGCTGCAGTCCCTGGAGCAGCACCGCCCAGGTGACACCTCCCCCAGGTCTGGTGGCGATGTTCCTTCCCTGCGACCCCCTTTCCTCCATCTCCACTCGCTGGAGAGCAGAGACGTGGGAGATGCGTGCTCCAGGGCTCAACCGCGGGCGAGTCCCGTCGGCCTTCTGGGCCAGACCACAAGGTGTGGTAGGTCAGCCTGCCACGCTCTCCCATCAGGCCCAAATGCAGCCAGCCCCAAGCGGCCAGTCAGAGCTATTGATCTGCTGATCCGCCAAGTCGTCACCCAGATCAGAGAGAAGGGGCTGGGTGCAGCTCAGGGGGGCTGAGGCCGTGGTTCCACCCCAGCACCACACAGAAAGGAGACGCCAAAACCAGCCAGCCGGAGAGCGGGGCTGGGCCACCTGCCCTCCCCGTCACAGGACAGGGACCATCTCTGGCAAGAGAGACCAGGAATAGCTCCCGGACCCCACCCCACCTCTGCCTTCCATGCCTTGGGAGCCTGAGACCTGCAGTGACCAAGGATTGAGAAGGACAAGGTGTACCACTGCCCACTGGCGGGACTGTGCCCAGAGCCCGTCTGTGGGCGAGAGCAGGCGCAGGCGCAGGGCCCACAGGAGGCGTCTGGAGAGTCGGGTTAGACGGCCTCTTCCGCCTCAAGCTCACATGTAAGAAACGTCTTTGAAGCAGACTCTGTCAGTTGGTAAAGCCTCGGAGTAGGCAAAGGGCAAAGTCCTGGCGACCCGACTGCCTGGATTATCTGAGAATCTGCCCCCCACTGAGCCCCCATGGCCTCCACTGATAGCCCCGCGCAGGCAGCTGAGGGCCACAGGCCCTGGCTCAGGAGCCAGAGGGTCTGCGGAGGCTCCAGGTGGAGAGCCAGGCCCAGGTGCCAGCCTCCCTCAGGCCTCATCTCAGGACCTCCCCGTCTGCACCCCAGGGTTGGGTCCTCCCGGGGAGGGGACAGGGAGCCAGCTGATCTGCAGAGGGAGAAAAGAACCAGGAAGGCCTCAGGAAGGACCTGCAGGGACCGGCGTTGGAGGAGGGGCTTCCTCCCCAGGCAATGTGCCAGCTCCACCCTCCCTGTCCCCGCCCCTGCGGGCAGTTGACCTGGCCACATGGAGCAGAGCAGGGCAGGCTCCAGCTGCTCTGAGACACACAGAGGAAGCCACAGCCAAGTGGGCTCGGGCCGTGGGCGGGACGCCTGCTCCGTGGGGCCCGGTGGGCGGACACGTTGTCGGAGGAGGTGTGGGTCCCAGCGCCTCGCGGCTGCAGGGGGCAGGCCCCCCACAAAGCCCCACACCCCCTGAACCCTCATGGCAGAGGAGTGGCACCCCCACCCGGTACCTGGTGCCCAGCACTGCCACCTCTGCCCTGTCCTCCCGCCACCGGGGCCCTGCCTCTGGCCACCAGGCCTTAGGCCCCAGCACCCACCTCGAGCCGCAGGCTGCGGCGCACCCTCTGCTTCTTCCAGGCGGTCTGGGGGGAGGGAAGAGAGGTCATCAGGACTACAGACGGTGCCTGTGGTCCCAGGTCATGTCCAGTGGGGTGGACACAGGGCAGGGACCCTCTGGCCACCAGCACCCATGAGGGAGAGGTGTGGCTCAGGAGCAGGGAGCCCACGTCCCCCAGGGCCTGCAGACAGGCACAGAGTATGGTGGCCTGCCCCTGCCCTGCCCTGCCCCGTGCCCACGCAGACTCCAGCTGCCCTCTGGAGCAGGCACCACAGCTGCTGAGGGGTGCTCTGCCCGTGAGCTCCACTGGGGAGCAGGAAGGACGGAGCCGCAGCAGCCCTGAGTCCCACGGGCTGGGACGGACCCGCCACTGTGGGCACCGTCCTGCTCAGACTGGCTGCCACCTCCTTGGCAGGGGCTGACGCGCCCCTTGCTGGGACCACAGAACACAGCGATGAGGAGAGCTGCAAACCCGGGTACGTGTGGGGCGCCCGACCGCGACACAGGCAGGTGCGTGCTCCTGGGCGCAGGCAGCAGGGTACAGAGGTCCCCGCAGTGTCCCAGCCACACTGAACGGCAGAACGGGGCCCGCTCAGCGCCCTGGGAAAGACGGGGTGTGTCGGGGTGGCTGGAGTCTGGACACGCCAAGGCCAAGTTCAAGTCTGTCTGTTTAGGAAGGGAGATTCTTTTGCAAGGCCTAAAATGTTGAAATCCAATATCTGGGAGAGGGTGTTCGATGCACGTCATTGAACAGGAAGAAAAAACACGTGTAAAATGCTTGTGTGTGCATACATGTGGGTGTGTGCATGTGTGGGTGCATGTGTGTATACCTGCGCCTCTGTGAGTGTGAGTGTGAGCCTGTGGGCGTGGGCGTGGCCTGCCTCTGCTGTGCTCAGCAGCAGGGCTGGCCACCAGCAGGCCACACGCGTCGCTGGCTCGGCCGCGCTGCTCTTGGTGTGGGCGGCTGGCTGCCCTAGCTGGCGCTGCCCGCGGGCCTCAGGGATGCTGGCCCATGCAGAGGACTGTGGGGCAGGGCAGTGGCACTGCTTCGTCGGGGGCTGCCCTGGGGTCTGCCTGCCACCCCAGAAGCCAGGCTGGGGGGGACCCCCTGGAGCTAGTCCACCTAGGGCCAAGCCAAGCTCCACTGCCCAGCCAGGGCCGAGGGTGCCCGGGCCTTGGGCTGGGCCTGGGGCCAGTCGGGGAGAGGCTTCCTCATGGCCTTGGGCAGCAGGGCCTCAGGCCCCTCCTGCGTCCCCAGCTCTTCACACCCCCCTCTCTGTGCCGGCCTTGATGTGGCCCCACGTGCCCAGAGGCAGCGGCCATCTGTCCGCTCACCTGTGGGCACCCAGGGCTCGGCCTCTGCTGCCCACAGATGAGGGCGTGAGGAGTGGGCTGCTGGGGCTGTGGGAAGGGAGGGAGCAGAAACACCTGCCCTGTGGGGACTCACTGGTAAGCGCATGAGCCCAGTGCCAATAAGGTGGGGGCAGGCGGCCCCGGCGCTGGCCAGACACTGCCCGGTGCGCCAGTCCCAAGCCTTTATCCCCACTGCGGGCACAGCCGCATCCTTCCAGGAATCCACCCCAGCACCCTCCAAGTCCCCCGCGGGGACAGTCACCCAGGCCCGCACCTACCCAGGCTGTGCACGGAGCAGGCCTCGGAGCCCCACATCCGGCTCAGCAGCCGCCGGGCGTCGTCCTGGGAGAGGCGGCCCTCGCCGCTCAGGAACAGCCTTTCTTCCTCGTCGAGGAAGACCGCACGCTCCAACCTGGGGGCCAAGTCGCGTTCACAGTCACGCATGACCCCGGTGTCCATCAGACAGGAGGCACTGACCCGGGCGGCTCTGCAGTGCCCCAAGGTCCCCGCCCAAAGGCCCCCAGCATAGAGGTTCCACGTCACCACGCTGGGACGCCTCTGGGGAAACCGGCAAGAGAGGACCGTGTCTCCAATGGGCCAGCTTTAGGGGCAGGGTAAGGACGAGGCCCCTTTGCCTGGCCCCTCACAAAACAGTGACCTACAGGGACCTGGTGGGAATGGAGAGGCTCCTCTGCCGCGCTGTGCCCTGGCCCCTGCCTGACCAACCCGCACCCTCGTCCTGCTCTGTGGAACAGCAGCCGCCTGGCGTGGACTTGCAGACACGGCCAGCCGGACCTTCAGGGGACCGTGTCCCGGCCCGTCCTCTGGCGGGACGTCTCACAGTGAGACCAGTCCCCACGCTCCCATGTGGGACAGTCCCCATGCACCGCGGGGAGAACAGGGAGACCAGAGCAAGGCCATCCCGCCCTGAAGGCCGAGGCCCGGGGAAGGTGGGCTCCTGGGCAGCCTCAAAGGCCCCTCCAGTGTCCCCTGCACTGCTGTGCCGACGGCGCTGCTCCTCGCGCAGCCTCTGCGGGGTGGCATGCGGCCCCCCAAGTCCAGGAGAGGGGACAGGAAGGAGGAGGAGCAGGGAGGAGCTGAGCTGCTGCAGGCCAGCACCCGTCCACGACAGGGGCACCAAGACGTGTCTCCTCTGCGGGGTGGGAGGGGAGCCCACAGGAGGGCCAGGACTGGAGAGGGGACACTGTCCTCACACCCACCTTCTCAGGCTCTGGACTGAGTTCTGATAATGAGAGGCCAAGTCCAAGAAACGGGGCAAAGGCAGGCGCAGCTGCCCACTGACCACCCCCTGAGGGCCCCCGTGCTGCCAGGCCTGGGCAGCAGCAACACCGAAGTGACCAGCGTCTTTCCCTGGGAGTCCCTCAGCTGGGTTGGGAGTGGGTGGGGACAGGAAGAGTGTCCCTGGGCAAAACCATCAGACAGGACTCAGCACCCCGAGAGCCGAGGCTCCAGGAGCCAGCCTCCCCACAGCTGGACCCCAGGTGGGCTCACGGCCTGCGGCGGCCCTTGGGAGGGAGGCACCAGGGCTGTGAGGGCCCGAAGTCCAGGCCTGAAACTTGAAAGGGCTTCATGGAGGGAGTGGCTTGGGAGCTGAGGTAAGCAGTGGCCTCCAAACTCCGAACTCAAAAGCACCTTGAAGGTGACATTTTTGGAAATGAGGGCTTTGCAGATGCACCTGGCTAAGGTGAGACCCACTGGAGGGGGTGCAACACGATAGCGAGTGTCCTTATCAGAGGGAACAGTACAGTCCCAGAGGAGCAGGCCAGGTGGCCACTGGGCGGGGCTGGAGGGACGTAGCCACCAGCCAAGGGGTGCTGCCGGCAGCCGAGCTTGGGGGCACAAGGCCCCAGAGCCGGGGAGGGAGCGTGGGGCTGCCCGCACCTCACGCCCTGCCTTGGCTGCAGCCTGTGAGCCGGCTGCCTGTGGGACAAGCACCAGGGAGATGACGCGCGGGGACAAGCCACATCTCAGGGGACAGCCTCCTGGCAGCATCTTGGAGAGGCGCTGGGGCAGAGGCGTGGTGGCCCGAGCCCCGCGACGGAGACAGGGAGAAGGAGCCATCCAGGAGCTTCCAGATGGCCACCTGGGAAGCACGGCGGGTGGCGGCAGTGTCCCCCTGGAGCGGTGGGGACCCGCTTAGGAATGGGGGCCTCCTCCACTCACTCAGACACCGGGCCCTGCACGCTGATGAGACTGCTCCGCACGAAGCCCACCTGGCCAGAGGCCACGTGCCGGCCCACGCACCAGGGCAGGCTGGGGACCTGGGCACCCAGGATCTCGATGAGGTCGCCAGCACGGAAGGACATCTCTTCTGGCCCTGAGCCCTGGAAGTCTGCCACCGCCGAGGCCAGGCCAATCCCTGTGGAAGGACCACGCGGTCAGTCCTGGGGGGCGGGCGGCAGAGGCGGGGCTTCTGGCAGAAAATGTCTTGCACCTGTTGGGGGGCGGCGAAGGGAAGCTTGGCCCCTGCAGGGCGGAGATCTAAGTGGACATCTAGGTGGACCCCAAGGGGGGCGTTTTTATCCCTAAACTAAACACGGGAGACTGGCCTGTGGGCCTGCGTCCACAGAGCTGGTACAGGAGGCCATACAAACTGCAGCCGGCCTAGTGCCCCCCACACCCAGGAGCTGCAAGGCCAGTGTGTCTCAAAGACAGAGCCAGGCCAGCCTCGGGATCCTCAGGCTCAGCCAGCGCCGGGCCAGCCTCCTCCCAGGGTCCTCCAGGCTGTTCCCTGTGGGGCCACCAAGGGACCAGAGACCTGGGACATCTCCCTGAGGTTCTGTGAAGCCACATTCCAGGCTCTGGGGGACCAGAACCAGGACGCTGGCCCACTTTCCCAGGTGCATGGAGTTTGGATTAGCCTGGGCTCTCTGGGCCTCAGCCTGCGTTGTGCGGACAGGAGGGGCTCCAGCCTTGTCTCTGGCTTGGAGGACTCAGGGCAGGCGCAGAAACTTCCAGAATGCTGGTGCCCATGACTCACGGGCCACCTCCCCCCAAGGAAAGAAAGGCCAGTGGAAACTCTTACCCATCAGGGAGCTGTCAGATGTCACAGGTCCACCCACAGAGCCGTCAGTGGGGTCCCAGGGGGCCCTCAGGGCCCACCTAGAGTGGAGAGAGGGGCGTGTGCTGCGGGACATCAGACTGGGGGCAGGTGTGTACTGGGCAGGTGTCCAGCCCCGCAACCCAGCAGACCCTCCACCTCCCTGTCACGCGTATCTGCTGGGCCCGTGGCACTGTCCCCAGACCTCATGGCTGTGTTGGACTCCTGCAGACCGCCCCATGAACACCTGTCCCCACTGCTTCCTAGCAGCAGCTCAGCGCAGTGGGACGCAGGAGCCTGGCCCTCCAGGACTCACTGGACTGTCCCTCACCACAGGCCTGCACAGATGGCCTGTCTGGGCCTCACCTCCCTCGGACAGGAAGGAAGACGCTGTATTGGAGATGGACAGTCCCCTTCTCCACCTGACATCTGGAACCGACCCCGGAGGCTGGCCTGTGGACCTGCTCTGTGTCCCCTGCCAGGACCTCACTGGGCACAGCAAACAGGGAAGCTTCTTGGAGAAATCAGAAACCCCTCTGGTCTCCGTAGGGAGGCAGGATCAGCCACTGCCTGCCACATCCCATCGCTGTCAATCAGGAGGTTGAGTTTCCCTCTTTGTTTATGGTGGCTTCAGCCCATGGACGTTTCCGTGTCCCGAGCAAAGCAACCTTGTTCATTTCTCAGGGCAGGAGATTTCATTTTCCCCAGGCAGAAGCCAATGGTTTTAAAGGTCACTCTATTCCCTGGGCAAAGAGCCAATAGCCTTAAAGGTCGCTCTGGTACACCCCCCACCAGAAATCCCTGCTTAAGCTCCCGTCTGTCCAGAGCTCAGACACAATAGCTCTTCCCTGCGGAGAAGAGGCAGCCACTGCACCAACCTTAGACGACCCATTGCCTCCAGCCCAATGGCAGCTGCCCCAGCCGACGGCTCCAGAGACCACAGCCGGCACGTCCAGGCACCCACCCTCCATCCAGAGCTCGCCCCTGACTCCTCTCTCCCTGACTCCTCTCTCCCCCACACCTCTTCTACCTCCAACCAGCCATAAAGGCTGGTGAATAAATCTCTTGGCTGCACGGTTGTCTCTGGTGTGATCTTTGCCCTTCAGCTTAGGCTTCTAGGAAGCTCCCAGCCAAGTCTATGAGCCATTCAGCAAGCGAGCGGGAGCCTCTGGTTACCCATCCTCACTGGCCTTCCTGCACGGAGCCTGAATCCGTGCACATCTCCGCACGCCTCATTCCTGCCGGCGCATCTGCTCTGAGCCTCCCTGGAAGCCCAGAGCAGTCTGGGGGCCGTGTGCTGCACACTCCGTGCCCTGCAGTCCCGGGACAGCCCTGCCAGGGAGAGGCCACTGGCCCACCACGAGGCGCTGCCTGAGGCCCGGAGAAGAAGCAGCAGAAGAGGTGCCCGCCTGGCTGCCCACCCACAGCCGGGCTGTCGGCAGGCCAGGCCCAGCACCAGAGCCACGGGGACTGCATGGGGTTCGGTACCTACTGATGGAACGGAATCAAGGGCTCCGGGGCAGCCGCTGCTGCCGCCTCCTCAGATGGGGTGGGTTTGGGGCTTGACGAGTCCGCTTCCAGGGCCACGTCCCCCGGGGAGCCCCCCGAAGACTTCCCGAAGAACTGGGTACCCTTGCCCACACTCCCCACCTGGGGACCAGTCGTCAGTCTCACGTGGTGGTCAGGACACATGACAAAGAAAGGCCCTTTGAAAGGAAAAGGGTGGTCATCCAGGTGGCTGGACCACCCCACCCACCCCTACAGGACCCAGTGAAGGCAGCCCGGTGGGACGCCCTGTCTCAGCTGCTTCAGCCCCAGGAACCCGCAGACCAGGCTTGGAGGCCCTTGGAGCCCAGACAGGCCAGCAGCCTGGGGTGGGGCCCGGCTCTGCCTCTCCTAGCCTCCACTAGCCTCCTGAGCCTTGCTCAAACTCAGACTCCCTCTGGGCCCAGTTTCCTCACCTGTACCACTCAGGGCCAGACAGGTGACCCCCCAGACTTCCTGCTTGGACTGCCACTGGGAGTCCAGGCCCGGCCAGGGAGCTCACACTGAGACCAGTGGGGAAGGGCAGTTTTCCCTCCCCTCCTCTAGAATCGGGGCCCCGCAGCACAGCAAGAGTCAGGACGGGGTCGGCGGGTGGGGGCACTAGACAGCCTCTTCTGCTGCTGCCCAGACACCCCATCTCCCTGGGGGCCAGCCGGGGTCTTTGCTGCCCGGAGCCTCTCACTACCAGGGTGCACCAGGTCCCCACCTGCCCGACGCAGCCCTCCTGGCTCCGGAGCTGCCTCCCACCACAGCCCCAGGGGCCCCGGCCTGGCGTGGGTCTCGCCAAGGGCGCCGTCGCCACCGCGGCACCCACCTTCCTGGGCCAGCAGGCTCTGGTGCGCCAGCCTCAAGGCACCCTCGTCCACGTGCACCCGGATGGCCGTCTCCTCCTCCTCGCCTGGCCACAGCAGCCAGAAGGCCTGGTCCACCAGCAGGTTTTCCAAGCAGTGGTGGGTGAAGCCTGAAGGAGCAGGCCTGGTCACCAGCAGGCTCCGGGAGGGGCAGGGACGCTCCCAGGCCCCGGGTGGGCCGCCTGCCCTGGAGCTCACTGTGCCCCCACGCCTCGTGCGTGGTCCCCTGGTCTGACCGTCCTGGCTGCCAGTGGCCATGTCGGGCCCCTCACCCACCACCACCACCATGGTCAAGTTAAGTGGCCTCTGTGTTTGCAGTCTTAAGTCAGAGATGACCAGGTCATCACAGGGCCATGCTGACCATCAATCAGATGGACGCAGAACAGGTCAGGAAGCCCTGGCCTGGCACCACCAGCCCATGTTATGGTTTCCATGGAGTCAGTGCTTTGTCTTCTGGGTGCTGGTGGCGCCCGCACAGCCTCACCAGCAGGCAGGGCCAGCCTTGCTGCCCATTAGGGCCACAGCAGGAGGTGAGCAAGTCCTGCATCACTCTAACCGTGTGTGGACATTCAAGGACAGGGCCAGGGGGCCGCTGCCTTCTGGCCACCACAGTACCCGCGGCTGGCCTGCGGGAAGGACCGAGGACAATGTGGCTCCTCTGAGAACTGGCCTCCTAGGGGACAGGACGGGGTGCTCAACCAGCTGCTGGAGGTGCCCAGGAGGGTCTCATCCTCCAGCCCCCCAGCCCTCAAGTGGAGGTGGGCTCGCAAGGTGCCCCCGGGGCAGCGAGGCCCAGTGTCCCAGAAGAGGCCAGGATGTTGAGGCGGTCAAGGCTGAGGTCTGTCCCCAGGCCATGGGAACCCAGCCTCCTCCCAGCTGAGGTAGGGACCCAGCAGCAGGGAAGGGGCCACACTCAGCCTCGCCCGCCCCACAAGGCCCCACCCTCCCACAAGGCAGACGCTGGCCCTTCCTGGTTTCTGGAGAGGCCACTGTGAAGGCCGGTTCTCCAGCACCGAGTGGTGCTGTGGACATAGGGTGAGTCACGAGTCCTCCGAGGGAGCCCTGGGGTCAGCCCTGGGGTCAGCCCTGGGAGGGCGGCCACTTTACCAAGAGCGTGGTAGGTGGAAAACTTCCAGATCTCTTCAAAAGTCTTGAATGTCACCATGATGCGGTCCTGGTCACTGTGGATAGACAACAGCCTGGCGGACAGTTCCTTAAAGGAAAGAAATAGAATTTAGAGACGTTCCCCGTGGCCTTGGGGCATCTGACCACGTGCTGATCCTCCCCTGCGCACAAGCCAGCCACGCCCCGCTCCTGCCCCAGCCCACGGGCCCCCGCTCTGCGCTGGCCCTCCCAGCCTCCCCGGGCCACTGCGCCCCCTTGATCCCCGCAACCAGCGGCTGCCCCCAGCTGCCACAAGGCTGCCCCAGCCCCAAGGGACCCGCCTTGCCTCCCGCTGCCCCTGCAGCACCCACGGAGGCCGAGTCCCCCTCATGCTCCCCCTCCTCTGAGTGCATGGTGATGGGTGTTGGGGACAACTGCGCCACGTGGGGGCGCTTCTGACTAAAGCGGGGCAGCGCCAACCCGGCCTCCATCTGACGGTAAAAGCCGGGCTGGTTCTTACCCAAGCTCAGACTCCCTGCAGCGTGCAGCTGGCTCAAAGCCCAGAGCCCACCACGGCCCTCCCGTTGCACAGATCCCGGGCCAAGCCCTGTTTGCTGAGCGGTCACTACGAGCCAGTCACTGCGCCAGCACTTGGTGGGGTGTTTACCTGGGACCCACCTCCGAGCGTCTCCAGTGTGGCGGAAAAAGGTGCCTTCGCACAGGCTAGGAGGCGTGGCCCAGGTCAGGCCGGCCTGACCTAGGTCTGCGCTGGCCTCGCCCATCCTAGCCCTGTTGCAGAGGGCCCTGCCCGGCCCTGGCCAAGCTGCCCTCCCCTCTGCCACGCTGCTCCTCTGTGCCTATTCTGGGGCGTGGTGCCCGCCTTTCCCTGAAGGAGCCCTCCCCGTCCCGGCTGGGTGGACTCACGGCCAGCGCGCGGGCCACCTCCCGGCTCTCGCTCTCCAGCAGGCGCAGGCGGCCTCGCAGGGCCTGCCGCAGGCCGGGCTCTGGCTGCCCGCTCTTCCGCCGCACGGCCAGCAGCTGCAAGGCCAGGTCTGGAAGGTGCGGATGGAAGTCAGGGGTCCGCCTGGCCCAGACCTGGGTCTGGGGGGTAGCCCCCCCAGCGTCCGTGGCCCCCCAGCCTCCAAGTCATGAAACTGGACTGGAGGCGGGGCAGCACCGCGGGCCCAGAGCCCAGAGACCAGTTTGAACTCCAATAACAAACGCCCACCCCTGTGAAGACCTGAGGGTCGTCTCCTCAGGCCCGGCCCCTGGGGGATGGGAACGTGGACTTGCGGTCCACCCCACGGCAGGGCAGCAAGGAGCAGACACCCAGCAAGTGGCCTGGGCCACCACGACCTCCAGCCCCCTCCTCTGCCCACAGTCCCCATCTCCAGATGGGACACCCCCAGGCATCACAGAGGTCTCAGTTCCACCTGGCTCCTGTCCCCTCATCCTTATCTTGGGAACGGACCCCCTGCCCACTCATCTGCATGGCCAGCTCTCCAGAGCCCTGCAGTCCCCACGGCTGCTGGTCAGAGCCTGGAGCAGCGTAGACAGGCCACGTCTCCCTGCAGAAGCTCATGGGACGGCGCTGCCCGAGAGGTCCAGAGCCAGGCCAGGTCAGGGGGTGCCGTCGCAGGGCCTCTGGCTCGGTCACGCAGGGCACGGGCCACCAGCCCTCAGCCCCCGCCCACTGCTCAGGGCAGCCTGAGCCGTGGGTCTGGCTGGGTCCCTGCCCCAGTAGGTCCTCTGGCCATGCAAATGAGGGGCTGGTAAATGTGGCGGGAGGTTTTCGGGGTGAGGTCAATCCGACTGGGTTTTGATGGGCATGTGAACGTGTCGCATGGAACCCGCCCCTGGGCGCAGCTCACGGGCACCAACGAGCCAGCAAAGCTGAAGGAAATGCCCACGTGCGGCCAGGGCTGCCTGTGGGAGGGTGGCAGCAGCGGCCTCCCTCCCCAGGCAGAATGAAGGGCAGCTCCCTCCCTGGCACTGCTGGTTCTCTGCCGCCCAAGACACCAGGCCCCCAGCGCCACCCCAGCCCTTCACGCCCCCATGGCCTCCGGCTGGTCCAAACCAGGTCCTTGGGCGCTGCTGCCCTGAACAGCTCCCAGCTCAGCCACCACCCCAGGCCCTCACGTGAGCTAGGAGACGGGGGGGAAGGGAGCACCCCGTAGGGCGCTCAGCAACACCAGTAGGGGAATTTGAGACTCTGCAGGAGCAGCCCCCGCCGGAGCACGCATTGGCACCGGGACCACCTGCGGGTAACTTGGTGCTGGCTGACGTGTCACTAGCTTCGTAGCGTGCACTTTCTGGGGACAAGGTCATATTGCGGGCAGTAGAAGAAGTCCTGTGCGGTCCAGCTGTCCATCAAGGTGTCAGTGGACCCCGAGCCCCAGGGGAGAAGAGGGGAGACTGGCAGCCCAGTGAAAGCCCCCGTGCCAGGGTCGAGCCCTCCGCAGCTCCTCCCTCTGCTCCCGTGGCCTCCCTCCCAGGTCACTGCCCTCTGTGCACCTCTGCCAGTCTCCAGCCTCTCCAGTCTTGCTCAGTTCTTTGCCCTGGGAGCTCGGAACCTGGGCTGGGACCCTGGGCCCTGCCCTAGCTGCACCCCAGCCCACAGGGGTCCGGAAGCAACAGCCTTTCATTCCTAGGGCTGGCTGCTGCCACCAGAATCCAGGCTCGTGGGACCTCCGAAGCTGAAATGTAAAGACAATGAGCTCTACTATCCCTCAAGGTCAAGGTCAGCTAGAGGTCTCTGGCAGTGGCCTTTCCTCTCCTACTGCCAGCCCTCTGCAGAGTGCAGCTGCACTCAGAGGGGGAGCAGGGAGGGAGGGAGGGGAGGGAAGGAGGCTGGGGAGAGGCTCCCTCACCCCTGGAATAGCCTGGAGCACCTGCCTCCAAGGCCTGGGGACCCAGAAACCCCCAGCTCCACCAGGCCTGGGGCAGGCGGGGGCTGAGCAGGGCGGAGCCTTCTGGAATCAGGCGGGCCCCACCCTGGCGAAGAAGCGCCCAGTGTCTCACAGCACCCCGGGCCGCGGCCGCTCCTGAAGCCCCTCCCACGCAGGAGGTCCCAGATCATCTGTCCAATGCCCGACATCCCAGCCACCCTGAGCCACTGAGGCAGCGCCCACCCAGGAGGACAGGCAGGGGACAGGTGGGGGGCACGGCACAGCACGAGTCCAGCCCCAGGGCTGGTCTTGGCCCTGCAGCTCAGGGCAGGGACAGGCATGGGGAGGGGGCTGCACAGGCCTGGGGGCTCGCTGTGCCCTGTCGCTCATGCTGCTCCCAAGGCTGCTCCCCACCGCCCAAGACAGACACAGGGTCTTGCAGGCCCCTCCCCAGGACCCCTGCCTGTCCTCTGCACCCCCACAGCACAGTGGGCACCGTCATCCCCACCTGGGCAGCCCTCCTGGAGGGTCACTGGATGGCCTCTCCCAGGCGGGCAGACGCAGATACCCATGGCAGGGGAGGGCCGGCTGGCCCCAGGCCTCCAGCCGCAGGGAGAGGCAGAGTCCAGAGCTGACCCTCAGACCCCCAGAGTCAGACCCTCTGGGCTGGGCAGTGTGCCCAACAGCCAGGTTGAGGCAGGAAGTCGGGCGTGGAGGACCCGGGACACGTCTCACGGGCACAGGAGCCCCACCCTTGCTGCCCACAGGCCCCTGTGCTGAGGGCGTGGTGCCCGCCTGCGGGAGGTGCTGGGACCTCTAGCAGGCGGGGCCCAGTGGGATGGGCCCTGAAGGGGACTGTGGGACCCCAGTTTCTTCCTCTTTCTGCTTAGATTCCTGGCTCTGAGGTGGGCAGCTTGGCTCTGCCACCTGACCTGGCTGTGTTGTGCCACCACTGGCCCAGAAGCAAGGGGGCTGGCTGGCATGGGCGGGACCCACTGGGCCCGTGAGCCCGAGTGAAGCCTGTTGTTGAGCCCACTGTCTCAGGGGGTCTTGTCCAGTTTGGCTTTGGTTTGTTTTTGGTACTGGGAATTGAACCCAGGGCACTTTACCACTGACCCACATCCCCAGTGCCTCACACGTACAAGGCAAGCACCCCACCGCCGAGCTACACTCCAGCCACCCCCAGCCTTTTGTTTTTTTGGGGGGGTACTGGGGATTGAACTCAAAGACACTGGACCACTGGGCCACATCCCCAGCCCTTTTTTTGTATTTTATTAGAGACAGGGTCTCACTGAGTTGCTAAGTGCCTCGCCATTGCCGAGACTGGCTTTGAACTCGGGATCCTCCTGCCTCAGCCTCCCAAGTGCTGGGATTACAGGCGTGCGCCACCGTGCCCGGCTGTCAGTCTTTTTTTTTCTTCTGAGACAGGGTCTCACTAAGTTGCTCAGAGCCTTGCTAAGTTGTTGAGGCTGGCCTTGAACACACAATCCTCCTGCCTCAGCCTCCTGAGTCTCTGGAGTTACAAGCTACCGTTAAATACCCGTACTGAGGTTTTGTAGGAGAGTGTCCTGGTTGTAGGAAACCTGGGTGCCTTTGGGGATGAGGGTGTCGTGTTTGCTCTTAAACAGTTCAGACAAAAGGAACTGTGTATATAGAGAAATGGTGGAGGGATGGATGGATTGATAGGTAAAGCAAATATAGAGAATGTCAGCATTTGAAGGGTAAATGGGATCATTTCTGCTATTTCTTGTAACTTAAAGGAGTCCAAGGAAGACTAGGAGGTGGGAATCAATGTGGAGTCCTCTCCACCAGGCTGGCCTTGCTGCTGGCGGTCAGTTGAACCTCCTGAGATAGAAGTCCATGGACTCGGCCAGCTGGGCTCAGAGACAACATCCTGACCCGAGGGTGGCGTGTCTGCACAGCTCCAGAGGAGCCCATGGCAGCCACAGGGCGGGGGACACCAGGACTCCCTCTGAGATCCGAAGCCGCGGCCGGCCGGGGCAACAGGAGCTGAGCGGGGGAGGAGGGAGCTGGAAGGAGGCCTGCACTGGCTTGTGTCACCTGCCCTCTCTGGGGTGGAGTGGGGAGGGTCCTGGAGGCCCCCGAGGCTGTCCCCAAGATTCCCAGTGGGGAAACTGGCCCAGGTTGAGCAGTGGCCCTTCACCTCAGGACTGGAGCCAGGGCTCCTGGGTGCAGCCAGCCTGGCTGCCCTGTCACCTCACGTAGAAGGTGTCCCTGTCTGGGCCTAAGGTGACCCAGCCATTGTCCCCATGTGACCTGGCCAGTTCCTTCCTGCCTCTGGGCCTTGGCTTGCCCCCTGAGGAGCAAGGGACGCCCTGTCAGGCAGGGTGTATGGGAGAGAGGAGGGGACACACAGCTGGCCTCCCGGAGTCTCCCAGAAGCCCCTGGAGGAGTGCCGGCCTCTGGTCCTTCCCCTCTGGTCTTGCCACCCGACATGCCCCCAGTCGGGCGCTGGGCCCTCACCAGTGCATGGCTTGCTGGGCCAGCTCCTCCCTTAACACACCCAGGGAACGAGGAGCACCGCGCAGACGCCAGAGCTGTGGCCCGCGCGGTGGGGTGCGGGAGTGGACAGGCGGCCCCCGCTGCACTCGCGGTGGGGCGCGGGAGTGGACGGGCGGCCCCAGCTGCACTCACAGTGGGGTGCGGGAGTGGACGGGCGGCCCCAGCTGCACTCGCGGTGGGGCGCGGGAGTGGACGGGCGGCCCCCAGCTGCACTCACAGTGGGGTGCGGGAGTGGACGGGCGGCCCCCGCTGCACTCACGGTGGGGCGCGGGAGTGGACGGGCGGCCCCAGCTGCACTCACAGTGGGGCGCGGGAGTGGATGGGCGGCCCCAGCTGCACTCACAGGCCGCTGCACTCACAGTGGGGCGCAGGAGTGGACGGGCGGCCCCAGCTGCACTCACAGTGGGGCGCGGGAGTGGACGGGCGGCCCCAGCTGCACTCACAGTGGGGTGCGGGAGTGGACGGGCGGGCCCCAGCTGCACTCACAGTGGGGCGCGGGAGTGGACGGGCGGCCCTAGCTGCACTCACAGTGGGGCGCGGGAGTGGATGGGCGGCCCCCGCTGCACTCACAGTGGGGCGCGGGAGTGGACGGGCGGCCCTAGCTGCACTCACAGTGGGGCGCGGGAGTGGACGGGCGGCCCTAGCTGCACTCACAGTGGGGTGCGGGAGTGGACGGGCGGCCCTAGCTGCACTCACAGTGGGGCGCGGGAGTGGACGGGCGGCCCCCGCTGCACTCACAGTGGGGCGCGGGAGTGGACGGGCGGCCCCAGCTGCACTCACCGCCTCTCGCCGTGGCCTTGGCCTCCTCAGGCCCGGCTCGCTCCTGGTCTGCACTCTGGACCTCGTGCCCGCCGCTGCAGCCTCCAGAGGGTCTCGCAGGCCCCCAGCCCATCTCGGTCCGCTCCCCACGGGTCACCTCCTTGGGGCTCTTCATGACCCGCCCCGGCCCCTGTGCTGAGGGCTCGCATGCCCAGTCGGCCTGCGGAGAGAGCAGTGGGTGTCACAGAGGCCTCTCCAGAGCCGGGCAGCCAAGACCAGCATGGACCCCCCTGCAGGGCTGAGGTGAGGGGAGAGAAGCCGGTGCTGCAGAGCATTGGCCCCTCCAAGGCCCGGCGTGGCCATCACGGCCTGTGTCCCCAGCACTGGGGGCATGGTCTGGCCTGTGATGGCAAAGCCAGAGCTGGTTGTGACATGGAACTACAAAAACATCGTGGTAGAAACCAGTGCCTGGGGAGGGGTCAGTTCCCTCCCCTCAGCCCTCCTCCAGGAAGCCAGAGTGACCCGGTCCCCACCTTTCGGATTGTGGATAACTGCCCTGGGCTCCGACTGCACCCTCGCGACATGTCAGGGACCTGAGCACACGGCCCTTTCTTCTCCTGCTCCTGTGAGCGGCTGCGTGCTAGAGGCCCCGCAGGCCTGCAGCGTTGCAGTAGGGGTTTTTTAAAAGAGGAAAAAGCCCCAATGATAGGGTGGTCTAAGACGACGCCAGGTAACCTGTAAACGTGAGGAACTGTGGGCCCGGGCTCAGAGTTTGGAGTCTGTTTTCCCTGGGCCCGCTGTGTAAGACAAAGTCTGGAGCCTCCTCCTCCCCGCCCAGTCCGCTCCCCGCAACAGCCCACCTGCCTCGAGGAGGGGGACCTTGGCCTTGTCTTAGCTGTGGTCTTGGACCTCAGCTGCACGGGGCATCTGGGCCCGGATCCTGATGCTCCTAATGACGTCCCCTCCCTGCTGGAGCTGACCACGTGGGGCTCAGTCTCTCCCACCCACAGAGGCCTGTGCAATCAGCTCGGTGGTCCCTGGAGCCCCTCCGACCTTGGGGTTCCCAGTAGTCAGGGACCCAGGACCCAGGGTGCCCTGGGAGGGGAAGGAAGCAGGGGAGGAGGGGCGGGAGGGGTGAGGCAGAGCCCCTCTCAGGAGCTGGTCACTGTGCCTCACTTGCCTGGGCTCAGGGGATGAGCAGGGACTGTCATAGCCTGAGAGCCATGCTCCCAGGTCTGTGGTTCTGTCACCCATCTGAGGACACATTGTCCCCTTTGATGCATCAGCTCTGCCCTCAGGCAAGGCTGCTGAGCATGGCACAGACCCCAGCTGCGGCCCCGCCGGGTCAGCCGCGGCTCGCGGGGAGGGCAGCGGGTAAGGCTGGGAAGCACCTGGTTGGCACGCCCAGCCCTGAGGCTGGCACATTTCAAGCCTGACCATCTGCTGACTGTGAGGTGGGCCAGAGCAGTCCCCAGGATCCCTCCGCCCAGAGCACACGGGGCAGGAGGCAGCACCGCCCAGCCCTCTCCACAGACCAAGTGCGAGCCCGCCTCCTCCGACACGCCCTCTGGTGGCAGATGTTGGGACAGCCCTAGATCACGCGCGGCCAGCCGCATGGGGCTGGGCTCAGGTGTGCCAGGGCCAGCTAGCTGCGCTCCAGAGGCTCCAGCCTCCGCCCTGACCCCAGGCAAGGGACTCAGCAGAGGACAGACAGGGAGTCAGACGGGGCAGCGGCAGAGGCGCCTGGGCCCTGCGGTCTAGGATGCAGGACATGGGCTGCCACAGATGAGGCAGAGTGTACCCCAAGGGCAGAGAGGGCCACCAAAGCCTCTAACCAGGAGTCAGAGGGATCATTTCTAAATGTCTGAAAGTTTGTTTTAATGCATGTGCAAAACACACTAGAGAAGCTGGGTGCAGTGGTGCACACCTGTAATTCCAGTGACTCAGGAGGCTGAGGCAGGAGGATCTCAAGTTCAAGGTCAGCCTGGACAATCTAGTGAGACCCTGTCTCAAAATAATTAAAAAGGGCTGGGGGCGTGGCCCAGTAGTGGCACACCCGTGGGTTCAGTTCCTAATACTGCAAAAAAGAATGTGTTGAAGGGTCCCAGTGGGAGGCGGGGCTGCTGGGTGCAGGCTTGTCTCTGCCCACCTCGAATTGTCACCAAGAAGACGGCAGCAGAGCCCATACTAGACACTGCATGGGTGTTGTCCCCCATCAGGTTCTTAAGAGCCTGTCCCCGTCCTTTGGCCCTGGATGGTTCCAGGTGGCGAGTTCTACAACGGGAACTGAGAGTCACCTAGTCCCGGAGGTGGAGGGAGGGAACTGGGCAGCAGGGGAGGCTCCTGGAGGAGGTGCTCACGGTGCAGGGCCTCCGCCCAGGGCAGCCAGTGCTGGCAAGGCTCGCGGAGGCCCCCGAGGCTGTGCGGCGGCGTCCAGCTCCTGCCCAGCTGCCCCCTGCCTGCCTGCACCGTGTGAGACCCGATGGTCTGCTTATGGCCAAACCCTCCCCATCCCCAGCCATCTCTGAGGGGCAGGGACAGGGACTGGGTGGGAAGGGGACATGAAGTCAGAGGGCCCCCAGGGGGTCCCTGTGGAGACCCTTTCTCCTTCCAGGGGAGCCGCTCAGCCCCAGGAGGCAGTGCAGGCCTGAGGACACCCCCCACTCCCCAGCCAAGGGGCGAGGGCCCGGAGCCGGGAGCACGGTGCCGAGGAGGGGCGGGTCCCTCGACAGTGCGCGTGACCACCAGGAAGGCCGCCCTCTCCTGGGCATGCCTGAGGGCTCCTGGGCACCCTTCAGCATGCAGCTGGCCACCTGGCCCTGCCCAGCACCGAGTCCCGCCCAGGCCCTGGACTCTCTCCCTTCCCCTGCCGCCTCGCCCAGCTCCCGCACGGGCTCCTGCCACGGCGATGCCCACGGCCTGGCCCAGGTCTGCGAGGCACGGGAAGCCCCGGCCTGGCCGCCAGGCTGTCTGTCTTGCTGTCCCCAGGGGAGCACAGCACGCAGAGGCTCCTCCACAGAGCTGGACTCCGGCCTCTTGATGTGTGGGGCTGCGGCCTCCCCGGCCGCCAGGCTCCGGCCCTCCGAGCCACTCCTCCCTCAAGAGCCCGGTCCATGCCCTCGCTGCAGGCAGAGCCCAGGAGGTGTCGGCACCACCTACCGATGCCCTGGCCCCTGCCTTCCTTCCCACCGCCTGTCCCTGGTCAGGAAGTGGCCATGCGAGGAGGCGCTCAGGGCCTCGTGGGCTGGCACAAAGCTGGTGCTCAGGGACGGCTCCCCGAGAAAAGGGCAGGCTCCACTGGCCCAGGGAACTCCCCGCCCGCTGGGCGAGGGCGTGGACAGCAGCCCACGTGGGGCTCCTGCTCCGAGGAGGAAGTGGGCTCCGTCCCTGCAGGACACTTCCCTCCCCTGCTGCTGCCAGAGCAGCCTCCTCCCGCCGCCAGCCACTGGGCGCTCTGGGTCCTGCTCAGGACAGCAGGCGGGGCACCCCAGATGGCGGCCTCTAGCAGGCGTCCCGCACCCCCAGGCCCCGTCCAGCGCCCAACCCCAGTGTGCTGCCAGGACACAGAGACCCGGGTTCCATTTCAGTGGGAGGAGGGGCTCCGTGCCTCCCGTTACCACCCAGGAAACGAGAATAAAAGGTGCCGGCGAGGGGGTCGCATGGGTGGCACAGACGACCAGAGGCTCAGTGTCGGGGGCCGGCTGAGCAGGACGCAGAGCCCTTGGCCCTGACTGGCTGGGAGGTCTGGCGGAGCCATGGCTGGGCGTGACTGAACGGATACTCCTAGGGACGCCAGACCTTGGCACCTCACCAAGAAGCAGGCCTGAGGTGGCCTAGTCCTCCTGCACACTGGACAGGAGAAAGCCCATGCCCCGCCATGCCCACCAGGGGCCGCAGGAGGAGCTGAGCCGAGTTCGTGCTGGACAGGGTGGCCTCGGCCAGGGCCTGGTGTCCTCCTGAGAAAGAGAAGCGGACACACGGAGGAGGCCACATGACCACAGAGCCAGGGGACGCGACCACAGGCCCAGCAGCCCTGGCTCCAGAAGCAGGAAGAACAGGACCCTGCGTGGCCTCTGGGTGCAGCTGGCCCTGCCGGGTCCCTTCCGCAGCTCGGCTTCCAGAGCTCTGAGAACGCCTGTGTCACTGCGGGCCACCAGAGGGACATGACCACCCTCGTCCCTTTCTCTCTGGGTGGCGGGGCTCCGGCGCCCGCATCATGGTGTTTGGGGGGGCTGTGACCCCACACGTGACACTGGCACAGGGCTCCGTCCCTCAGCCCCACCACCGCCCTGACTCTGCCTGCCGCTGTCTCATCTGGCCCGGACAGAGAGGGGTCCTAGGCCCCTGGGGAGGTCACCCTGGGCCTGCAGAGGGTCTCAGCGGGTCTGATGAGGCCACATGTCCCGGGCAGGACGAGGGGCTGGAAGGCGTTGGTGGCCCTGGTCAAGCCACTCATGCTGTTCTTTGATGTAAAAAAGACCCAGGGTGACTTCGAAGTGGCCTGGTCACACTCACAGTGGCACTGTGGGCTATGTGCAGTTGTCACACTAGCACTCATGCCAATGCAGCCTATGACCCCCAGGCCAGGGTCACACTGGGGACAATGGCCCAGAACCCCTTGCTCCTGGCTCAGTTCCCACATCACACCCAGACCTGGGGGCACACCCGGAGGGTCAGCGTGACCGTGAGGTCACTGTGAGGCCCTTGTCTAGTGAAGTGGTCAGGTAAGAACCCCTGAGAGGGTGTGGCAGCACCGGGGGTCCCGGGGACAGCCCTTCTGGGCCTACAGCGGTCCCGCCCCACCCCCACTGCAGACGCGTCTGGGGAGTGTTCCAGGAGTGGGAGGCGGGAGGCCGTCCTGGACACACGGTGGCCACTGCGTCTCTGCCAACCCCGCTGCCTGGCACGTCCGCGCCCTCCTCCTGCCCCAGAGCCCGCCATACCTGAGCTCCGCTCCTGAGACCCCTCTCAGGCCCACCAGGCCAAGGACGCAGGTGGCCTCTCCCTCTCCTGCTCAGTGCTGTCTGTCCACAGGACTGTCCGCAGCTGGCCGGGGCAGGCAGAGGCCGCCCACAGCGGCTGACTGCAGAGCAGCCACCGCCGCCCCTGCTTCCTGCCCCACTTCCTCCAGCCGGGGCAGCGACGAGACGAGGCAGGCGCAGGCGCTGGCCGCGATTGATCATTAGCCCCTTCCTGGGCGGGTGCCAGGCCCTGTCCCTGCCTGCCCACTGCCAGCCCCCAGGCTCTGTGGTGGAGGCCGGGGGGCACCGGGCTCCCGTTTGGAGCTGGGATTGGGGAAGTCCACCAGATAGCGGCCCTCGGGCCCTGCCAGCTCTACTCTCTGTTCCCCTTTCTGCTCTGGGCACGTGGGCACACCCGTGTGGGCGTGAGGACACACGCGGACACACACACACACACACACACACACACACGGGCACACACACACACGGGGGCACACGTGCACACACACGGGCACACACAGGGGCACGCACACACAGGAGCACACACATACACATGGGCACACACACGCATACACACACAGGGCACACACACACACAACATGGGCACACACACGCACGCACACACACTCACACAGGCACACACACACAACACGGGCACACACACACGCACATACACACGGGCACACACACACACGGGCACACACACACAACACGGGCGCACACACACGCACATACACATGGACACACACACACATGGACACACACACACATGGACACACACACACACATGGGGGCACACGTGCACACACACGGGCACACACAGGGGCACGCACACACATACACATGGGCACACACACGCATACACACACAGGGGCACACACACACAACATGGGCACACACACGCACGCACACACACTCACACGGGCACACACACACAACACGGGCGTACACACACGCACATACACACGGGCACACACACACACAACACGGGCGCACACACACGCACATACACATGGACACACACACACACATGGGCACACACACGCACATACACATGGACACACACACACACACGGGCACACACACACACACGGGCACACACACACACGGGCACACACACACACGCACATACACATGGACACACACACACACACACGGGCACACACACACACACGGGCACACACACACACACACGGGCACACACACACACACGGCACACACACACACACACACACACACACGGGCACACACACACACACACGGGCACACACACACACACGGGCACACACACACAACACGGGCACACACACACAACGCACACACACATGGGACACACACACACACACACGGGCGCACACGGGCACACACACACACATGGGCACACACACGCACATACACATGGACACACACACACACACATGGGCACACACACGCACACACACGGGCACACACACACACATTGGGCACACACACACACGGGCACACACACACACATGGACACACACACACACACACGGGCACACACACACACACGGGCACACACACACACACACACACGGGCACACACACACACACGGGCACACACACACACACACGGGCACACACACACACACACGGGCACACACACACACACACACGGGCACACACACACACACGGGCACACACACACACACACGGGCACACACACACACACACACGGGCACACACACACACACACACACACACACGGGCACACACACACACACGGGCACACACACACACACACGGGCACACACACACACGGGCACACACACACGCACATACACATGGACACACACACACACACGGGCACACACACACACATGGGCACACACACACACACGCACACACACACGGGCACACACACACACGGGCACACACACACGCACACATGGACATACACACATGGACACACACACACACACACACACACGGGCACACACACACACACACGGGCACACACACACACACACACGGGCACACACACACACACACGGGCACACACACACACACACGGGCACACACACACACACGGGCACACACACACACACACGGGCACACACACACACACGGGCACACACACACACACACGGGCACACACACACGGGCACACACACACACGCACACACACATGGACACACACACACACGGGCGCACACACACACACACACATGGGCACACACACGCACACACACACGGGCACACACGCACATACACATGGACACACACACACACACACGGGCACACACACACACACGGGCGCACACACACACACACGGGCCACACACACACACATGGGCACACACGCACACACACACGGGCACACACACATACACACGGGCACGCACACACACTCACACGGGCACACACACAACACGGGCACACACACGCACACACACACGGGCACACACACACGGGCACACAGCACAGCTCCTCACTCCTGTGCCCAGGTCATGGGAACATTCTGGGGGAGGAGAGGGACCTTGTGCTCCCCAGCTGGCCAGCGCGCCCGCCTCGGGGGACTGGCTGTCACCTCTTTAGCTGCCTCTGGCCGCAGCCCCACCCGGGCTGGGGAGCAGGGATCCTCCCGGCTGGCCCAGGCTGGGGCCGTGACAGGGAACCCCCAGCTGGTCCCCTGGGGCTCAGAAGGAAGCAGGACTGGACATGGGCCAGCCTCCTGCCCTGGCCCTCTCTGGGCACACCCCTCGGGCTGGGCTGGCCTGCACCACGGCCAGCCACGTGCCCGGGAGCCCCGTCCTCCTCCCCACCTGCCTCCCTCTGTGAGGGGCTGGGCGGTGGGAGCTCTGGCCACCGCGCTCTGCCCGGACTCTGGAGGTGAAGACCCCGCGCGCCGGCTTCCCCGGGCCCGTAGCTCGTCCAGGAAGCCGTGCTGGGAGCTCCCGGATGGCCTGTCCACACAAGGGTCTGAGGCCTTTCCTCCCCGGCATTGTCCCTGCTGCAGCCTGGGACCAGCATCCTGTTTGTCCACAGCTGAGCTCCTGGCCACGGCCCAGGGGTTTCCCAAGAGCCTCTCGGCTGTGCGGCATGGCCTCCTCCCGGCTCCGCGGCCCTGCAGAGGAGGAGCAGGTGCGGTCGGGGGCCAGGACTTTCCAACCCGGGCCCTCCTGGGGCTGCCGGATGTGTGGCCCGCGGGCTTCTAAAGCCCAGCCCGCTTGCGTCTCCGTGACCGCCTGTCCCTTCCCAAGCCTCAGTCACCCCTTGCCGCTGGCAGCTCTGGTGGCAGCTCCCTGAGTGCCCTCCCAGCTCCGGTTCTGACCCTGACGTGTGGCAGCGGTCACTTCTCAGGAAGTCGCCACAACCCTGCAGGTGGTCACAACAGCCTGGCCAGGCGAACGTCCCGTGACTCCTGCTGGACTGACCAGCCGAAGCCCAGCCGTGTCCCCACCCTCCCCTCCCCCGAGGCTCTCGGGTGCTGGAGTGCAGTGGCGGGCCAGCAGCGGCCCCGCCCAGGAGCCAGGAGGCCACCCGCCCAGAGCGCAGGGCTTTGCAGGTGACCAGACACCCGTGCCTTCAAGCACCAAGCCCCAAGGCCACGACTCCTCGTCCCTTTTCCCTCGTCACAGAGGCCAGCTGGTGCCAGTGACTCTACCAGGCCTGGTGGCCAGTGACCTGTAGGCAGGACCGGAGGCTCTGGGGTCCCTGTCTCCTCACCGCAGGTGGGAGGCCCCCGGAGCAGGTGGAGCTGGGCGGAGAGCGACAAGCCTGGAGGGACGTGTTCCTGTGAGGAGCAAGCACCCTCTGGGGAGCGCCCTCTGGGGAGCACTATCTGGGGAGCACCCTCTGGGGAGCACCCTCTGGGGAGCGCCGTCTGGGGAGCACCCTCTGGGGAGCACCGTCTGGGGAGCGCCCTCTGGGGAGCGCCCTCTGGGGAGCGCCGTCTGGGGAGCACCGTCTGGGGAGCGCCCTCTGGGGAGCACCGTCTGGGGAGCGCCCTCTGGGGAGCACCGTCTGGGGAGCGCCCTCTGGGGAGCACCTCTCTGGGGAGCGCCGTCTGGGGAGCACTGTCTGGGGAGCGCCCTCTGGGGAGCACTGTCTGGGGAGCGCCCTCTGGGGAGCACTCTCTGGGGAGCGCCCTCTGGGGAGCACCGTCTGGGGAGCGCCCTCTGGGGAGCACTCTCTGGGGAGCGCCGTCTGGGAGCACTATCTGGGGAGCGCCCTCTGGGGAGTGCCCTCTGGGGAGCGCCCTCTGGGGAGCACCGTCTGGGGAGCGCCCTCTGGGGAGCACTGTCTGGGGAGCGCTCTCTGGGGAGCGCCCTCTGGGGAGCGCCCTCTGGGGAGCGCCCTCTGGGGAGCGCCCTCTGGGGAGCACTGTCTGCCCTGCACGGAGGCTGCACAGAGTCCAGTCCTGAGGCCAGAGGGACGCCAGGCCTCGCAGTGCAGAAGCCACAGCCCCTCCCCAGTGCCCTGGACGTATCCTAAGACTAAAACGCAAAGGGCAGGACGCACCCAGGACAGGAGCACAGCTCCCCTGGGAAGGTGGCCTCGAAGTCCCACCAGGACACAGGAGAAGGCTGTGCTGGAGGCCCCGCAGGTCCCGAGCTGCCCCTGACGCACTCTGGCCGCCTCTGGCGCACACGGCTGCCCCGTCCCGTCCCGCCAGGTCCTCCACCTGGAGCAAGCTCGAAGGTGACCTTAGAGACGGACTCGCCAGCCTGGGAGGCACTGGGAAGGACCCAAACCTGTCCCTAGTCCATCCAGCAGGGAGGCCCCGTCCACCCACCAGGGCCCAGTCATGGCCTCCAGGTCCCTGGTCAAGCCCTAGCTGTGGCTTCCTGGGGACCTCCTTGGTGGCCCCCTCCTGCCCTCAGCCGGCCTGGGGTCTACCCTGCCTGTGGGCAGCAGGTTCCCTCCTGAGCCCCCCAGGCGGGCGGGGCGCCTGTCCCCCTCCTGCTACGAGGGCTCTTGTGTCTGCATTTTTTAGTCCTGTAGGGAGGACAGTGACCACTGTGGCCAGACGAAGACGCGGCTTTTCTAATCGTGTCATTTAGAGCAGCATCATTCTGGGGACAGCTGGGAGCTGCACCCTGTGTAGGGTCCTGCTGGGAAGAGTCCAGTCCCCCCACGCATGCTGGGGTCCCCCACGGGCTGCCTCTGTTGGCCGATCTGCTCTCCACCTCCAGGCACCTCAGCTACACCTGCCTCGTGTGACAGCGGCCCACGATCCCAGCCCTGCCCCTGGTGCCCACCCACCAGGTCGCACAGACAAGTGGGAACAGGGAGGCCAGGGAGGGAGGAAGGGGAGGGCGAAATCCCAGGAGGCTTCCTGGAAGTGGAGGCTCCTGGACAGACTCTCGGAGGGAAAAAGACCAAGAGGGAGGGTCCAGGGGACTCCAGGGGACAGGGATGCGCAGAGAGCAGGTAGCCCAGCGGCGGCTCAGACAGCTGTGCCCAGACACACAGGCCGGAGCCTCCAGAGCCGCTCTGGCAGCTGCCGCGGGTGGCCAAGGAGAGGCCTGGCACAGCCCCTGCTGACCTGCAGCAGCCACCAACACAAGGACGCAGAGGGCCTGCGGGTGTCCTCGACAGGTGAGCCCACCCACCCCCTGCAGGGCCAGAGGGCAGGTGTGGTCTCCTCTGGCTGTCAGGCCCTCAGGCTCTGCGTCCTAGCGTGAAGACGGACAGACAAGGGCCAAGGGGCGGGCGAGGCAGCCGCGGGCAACTCTGCACCAGGGGCTGGGTGGACCCACGGGAGTGGCTTGTGGACCCGGCTTCGGACGTGGGTGGGGGCCGAGGTGACGGGAGGCAGCTGGGGGACGTGTCTGGTGAGGCGCAGTGGCTGGCACCGCGAGGGCCCTGAGGCCTGGCCATGCAGGGAAGAGCCCAGCCACGAGGGACAGGCCAGAGCCACGGTCCCTGGAGGAGCACGGGCGGGCGGCCAGATAGCCGAGAGGGCTCCCGCTGCGACGGGGCAGCCTCCCAACTCTGCTCGCCCGCGGGAGACCGAGCAGACGGTGCTCAGCCCCGCAGCACCCGTGCCCTGCGCCGCGCGCAGAGGGCAGCTGGCCTCCAGCGAGGACGGCCTCCACGTGCCGCGGGCACAGGTGGGCTCAGGAGAAGGCCTGCCGCCACGCGCCGGAGGAGAGCTCCTGGGCCCAGTGGGCCTCTCATTTTAAAGGTGACTCTAAGTGACCAGCCCCTGCCCAGGTCTCAACCAGGGGTTCCCTGAATGGCAAGGACGCCAGGCGCCCCTTCCAGGGAACACGCGTCCCCAACCCTGCCAGACCTAAGGACGGAGGCTCCTTCCCGGCTCCCACCCGCACACCCAAGTGTGAGAGGCAGCCCGCCCAGGGACAGTGCTGCAAGCCTGCAGCACCGCGGGAGCAGGGCCCACCGCTGGTCCACACAGAAAGGGCCGGGACAGGCCCCCGCTGGCAGGCGCGTGGTCGGCTGCCATGCCTGTGCTCAGCGCCGGAACAGACACTAGGTGCGCCCCAGGAGTCGGGGGCTGCTCTTTGCAAAACAAGGCTGCAGCAGTAAACAGGCCTCCCGATGACCGATGGCCCCTGGACCCGGATGAGTGGCTGGGCGCGGGCCCCAGGCCTGCAGGAAGCAGTCAGCACATCCTGTGCCTCCGCCTGGTGGCAAAGGGCGCCCTCCGTAGTCTGGGCAAGCTTGGAGCCGCTGCAGGACAGTGGCTGGCCAGCTCTGTCGGGGCAGGTGTGGACCCAGCCTGGGAGACCGAGAACTCTGCAGCCCAGCAGGTCCTGCATGACAGGCTCTTCCAAGGGCAGGCCATGTAGAAGAGGGACATGGTGTCCAGTGAAGAGATGTGGCCACCAGAGGAGAGGTCAAGGCCCCTCCTGCAGCAGAAGCAGGCCAGGCCGCGCAGGGGAGAGCCCCGCAGCCACCCCTGCACGGGGAGGAGCCAGGGCCAAGGCCAAGGCCGCAGCTCAGAGCTGGCAGGGCAGAGTCTCCGGAGCTCCCCAGGGGCCACCTGCGGGTTGTGGGGTGCGTGGAAGAGGCAGCAGTAGCAGGCCCAGGACCGGGGCCACAGTGGGGGCTTCACGGCTGCCGTTCTCCCAAGAACACGGGAAAGGAGCTCCCAGCTCATAGACAAGGGCCTGACACCCCAATCCCACGGACCCTCACCCCCAGGGACCCAGCATTCCTGAATCAGGGGTCTCAGGGTTCCGGCTGGAATTCCTGACATTCCCTGGAGCACAGCCATCCTGGTTGATCTTGACCTTGGCTTGTGCAAACATTAACCTGGCTCAAGCACTCACTACCAGACCCCTCCGTGGGGGGCGAAGTCCTCCAGGCCAGGCCCCTCTCCCTGGAGCCTGAGGCTCCCAGCCAGTGCTCCACGGGCCAGCTGGGGCAGAGGGCTCGGGCGGGGTCCTGCAGCCCTGCTCCTCACGCCCACCTCAGCTGCGACCTTGGCCTGCATGGGCACTGCCCGTCCCACTCCCTCACCTGCTGCCCGCTGCCGGCTCCCTCCCAGCAAAACCTCAAGTGCTGTCTGCCCGGCCAGCGCCATGACCCCGGCCAGCTCGCACCACCCACCTACCCACCATGCGCCCCAAGTGCTACCTGCCCGGCCAGCGCCATGACCCTGGCCAGCTCGCACCACCCACCCACCACGCGCCCCAAGTGCTACCTGCCCAGCCAGCGCCATGACCCCAGCCAGCGCCATGACCCCGGCCAGCTCACACCACCCACCCACCCACCACGCGCCCCAAGTGCTACCTGCCCGGCCAGCGCCATGACCCCGGCCAGCTCGCACCACCCACCCACCCACCACGCGCCCCAAGTGCTACCTGCCCGGCCAGCGCCATGACCCCGGCCAGCTCGCACCACCCACCCACCACGCGCCCCAGAACTACCTGGCCTCAGTGACCAGCACCGTCTGCGCCGCCTCACCCTGTCCCTCCCTGTCCCCACTGCATCTGCCCCTCCAGGGTCTGCCCTGCCGACCGCAGCCCCCGAGGAACACCTCCTAGCTCCAGGCCTCCCTCGCCTCGCCACGGAGTCACCTCCTGGGGTTCTTGCGCCCTGGGTGTGGGCACATGGAGGCAGGGACTTCTGGCAACTTCTGCCCACCCTGCTGGCTTTGCCAGGGCTTTGGCTCAGACCGAGGGCTGGAGGCTGCACCTCCTGGGCCTCCCTACCAATGGCCACTAGCCCAGAGGGACATCTCTGCAGACCCTTCACCTCCCCACGCAGGTCTGTCCAGCCACCCCCGCCACCCTCACCCTCCGTCCACGGCGTCCCCTGTACCGGCCCCTCCTCCAGGCCGTCCCTGGCACCCTGAGGCCGTCGTCTGGGCCGCCGCCGGGACCTCCCCCGGCCACACTCGCCTGCCACACGGGGCCTCCTCTGCGTTCTCCAGGAGGTGCTGGCGGCCTGTGCCCAGCTGGCCCCGCATGGCACTCTGCAAGTGTCCACTCGATGACCAGTAAGCAGGGGTGCCAGCAAGGGACTGGCCGTATCTGTGCATAGAGGCCACCGACTGGTGACAGCAGATGGCCCCATGTGCTCTGAACAAGACGGCGGCCCCCAGGCTGGGGGGAGCTCAGGCCCCTCCAACCCGCACCTCTGACCAGGCCAGCGGTGCAGGACACGGCCCCTTCCTCCACACGTCCCGCTCCTCGGCGGCAGCTGTGGGGGGTCACTCAGGCTTGGGGCCAGGTGTGGGGGCTCGCGAGGCACGGGAGCCTCTGTGAGGCCCAGGACAAGGTGAGCGGACAGGCCCTGGCAGCATCTGGCTTCAGTGCCCCCTGCAGTGCCCCCGGGACTCGGGAGAGGGGGACTGGGTGGCGTCCCTGCCGGCTCAGAGCCGCAGACCCTGGGCAGGCAACACCCACACCTGCTGGGAGGGCCCAGCCCGGTGCCCAGCTGTGCTGTTTCCCAGGTGACGTCACAGGGGCGTGGCCAGAGGCGCTGCTTTGATGCCAGCCAGGAATGAGCCCCCAGAGCTCCTCTGGCCTGCTGCAGGGCGGGGCACACCCTCCACCCCCAGTCCACCGGTGTGGCTGGAGGTCCTGACGCTGGCCTGTCTGCACCTGGCACGCCTCCACTGGCTGGCACGGTACCCAGGTGTGACTTGAAGATGAAGGGTGGTTCCGGAGCAGCCGCCAGGCTGGAAGCCCGGGCGAGCCTTGGTGTCTGGGCCCGCACCTGCCCCACGTGGAGAAGGGCACTCCACCAAGGAAGGCCCCTGTTGTCCTTGGTCTTCAGCAGGGCCAGGATTGGCAGGTGGCCCCACCCAGCCCTGCTCTGGGCCAGGCCCAGCACTGAGCACCCAGGGCACAGCTGACCAGACGCCCTGCCCACCGGAGCTCTCAGCCAAGAGGTGGAGACGGGCCAGGAGACACACAGAGCAGGCGCGCACCACCTCCTGCCTGCGTGTCCGGGGGCTGCCTGGAGGCGGCGCTGTGAGCCAGCCCCAGAGCAGGAGATGCGCAGGAAACCTGTTCCCTGGGAGGGAACAGACCCCGGGCCCTGGAGCTACCCGCAGTGATGGAGTAAGGAAGGCTCGGACGGACTGCGGGGGTGGCTGGGTGGATGGATGATGGATGATTGAGGGATGGGCCAGTCATTCCCTAAAATGATGAGACTCTGTCGTTCTGAAATTGTAGGAGCTGATGGAAGAGCCCCCAATACCCAGTGTGGTGGCACACACCTGTAGTCCCAGCTACCCAGGAGGCAGGAGGATCGCAGATTTGAGGCCAGGCTGGGCCAGTTGGTGAGACCATGTCTCAAAGTAAGATCTTTTCAAAGGGCTGGGGATGTGGCTCAGTGGTAGGCCCCTCCCTCGCACGTGGGAGACCCTGGGCTCCAACCCCAGCACCTCCAACGAACAAGCAAAGGCTCCGATGGCCTGACCTAGGACAACTGGAATGACAAAGTGGTGTCAGATCACGGCCCCACACAGCACACCTGTCCCCGAGTCCACACTGATGTAAGTGAGTGGCTGGGGGAGGCCGGCCTCCGTGCGGGGTCCAGAGGGCCCGAGGTGGGACGTCACCTGCTGCTTTGCACAGACGGAGCGGGTGGGAAGGGCTTGGCCAGCCGGCGGCCACGCTGCAGGACGCCTCCCCAGGGGCTGGCACCTCGCAGGGAGAGGCCTGCAGTGGTGTGTGGCCTCCACGGTGTGCCAGGGTGGCACCTCACCCTGGCTTCCTCCCCAAACCCAGTGGTGTGGAGACAGGTGTGGCAGGGTGGCACGGGGACAGCTGAGGACGTGAACTCTGCTCGGCAGCAGGGAAGGCTCTTCCTGGAGGTGTGACACCCGAGCAGGGCCTGGGCGCCGGGAGGTGTTGGAGTGGCAGGGAGGTGTGTGCCCGGAAGGACGCGGCTGGACGGGGCGGAGGGCGGACGAGCGGTGAGCAGGGTCTGGCCTCCAGCCCCGCCCTCCTCTCCACCAAGGCGAAGGGACAGGGCCTACAGGAGGGACCCAAGGGAGGATGGGCACCCACGTTGGCCAACAGTGCCCAGAAGGGCCGGCGGCTCTCCAGGGCTGCCTACCGTCTCGGAAGGTAAGAACTGCGGCCCAGGCTCCCTCAGGAGGAGCGTGAACTGACCCCAGGAGACACTGTCACCTCCGACCAGGCTCCTGCCAGGCGTCTTCTGGGACTGGCTCCCCCCTCCATGGTGAGGGGGGGCTGGGCTGGCGGGCGCAGACCCTCCTCACCCCGCCTCTCGGCGCACCCTGGGCAGGTCACAGAGAGCACGGTGCCAACTGCGGGCAGGTGACCGACACCTGGAAAGCCACAGCATGTTTGCCCTTTGACCTGCGGTCTGCCTGGGTCAGAGATGGCAGGTGTACGAGGTCGCGATCGCTCGGTGGATACCGTCAACACCTGGCAGTCACCGAGGTGTCAGGTGAGCGTCACCCAAGCTGTCCCAGCAAGGAGAGACCTGGTGACAGCTGGGCAGAGGGCAGGAGGCGCAGGCGGCCTCCCTCCCCACCCGCACCTCAGCAGGGCTCCAGTGCAAAGAGAAACCAGGGAGCGTCGCCATGTCCCCCGCCAGGCGGAGCCAGGGAAGCGCAGGGGCTGGGGTGGCACTTCGGCATTGTGCTGTGGCCGGCGGAGCTAGACGCACCATTGTTCAGACGCGCATTGGAAGGGCCCGAGTCCCGGGGTGCAGGCGGACAAGACAGCCCCTCGCCATCGGAGCAGGACGGGGGCGGGGCAGGCCCTGGGTCACAAGAGGGCACCAGGAGGAAAGCTGGGGTTCTGGAGAAGGGTGGACTGCGGTAGCAGACACTTCCTGCTGCTTCCCGGGCTGCCCCCAGCAGGGACACTGGGCGGGGTGTGAGGACTTGCAGGCTCTTCCTTCGCCTTGTAAACTGAATACATTCCACCAAATGTAATCTACCCTGCTGTGATCCCAGCAGCTAGGGAGGCCGAGGCAGGAGGATTGCAAGTTCAAAGCCAGCCTCAGCAATTTAGCGAGGCCCTAAGCAACTCAGCCCAACCCTGCTCAAAGTAAAATAAATAGGGCTGTGGCTGTGGCTCGGTGGTAGGGCACCCTGGCTCAATCCTGGCACTGCAGATGATGATGATAATGATCATAAAGACCCCAAAGGTAGAACAAGCTGGGCAGAAGGGAAGGAGACACAGGCAACCTCGCCCCTCCCCCCTGAGGGCAGATCATTAAGGCCCAAGGACACGGTGCTGTGGAGGGCGCGGTGGAGGCCGGCTGGAGCTCACTGCCTAGGCTGACATCCCAGGCCCCTGCGTGCCTGGCCTTGGGACACCCAGGAGTCCCCACGCCACACCTCTTCCGTGGTGAGCCTGGCGGCCTCTGTACAGTCTGCAGGACCAGGAGCCTGAGGTGGGCCTTTTGGGCCAGCACCAGCTGCAGCCTGCGCCACCCCTGCCCTGGGAAGGAGGCCAGCCGACCACCCCGGGCCACGCAGCCCCAGCCCACACCCAGGTCCTCGCAGAGACCCCTGCCAGGGCCAAAGTCCACTCACCCCTGCTGGGGCTAGCCTTGGAATCCCCTGGGCCCAAAGACATGGCAGACTCCCCTCCAGCCTTCCGCTCAGCCCTGCCGGCCTCAGCTTCGACCTCCCTCCTGCAAACCCACTCTAGGGCCCACCTGGGGAGGGAGGGGCTGTCCCCTGCCACACTAGGGACTTTGGCCCAGGGCAGGGGAGGCTGTGCTGGGGGCTGGGGGAGAGGAGCTCGGGATCTCCCTGAGACCCGGGTGCTGGCACCCAGGGAGGCAGGGCACCTGGAGGGGCGCAGCCCTGGCCCCAGCCCAGGGCCACCATACTGCAGGGTCCTCTGCAGCGCTGTGGACACTGCTCTGAACCCCCAAGATGCGCCCACCTCACAGACAGGAAGACGGAGGCTCAGGAGCGAGCCTGGCCCAAGGCGCTCATCCGGGAACGCAGCCCCCAAGCTGCGCCCAGAGGCCCCTGAGGCCCCCAGACCCTCCTCTCTCCACGAGGGCCCTGCGGACCGGGTCCTGGGGCCCAGAAGACGGCAGCCCCGCCTCGCACCGCCCCCGACGCACTCAGTCCCATCACTTCTCAGACCCGCCCCGGGCTGCCCTTCCACGGCCACCCGACGCCCTGCCCTCCCTGCAGCTCCCGGCCAGGGGGTTCCAGGTGCACCCCCCGTACACCACCTGGCCTCACCTGTCCCCACAGGGGACCCCGAGTGTCAGGCCCTCCTGAGGCCCTGCATGGAGGTCTCCGCACGGAGGTCGGGACGTACCTGCTGCAGGCCGAGCCGCCGAGGCGGGAGCAGGGGCAGGTCCAGGCCCCGCGCCTGCCGGCACCGCCCAGCCTTCAGGAGGCCGCCCAGGAGCAGCAACGACCCTGGCGGGAGCTGCTGTGGGTCAAGGACCGCCCGCTGGGCAGGGCCAGGCTCCCGCCTCCTCCTTATCGCCCCGGGCGCATTCCCGAGCAGGGCGGGGAGGAGCGGCTGGGAGGGAGCCTCCGGCGGGTGGCGGCCTCGAGGGGCTGGGGGGGGCGCCACCTGTGCATGGGGCAGAGGCGAGGCTGTGGGACTATCCAGTGCCAAATGGCCCTGAGCCTTCAGGGGCCAACAGGTGGGCGTCACCTGGGCCTGAGGAAGGCCGCTGTCTGGAGACTGGCTGTGTGGCACCCGGTGGGTTTCCCGGCTCTCCGAGCCTCCTCTGCAGCGGAGGAGCCGCGGGCACCCGCCAAGCTCACGGGAGAGACTCTCCAATAAACGTGAAAACACTGCCCCGCGCACCTCGGCATCTGGTGACCGTGACTTCGGTCCCCAAAGGGGGTTCGTGCTGGCCTGGGGGAAGGGCCAGTTCGGTGTGGAAGTGGGACATGCTGGCCGTGGGCCTGAGCTGGACTTCAGCACTGGGCAGGAGCTGCCCACTGTGAGTGGGCGCCGCCTCACAGGCCCCTGTGGTTTTGCTTCTGAGAGCATCTCGTGTGCCCCAGGAGCCAGCTCACGGACACCTGCTGTGATGGCCACAGGACACTGGCTGCAATGACCACAGGACACCAGCTGTGATGACCACAGGACACCTGCTGCGATGGCCACAGGACACCAGCTGCGATGGCCACAGGACACCAGCTGCGATGGCCACAGGACACCTGCTGCAATGGCCACAGGACACTGGCTGCAATGACCACAGGACACCTGCTGCAATGGCCACAGGACACAGGCTGCGATGGCCACAGGACACCAGCTGTGATGGCCACAGGACACCAGCTGCGATGACCACAGGACACCAACTGCGATGGCCACAGGACACCGGCTGTGATGACCACAGGACACCTGCTGCAATGGCCACAGGACACCGGCTGCGATGGCCACAGGACACCAGCTGTGATGGCCACAGGACACCAGCTGTGATGACCACAGGACACCAGCTGCGATGGCCACAGGACACCGGCTGTGATGACCACCAGACACCTGGCTGCCATGGCCACAGGACACTGGCTGCCGTGGCCACAGGACACTGGCTGTGATGGCCACAGGACACCAGCTGTGATGACCACAGGACACCAGCTGTGATGACCACAGGACACTGGCTGCCATGGCCACAGGACACTGGCTGCCATGGCCACAGGACACTGGCTGTGATGGCCACAGGACACCAGCTGTGATGGCCACAGGACACCAGCTGTGATGACCACAGGACACCGGCTGCCATGGCCACAGGACACCGGCTGCCATGGCCACAGGGCCCAACAGGCCCAAGGTCTAGGCACTTGGGCTTCCTGCCCACGGCGCTCCTCGCACACAGACCCGTGGTCCAGCGCTGACCTGGGACCAGGGACTGTGGCCAAGCCAGGCCTCTGCTGGGGCGATTCCCGGGCCATCGGGATCTTCTTCAACCTTCGGAGGGTGGAGGTTTCACAATAAAACCTGACATCTGGCTCTTCTGGAAGATCCAGCAGGCCCAGCCCAGGCGCGTTCCCACCCTGCCGCAGGGCGGGAGCTGAGGGCTGCTACTCCTTCTCAAGGCCACCGCGGCTGCTGGCTGAGCCCTGCAGGGCCTGTTGTGACAGAGGCCCCGCGGCTCCCTCCTCCCCAGGCCGCCAGAGCCCTGGGATTCCTGAGGCCCCACCACGCCTTCCTGCAGGTCTGACCTCAGCGGGCTGCACTGGCCCTAGCTGACCTTCAGACCACCTACCGAGGGCCCGAGCAGCTCTGGTCACCAGAGCAGGCGAGACCCGTCCTGAAGCTCCGGCCTGCAGGGGCCTGCAGGGGCTTGGGCCCTACCCAGACGTCCGCTGGCCCCCCACCTGCAGACGGCAGCTGGCCCCAGCGCCCTGCAGCTCGGAGGCAGTGTCACCCGGAAGTCCCCAAGCTGGGGTCTGCACCCGGCCACCCCCGGAGGGAGGTCCAGGGCACCAAGGAGAAACCGCACAGAGGCCAGAAGCTCTCTGACCAGCGCTCCGGGGCTCCGTCCTCCGCCCTCCCCCCCCGCCTGGCAGGGCCTCCCATGCCTCGCCCCGCCCGCTCGACCTTCACCCCGGCCTCCTTTCTCCATCTCACACGGGAGGGGCTGGGCTGGGCCAGCTTCCCGACAGGACCCCAGGGCTCAGGCAGGGAGCAGGGGCCACCCCACCAGCAGGCTGGGGCACCATCCTCCTCCCCCAGGGCACTGAGCAAGGACGGCCACGACCAGGCAGCGAGCCTGTGAGCCGGGGCCTTTCCTTCCCGGGGCGGTCACCAGGCTGGTGGCAGAAGCTTTGACGCTGCAGCCTCACCGCCGCCCCTTTTAACCTAGCTTTCCTGGCCCAGAAATCCGCAGAAGAGTGAGGGCTTCATCTCTGTGTCCTGGTGGGGAGGGGCCCCGTGGGCCCAGAGTCCACTTAAAGACACACAGATCGGGCTGGGGTTGTGGCTCGGCGGTAGAACGTGCGCGGCCCGGGTTCGATCCTCAGCACCACGTACAAATAAACCCATTGTGTACAGCTAAAGCAAACAAATAAATAAAAACCCACACAAATCCTCCTCTCATCCCAGTGACTCAGGAGGCTGAGGCAGGAGGATGGCAAGTTCAGGGCCAGCCTCAGCAAGTCAGTGGGACCCCGTCGCAAAACATGAGAGAGGCTGGGGTGTGGCTCGGTGGCGGAGCAGTCCGGGCTCAATCCCCAGCACAGCAAGAACAAAAGCAAGGCCAGGCGCAGGGTGCTCGCCTGTGATCCCCGCGGCTTGGGAGGCTGAGGCAGGAGGATCTGGAGCTCAAAGCCAGCCTCAGCAGCATCGAGGTGCTCAGCAACCCAGTGGGACACGGTCTCTAAATACAGCAGAAAATAGGGCTGGGGGGTGGCTCGGTGGCCAAGTATCCCTGGGTTCAATCCCTGGTACCAAAAACAAAGAAACAAAAAGAAACAAGTCCTGCTTAGGCCAAGGGAGTCGAGCACAGCTTCCCCGGCCAGCCCTGGTCGCAGAGGTGCCATCACGTGGCACCGAGGAGCCCGTGGGAGCAGTGGGAGGCAAAAGGTGGCCCAAGGGACAGGCCTGTCCATTCTGAGTGAGGAGTTGCCCGGAGAGAGGCCAGGAGATCCCGGTACCCGGGGGAAGGGCGAGGCCCCCCCAGCAGGGGCAGGCGGCCTCCCCGCTTCCTCCTGGTGAGCTGTTCCCTGAGGCCAGGGCGAGACCCAGGAAAGGTGGGGCCGTGGGCAGAGTGGGGACAGGCGGCCCTCTGAGAACTGCAGCTTCACACGAGGAGGAGGGAGGGCCCTGGGCTGGGTGACGCTCAGGCCACCCAGGACCTGAACTCAGTCCTGTGACTTGGCTCGGGGCCCACCACACCCTGGACTCCCACAGGGCTGGGCCTGCCGCGCCCCAAGCCCCAGAGAACTGCCCCGGGGTGGCCGTGTGGGGACAGTCTCCCTGGACAGTCCTCCTGCCCCTGCCCACAGGCCTCCCACACGTCCTCCTGAGCCCTCGAGGGCACCCCGAGGTGACCTCGCACCTCGCCCAACACCAGCACGGTGCCAGGGTCGTGAGCCCCTGCTGTTTAGGGGGTTTCAGCACAAAAAAACTCTGTACACGTTCAGGACAGGTGTGTGCTCGTTTATTTATTTTCTTATTGCAGTGTTGCCGCCTGAAGCGCTTGGAGTAACAGGGCTCCTACATTGCAGCACACCCCCAGGGCTGCTCTACCACGGAGTCACATCCCCAGCCGTTTTTACTTTTATTTTTTCTTAACATTTATTCATTTGCTTTAGTTGTCCACAATGCAATGCATTTATGTTTACGTGGTGCTGAGGATCGAACACGGGCCGCGCACGTGCTAGGCCAGCGCTCTACCGCTGAGCCACAACCCCAGCCCTTTATTTTTATTTTGAAACAAGTTCTCACTGAATTGCTGAGGCTGGACTCCAACTTGCAATCCTCCTGCCTCAGCCTCCCTAACAGCTGGGATCACAGGCATGCGCCTCTGTGCCCTACTAAGAGGTGGCATTTTAAAAAAGATATCTTCAACACTCAGTAGGTCAAATTAAAAAGTGCTCCTGGCTGGGCACAGTGGTGACGCCTGTGATCCCAGTGACTCAGGTGGCTGAGGCAAGAAGATTGTGAGTTCAAAATCAGCCTCAGCTACTTTCGTTTGTTGTCTCAAAATAAAAAATAAAAAGGACTGGAAATGGGGCCCAGTGGTGGAGCAGCCGAGTTCAACCTCCAGAGCCCGAAACAAGACAAACAAAGAAAAACACTCCTTAGAGAAAAAAATTGCCCAGAAGGGCATGAGCGTGCCGCTGGGGCCCTGGGGCGGCCAGGCTGGGGACCGGTGCTCCCTGCGCTCCTCCCGCCTGCCTGCGCACTTCACCGCACAACCGGAGGATCTACCAAGGGAATGCTGTCAGTGTGGTGACGAAAGCAATGTTCTGGCGCACGCGTACACAGGTGCTCCTGAGAAGTTCACATGGACCCCGGGTCCTCTCAGTGGCCACACAGAGCTGTCCCAGCTGCCAGCTGGCCTGTGGCTGAGCCCCCAGCCTCTCCCTGATGCGTTGTGACACTCCCCTGTCCCTCCTCCTCCCTCTCCGGTCCCCTGAAGACCTGCGGCCTCGCTCTCCGGCAGAAGCCCACCACTGCCCTCTAGCGGACACCGGGACACCAGCAGCAGAGCCCAGAGGGGAGCCCAGGCCTCCGACCAGGGCTGGGTGCTGGGAGGAAGCCCGTGCCTAGAGCGCGGGAGAGGCTTGGCCCCGGGGCCCTGTGCGGGTTCCACCTGGAGCTGAGCCGGGTGCTTTTACCATCGAGCTAAATCCCGAGAACGTTTTAAATTTTATTTGAGGCAGGGGCTAAGTTGCTTGAGGGTCCCACCAAGTTGCTGAGGCTGGCCTCAAACTCGTGACCCTCCTGCCCCGGCCTCCAGCGTTGCTGGGACTGTAGGCGCGTGCCACCATGCCCAGCAGACCCTGATTCCCAGCCCCACGGTAACGGGAGTGACCCGTGCTGATCACGCAGGATGACTGAGCACCATCTGGGCGTGTGCCGGTCACTTCTGCTCACGTGGGCTGCCTCTTCTGGTCACCAGCGCAAGCTGGACAGCCTCGGTCTTCAGAGTGACCAGCTGATGGGGCCAGTGCCAATGGCTGATGAGGAGGTTGAGCCCCAGCCCAGGCGCTGACCTTGTGACCACACGCCACCACGCCTGCACCCGGGGGCCTTCCGTCTGCGAGCCGTGGCACTGTACTCAGGATGACCGGGGTCGTGGACCACGAGAGCCCTGCCACTGCTAGACTTGGTGCTGTGGTTTGGAGGTGAGGTGTCCCCCCCAAGCTCAGTGTGAGGCGATGCAAGCAGGTTCAGAGGGGAAGTGACGGGGCTGCGAGGGCCTGCACCCAATCAGGGATCACCCCGGGTGGGGCTAACTGGGTGCTGACTGGAGGCCGATGGGTGGCACCAAAGGAGGGGGCATTGGGGCAGGCCTTGGGGCACGTGTATTTGTATCTGGAGCGTGGCGTCCTCTCTGCTTCCTGACCACTGTGTGCGCTGCTGACCCCGCCACACTGTCCCCCGTACGCCCTGCCTCCCCTGGAGCCCGAGGATGGCGCTGCTGTCTATGGACTGGACCTCTGAAACCGTGAGCCCCAGGTGAGCTCTTCCCCCCGTCAAATCGCCCTGGTCAGGCTTTTAGTCACAGCGGTGAAAAGCTGCCGGGTGGGGCAGGAGCAGGCTCTCGGCAGGGACCTGGGCCAGCCCAGGAACCCCCGAGAAGTCAGGTGGGATGGACACGGGCCAGGCTGGGCTGCCTGGGCTCACGGGCGTCCCTGGAGCGAGTCGGGGGCTCTCTCCACTGGGCGCGGGCGTCAGCGCGGGCCCACAGAGCCCGGCTCCTGCCCTTGGAGCTGTGGCTCCCGGAGCCGGACACCAGTCCCTGCACCTCGTCTCACAAGTGGGTTCCTCGTGGTCAGTGTGGGGGTGGGTCCTCCCCCGGGAGCCCCAGCTGACACCCGACAGCCCCGAGAGACCCCGGCCCACGGCGGTGCAGACCCCAGCTCTGCTGCTGCGAGGCCCGGAGCTCCGGCTCCCCAGACCTCACCTGCCCGACCCCTCGCGCGGAAGGACGGTGTGTGAGTTGGCGAGGGCGGGCAGAGGGCAGGCCTGGCCGCTGGCACGGAGCTCCTGGGCCAGGTGCAGCCCTGGGGGCGCCCCACCCCAGTGCCCGGTTCCCTCTGTGTGAAGCGGGGCTGCCGCCCGGGCGGGGCAAGTGAGGCCCTCGGGGAACGCCCTTGGAGAGAGCCCGCCTGTGCCCGGCACGTCCGCTGTGCACAGTGGTGGCTTTGCGGGTGTGCCTTCCCCTGGTCACCCCAGCACTCAGCTCCTTGTTGGAACAAGGAGACTCCGCAGGCTGGCCTATCTGGGTCCTGGGAGACCATTCGTCTTCGGAAGGATGGGAGGCCAACAGTCTGGGAAGGTGTTCTGGCCGCCCTCCCTGGCCTCCGGTCCCCAGGAGTCCCCATGCCAGGCTGGCTGGCACCTGGCTCTGAAGGCAGCAAGGGTCCTGGTTGATGGGGGGCGGGAGCCGCTTCTCAGGGGGCCACGAGGGCAGGTGCTGGCTCTGGGGACGTGGAGGAGCAGGACTCATCTCCGCAGAAGCTGCTGCCGCCATCCTCAGAACATTCCAGAATCCAGACCAGCCCGGGCAGAGCAGCTTCCACGCCCACTGTGCGCCCGCAGAACCCCGCAGCCCCCACAGCTGCATGGCCCTGGGCCCACTCAGGCACTGCACCTGTGCAAGGACACCAGGACAGGGACAGCAAGGGACTTGAATGACCATGGGCGTGCCCGTACCCTGCATCCCCAGGGCACCTGGCCGATGTTTTCAGCTTCATTTAAAGTATTTTTTTACATGCAGTAAAAGTCACGCTGCTGCTTCTTTTTTTTTTTTTTTTTTTTTTTTTTTTTTTTGTGGTACTGGGGATTGAACTCAGGGGCACTCGGCCACTGGGCCACATCCCCAGCCCTTTTTTGTATTTTATTAGAGACAGGGTCTCACTGAGTTGCTAAGTGCCTCGCCATTGCTGAGGCTGGCTTTGAACTCGCGATCCTCCTGCCTCAGCCTCCCTAGTGCTGGGACTACAGGTGTGCGCCACCACGCCCAGCTCTTCTTCTTTTTGAAAAGAGGCTTTTATTTCTGTGTTTTAGAGACGGGACTTTGTCCCCTGTCCTCAGACCCTGGACTCAGGCGGCCTCCTCCCTCAGCCCTAGGCAGTGAGGTCCTCGGGCACCGCTGTCCCCGGCCTCTCCTCCGGGTTTGGACTTGTGGGGACTCGTGACCCCTCCTGCAGCGCTGAGGCCCACCGCACACCTCTCTGGGGCGCTGTCTGAACGCCACGTCTTCACCGGCAGGCGGTCGAGCTGGCGAGATGTGCACGTGCGCCCTGGCCTGGTCTGGCCCAGCCTGCATGGACAGGGGGTGCGTGGACAGGGGTCTGGGTCCTTTGCAGCTCTGTGGGGACCTGCGCCACCGCATGCGGCCCCAGTGCCCTCCTGTAGTGCTCCCCGGGGCCTCCCGCGGTCCTCGGGCACAGTGAGGCTCACCGTGCAGCAGAGCCCAGAGGTGCAGCCGCTGTCAGTCAAAGGCACTGGGGACATTCTTCTGCCACCTATGTGCGGGGCAGGGCCCGTCTCCTGAGCACCCACCTGTGGCACAGCCAGCCTGCAGCGTGCGAGTGTGCCCACTCTCAGGACAAGAAGAGCCAGGTGAGGGAGCAGCAGTGACGCTGGCTGCGTGCTCCCCAGTCCCCAGGGTCCCCGTCCTCCCAGGCCACCGCTGCAGGCAGTGTCTCCAGTGGCTCAGGCTGGGCCCGCCCTTGTTGTTTTTTGATATTTATTTATTTGCTTCAGTTGTGCACAATGCCTTTATTCTTACGCGGTGCTGAGGCTCGAACTCGGCCGCGCACGTGCTAGGCCAGCGCTCTGCCGCTGAGCCACACCCCAGCCCCTGGGCCAGCCCTTGGACACTTGGAGACCCTGCGGAGCCCACCCGCTAGCGACTGCACCTGGCATCAGCTCCTCAGGACAGGGCCACCAACACCAGCCGCACAGCCCCTGCCTCCCGCCCTGGTCCCTCCATGTCCTAAGCTGGCCCCTATCTCCTCCCTGGACAGCAGAGCAGGAGGCAGGGCCGCAGGAGAGAGTCAGGGAGTCTAGGCACCCAGAGCTGGGCCTCGGCGAAACCCAGGCAGAGCAGAAGACAACTCCCCTGGCACCAACCGGGTCCCTGTCCCTCAGAGTCGTGCCTGATGTGGCGGCAGGTGTCATTTTTATTTCTAGTTCTGAAGAGGGGTCAGGGCAGACAGACTCTCAGGAATCCCTGGAGAACACTGTCAGATGAGGGGACAGGAGGGGCGGAGCCTCCCCACTGCTCTGCCATTTACGGCCAAAGTGACCCCAAAACTGCAGTCTGGGGGAAGCCGTGCAGGACAGTTGATCCTACAGGCATTTGTTTACCTCAGTGGTGTCACAAATGCTGGTGCTCTAGGGGCTCGTGGAAGATGTCATTTATAACAGAACCTCAAGTCCAAGTGGCTCAAACAAAACCTTCTTCCTAGGCTCACAGACCTGGAGTCTAAAAGTAGGTGGGACTCAGGGCTGGCTTGATCCAGGGGCTATGGGCTCACTTCTCCAGGATTCCCTTGCTTTTCAGGCTGACCTCCCACAACAGCTGCCTCTGCTGCACATTTCCCTCTGCAGCACCTGGCTAGGAGGGCCACCACAGGGGAGCTGACCTCCTTTCCAACACCCGTTGGCAGATGCCTGACACAAACCATGGGCTGAATTGGGTCCTAGATCCTCCCAGGAGCAGGCCCTTGTGTTCAGGGAGTGCTGGGGCTGACCGATGTTCTCAGCTCTGTCACCAGGGGCGAGCCTCCCTGGACCCCTGAGAACCTTCTGAGCTGGGCCTGGGCAGCTGCGGGGGGGGGGGGGCGGTGGCCCCTGAGCCAGGAGCAGGTGCTGTGAGGACTCAGGAGATGGGGTGGGGCAGGGAGCGGGGCCCGGGGGCATCAGCCAGCAACCGGGAGCCCAGACCAGGCTCCTGATGGCCTCCTCGCCCGCCACCCCCAGGCTTAAAGACTCAGAGGTCAGGAAGGCGGGACTTGAGACCTCATGTGGAACTGTCCCTCCCTCCTGTCCCTTTGCGCTGCAGAGGCGGATGCTGGGGGCTCTCTGCTATGACCAGCATCTGCCCACTGGGGCCCAGGGGTGCGGGGTGGGCAGAGGCAGTCAGGGTGCCTGCAGTGAGGGCGTCCTGCCACCAGGGGCAGCGGAGTGCGGCGGCCAGGAAGCTCTCCTGCCTCCAGCCGCATACCGCGGGTGCCCGGCTCAGCAGGGCCCAGTCCTGGCTCAGGGACGCGAAGGACCCACCCTCAGGCACAGGGTGCGGGCAGAGGGCAGGCTCTGTCAGAGGAGCCAGCGGAGCTCCCGCGGGGCAGGGGCCCAAGCGCCTCCCGGGGGCTGCTGTCCGGGGCGTCCATGTCGTGGGGGGAGGTGGCCTGAGACCACGGGTGGGGCTTTAAGGAGGTGGGACGTGGTCCTGTCACCCCAGGGCCCTGGAGTCCACGCGCCCTGTCAATCAGGGTGTTGGTCACGCGCCGCTTGACCTCAGGAAATAGCTCCTGTGGGGTCGCTGGTCCTGGGCTGTCCACCCCCGGGTGCGCTCCTGAGGGGCCTCGCCCTGGCTGCCTCCACTGTCCACCCCCTGCTCTCAGCAGCATGATTTGCCCATAAGATGAAGCAAAGCTTCCCTGTTCTAAAACCAGACCTGGCCACACCACAGAGAGCCCACGCCACTGTGTCCAGCAACCCGAAGGGCAGGAGGCGGGTGTCGGGAGAAGGAGCCCCTTGGAACAGGCTGGGTTCGCTGCAGGCTGTGGGTGAAGCCAGGCGGCCTCCCCCACGGCCCCGGAGGTGCTGTTCCCCAGCCCTGGTTCTGATCTGGGGCGCAGAGGCCAGGTGGAGGCGGGGCTGCCCACTGTGGGTCTCCACCTGCAGCAGGAATTGGAGGCTGCCCTCCGCCTCTGCTGCCTCCTGTGTTTCTTATGCAGCTTTCCTTACTCCTGATTTTCCCACTAACTGCTTTTGAGGTCTTTCTACAGTAAGCTTTTTTTTTTTTTTTTTTTTTTAAACTCAGAGGCACCCGACCACTGGGCCACATCCCCAGCCCCTTTTTTGTATTTTATTAGAGACAGGGTCTCACTGAGTTGCTAAGTGCCTCGCCATTGCTGAGGCTGGCTTTGAACTCGCGATCCTCCTGACTCAGCCTCCCAAAGTGCTGGGATTACAGTCGTGTGCCACCGCGCCCGCTCGGCAGTAAGCTTTTCTTTGTAAGAAACTCCGAATACCTTTTAGAACAAGACAGGGATTAGCATGCTCTCTGGGTGGTCAGGCACTGGAGGAAAGCACGCATGCTCCCTCGTCCGGACCCTCACCCCCCCTTCACCCGCAGCAGGTGCCTCTGGGGCTGGGAGGAGGAGGGGGAGTTGAGGCCAGCCAGCTCCACAGGCGCCTGCAGGCCAGGGTGCCTGGGGCCCGGGAAGTTATGGGTATGGAAGGTGTACGGTGGTGGGCTTCCCAGAGAAACAGAACCAACAGAAATGGATAGGTGCTGCTGCCTGAAGGCCGCCTGGGGACTGGCCCTGCACGTTTCTGTTAAAACGTGACCATCTGCGGCTGAATGTGTGGCCAGGCGAGTGGGCACTGGTCACCTGTGTTGAGCACCTGCGCTGCTTACAGTGCTCTGCGGGGCGCTGAGCAGGGACCAGGCGCTGGCCCTCTCGGAGGTGCAGGCTGCCCCAGGCTGACACGGTGGCAGGCGTCCCTCTGCATGCAGACAGGAAGCACAGGGGCCTGGGCCCTGCTCTGTGGGGCCCCTCTGGGTCCTGCAGTAGTGCCATGTGCGGCCAGCTCTCCGGAGTGCTGTAGCTCTTCAGCCACCATGGGCTGCTGGCAGAAGTCCTTTCATAGACCAAGTAACTCTTGGCCAGGAGGGAGAAGACTGTGTGATTCAGACGCTGGGGTTGGCAAACAGGGACCTAAGAACCACATTTGGCACTGCTGTGGTCAGCATCTCCACCAGCACCCCCGGAACTCGCCCCTCCTGAGGGGTCGAGGGGTGGGATGAAAGAGGCCATAAGGGCAGGGCCTAGCCGTGAGATGGCCTTGCAGCGCAGAGTGTCTCTCTCCAAGCAAAGCTGGTGCTGCCTCAGGACTGCAGGTCCTCGACCACTTGGGGCCATCGCGGTGTCCCCACCAGCCTTCGCCCCTGGCTTCCTGGACGGTGAGCAAGCAGAAGAATATCAGGTGGAACTTAAACATCTTTTATGGCTCTCAGCTAACCGCAATCTTAGCTATCTCCTTGATTAGGGCTCCTTCAGGTAGGCACAGGGGAAGAGGGATGGATGGGCAGGTGGTGGATGGATGGATGGATGGGTGGGTAGATGGATGGTGGATGGATGGTTGGATGATGGGCAGATAAATTGATAGAGACTTGTTTTTTTTAAATATTTATTTATTTGCTTTAGTTGTACACAATGCATTTATGTTTACGTGGTGCTGAGGATCGAACCCGGGTCGCGCACGTGCTAAGCGAGCACCCTACCGCCACATCCCAGCCCCGAGACTTGTTTTAAGGAGGTGGCCCGTGGGGTTGTGGGGGCTAGGAAGTTCCGACTCTGCTGGGCAAAATGGCAGGCCAGCAACAGGCAGCAGTGAGCCCTGCAGAGCTGAGGCAGAATCTCTCCTCTGGAAACCTGCTTTTGTTCTGAGCCTTCAACAGATTGGGCAAGGCCCACCCACATGATCGGGGAATCTCTTTTGCATAGTCCCTGGCTTGGCACTAACCACATCTGCAGACGCTCCGGGCACCCTGGTTGAGGGTTGGTTGGACAACTGAGCACGGAGCCTGCTCGAGTTGACCCAGGAACTGACCAGCACAGGAGAGGCCAGTGCAGAGGACAGACTCCTCGCTGGGGTGGGAGCTCGCTGCCCAGGCACGGAGGTCAGAGAGAGGCCAGGCTCTGGCCCAGAGAAGCCAAGGACAGGGACGAGGAGGCCAGAGCAGAGGCGAGCGGAAGCCGTCAGGCAGGGGCGGCGGGACCTGCGAGGAGTCCAGTCCACTGGGCTGGGAGGGTGGAAGTCCCTCTGTGCAGCACAAGAGGGGTCCCCGGGAGCGACTGGGGCAGAGGGCAGGTGGAGGGCCTCCCAGCGGGTGGAGAGGCGCTGCGGACAGCTCGTGTGACGCTGTTGGAGCGTGAGGATCTGGGAGCCGGCCGGGTCAGCTGGGAGGGCGGGGTCAGGGCGGCTCTCAGTCTGGCCTGAAGACGCCGGAGCGCTCCTCTCTGAGCTCCCCAGAGCGCACGTGGCATCGTCCTGAGACCACTGGGTGCCTGCTCTGGGCAGCGTGGCTGCGGCCTGAAAGGAAAGATCCTAATGGAGACTGCTGTGCTGTCCTGGGGGCCAGTTCTGGCCCCTGTGGCCTCTCAGGCCCGGGGCGAGTCCTGCCCACGCGCAGCCTCGTTGGCCCTAGGTCCCTCTGTACACTGGAGTGCTCGGCACCACGGCCTGGAGGGGACGCCGGGCAAGAGGCCAGGCCCAGGAGGCTCCGGCCAGTCTCCTGGAAAGCACCCTCACCCCAGGGCTGCAGCTGTGACTGCCCCCCAGCCCGAGAGGCCACACGTTTCCAAGGCCTAAGGCCACGGTCACCAGCCCATGGTCGCTGTCACGCAGCCCTCACTGACCAAAGCACCTGCAGGCTCTGGGGGATCCTTGAGGCCAGGTCAGCGGCTCGTGGTCCCTCTGTCCAACGCGGGGCCGTGACTGCAGGCTGCACGCGGCTCCTCGCCCAGGGCTCTGCGTCCTCCTCTCCACGCCCGCCACGGGCTCCTGCTCCCCGCTGTCCGTGGCCCAGCCACATCCAGGAGTGAGCTGGCTCTGGAAGGAGCCATCACTGCATCACTGGGCTGGACCCTCTCCCGAGAGTCCTCCGACGGCAGGACGTCGCCCAGCCCACGGCCCGCGGAGGGCACAGCAGCTGTATTCGCGGAGCAGACTCGGCCCTGGGGACAGCCAGTGCCTGGGACCCGGCAGCCCCTGGTCCCTCCTCACCTGCCTGTGCTGGCGAGGTTGGCCTGCGTTCCAGAGGGAGGCTCGGAGCGGGGAGTGGCGCCCTGTCGTACCCCGGCTTCACGCGCATGGCTGTAAATCACCGAGCAGGTGAAACATGCCCCAGCGAGGCCGTGTCCCATTTGCTTCTCTGTTTGGCTGCAAAGCGAGCCCACTGCTGGGCTCTATCTGGAGGTGCGGACAGTGCAGCTCTGGCCACTCCCACGGAGAGCGGGCTCTGGGCCTGGGCACTGCCTGCTGTTTGCCACCTGGGGTTTGGCCACAGGGTTTCCCGAGCTGGCCTTCAGGGTGGACACAACCTTCCTGGCCAGGCCCCAGGTGAGCCCAGCGTCCTGCTGCTCTCTGCACCAGGAGCGATTTGTGGGAGTCCTCGGTTGACACGGGGCGGGGCGGGACCCGTGTGTGCCGTGTGCGTGGGGGGGGGGGGGGGCAACGCACTACTGCGTGCGGCACACACTGACCTCGCCGCTCAGAGGCTGCTGCTCTTGCTGGAACCCGGGAGGGGCCGGGACCCTGCCACGTGCTGGGCTCAGCCTTGCCTGGTCTGGCGTCTGGTGATGCACCCGGCTGGAATAAAATTCAAGACAGTGATTGACGTGCTGTTGACAGACAAGACCTGGAGAGGGGGTGCCCTGGGGCTTCTCCAAGGAGGAACCTCTGTCCACGCTCAGGGGGTGAGCGTGGCCGTCCAGGAGAAGATGGGGCATCCCAAGGCCCAGGAGGCAGAGGGCCCTGGGCGGTGTGGTCTGTGGACAGGGCCTCTGGCCATGTGCTTGGTGCTTGGCCCTGGACTCTTGGCCTCTGGGGGTGACGGCTGATTCAGGAGGGGCTGACACAGGTGTGTGCCCTTGTGCTCCGCGTGGCGCTGTTGGCATCCCAGCTGCTCTGCTGGCACTGGTCTGCGTCTGGGCAGGCTGCTGCCTCAGTCCACATCTGTGAATGACAACAGGGTCCTCAGGATGACACTTAGAAAACACGTGGTCTGCGGGGCGCGGTGGTGCACACCTGTAATCCCAGCACTTGGGAGGCTGAGGCAGGAGGATCGCGAGTTCAAAGCCAGCCTCAGCAATGGCGAGGCACTTAGCAACTCAGTGAGACCCTGTCTCTGATAAAATACAAAAAAGGGCTGGGGATGTGGCCCAGTGGTCGAGTGCCCCTGAGTTCAATCCCTGGTACTACAAAAAAAAAAAAAAAAAAAAAGAAAGAAAGAAAGAAAGAAAACACGCGGTCTGGTGCAGGGTGGTGCCAGGACACAGCGGCCCTGTCCTCCCTGGGGCCCGGGGGTCCTCACGGTGGGGCTCCACACCACCCTCCATCCCCGCCCGCTGGCCAGGCCACTGCGGTGAGGTCCATCCCACTGGGGCTTAGGCCAGACCGGCCATGGAGGGTCTTCTGCCCCATGTGAGCAGCCGCTGTCCCCCTCCCAGCCCCTCCTCCCCCAGCCTCAAACCCTGCATCAGCCTGCCCTGCCGGGTCCGCACCAGGGGACGGCCGGCTCGCCCCTCCGCCTGGACTCACTTCCGGACATCTTGGCGCCCTCCCAACGGAGCAATGTGTATTTTGGGGCCAGCGGCCCTGACTTTGAAGGAATGTGAAGGCCGTGCGTGGTGCAGAGAGATGCGCTGGGCTTTGTCCTGGGGCACTGACCGTGAGAGGAAAGTCCTCACCCGCAGGTCACCGGGTACGTGTCCAGGAAGCTGCGCCTGGCCCGGCCCACGCAGCAGGACATTCGGGCTCCCGGGATGGGCTGGGCTGGTCAGCTGACAGGGACCTGTGGACCCCAGCTTCCTGCTTCCTGCCTGATCTTTAATGGCCACCTTTGGGTCACCAGGAACAGAACCCCAAGTTGACAACCCAGTGCCCACAGGAAAGCAGAGTTTGATTCCGACGCTCCCTGGGCTCCCGCGGCCAGGGTCTGGGCTGCCCTCTCCGTGTGTGTCCCCTCCAGCACCACAATGACCCACATCCCATGAGTAGTTAGGACACGCTCAGAGGGTGAGAGGGGAGACTGGGGGCTCTGAGCACCCTCTCCTGCCTCCTGTCACCTGCCTGCTGGCCCTGGGTGTGCCCCCTGGCAGACCCAGCAGCCCTGACATCTTGGTCCAATGCCACTACTGCCCTCCCCAGAGCCCAGAATCCAAAGGAGGAGAGCCAGGGTCATACAGCAGGAGAGGGTGGTGCTGCCTTTAGTGATCCCCGCCAAGCAGGCAGGGCCGGTGGACCGTCCCCAGGAAGGACAGCAGGCCAGTGTAGCATCCTGGAGGTTCCGGGCCCTTCCGCTTAGAAAGCTCCACGCCCTCTTGGCTCCCAGAGCAGAGGCCGCCAAGTCTCCCCATGCAGCTGCTTCCTGTTGCTATGACAACACACCTGCGTCTACTCCGCTCCCACTGCTGGGGGCTGGGCAGTCCGGGCATGGTGTAGTGGCATCCCTTGGCATCTGGTGAGGCCTCAGGGGACATTGTGACCTGGCCCGGGGCAACCACGTCGAGAGCAGCAAGCCGCTAGCCTGGTCTCTTCCTCTTCTCATAAAGCCACTACCGCCACCCGAGGCCCCACCAGCACGTCCTCACCTGACCCACTTCACCTCCCAAAGCCCCGCTCCAGATCCCACCCACATAGGAACCTGGGGTTCAGCTGCCAGCACAGGAGTTCTAGGGACACCCCACATAGGAACCTGGGGCTCAGCTGCCAGCACAGGAGTTCTAGGGACACCCCACATAGGAACCTGGGGCTCAGCTGCCAGCACAGGAGTTCTAGGGACACCCAAATAGGAACCTGGGGCTCAGCTGCCAGCACAGGAGTTCTAGGGACACGTTCATACCATGCACCCTCTCCAAGGCTGCCAAGCTGGCTGTGGCCTGCCCGAGGTCCAGGGGAGCACTGGACCAGTGAGGTGTGGCAGTCCTGGCAGGGGCAATGGGGAAAGGCTCGTGTAGCCCGGGAGGCCTGGGCCCGGGGCCACCGCCTGGATCTGCCTGTGAGCAGCAAAAGGACCCCCTCTGGATGTGGAGGCTCCCAAGGGTTCCCACATGCCTATGGGGAGGGGCAGGGGTCATTCAGGACGTCCTTGGGTGGCACAGGTGTGACTGGGCAGGAAGAGGGGGGCCCCGAGGGTGCCTCCTGCACCTGCACCCACCAAGCGCCAGCTGTTTCTCTGAGTTCCTTCTAGTGGGTTCTTTCTTCCCCTCCAAGTTGGGGATGGAATCCAGGGCAAGTGCTGTGTCACTGAGCATGACCCCAGCCCTGTCAGGGACAGTTGAAAGGGTTCTCTTGACTGCCAGGCTGTGCAGGGACTGCTGGTGTCCCTGTGCCCTGGAGGCCCGCTACACCCCCTCTGCCAGGCCTATCACAGAGCCGCTGGCCGCACTTCTCCGTATTAATCATCTGACTTGAAAAACAAATTCCTGCCTGTTTCCTTCACCCTGCCCGGCCTTGTCCAGAGAGGGCTTTTAGTAAGTGGTCGACATGAATGAGATTGAATGAAATCACGTGAGAACAGGCGGGCTGAGCCCTCCGGGAGCTGAAGGCTCACGCTGCTCTGTTTCAGTAACAATTATAATAATGACCGTCATTTACTGTGCCCTGGTCGGGGCTTGGAAGGTCTGACTGGCGTTTCCCACTTAACACGTAAGCTAGCGCTCCTTAGGGGCATGCGCTGGGCCTGGAGGACCAGCCACCCAGGCAGAGAGGACATGCACGTGGCCTGGGGAGCCCTGGTCCTGAGCAATACAATCACACCAGGGCACTTGACTCAAATCAAACTCCCTGAGGGCCAGCCTCAGAGGGCACCAGGAAAAGGAGGCCTGGGCCAGCCCTGCCCTTGCGACTGGTTGCTGGGTGACTTTGGGCAGGACCTCCTGCCCAAAGGTAGGTGCAGGTACTGCCCCATGAAGAAGACACCACAGGAATCTGGTCCTTTTGGGTTTCAGAACTCGGGGCCTGCCCTGTTGGAAGGGTCCTGCTCGGAGAGGTAGGCCAGCCCGCAGGAGGCCCGGGCCGCCCCACAGCACACTGCATCTGGACCAGTGCAACGAGGCCACCCTGACCCACCCCTGACTCACCGGGACCCTCCCCAGCCCGTGGAGGGAATCACAGTCCCCAGCCTCTGGAGACACAAGGGCTGATGCTTCTGTGGAGGGGGGCAGTGGCCATGGGAGGGGAGGGTGCGTCTCAAGGGGGCAGGTAGGAGCAGGGGTGTCCTATGCTGGGTGGGTGCTGACCTGCACCTGGGGCCAGGGGAGGGGGTGGCACCGTCCCCTTCCTCCTCTTGGTTCCCTCAGCAGGTGTTTGTGGCGTGCCTGCTGCGTCCCTGTGTGAGGCTCTGAATGGCGACAGTGCAGTACTGTGGAGGACGCTGACCTCAGCTCACCCTGGGCATGCATGAGCTCATAGTGCGCCAACAGTTGTACTAGACACGCACTGTTGTGGCTGAGGACAAGGTGCAGACAGGAGCAGGTGGGGGTCCCCGCCAGGCAGTGGCCCAGGGCCACTCCCACCTCCCACTGTGGCTCCAGCCTCCTTCCCTCAGCCCCATGCACACAAAGGGGAGGGTGACTCAAGGTCACATCACCGAGGGGGAGCTGGGCTGGCCACAGGACGCCTGACCCCTTCCATTACATGCCAGCTGCGTTCTGGGCACAGACCCCAGGGGGCAGTGCTGGAGCCTATGCCCCCCGCCCCCGCCTAGATTCTGAGGTCAGGGGGCTCTGGGCCTGGCCCCCTTTTGAGGTAAATGGATGCTGCTGAGAGTGGGAGGGATTTCTGTCCCTGCCTCAGCATCCACCCAGAGTCCACATCTCTGTGTCCAACTCTCCCTCGGCGGCATCTCCAAACAGCCCTGGCAGGTCCAGGAATGTCCTTGGCCTCTCCTCCCACGCAGCAGCAGGCTCCCAAGGCCCCCACCCCCAGGACCTCCGGGCAGGCCTTGCCCTCCATTCGCTCAGCCTGTCTCCTCCCAGGCGCTGTGGCCCACCTGTTGTCGCATCAGGCACACAGAGGGGTCCACCTGCGCCTCCCTATTCCCTGACTCCCTTTCCTGTCGGGATCCACGCCCTGCGCTGGGCGCCTGACGTCACGGAAGGGAGCCGGTCACCGTGGGGGCTGGGGTCGGGGCTGCGCCGGGCAGGACGTGCCCGCTGCCCCGTGCGTGCCGCCCGAGCGGGGGCGCCGGGCAGATGGTGCGACGGAAGCCTGCGTTCGAACCCCAGCCGGTCCGGCCTCGCCGGAGAGGCAAAGCCGGCCGGCGCCCGCCTCGGCTTCCCCCGTAGGCTGGGAACGGAGGCGCGCTGGCCCAGGGGCCGCCCACCACTCGAGACCTGCCCCGAGCTCGCGTTCCCGGCGTCGCCCTCCTCGCGGCTCCGGGGCTCCCGAGAGCCGCCACCCCCGTCGCCCCCAGGCGTCGGTGGCAGCTCTGCAGAGCCCGAAGAGCGATTGCGGGAAGCCGCAGCGGCGGTCGCCGGGCTGCGCCTGCGCGGGCCGCGGAGCCTGCCGCGACTTGGAGTCCGCGCGTCCCGAGGCCGCGGCGCGCAGGCGGGCGGCGGCGGGGGCGCGGCGCCTACACTTCCCAGGGTGCGCCCGCCCGCCCGCTCTCCCCGCGGCGCGCACGGGGCGGGGCCTCCGGGGGGCGGGGCGCAGGGGCGGGGCGCGCGGAGGGGCTGCGGCGGCGCTGCGGGCGGGCGCCGGCCGTGTGCGGAGACGTCCGCCGGCAGGCGCGCGGAGGATCGCGCGGGCGCGGCCCCTGCGGGCGGGAGTGGCGGGCGGCCGCAGCCCAGGGACCGCCCGACTCCTAGCTGCTGCCGAGATGAGTGCAGGTGAGTGCTGGGGACCGAGGGGACGGCGGGTCCCCGAGCTACATCCCGGGGCCGCGAGGGCTGGGTGACATTCTGAGGTTGCACCTGTAGCGTAAGGGGAAATCGCCCAGAGGCTCCGCCCAACTTGTGCTCCAGGGTTTTGCAGCGCAGAAGGGTCGGCACACAGACCCCTGCCCCTGCGCCCGGGCGCTTAGCTCTGTGGCGCGCGCGGAGCGTCCCTTCTCACCGCGCCGACCCGGGTGGCTGCGCAAGGTTGTCTGGTAGGTGCCCCTCCTTTGCTTCTCATGGGGGTCTTGGGTTGTTTCAGGCTGCAGAATACAGAACGGTCCGGGCGAGGGCCAGAGCCACCGCAGTTCTAGTCACCGAGAGAGGTCGATGACTGCCTGCCGGGCTTTGCAGCAGGGGGCGCCGCCCTTGAGCCGTTCTGCCGCGCCTGGGTGGGGGGCGTCGGCGCGCCGGACTTGCAGGGGCAGACCCCGAGTCCGCACGTGTGTCCGGCCCGGTTCCATCTCTGTGCCTCCTCTCTCCAGCCCCTGGCCTCTGTGAGTCCTGGGCTTGCTCTCCCGCCGCACCCACCCACCGGAATTTGACAGCTTCGGTGCTGCGCTGGAAAATCCCACCTCGCAGCAACCCATCCGTGCCTTGTGCTGCTGGGAAACTGAGACCTAGAGCCAAGAGGCCTTGGTTGGAGGTTGTCTGAAGCCTTGCCGAGATGCGCCTTTCCGAGAGCCTCCTGGGGCGGGTGCTGTGACGACTGGTGCCTACATTCCCAGGCAGGGAGGGGCTGTTGCTCCCCATTTCTCAGGGTGCGACCAGAGGTTCACCGGGCTTGAGTCACTTGGGCTCCCGCAGCTGCGCTGAGCCGGGATTCGAACCCAGGGCGCCCTGACTTGTGTGCGGTTTCCTCAAGCCTGTCTGGCCACTGACTGCAGCATGGCCCTTGGCCATGGTGCAGAAGCCAATGGGGACAGCTGCTTCCCCCAGGGAGATCCGATGGGGAGGAATGGGCATGTGGTGACAGCTCACTGTGGGCTGTGGGCTGGGAGGGGGCAGGGTGGGGAAATGCTTCCAGGCCCCTCTCAGGGGAGACCGCACCCTCCCCCACACCCAGCCATGGCGGGAGGGACGGCTGATGTGGGCGCTGTGGATGCCAAGAGCAAGTGGCAGGCTGTCGAGGCGGAACCCTTTGGAAGAGGATTCTGAAATGGCCAACCTGTTATCTGGGGTGGCTGGGGAGGAGGGCACCCCAGGACTTGGCAGGACCTCCAGACACTTATCTAATGGCAGGTGGGGTAATGCCTGGGTGCACACTGGGTAATTTCATGCTTTTTGTGACCATAATTGGTACCTCTGGTCCTCCTGTAATCAGAAGCCCTTGGGAGGAGCATGTGAACCCCCCCCCCCGTGTCTGTGGTGGTTGTCCCTGGAGAAGGCCAGCCAGGGCTGCAGGGTGGGCAGGGAGACTGGGGTTTACCTGTGTCTGCACCCGGTGGCCTTAGCACTGGCCGTAGGTCTTCAGGAGCATGGCTGCATGACCTGGAAACAGCAGCACGGGATGCCGGGGTGGGGCTGAGGCACAGTGAGGCGCTGCACACAGCCAGCCCTCAGGGGCTGGGGCTGGTCACCTGGGGTGGCCAAGCCCACCTCAGCCCTTTGGAGCAGGAGTGCAGGTTCTGTCCTGTCCACCTGTTGCTCACGCCCAGCTGATGATGCTCATGGTGGTGATTTTTAAGTGGGCCTTGCACCTGGCACATGGGCTCCTACATCTACCACTGTGTCCATCTAACAGGGCAGAAGCTGCCACATGCCACAGGGGCAGGCTTCCCTGTGGCCCTCCCAGGAAGGCTGGTGTCCTTCCAGGGCTCTGGGCTGGCAGGGGGTGGTTGGGCGGCAGCTTCTCAGATGGGCAGGATGACCAGAGCCCATGGCAGCCTGGGCAACCCTCCTGGGCCACAGGACTGTGGGCATCTTTGTTCTGAGCACCTGGGCACCTCTGAGCTGTCCCTGGTGTGGCATGTGGGCTTGGTTGCCTGAGGGTTTCCAGGGGCGGGACATTGTTTGGAAGTGCCATGGCAAGGTGCAGAGGGGTGGCTCCGTGTCAGGCTGGGCCCAGACCCAGCTCAGCAGCTGTGGGGCTTCCTTGCCTTGGTTTCCCCAGAGGTACAGCGAGTGCTTCAGCTCTGCGCATGGTGCCAGCCCACACATGAGCCCACAGGTGATGGCAAGTGTGGTGGCAGCTTCGTCACATGGTGGGGCAGGACAGAATGGGATGGGGTGGGGACCCCGTGCCAGCTCTGTCCCCATGGGTACGGCAAGGCTCATGCTGCCCCTGAGCTTCAGTGTAGCCCTGAGCAGCTCCCGGTCGGGCAGGTAGGATTCCCCAGGTGGGCAGAGGTCCGTGGTGTTAGCTGGTCTGCATGATACGGTGCCACGCCCCACACGGTTTAAATGGCAGAGATTTACTTTTTGACAATGCTGGAACCCAGAGACTGCAGTCAGAGTTTGTCAGGGCTGGTTCCTGGTCTCCATGGCTTACAGATGGCTTCTTCTCCCTGTCCCCTCACACGGCTGTCCCTCTGTGTGTGTCTGTGTCCTGATCTCCCCTTCTCGTGAGGACTCCAGTCAGACTGGTGAAGACCCACCCGGGTGGCCTCCCTTTACCTGGGTAAAGAAGTCCTCACAGCCACCACACTGAGGTGTGGGGCTAGGACATCAGCATATGGACTTGGGGCACACAATTCAGCCCACAAGAGGGGAGCAGGGACAGATGGAGGGCCTGGAAGACTGGCTCAACTGTCTTATGCTATGTTGGAGAGGACCCAAGGGGAGTCCTAGTCCAAATCTACCCACCTGCACAGGAAAACTGAGGCCTGGAGAAGGAAAGAGTCATCCAGAGTCAAGGAGAGGGTGTGACAGAGCCAGAGCTGAGCCCCGGTCCTCTGACTCTGTTCACTGTGGGCCCAGGTGCTCAGAGCAGGGACAGACACGTCACCCTAACCCAGCAGTGGTCAGTGACAGAGCCAGAGATGTTCACCTCAGTATAACTAGTAACAGCAAAACGTTAGAAACCACCGAGATGTGAGGGAGTGCTGGACTTAGCACTCAGCATGTACTGAGTGCCTACTGTGTGTGGGCCTCGCTGCAGCCCTGGCCTGTCACCACGGACAGAGACAAACAAAACCCAGACTTCTCCTGAAACTTACACTCTCCTGGGCATGGGAGGCATTCATAGGCACAAAGTAGCTTGCTACTTTCTAGAATCAAGTTTTGAGTTTGATGGACTCTTAGAAATCCAGCCTGACTCTCCCAGAAAAGGGAGTGTCCCCTGCCACATGGAGAAGTCACCTGTCCAGCACCCTGGGCTCTCAGCCTGTGGTTTGGGAGCACTCCGAGCCGGTGAGGGGAAACTGCAAGGCCGGGAGAGGGAGGAGGCCGGCCCTGTGGAAGGGCCGATCTCATCACTGGCCCTTTAGACAGGAGCTGCCTGTCAGGCCAGCCAGACTGCAGTTGCTGGCACCGAGAGCTGCTGGGCGTCTGGACTGCTGGCTCCGCGCCCACCAGGCCTGGAGTTCCTGCAGTGCCGGCACCCCCTCACGCCCCACGGGGTGCCCCTGGCTTCACTGGACTTGGCGAGTCCCGTGCCAGGCTGCTGCTCTGGGGCTCACATCTGGCTCTGCCGCCGCTGGCACCGTGGGCCCGTCCAGCTCTGTGCTCCACCAAGGCCACCTCCCGGGTCGTGGAGAGCTGCAGGGCAGGGCAGGTGCCCAGCAGCCCCCGCCTGGCCTGGGTGGAGGGAAACAGCTGCAGGAGGAGATGACCACATCGGTAGAGGCTGGGCCTGTGGCGACGATGGCATGGATCTGGCCAGCCACCCAGGGACCCCAGGGGGTCGGCCACAGCCGCACACCACGGGCTCCAGCTGGGCACAGCCGCCCAGGCCCGGGAAGCCGGAGGCTGCTGGTGTCCCGCAGAGCGACCTGAGTGCTGTGGCCTCTGCGTACTCGAGTGTCCCCGTTGCCACCTGGCGGCTGTGGCTCGGGTGTCGGGCAGCACCGGGTGGGAGGGGCTCGGCTGTCCCACGGGAGGCTCACTGAGTGCCCGCTCTGGCCTGGGCCAGACCTCACACGTGCTTTCTCCCGGGACCCTCACTCGGCCTCCCGGGACACCCACGGGGTGGCCCCACCTCCAGTGGAAAGACCCCTGCCCGGGAGGCCTCAGTCCCCGGTGTCAAGTACGTGACGGAGGCGAGATCGGAACCCCGTGGGCCTGGCTCAGCCTGGCTGCATCTCCTGCCTGGGCGGGCTCTACCTGTCGTGTTCCATGGCGCCAGCCATGGCACCGTGTCGCCGTGTGGCGTGGCCCGTCTGGGCGGGTCTGGCCCTCGGAGGCCCCGGGTGGTCCTTGGAGGGGTGCACACGGCTCCTCACGGCAGCCAGAGCGCGGTCCTGTCCTCCGGGTCTGCAACCTGCCGGCACCTGGCCAGGAAAGGCAGGACCAGGCCGCTCTCTCGCCACCCTCCGCCTGGCACGGGGTTGCTGCCGGGTCACTGCGTGGGCCCGGGGACCCACCTAAGACAGCTCCGACGTGGGAGAGGTTTTCACCACGTGGGGCTCCTATTGACCTCCATAACCTTGACCCACAGCCCCACCTGGGGTCCTCAGGCCCGGCCCTGCTCCTGCTGAAAGGCCGTGGTACAAGCCTGGGCCTCTCCTCGCCCACAGCCCCCTCGGGGGCTCCCACCCCCCCACCTGCCTGGACCTCTGAGTGGCCTTGGCTAAGTCCTCTCCCCTCCCTGCGTCAGAGTGTGGCCCTCTGTAAGGACAGGCCATCCTGGGGCGTGACCCTGCCGCTGGGTTTGAGGCTGACACCCTCTCGGGGAGCTGGCCTTCCCACCTGGCCGTGGGCCAGCGTGCTCTGCCTGGACACCGAGGCTCCCTGCGGGTAAGTGGCACCTGTGGACTCCGTCTGACACCTGAGCAGGGCGCAGTGGCCGGGCTCTTGGCCGCAGTGAGGAGGCGGTGGCTCCCTTTGGCTGTTGTGTTCTGGTCAGCAAGCCGCCAGCCCTGTGGGCACCAGGCTGCTCCTGTGGCTTCCCACCTGGTGGCGCCCTGGCGGGGGTGAGTGGGTACGTGAGCAGCAGGAGTGTTGGGGACAGTGCCCTGGTGGCCTCATGCTGCAGATGCACAAGGCAGCAGGCTGGCGTGGAGTGCGGTGGCTCCCTGTCCCCTCCCAGGTCCCTGCCTCCCAGCCTGCGAGTTGGGCTCTTTGCCCCGGTCTCCCCCAGGAGGTGGAGGAGACACCTCTGGGGTTGCTGAGCGGGTGTCGGGCCCGGGCCTCGCAGGCGCCGGGAAGCAGGCAGGAAGTCCCGCACCTCCACCACTGGGGACAGCCTTTAAGTGGCCGTGGGCCAGGTCCACCCTGGCATCCGCCACCCCAGAGCTGGTGAGGGCTCATCGTTCTCGGGCCTGCTCGTGTGCCCGGCCCAGCCTCGTCCCAGCCCTGTTTACACCTGCCGATCTCCAGGGGCATCCGCGCTGTCCTCGGTGTCCTGCTGGGGCGTGGTGATTGCGTCACCGTCTCCTGAGCCCAGCTTACCCTGGGCCGTGACAGTGACCACCCTCTCTGCACGGAGCGCACGCCGTGTTTGGGCTCCGGGTTCTTCATGCTTAGGAGCGGGGGTTGCAGAGGTGACCGCAGTCACTCCACCAGGGGACCAAGGAGCCAGTGCGGGTCACTGTGGCGCAGTGGCAGGGCTCCAAGCTGCCGGTGTCTGTCCTCAGGGCAGGGCGGGCTTCGTGCTCCTCCCTCCTGAGAGCAGGTGTCCCTGGACGCTGTGGGGGAGGGTGCGCCCCATCCCACCCTCGGCCTCCTCTGTCACCGTCCCTGTGGGTCGAGGGCACGCGCCTCTCTCCGACTCGGGCCTCTCTGGGACTTCAGTGTCCCCAGAACCTGAAGTGAAGTGACCCTCAGAAGTCCCTGGCTGGCGCTGCCTGTGGGCATAACGTGCCAGGGAGGCAGCGTGCCCGGGACGGTGGGATGCCTGCACTTGGCAGCAGGTTCCGGAGTCCTCGCCCACAGCTGTCTGGGGTGGGACCCCTGAGTGGGGCAGGTGGGTGCCCTGGAGGGGACCCAGAGGCTGCGGGGGAGGAGGAGGGCGTCAGGAAGGGGCGTCTGGACGGGTGCTGCTGCAGGCCTGGGGCTTGGTCACTCTGGGTCGTCCCACAGAGGGGGTGGCAGCTGGTCTTTCTCCACAGGCCCCGTCCCTCCCGGGTGGACGGCTGGTTTCTAGACGCCCCCCCCCCACTTCCTGCCCTGCCTGGGGCCGGGCCAGCGCCTGGTGCTGGGGAAGCTGCAGAGGGAGGTGCGGGCTGCGGCACGGAGGGGCCAGGGTGCTGGCTTGAGAGGTGGGACAGGGTGGTGTCACTGTGAAGCCACCATGCCCCAGGGGCTCCCATCGGGCCCAGATAGGGTCTGGCCTGAGCCTGGGCCGGGGTCTCCCGCAGGGGTCAGGGCTGTTCCAGGGCGCTCCTGCAGACCCACCAGGCTGCTCACGGGGGCCTGTGCCCTGTGCTGGGCACCCATGCCCATCACCATGCCCATCACCATGCCCCCTGCTCTTCCTCTCGGGGTCCTGCCAGGACTCTGCAAGCTCCCCAGTGCTCGGGCCTCGGTGGCCTCCGTCTGCACCCAGGGCTCAGAGGACTGGCTTCTGTCCTGGCTGCGTGCCCTGGGCTGCGCCTCCTACCTGCTCCTTCAGATGGGTGTGGGCTGGGGGAGGCCCTGCACTGTCCGCAGGCCTCCTCACTGGAAAGCGACCTGTTTCAATGTGACGACACTAAGGACCTCAGCATGCGACGTCGCCCTGCGTCCCTGACGTGAGCCTGGAATATAACCACGGCGTCTTCGCTAACGAGAGGCAGGTGGCCGGGCAGGTGGTCAGAGCAGAGACGGCTCCGGGGACAGAGTGGGCAGAGAAGCCGCTGAGCTGCGGGCTTTGAGGAGGGGAGGGGCCGAGGGCACTGCGCCACCTCAGCCACCACATCTGGGACTGCAGCCACCACACACGCAGACAGGTGGCTCCTGCCCACCTTCCCGGGGCCACTGCCGGGGTTGGGGAGCCGAGGAGGGAGCCCGAAAACATCTCGCCGACTGGAGACTGTCCCCGGGCCGCCTGGCTCAGCCCTCCCCACCTTCGCTGGACGGGTCCTCTTGGCCTTTGGGTGGCTGTCCTCTGTTGCTGTTGGGGGCAACACTTGAAGCCCAGGGGTCTGCAGAGTTCCGATCGTCCCCCCCCGCTGCAGGTTCCTGCCCACTTCCTGTCTCTAAGACCTTGGCACCCGCCCGATGCCCCTGGGTTGGGACCCCCAGGTCTCCCGGAGCGTAGATAGCCCAGGCCGATACGAGTGGTCCAGCAGAGAGCCAGGGGGCCAGGGACCAGCCTGACCATGTCCTGGGACAGGCGTGTCCCCCCGAGCCTTGCCGTCTTGTCCGCAGCTGGGGTCAGGCTGTCCTCAGGGTCCTCCAGTTCTTGGTCACGTGTGGTGTGGGTCAGGGGGCCTTGGGGCATAGCGCCTGCGTGTGCAGGCTGGGAGGGGCAGTCTGCGGGGTCCACGCCTTCGGGGCTCGCACCCCACCTGCTTTGGGAGAGGCAGCATCTGGGGTCTGAGGAGTGGGTCCCTGTGCTGCGCTCCGTCCTGGACGCGTTAGTGGTGGCAGGGACACCAGGAAGGCTCTGTCCCCTCTGGGGAGGGCATAACGTGGATGGCAGGTAATATGTGTCACCAGAATCAGGCAGGGGCAGAGGGCAAAGCCAGAGGAGTGCCTTCCCCCTGGCACCAGGGCAGGCTTCCTGGAGGAGGCAGCGGGGGGCCGGGGCGGGGGCCGGGGGCCGGGGCAGAGGGCCGGGGCGGGGGCCGGGGCGGGGCAGGCCGCACTCAGAGGCCGTGGCGGGGAGGCGGAGGCACGGTGCTGACCTCCAGTGCTGCCCACGTGGACGTGCAGGTGCCTGGAGCTTGGGCTGGGAGCCGCTGTGGGCTCTGGTGGTGAGCCCCGACCATGGTCACCAGTCGGCCCTTCTCTGGTTCCCCGGTGCGCCTGGACCATGCCCAGACAGGCTCTGGCCCTGGGGCCTCTGTGACACAGTGTCCTGTTCGCGGTTCCGAGCTGAGGACGCTCCTGGCTCCAGGCTCCACTCCGGAGGCCGCCTCCTCGCCTGCCGGCGCTCAGGAGTGCTGCGGGGGGAAGCGCCCCGGCTGCCCTGCACAGGCCCTGCAGCAGGGCCCACGCCACGCCGCCTGCACGTGAGCGCCCGCCAGCTCCCAGCAGGACCGCGGGTGCTGCCCGGCTCGCTCGGGAGCCCGGGCCTCCCTGCTGCTCGCACTGCTGGCCCTGCTCTCTGAGCCCTCTGAGCCTGGGCGCGTAGGCAGTGATGGCCAGGGGCCGGGTGTGGCCCCTGGGGGAGCACCAGGAGTGTGTGTGCGTGGCCTCTCCAGGAAGCCCCCAGACACCTGTGGGGCCGGGTGCCTCCCCGGGGTCCCTCAGCTCCACTCCCTGCTGGTCCTCCCCACAGCGTGGCCATCAGGTCGGAGCCAGGTGGCATTCCTGCAGTGATTCCATGTCCCTGAGGGTCAGCCAGAACGGGAGCTAGGACATCGGCCAAGGAAGGGGCAGTGGCAGCTTCCGGGAGGCCTCTCTCCCCTGGCGTGGCCCTGCCCTTGTCCTCGGGAGTTTGGGGCTGGTGGTGTCCAGCTGGGCCTTGGCCTTCCCATCTTCTGGGACCTGGCCCGACTGGCTGTTCTGGGGAAGGACGGTGCTCACAGGAGAGGACGGTGTGCCTGCAGGCCAGCACCTTCTGATGGCCCCAGCTGTCCGGAGGCCCGGGAGGTCACAGGCCCTAGCCCTGAGGAGAAGGCCTTGGAGGCCGTCCAGTGAGCACACTGGCGGGGAGGGCCGCAGGAGCGCAGCCTCTTGCAGTTCTGGGGCCAGAGTCCAAGGCCAGGACCCCTGGGCTGACTGCACCGTGTGGCTGGGCAGCGTCCTGCCCGGGACCAGGAAGACACCGTCCTCGCCGCTTCGTGTCAGGTGGCTGCCGGCATTCCCTGGCTCGTGGCTGCGTCACCCCTCCAAGGCCAGCGCCTCCGTCCCCTCTGCTCTGTCCTCTCTGCTCCCTCCTCCCTGCTCCCTCCTCCCTGCTCCTTCCTCCCTGCTCCCTTCTCCCTGCTCCCTCCTCCCTGCTCCATCCCCTCTGCTCCCTCCTCCCTGCTCCCTCCTCCCTGCTCCCTCCTCCCTGCTCCTCCCTCCTCCCTGCTCCCTCCTCCCTGCTCCCTCCTCCCTGCTCCCGTCCTCCCTGCTCCCTCCTCCCTGCTCCCTCCTCCCTGCTTCCCTCCTCCCTGCTCCCTCCCCTCTGCTCCCTCCTCCCTGCTCCGTCCCCCTGCTCCCTGCTCCCTCCTCCCTGCTCCCTCCCCTCTGCTCCCTCCCTCCCTGCTCCCTCCTCCCTGCTCCCTCCTCCCTGCTCCGTCCCCTCTGCTCCCTCCTCCCTGCTCCCTCCTCCCTGCTCCCTCCTCCCTGCTCCGTCCCCTCTGCTCCCTCCTCCCTGCTCCCTCCTCCCTGCTCCCTCCTCCCTGCTCCCTCCTCCCTGCTCCCTCCTCCCTGCTCCCTCCTCCCTGCTCCTCCTCCCTGCCGTCCCCTCTGCTCCCCCTCCTCCCTACTCCCTGCTCCGTCCCCTCTGCTCCCTCCTCCCTGCTCCCTCCTCCCTGCTCCCTCCTCCCTGCTCCGCTCCCCTCTGCTCCCTCCTCCCTGCTCCCTCCTCCCTGCTCCGTCCCTCTGCTCCCTCCTCCCTGCTCCCTGCTCCGTCCCCTCTGCTCCCTCCTCCCCCCTCCCTCCTCCCTGCTCCCTCCTCCCTGCTCCGTCCCCTCTGCTCCCTCCTCCCTGCTCCCTCCCTCCTCCCTGCTCCGTCCCCTCTGCTCCCTCCTCCCTGCTCCCTGCTCCGTCCCCTCTGCTCCCTCCTCCCTGCTCCCTCCTCCCTGCTCCCTCCTCCCTGCTCCGTCCCCTCTGCTCCGTCCCCTCTGCTCCCTCCTCCCTGCTCCGTCCTCCCTCCTCCCTCCTCCCTGCTCCGTCCCCTCTGCTCCCTCCTCCCTGCTCCCTCCTCCCTGCTCCTTCCTCCCTGCTCCCTCCTCCCTGCTCCCTCCTCCCTGCTCCTTCCTCCCTGCTCCGTCCTCCCTGCTCTGTCCTCCCTGCTCCCTCCTCCCTGCTCCTTCCTCCCTGCTCCCCCCTCCTCCCTGCTCCGTCCCCTCTGCTCCCTCCTCCCTGCTCCGTCCTCCCTGCTCCCTCCTCCCTGCTCCGTCCTCCCTGCTCCCTCCTCCCTGCTCCCTCCTCCCTGCTCCCTCCGTCCCTCCCCCTGCTCCGTCCCCTCTGCTCCCTCCTCCCTGCTCCCTCCTCCCTGCTCCTTCCTCCCTGCTCCGTCCCCCTGCTCCCTCCCCCTGCTCCCTCCTCCCTGCTCCCTCCTCCCTGCTCCTTCCTCCCTGCTCCCTCCTCCCTGCTCCGTCCCCTCTGCTCCCTCCTCCCCTGCTCCGTCCCCTCTGCTCCCTCCTCCCTGCTCCCTCCTCCCTGCTCCCTCCTCCCTGCTCCCTCCTCCCTGCTCCCTCCTCCCTGCTCCCTCCTCCCTGCTCCTTCCTCCCTGCTCCGTCCCCTCTGCTCCGTCCTCCCTGCTCCCTCCTCCTGCTCCGTCCCCTCTGCTCCGTCCTCCCTGCTCTCCTCCTGCTCCTCCTCCCTGCTCCTTCCTCCCTGCTCCCTCCTCCCTGCTCCGTCCCCTCTGCTCCGTCCCCTCTGCTCCCTCCTCCCTGCTCCCTCCTCCCTGCTCCCTCCTCCCTGCTCCGTCCCCTCTGCTCCCTCCTCCCTGCTCCTTCCTCCCTGCTCCTTCCTCCCTGCTCCCTCCTCCCTGCTCCGTCCCCTCTGCTTTGTCCCCTCTGCTCCCTCCTCCCTCCTCCCTCCTCCCTGCTCCGTCCACCCTGCTCCCTCCTCCCTGCTCCCTCCTCCCTGCTCCGTCCTTGGGAGCCTTCTCTGGCCTCCCTTCACAGGAGCCTTCTCTCCCTGGGCCTCCCTCCACAGACCCCTGGCTGCTTTCAGGCCCCCAGATCGTGCAGGACAAGCGCCTCTCCAGGTCCTCCGCTCAGCCACATCTGCAAGCCCTCCTGCCCACGCGAGGCCATGGTCACTGGTCTGGGGAGCAGCAGGAGGGCATCTTGCAGGGCTGGTGCTCCGCTGACCCCAGGTGGCTCCTCGGAGCGTCTGTCTGGAACGTGGCTTGTGCACCCAGAGCCGCCGATGGCAGGTGCTGCGTCCCCCACCGTGCCAGCGAGTGGCCAGAGCACCCTGGCCAGCACATCACTGCCCATCCAAGGCTGAGGCCTCACACTCCTGAGTCACGGGACTCGGGGTCACCAAGAGCCGAGAGAGCGTGTGCCCGCGGATCACGTGGTGTGGCGCAGTAGAGACCCAACCAGGACTCTAAGAACTGCTGGAAGAAAAAGCCCTGTGTGTCCACCCAAGAGCGTCTTTGTGGGGCTGTGGGGCTGCCTGGCCGTCTGCGGGTCTTCTTCACATCTGGCTTAACAGTGGACGGCTGGACTTGAATGTCCAGCTCTCTGTCCAGTCACAGAGTCAGTGTTGTGATGTCACCAGCTGTGCAGCTGCTGTGGTCTGGAGGGAGAGAGGTGACAGCTCCCGGTCACCACACGCAAGGCCCAGGGCGTGGCTACTGAGGAGGGAAGGCTTACCTTGGCTCAGAGACTTGGGGTTCCAGGGCACAATCAGGCAGACCCGTTGCTTTTAGGCCCCTGTTGGGGTGCTGGGTGGATGTGGTGGGGAGCATGTGGCAGAGGAGGAAGGAATGGGTTCCACTGTCCCCTTTAAGAACACGCCCCAGTGACCCCAGGACCTTCTGGAGGTTCAGCCTCCTGGTAGCACCACCCTGAGATCAGCCCTTCAACACGTGGGTCTTTGGGGACACTCACCGTCTAAGCTACAGCAGTGACAAGGGAAATGCACCTCTGCCTTATTATGATCATGATCTCGACCCCCCCGCCGAGCCCCTGATAGGGTCTTGGGGACTGTCAGGAAACCACTGGGCCCCATTTTGAGAATGTCAATAAAGAATGAAATACTATGCAGTCATTAAAAAGAGTTTTAAGAATTAGTGGAATGAGCGTGTAGGTGCCGGAGGTAGATGAAGAGCGCAGGGCGTGCACATCATGTACAGCTGGGTCTCTGCCAACACTCAGAGCAGACAGCTTAGGAGAGAATATACCAAAATGCAGTAGCAGGATGGGTGGCTGTCCCTTTATCCCCAACGCCTGGCTGTTCTGTGTGCCTGTTGGAAGGGTGTGTGAGTGACAGGGTCTGGCTGGATACTAGGTCTCAAGGACGCTCCGTTAGAGACCCGCCATTGCACTCCCTGGCACCCGGCTGGGTCTCGCTGGGGACAGCTTTCTGTTCTTTAGCAGGTGGGTTCCTCTGAGCTAGGGCCGCGAGTGGTACCGACAGGCTCTGAGCTCAGGTTCTGCGCGTGCGGACGCTGGTGGTCGTCTCGTCTGCGGTTGTGAGAACGAGGGGGCTCTGCTCGGGCGTGGATCCGCGGTCGCGATGAGCTCTGGGATTGTGTCCTTGGCAGGACGCCTGCGCCTGGCAGGGCCCCAGCAGAGAGCTAAATATATCCTGGGTGTGTGCGGCCACCTCAGGCACCCCCGGAGCCGGCCAGCGTGGAATCCAAAGGCAGCAGTCGATTTGTCTCAGGAAAATCAATGCCAGCCATTTATGGAACATCTAGTAGCCCCGGCACCGTGGAGAGCTGCGCGGGGCACGACCTCCACCCCGGGCACCGTGGAGAGCTGCGCGGGCACGACCTCCACCCCGGGCACCGAGGAGAGCTGCGCGGGCATGACCTCCACCCCGGGCACCGTGGAGAGCTGTGTGGGCGTGACCTCCACCCCGGGCACCGTGGAGAGCTGCGTGGGCACAACCTCCACCCCTGCACATCCCGGTGGGTAGAGGTCACTGCTCCCAATTTGCAGACCAGGCAGGATGCCTGGCGTGTCCAAGGTCCTGGGGCTGGTACAGTGGGCAGTGGGGGTCAGACCCTCCTGCCCGGCTCGTGCTCTTGGGGCACACCAGGCTGCCCGCCTGAGCGCGCTGGTCCCCGACGGGGCTCTTCAGAAGTCTGGGCGGCCGGCAGGGCAGCCGTGTCTGAGGGAAACGCCCCTCGGTGGGGGTGGTCTGCGCTCTCCACCTGTCTGCGACCTCCTGGGAGAGGGTGCCTGGGCACTGCCGAGCACTGGCCGCACCTTCTGAGCACTGTGTGCCCCCACCCTTAGTCCCTCACCCAGGTGACAGTGAGGACACTGAGGCCAGGCGGTGTGGAGAGGCCAGCCTCCTTCCAGACTGTGCCTCCCGGTCTGAGCTTGGTGGGGAGGCGTCTCAGCGGGGAGCGGCCCGGCCTCCAGCCTGCTCTGCCCCACGCCTCACCTCCCAGGCTGGCGCTCCGTCCTCAGCGGGTGGCCCCAGCACAGAGGGGTGACGTCACAGGGAGGGAGGCTGACAGCCCCCTTCATGCGTGAGCTGGCCCCGCCCCGACTCCGCAGCTGGCGAGAGCGTCTTCCTGGAGTTGGGGTGCGGCAGCTCTCGCCCACGCCGGGGCTCTGGGGCTGCTCCCCGGGGACAGTCTGCTCTGAGTGGGACGCCTCTTTCCGACTGCAGAGAGGCCCCCGAGGCTCGCGGGTCTCGAGAAGGCCGTGCTCTGGACCGGGGAGGCGGGGGCCGCCCAGCCCCAGCCTGCTGCCCGCCCGGTGCCGCCTCCTCGGGAGGAGAGCCTGCAGGGCGTGGGGGCCCCTCTGCCCACCTGCCCTGGCGCTGACCTCGCCAGGAAGGCTCCCCTCCTCCACCTCAGCCTCCTGCCAGCCTCACCCCAGCCTGCCTCTCCCGGGCAGCTGGCGTGTCCACGCTCGAGGGTGTCCATGCCTGGCCGGGGGCCCGAGGTGCCTGGTCAGCTCCTCCCCAGAGCCGCAGCCTCTGCGCGGGCAGGCAGGACGTGCTGGCGGCACTCAGAGGGCGCAGGGCCAGAGCGGGTCCACGGAGCTGGCCTGCGACAGAGGTCCGGGCAGGTGTCCTGAAGGAGGTGACATGCTGACAAGTGGGAGGTGGCCGGACAGGCCCGAGTGGGGTGGTGCTCCCGGGCCCCGGGGGACGTGAGGGTGCAGGGCAGAGGGGCGCCTCCCTGCTCTCCCTCCCTGCCCCGTCTGTGTGGCCCTTGTGACGTGCCGAGGACCCGGCCTTGGACCTCGGGGCTGGTGGTGAGGAGGGGACGCGGAGAGACCCAGGTGTCGCGAAATGCAGGTCCCTGGGCCTGCCCTTGGTCACTCTGGTAGAGCGGGCAGGGCCAGGGAAGCCTGTCCGAGGGCTGGCCGGGCCCTCCTTGCGGGGACGCTGGCTGAGCCAGGCGGGGACGCTGGTGTTCGTGCCTTCCACAACGTCCAGCCACGGGCTGGCCGGGGAGGTGCCTTGGGCTGGTGCGGCCAGGGCCGAGGGTGGCTTGGCGTTGGTCCTGCAGATGGCAGGGGTGGCCGAGGGAGCCCCGCGCCCGCCTGTCCGCTGGGCTGCTTCCTTGCCCACCCCTGCGCCCCGCCTGTCCGCTGGGCTGCTTCCTTGCCCACCCCCTGCGCCCCGCCTGTCCGCTGGGCTGCTTCCTTGCGCCCCCTGTCTCTGGGCTGCTTCCTTGCCCACCCCTGCGCCCCGCCTGTCCGCTGGGCTGCTTCCTTGCTCACTCCCTCCCCTGCGCCCCTGGAACCGAGGTCCCTCCAGGGCCAGCGGCTGACTGCCCTCTGCAGCCCGGGCTCCCCGGCCCATCAGGGACGGATGGCGTTGCCCTTGGGGTGCAGAAGAGGGGACAGGGCCCTTGGCTTCGCACCCCAAGGGAGCGCCACCTTCATCCAACTGCCAGGGAAGGGAGGTGGTCCAGCACGAGGCCGGGTCCCCTCCCCGTCCCCGCGTGGCGGCAGGTGCACCAGGCCAGGCCAGCTGTGGCTGCCAGCCTGCCACCGAGTGCCCTTGGCAGGTGCCCTCCAAGCGCCTGCCTTGAGCCTTCGTGGGGCCTGGCAGGACACGGGGGTCTTCGGGCTCAGGGATGGCCAGTGCCTCCGTGAAGCCAGGGCACGGGAAGTGTGCCCTCGGCACCTGGAGGAGATGGCCACCCTGGGTCTCCCCGGGCACTGGCCTCTGTGCTGCCCCAGCTGGGCCATGTCGGGGTGGCCACACGAGGCGGGCAGGGCCAGAGGGCGGGGTCTGGCCGGAGCAGGCCGCGCAGTGGCCGTGTTCAAGCTCCGGGGGCTCTGGGACGAGGAGGGACCTGGGGCCTCCTGGCCCTCCTGCCCCAGTTCTGGGAAGGAGGTCAGCCTGCCAGGAATAGAGCCGCCTGGCCCTGGGGGCGGCAGCAGCGGGGCCTCCAGTGCTGGCATCGTGGCTGGAGGGAGTGGGCGGGCCACTGGCCACCTTGCCAGGGTGGACGCAGTCGTGGCCCAGTGGCTTGTCCTGCTCTGCCCCAGCAGCCGCGTCCCCGGTGCCTCCCTGTCACGGGCAGGCCTGCCCGGGCCCTTTCCCCGCAGTCCTCTCGGAGCTCAGGTGGAAGGTGTGGACTCTGGGGCCCCGGGCCCAGGGTGCCCGGCGAGAGGTGTCCAGGCACACAGACGGGCCCGCCGCAGAGCCTCTGCCCAGGCCTGGGATCACCGTGCAGAGAGGGCCGCTGCAGGTGAGGCGCTCCGCACTCACCCCCACCCCCACCGTGGAGGGAGCTGGGTCCTTCAGGTACTGACCACCCGGCCCAAGTCACACTGACGTTCCTGGCAGAGGCCACAGCCCTGGGCCCAGGAGCTTCTGGTGGACAGGAACGGATTGCAGGGAGAGCTCAGAAGGAGGCCGGGTGGCCGTGGCTGGCTGGGGAAGAGGACAGCCAGGACTGGGCCTGGGCTGGGGCCTCTGACCCTAGCATCAGGCTCCCACTGGCTTGCGGCTGGCCCGCCCCAGAGACTTGGGTGTCCAGGACTCCTGAGACTCCAGGACCCTCACGGCACTTAGGGCTCCAGGGGACGCCGCGGCGGGGTGGGCGAGGCCACACGGCCAGAAAGAGGCCAGCCTCAGGTTTGAGGTCAGGGCCGACTGTCCCCTTCCTGGGCCCCCTGTCCCCTTCCTAGGCCCTCTGTCCCCTTCCTGGGCCCCTGCACCACCCAGGGAGCCGTGCGGAGGGGAAACGTGTGGACAGGCAGAGGCCAGTGGAGGGCCGTGGGTACTGGAGATGCGGGACGCTCAGCCGAGCTGGAGGTCAGCCCGAGGACCTGCAGAAGTGCCTGGGTCCGCAGCCGTGAGGGCCAGGTCTCTGCAAGGCCCGCTGACGCCCCCAGGCCGCCTCTGCACCGACTCAGTCTGAGCTGCTTCCCTGCTCCTGGGCCCGTCTGCAGGGAGGCTTGGCCTTCCTGGCCAGCTCACCGCCGGCGCCCACTCTGCTGCCCACTGAGGGCCTCAGCCAGGAGACCATGGCCCCGGGCGTTGCTCCCACTTGCAACGGTCCCCCGTGGTTTTATCCTCCTCAGTCTCATCACTGGTGGCTCTAGTGGCCTTTGGGGAAGGGCGTGTGACTGGCGGGCCTCACCACGTGGAGAGGGCCACCTACCCGTGGCCGCTGCGGCCCTTCCCTGGCCAGGGTGCCCGCCCCCCGCCCCCGTCTGGACTGGCGGCCGTGGAGTCCCGCGGGTCCCCAGCAGGCAGGTCTGGCCCCGCTCTCCTCCCTCGCTAGGTGGGGAGCGGCGGGTGGCTTTGGTCTGGCGGTTGCATTTTTTCGCTGTGATAAGACGCACGCTGGCCTTCACCATCGCGGCCATGGTGAGGCACACAGGTCGGTGGCAGGGAGCCGTTCTTCCCCGCAGCCATCGTCACCGACTGTCTCAGAAGCTTCTGTCTTTCAAGAGTGGTGCCGGGTCCCCATCACGTGCTGCCCGGCCCCAGCCCCTGGCACCCGCCCTTCTCTGTGGACTTGACGACCCTCTGGGCACGCGAGCAGACGCAGTGGTGCTGTCCTGGGGGCTCGTGTCACTCGGCACGGTGTCCTCGGGGGCTCGTGTCACTCGGCACGGTGTCCTGGGGGCTCGTGTCACTCGGCACGGTGTCCTGGGGGCTCGTGTCACTCGGCACGGTGTCCTGGGGGCTGGTGTCACTCGGCACGGTGTCCTGGGGGCTCGTGTCACTCGGCACGGTGTCCTCGGGGGCTCGTGTCACTCGGCACGGTGTCCCTCGGGGGCTCGTGTCACTCGGCACGGTGTCCTCGGGGGCTCGTGTCACTCGGCACGGTGTCCTCGGGGCTCGTGTCACTCGGCACGGTGTCCTCGGGGGCTCGTGTCACTCGGCACGGTGTCCTGGGGGCTCGTGTCACTCGCACGGTGTCCTCGGGGGCTCGTGTCACTCGGCACGGTGTCCTGGGGGCTCGTGTCACTCGGCACGGTGTCCTGGGGGCTCGTGTCACTGGCACGGTGTCCTGGGGCTCGTGTCACTCGGCACGGTGTCCTGACGGGCTCGTGTCACTCGGTGTCCTCGAGGTGCAGGCAGGCTGCGGGCCCGTGTCCCGATGCCCTCCCTTGTCAAGGCTGAGGAGCAAGCCGTGGTGGCGTGGTGGACACCGCGCTGCTCCACCGCGGCTGTCCTGACTGTCACAGTGGACGCGAGTGGGCACGTGCCTGCTGGAGTCCTGCTTTTCACCTTTGGTGCACACCGAGGAGTGGCCTTTCTGGTCACACGTGGCTCTGTGCTTGAGTGTGAGGGACCGCGTCCTTTTCCCCAGAGGCTCCACCACTGGGTCCGTCCTGGGAGTGCCCCAAGGGCCGGGCCTTGGTGGCCTGGCCTGTGCAGTCCCCTCACACGGGGGAAGGACTCAGTGGCTTGGCCGAGGGCTGCCGTCCAGCCTGCTGCTCCCAGCCACCCTCCCAGGACCTCCCCGCTGTCCCCTCCATGCCGAGCTCTCGGGGCTCCCCCAGGCCACATCCCCCCACCCGGGTCTTGGCACAGCTGCCCTCCTCTGGCCCCTCACCCAGATCTCCCAATGCCTGCTGCGTGGGTGGCTCCCTGCCCCGTGCCGCCGGCCCTCGGCCACTCCCTGCTCCTGTCCCTGTGGACGTGCGTGCCTGTCCACTGGTTGGTCCAGGGTCCTGCCCTATCCCTCTGCCTCCTCCACCCAGGCCTCCTGGAGAGGCTGCCCAGCTCCTCTGCAGCACCTGCTGAGGAAACGCATGTGCAGTGTGCGGCCTGTGCAGCTGTCTGGGGCCGCCCAGCCAAGGCCACAGGCTGGGCCTGCAAAGCACAGCATCGAGTCCTCAGCCTGGAGGCCGGAAGTCCGAGGTCAAGGCTGGCAGAGTCCGTGTCTGGTGGGGCCGTGTTCTGGGTCGTGGACGGCGCCTTCTTGCTGTGTCCTCATGGAGGGGCCGTGGCCCTCTGGGGCCTCTGTCACAACTAGTCCACCCATGAGGGCCCACCCGGACCTCACCCCCAAAGCCCCGCTCCTAACACCGTCACCTTCAAGTTCAGCATCTCGGCACATGTATTTGGGGTCCCAGGCCCTCGACCACAGCCTGAGGGGCCAGGCCGTGCCCAGGGGGGTGTCAGGACGCCCCGCAGCCCGGGTGTCCGAGGCTGCGCCAGGAACCCGGCCTTAGCTTTGGAAATTTGCAGCTGGACCCAAGGCCACACGGGGACGCTGGCCGTACGGTGCCGGGGACGCGGCCACACAAGGGGGTCCCTGTGCCTGCCCCGCTCCCCTCCTCTGCCACCAGCAGGGCTGGAGTGCCTTACTGTCAGATCCCCAGAGGCCACCCCCACAGCAGCAGCCCAGGAGCTGCTGACCCGCCGACCACAGAGCAGGGGCGCAGCAGGGAGCCCCTCCCGGCGCGTCCACCCCGTCTGCTCGGGCCGTGCCGTCCAGGCCGAGGGCATCTGTCAGCACGTTCAGAACTCCGGGCTCTGTGTGCAGACCAGCTGCCGTCTCGGCCTCCTCAGTGGCACAGCCACTGGCACAGTCGAGTGGCATTAGGGCCTCCCCAAGGCTGCGCGTGCATTGCCACTGTCCACTCCAGAACTTTCTCATCAGGTGAAACTGAAGCCCTGTCCCCACCAAACAGTGGCCCCCATCTACCTCCCAGCCCTGGCACCCCCCCTTCTCTTGCTCCATGATTATCCTGTCCTGTGGACCTCATGGTGACGCACACTCAGTGTCCCTCTATGACCCACCCATCTCACTCCATGTCCTCAAGGTCCGTCTGTTTTGTAGCATGTGTGTCACCGCTTCCTTCCTTTTTTTTTTTTTTTTAAATATTTATTTGTTTTGCTTTAGTTGTACACAATGGGTTTATTTGTACATGGTGCTGAGGGTTGAACCCAGGCCGCGCACGTGCTAGGCGAGCGCTCTAACGAAACACTACCGCTGAGCCACGATCCCAGCCCCCGCTTCCTTCCTTTGTAAGGCTGCATACTATTCCACCGAGTGGGAGGACCACATTTGCTTGTCTCTGCGTCTGTTGGGGCCTAACGGTCGCCTCCCTCTCTTGGCCGCTGTGAACAGGCCGCACGTGAGGGTGTGCTGGCGCACCGTGCAGCTCGCTGTCCTTCTCACCACGCTCCCTCGTCGCCACCTGTCCTGATGTGTAGGTGGCGGCTCCAAGGCCGGCAAGGTGGAGACCCTGCCCGAGGTGCCAGCCCCAGGCTGGGTGGGGGGTGCCCCGCGTGGAGCCCCCCCTCCACTTTCCTGCCCAGTCCAGGGCCTGTGCGCTCGCCCGGCTGTTCTCGGCCACCTGCGAGTCCACCCGGTGCCCCCGCCCCACCACCTCCCGCCCTGCCTGGGCCCGGCCGACACCTGTGTCAGGTCAGTCCTCCTGGGGACTCGGGACACGAGGCCCGACACACAGGCACAGGTGGGCAATGGCCTGTCTGCAGGAGGAGCCGGCGGTGACCGTGGGCAGCGGTGCCAGCCATGAGCGCCAGCTTTGGGCCTGGAACCCCCTTGTGGCTGCGGCTTATTTTCGGGGTCCCTGAAGGGAAAGCCAGCAGCCAGGCGCGAGCCGGTCCCCTTGGTGCCGTTTGGTCACTCGTCGCTCTCTCCCCGACGCTGAACAAAATAGATTCCTGGAAACGCTTCTGAGCATGCAGAAAAGCTGAACACAGAACAGCCGACACGGCGTCGCCTCCTCTGGACGCAGCGTCTGACGCCTCTGCGGCGGGGCCCACTGTCCCCGACCTCTGGGAGGCAGGGGCCACCACCCCAGGCTCCCTGAATCCCTTGCGTCCCGCTGGCCTGTGTCTGCGAGCAGCTGTGGGGGACGCCCCGAGGCTGGTGATGGGTAGAGGAGGGAGGCTGGTGGGTAGAGGAGGGAGTCTGGTGATGGGTAGGGAGGAGGGAGGCTGGTGGGTAGAGGAGGGAGGCTTGTGATGGTAGAGGAGGGAGGCTGGTGATAGGTAGAGGAGGGAGGCTGGTGGGTAGAGGAGGGAGGCTGGTGATGGGTAGAGGAGGAGGCTGGTGGGTGTAGGAGCCCTGTTTGGGGATTGACTTGAATTGCAGTTGACTATGAGCCGTGGAGATTTGGCCATTGTCGCCACCCGTAGTCTCACGGGATTTGTTGCGGGATCTCGAGTGACTTGGCCGAAATTGCTGATCGGGTCAGCGCCATTTTAGGGTGTGTTTTGGCGTGTGGGTGTTAGTTGTTGTTAGAACCAGAGAGAAAAGTTATCAGAATAAGAAGGTGTTGTCTCCAGTTTGCTTCTGAAGTTCTTCCCGCGGCTCCGTTGCTCCAAGCGCTTCAGGCAGCAACAGTGGGTAGAGGAGGGAGGCTGGTGGGTAGAGGAGGGAGGCTGGTGATTGATAGAGGAGGGAGGCTGGTGGGTAGAGGAGGGAGCTGTGATGGATAGAGGAGGGAGGACCTTTTTTGGTGGGTAGAGGAGGGAGGCTGGTGGGTAGAGGAGGGAGGCTGATGATGGGTAGAGGAGGGAGGCTGGTGGGTAGAGGAGGGAGGCTGGGTGTGGGTAGAGGAGGGAGGCTGGTGATGGATAGCTAAGGAGGGAGGCTGGTGGGTAGAGGAGGGAGGCTGGTGATAGGGTAGAGGAGGGAGGCTGATGGGTAAGGAGGAGGCTGGTGGGTAGAGGAGGGAGAGGCTGATGATGGTAGAGGAGGGAGGCTGGTGGGTAGAGGAGGGAGGCTGGTGATGGATAGAGGAGGGGAGGCTGGTGGGTAGAGGAGGGAGGCTGGTGATGGGTAGAGGAGGGAGGCTGTGGGTAGAGGAGGGAGGGGCTGGTGGGTAGAGGAGGGAGGCTGGTTATGGGTAGAGGAGGGAGGCTGGTGATGGGTAGAGGAGGGAGGCTGGTTATGGGTAGAGGAGGGAGGCTGGTGATGGGTAGAGGAGGGAGGCTGGTGATGGTAGAGGAGGAGGCTGGTGATGGGTAGAGGAGGGAGGCTGGTGATGGGTAGAGGAGGAGGCTGACGGGTAGAGGAGGGAGGCTGGTGGTAGAGGAGGGAGGCTGGTGATGGGTAGAGGAGGGAGGCTGACGGGTAGAGGAGGGAGGCTGACGGGTAGAGGAGGGAGGCTGGTGGGTAGAGGGAGGGAGGCTGGTGATGGATAGAGGAGGGAGGGCTGTGGGTAGAGGAGGGAGGCTGGTGATGGGTAGAGGAGGGAGGCTGACGGGTAGAGGAGGGAGGCTGACGGGTAGAGGAGGGAGGCTGGTGGGTAGAGGAGGAGGCTAACGGGTAGAGAGGGAGGCTGGTGATGGGTAGAGGAGGGAGGCTGACGGGTAGAGGAGGGAGGCTGGTGGGTAGAGGAGGGAGGCTGGTGGGTAGAGGAGGGAGGCTGGTCTGGCTCACGGCTCTGGTGCCTGAAGAGCCACCACATGGTGCCAGCGCCTGGCCAGGGTGCCCTGGCCGTGCCACCACACAGAGAAGCCAAAGAGAAATAGCGTTCTGCCCCTCCACACTGTTAAGCAGGGACCACGCTTCCAGCACGTGACCTCTGGGGACAAACCACATCAGCCAGGTGCCGGTGACCCCAGGTGGCCTCAGAGGTTTGTTGGCCCGTCCTGCCCCCTACAGCTGGCGCTGTCCCCTTTGCCCCCGCTCGCAGCCTCTTTCCTGTCTGCGTTGCGTGCTGCCGATGCCTTGGGGAGCGCAGGCCCGGGCTTGAGGCCGCCCGCCGTCTGCCCTGGCCTGCGTCTTGGAGCCGGGCCGGCTGAGCTCCCTGCAAGAGCCCGGGCTGGGCCGCGCCCTGCCCCTCTGCACCCCTCGGGGTCACTGGGGCCCCGCGGGGCCCCCTCTCGCTGCACCTGCGGGCATGAGCCCTGCGCCCACGGTCTTTTTTTTTTTTTTTTTTTTTGTACCAGGGATTGAACTCAGGGGCACTCGACGCACTGGGCCACATCCCCAGTGCCCTTTTTTGTATTTATATTAGAGACAGGGTCTCACTGAGTTGCCAAGTGCCTCGTCATTGCTGAGGCTGGCTTTTGAACCGTGATCCTCCAGCCTCACGCCCTCCCAAGTACTGGGATTACAGGCGTGCGCCACCACGCCCGGCTTGTACCCGCGTCTTTGAGCCGGGCGCAGCGGACGTGCCGGGAGGTTCCGGGTGCGGTGGCCGCGTGGCGCTGTTCCTTGACCAGGAGCGAATCCCCCAGACCACGCTGCCCGTGGCCGCCACCCTGGCCAGGCCTTCACCAGGAGGCTCCCTGCGGCAGAGGACAGCGGGACTCAACTTCTGCTGGCCTGAGGGGCAGGGACTGTCCCCACCCTCCCGGGCCCTGGAGCTGGGCGTCCCCATCTGTCCCCTTGATGGCTTTCCCGTCGCTCATCGTCTCCTGCACTGACGGCAGGCGGATGGCGTGTGACCGCGTGCTGCCGGGAGGAGGGTCGCTGCTGGTGGGCTTCCTGGTGGGTTGCCGTCTCCCACGGGGCTGTGGGGCTGGGGACAGTGGGGGCTCCCCACCAGGTGGGTGTGGCTTGGGGACAGAGGCCTGCGGGCTCCCGCTGTGGGCCGAGGGCACTGGTGGCCAGCGGCTCTCAGGACTCTAGAGCGGGACGGGGACCTGCCTGCCGGGTGGCCAGCACCTATGGATGCCCTCAGGGGACTCGGGGAGTCACATCTCGAGGTCTTCGTGTCGCACGTTGTCCTGAGGCGCTGTGCAGGGAGGGGGCACCGGAGGGGAGGGTGGCGTGAGGGCGTGAGGCTGAAGGAAGGCTGCAGGAGGCTGGAGGAGGCTGAGGAGGCTGAAGGAGGAGGCTGAAAGAGGAGGCACCAGGTCTTGGGGCCTGGAATGAGGGGCTTGGTCTCAGCTGGGAGGCCTCGTGGTCCTCGGCGGATGGGGGACCTGGAGGGTCAGTCTGGCAGGGATCGGGGGACCTGTGATTGTGGGGCTGTGCCACAGCGGGCCCAGGGCTCATACCATCGGGCATCAGGAGAGGGGGCTGCCAGTGCCCATGTGCCCGCTGTGTGCTGGGCAGGGCCTGGCTCCCCCCACTCGCCCTCATCTCGCTGGTAGCTGGGCACCCCCCTGTAGCCGCCTGAAGCGATGGCCGCTTGGAGCAACGAAGCGCGGGAAGAAGTTCAGAGGCGAACTGGAAACAAACAGCTTTTTATTCTGATAACTTTTCTCTCTGGCTCTAACAACGACTAACACGCACCACACACCACCAATATGGTGCTGACCCCATCAGCAATCTCCAGCCAAGTCCCGCGAGATCTCGGGCCAAGTCCCGTGAGACTACGGAAGGCGGCAACAGCCAAACATCTCCTTGGCCCATAATCAACCGCAATCTTAGCCATCTCCACAAACAGGGCTCCTGCACCCCCCCTTACAGACAGCCTGAGGCTCGGGAGGTGGGGCACTGGGCCAGGCTCTGCCAGGCAGTTTGCCAGCCTGGGCTGTCTGAGTGCGGACGGCGGTCAGCTGGGCGAGGGTGCCTGTGCCCAAGGCTTTGCTGGGGCAGCCGTGGTGGTGACAGTGGCAGTGGAGACGATGGTGTGTGTCTGGGAGGAGCCCCGAGCCCCACTGGGGACAGGTGCTCAGAGGCGGGGGCTGGGCAGCGCCTGCACACCCCGACCCTCACGACCCTGGAACAGCATTGGTGTCGTCCTTTGCTCAGAGTCAGGGTGGACATGGCCACCATGTGGCCAGTCTTTTCAGGCCCTTGATCTCAGCTGCTCCGCATCTCGCGGGCACTGTCAGAGGTGGTGCTGGCGTAGGTGGGCGCGCCCGAACGCGCATCTGCGATGCCTGGACCCCGACTGCCCATCTCCTACCACGATGCCACAGGTGGGAAGCGACACCGCGGGGCTTTGCTTCCTGGACAGAGTAGCTTGAAATCTGTGTCACTCTAACCTTCAGCCCTGCGTGGACAGGGGGATCTGGAGTGTGGCTGGCTTCAGGCTTCCGCCGGGGTCCCCGGAATGTCCCTGTGTGTTGCCGCCTGAAGCGATGGCCGCTTGGAGCAACGAAGCCGTGGGAAGAAGTTCAGAGGCGAACTGGACACAAACAGCTTTTTATTCTGATAACTTTTCTCTCTGGCTCTAACAACGACTAACACGCACCACACACCACCACAAAAAAATGGCGCTGACCCGATCAGCAATCTCGGCCAAGTCACTCGAGATCCCCAACCAAGTCCCGCGAGATCCCAGGCCAAGTCCCGTGAGACTACGGAAGGCGGCAATGCCCAAATCTCCATGGCCCATAGTCAACCGCAATTTAAGCCATCTCCCCAAACAGGGATCCTGCACCTGTGCACATGCGGATGTTCCCGACTCAGGAACTTTCCTGCTGGAAATTCCACACTTTCAGAAATCAGGACCTGGAAGCTCCCCTGGCCCTCGGCTCAGGGACAGTAGATACTCCACCTGTCCTTGTAACCGCCCAAGTGACAGCAAACCGGTGGCCCAAGTGACAGCGAGGGGTGGAAGCTGCAGCACTGGGCCATCGGGGAAGAAGAGCTGTGCTAGAATGAGTGGGGACGCTGGGAGGAGGGGTCACCTGTCGCTGGGAGCTGGGGCAGTGGAGCCACCGCAGCCGGGGAAGCCCCACGGGACCCCGGTCCTTTTCTTTCCGACCAGAACCCCTCTCTGCGCCACTGGTTGAGCCAGATGGGAGCACCCAGCCGTTCCCCTCGCCCACAGAGGGCCACCCAGGCCCAGCCAGTCCCCAGTCAGCCACAGTGTGCTCCAGGAGTGCGTGGTGGCCGGGGCAGAGTGGCCAGGAGCCCGTGGAAGAGCAGGCGTGGTCTGGGGTGTAGGACGCCCCTCGGTGTGCCTACAGAGCTCGTCGGGATTTCCTTGAAATCCTGGCCATGTCCACGCTGCCCGCCCGCCCGCCCGCCTGGCATAGTCTGGAGGCTGGGATGGAAGTTTCTGCACTGCGGTGGCGGCCTGTTTGTGGGCACAGAACCAGTTTAGTGGGTCACAGCAGCAGCGTTATGTAAGAGGGTGAACTGAATAGAAAATAGTAGAGCTCGTCACAAATAACAGGGGGAAGCACTTCTGTATAAAGACCATTCTGGTAACGGCTGAATCATCCCTGCGGCCGGGAGGCTGAGAAACGCCCCTCCACAATACATGCCCCATGTCCGCAACCTGCGGATGCCGCCTTAGTGGGAAGGAGGGGCGTGCAGGGTGGGATCACGCTGAGGGCCGCTCGGCTGGGAGGCTCCCTGGATTGTGGGAGTGAGCTCCAAATGCCGCCGCAACTGCCACCAGGATGGTGAGAAGGAGGAGGTTTACAGACATGCAGAAAAGCAGCAGTGACCACAGAGACAGATCAATCAGGGTGACGCAGCCTCAAGTCAAGAAACGCAGCAGCCACCGGCAGCTGGCCAGGGACACCTCCCCGGGGCCTCCAGAAAAGAAGGCTGCCCTGTGCGCCCCAATTTCAGCCCAGGGATGCTGACCTTGAACTCCTGGCCTCCAGGCCTGGGAGAGAAGACACTTGTGTTGTTTTAAGCCACTCAGTTTGTGGTCGTCTGCTACAGGAGCCCGGGGGAGCTGGCGCACTGTGGGACAGCAACCCAGGGTGGCCCGCTCAGGGTGCTGCTGCTGCTCGGAGCTGGGCTCAGCTGGCCTGGCTGGGCTTGGGCGGGGGCTTTGCTCCGTCTGTCGCCCTCTCTTCCCTGGAACAACAGGCTGCCCATGTGTGACCTCCTGCCGTGGTGGCAGAAGTACAGTGGAGTTAGCGGGAGCGGGTGAGGCTTTTATAAGGCCTGGAGTCGGAATGGGCACACGCTCACGTCCACCTGTGTGCCCTTGGCTGGAGCCAGCACAGGGACAAGCAGAGAGTCACGGGGCAGGAAATACCCTCTCCAAGACCCTAGGAAGGGCATGGATGCAGGAGCCCCCAAACTCAGTCCCCGCCACACACAGGTGCGTGCACCTGCACCTACAGAGCCACTGCCTGCAGTGTCCAGGGCCCTCTCTGTGTGCCGGTGTCTGAGCAGGCTGGAAACCACCAAATAGTGACAGAGAGCCTGCTCAAAAGTGCCTGTCCCCTGTGCCCCTACCCCAGGTTATGACTTTTCAGAATGGTAGCTCTGCCTGTGTTTGACTCTGCCGGAGCATCCGCCCAGAAGGGGCACATGTTGGGCAGAAAGACCTGCAGCTGGCCCTCCTAGCCTCACTCCCATCCTGAGGAGGGTGGGCCAGGGAGCCCAGCCAAGGTCCCTTCTCCATCAACCAATCAGGGCCCACGGATGGGATATGCAGATTTCAGCTTAGTTTAAGCCAATCAGAGTTCAGTAGTGCTGGAGGTGGGGTCTGTCCTGCCCAATCACATGGCTGAGAATGGGAGGGGCAGGCAGGAGGTTTCTCCAGGGAAATCCTTTGGACCAGCTGGTCCCCCAGGGGAAGGTGGCTGCAGCGGGCAGTAACTGTCCACCATCTGGGGCCTTCTCCCTTCCCCAGCTCCCTGCCAGGGTCACGCAGAGTTCCTAGGTGGGGCTGGGGCAGGTGGCCCTTGTGGTGCTCCGCCCTAACCACACTGGGATGCTCTTAAGTCCATGCCACACACCATCCCTCCTGCCCTGGCTGGGAGCTGCCGTCTGTCCTCCAGAGGGATGCTGGCCCTTCTGCCCCTTGCTGGCCATGCAGCACCCACGGGCAAGGGGCAGGTGTAGATACCCTACCTCCACCACAAGCCAGGAGCTGCCTCTAAGGCCGCAGGTCTCCCCCCTCCCTCCCTCCCTCCCTCTCTTTTCTGCCCACAGCCTGTTTTGCCTCAGAGGTCCACTCCTCCTTTTCAGACCTGGACCTGATGACCCCCCAGGCCCCAAGCTCCAGAGGGAGGTGACCTGCAGGCAGCCTCTGCCTCCTTCCCCGCCCCCATCCCACAGGCCTGGAGCCTGCTGCAGCTAAGCTCAGGAAGGAAGGGGAAGTTGCAGGGAATTAAGGGAAATTAATACCTGGCAAACCATCACTGGCCGCTCAGCTAACTCCCTGCTCAGCAAGCTTGGAGTCCGGAAAGCGGATCCCCCCATGGCCCTGGGGGTCACTGCACTCAGGTCAGGCCCTCCCGTTCCTTCTGTGTTTGTAGACTTTCCAGCAGGCTCTCATCAGAAAGCAGAGTTATGATTTCTCTGTCCATGATGAGCCATGCTTTGGACATGTGAGTGTTCCCAGGGGAGACCAGAGGAAGGCAGCATCGGAAAGTGTGGCCAGGGCGGGGCACGTCCTCCCCAGGGCCCTCTGTGGTGACTTTGTTTTACTGGTGCCTAGTAATTATACAGAATAGAGGGTTTTCACTGTGGCAAACTCATACATGCACACAATGCAGTTTGGTCGCTGGGACCTGGGACCTGTCCTTGCCCTCCCGTCCTCCCCCGCCTGGCCCTCTTCCTCTTCCCTACTGATCTCCCTCTATTTCCAAGAGATCCCTTGTTTCCGATTTTTCTCTCTTCCTTGCACACATTTGACCATCTGTGAATCTGGCTTATTTCACTTAGCGTGTTCTCCAGTTCCATCCGTTCACCAGAAAATGCCATCATTCCATTCTTCTTTATGGCTGCGTGGAACTCCGTCACTGTGCGTGCGTGCGTGCGTGTGTGCGTGCGTGTGTGTGAGTGTGTGTGTAGAATTTCCTTCATCCATTCTTCCATTGATGGGCAAGAATAGATGGTAAATAATTTGGCTGTTGTGAATTGTGCTGCCGTAGACGTGGGTGCACGCGCGTCCCTGTGACGGGAGGACTTACTTCTTCAGGAGACACACTGAGAAGTGGGAAGCCAGGCCACACAGTGGTTCCATCCCTGGTCTTTTGAGGAGCCTCCCTACGGATTTCCAAAGTGGTTGCACAGTCCTGCAACCCTGTGTTAGAGTGCTGCCCCCACCGCCACTGCATTTGTTGTTATTTGCATTCTTGATGGTTGTCATTCTAACTGGAGGGAGGTGAATTCTCAGCATGATTTGACCTGCAGTTCCTTGATGGCTGAACATTTTTATTTTTTCATATATTTGTTACCCTTTGTACTTCTTTTGAGAAATATCTGTTTAACTCGTTTGTCTATTTACTCTTTGGGTTATTTGGTTTCTTGGTGTAAAGTTTCTTGAGTTCTTTACATATTATGAATAGTCATCCTCTGTCCTATAGCTCAGAAAATAATAACAAGCATCAATAAACGGGATGGTATCAGATTGAAAAGCTTCTCACGGCGAGGGAAACAGCAGTGTGAAGACAGCCCACGAAACAGGGAGATCTGTGCAACCTGGTGACATGTGGTGTGTTTAAAAGGAGCGAGATCAGTATCCCTGCAGAAGCCACTAAGTCCAGGGCAGAATCCCTGAGGTGGGGCAGGGCCGGGGCACCCTGCTCTCTGGAATGTTCTGAGCATCCACCTGCTGCATGCCCTCCAAGCACGCTGTTCCCCCCCGCCACCCACAGGAGAGGGCCGGTCCCTGGGCAGCCCTCTGCCTGCCCCCTGCAGCACCCGTGCACACGGGGAAGGGTGCAGACACCCCACCTCACAGCAGCCCAGGAACCCTCTCAGCCCGAGCCCCCCGTCCCGCTCCCCCACCACCCACTCTGGCTCCTTCCTGCTCCTTCCTCACAGCTGGGGCCCTGATGACGCCTCTGGAAAGCCCTCCTGCCCCGCCAGGCTCTCCCGGCTCCTCTGGCTGGGCTGGCGCTGTCCTGCGTATCCTGGGCGCCCGCCAGGCGGCTCGCGCCAGGTTCAGCCATCTGCTCTCTATACTGTGGGTCACCACCTTGGGGGCCGCAGGCGCATCTTAAGTGACATGTGTCATTCTGTAAAGGCCCAGATGTGCTGAGCCAGCAGCCACCCTCCCTGCAGGGCTGCTCCAGCTGCACCTGCCTCCCCGGGGCCTCACAGGCCACCTCTCTACACCCCTTTGCCGGACTTTGAGAGATGCCCTTGAGACAGTGTCCTTGCCTGCAGCACCAGGCTTCCTGGGGCCATCGGGAGCTCTGTACAGAGCTGCGGGCCTCAGGCATGCGCGTAGCCCTGCCACTGGACTCCTAGGCCCGAGGCCCAAGAGCCACACACACCACCCCGGGCTGAGTCCCAGGAAGCAGGCGTGTTCTGCCAGCCGGGCCCGGGCCTCCCTCAGGAGCTGCCTTTCTGGTGTGCGGGGTACTTGGGGTGGGCCAGGCTCCGCTGGTACAGAGAACTCAGGGAGGTGGTGAGTGACACCAAGGCCTGGGCGGCCGGGAGGACGGGAGGGAGGCCTTGCACCCCCCTCTCCTGCACACCTGTCCTCTGGGGTCTTCAAACACGGAGAGTCTCCCCTCAGCAGTGGGTGCCCGGTGCTCCAGGCTGGCCCTTCCTCTAGGGTTCAGGGGAAGCCAGGGGCCACAGCTCTTCCTGTCCCTATGCTCGCAGCCCAGCCTGGAGGGACAGAGCTGCTCTCCTCCCAGCCCTGCCCATATGTGCACCACTGGCTGTGCTGGTCTTGAGAGCAGCGACCTCGAGGAGGATTTCTGGGGGATGGTTCCCTCTAGCGCTGGTGCAGAGCCCACCGGGGGCCACCCCTCCTCTACTGCTTGCCCCAGGCCCTCCGCTGCCTGCGTCCACCCCGGGGTGCTGCAGCTTGTGTAGCTGGTCATCTGCGCCCATGAGAGGCAGCTTTCCGCGGTTCCTCTCCCTGCATGCTGTCCCTCACCTGGCACCTGGCACTCTGGCAGGCCCCCCTGGAGGGTGGCCCTCGGTGACACTTGTCACCCTGTGCCCCACCGTTTCCTGGCCCTCGTCCTCCGCTCCAAGCCTGGGGTCCTCTCTTGCTCATCAGAGCTGGCTTCGTCCCTTCGTCCTGAGCCTCTGTTTCCTGGCTGGGACAGTGGGTGCTGGTGTGGTGCAGCGTGCGCCTTGCTTTGTGCCCTGTGGGCAGCCGCTGGCACAGGCCCCGCCTCGTCCTGGCTCCCGCCCTGAGCTAGGGACGGGGCCGCAGGCAGAGTGGCCACAGAACCAGGGAGTGGGAGCTTGGCTTCTGAGCACGGGGGTCCAGCTCTGCCTCCAGCATGGGGCGGGGGTCCCCAGGGTTCCCTGCCTGGTGGGCCGTGCCGGTCTCCTCTGCCCTGCCGCAGTGGCCTCCCCCCTCCTGGGGCTGCGAGGTGGAGGTCTCAGGCCCAGGCAGCAGGGCAGAGCGCCACCTCCCCCCTCAGCTGCTGTTCTTCCCGCAGAGCCGACTGGCCCAGGCGGTCCCGTGGGCGCTGTTCAAGGGCTGGTTCTGCAGGCCAGTGCTGTCTGCAGCCTCGGGTCGGGACAGGGCTGCGCCTGAAGCTGCGGCCCCCTCCGGCCTGACCAGTTCACACCCTGGTCTGTGCCCTCCTCCTCCTCCTCCTCCTCCTCCTCCTTCACATCCTCCTCCTCCTCCTCCACATCCTCCACCTCCTCCTCCTCCTCCCTCCTCCTCCACATCCTCCACCTCCTCCTCCTCCTCCTCCTCCTCCCCACCTCCTCCACCTCCTCCTCCTCCTCCTCCTCCTCCACATCCTCCACCTCCACCCTCCTCCACCTCCTCCTCCTCCTCCTCCTCCTCCACCTCCTCCTCCTCCTCCACCTCCTCCTCCTCCTCCACCTCCTCCACCTCCTCCTCCTCCTCCTCCTCCTCCTCCACCCACCTCCTCCAACCCTCCTCCACCTCCACCTCCTCCTCCTCCTCCTCCTCCACCTCCTCCACCTCCTCCACCTCCTCCTCCTCCTCCACCTCCTCCTCCTCCTCCACCTCCTCCACCTCCTCCACCTCCTCCTCCTCCTCCACCTCCTCCACCTCCTCCTCCTCCTCCACCTCCTCCACCTCCTCCACCTCCTCCTCCTCCTCCACCTCCTCCACCTCCTCCACCTCCTCCACCTCCTCCTCCTCCTCCTCCTCCTCCACCCTCCTCCTCCTCCTCCTCCACCTCCTCCACCTCCTCCTCCTCCTCACACTCCTCCACCTCCACCCTCCTCCACCTCCTCCTCCTCCTCCTCCTCCACACCTCCACCTCCTCCTCCACCTCCACCTCCTCCTCCTCCTACCTCCACCTCCTCCTCCTCCTCCTCCACCTCCACCTCCTTCACCTCCTCCACCTCCTCCTCCTCCTCCACCTCCTCCACCTCCTCCACCTCCTCCTCCTCCTCCACATCCTCCTCCACCTCCCTCCACCCTCCTCCACCTCCTCCTCCTCCTCCACCTCCTCCTCCTCCTCCTCCTCCTCCACCTCCTCCCCTCCTCCTCCTCCTCCTCCTCCACCTCCTCCTCCTCCTCCACCTCCTCCACCTCCTCCACCTCCTCACCTCCTCCTCCTCCTCCACCTCCTCCTCACCTCCTCCTCCTCTCACACTCCTCCTCCTCCTCCTCCTCCTCCTCCTCCTCCACCTCCTCCTCCTCCTCCTCCTCCTCCACTCCTCCACCTCCTCCTCCTCCTCCTCCTCCTCCTCCACCTCCTCCACCTCCACCCTCCTCCACCTCCTCCTCCTCCTCCTCCTCCACCTCCTCCACTCCTCCACCTCCACCCTCCTCCACCTCCTCCTCCTCCTCCTCCTCCACCTCCTCCACTCCTCCTCCTCCTCCTCCACCTCCTCCTCCTCCTCCTCCTCCTCCTCCACCTCCTCCACCTCCTCCACCTCCTCCTCCTCCTCCTCCTCCTCCTCCACCTCCTCCTCCTCCTCCTCCACCTCCTCCCTCCTCCACCTCCTCCTCCCTCCTCCCCTCCTCCTCCTCCTCCTCCTCCTCCACCTCCTCCACCTCCTCCACCTCCTCCACCTCCTCCTCCTTCTCCTCCTCCTCCTGCACCTCCAGAGAACTTCAAGCCAAACCCCCCAAGAATGGCAGAACAGGGGACTCTCTGGGGCCTCATGGCCAGCCAGAACTGCCGGGGCCTCATGGGGGCTTCTCAGCAGCCCCCTCTGGTGCACTGGGGCTGTGTTGGGGGTTAAGTAGGTCCCCCCAGGTCGATTCCCCCTGGAACCCCAGAAAGTGCCTTCTTTTGGGTCTTTGTGTATGTGATCACGGGGAGGTGGCCCTGAGGTCAGGGTGCTGGGGGTCAGCCCGACATCCACACACATGCAGGGGAGATGGAGGTGGGGACTGGGGCAGTGCCGCCCGAGCTGAGGGGCTCGGGGCTACCAGGACAGGTCAAGTGGGAAGGCTCTTCCCCAGAGCCTCCAAGGAGTGTGCGACCCTGAGGACGCCTCAGTCTCAGCCTCGGGCCCCGTGGGAGGAGAGATGTGGGTGGCTGAAGCCCCGTCAGCTGTGCCCGTGCTGCTCCGCTGCCCGCGTGGGGCAGTAGCTCGTCCCCATCCCCCGCTCCGGGGCCTTTCCAGAGCCCCTTTCCCGGACGCCTGGGAACAGGTGCACATCCGGAGTGGCACTGTGCGGAGGCTATTTTGGTGTCTGGGAAGAGTTTGGCCTGCCCGCCTTGGGCGTGGGGTGGCAGCCACGTGACCCTCTAGCGCGTCGTCAGGAGACTGCTGGCCACAGAGGCTCTCTACTCGCCCAGCTGCCTCCCAGCCTCCACAACGCAGGCCCCGGCCTCAGAGGGAGAGGCCCGGCCCTTCGGGAGGAGGCCCTGCTCCTTGGGGATGCCCGGAGGAGGGACAGGTAAAGCCCCAGTCGGCCAGAGCTCGGCCCGTGTGGCCAGAGGAGGCTCGACTCCTGGTGGAGTGGAAGCCTGGAGTCCCCTGGGTCAGCTGGGAGGTCTGGGGTGAGCGGAGGCCATCTGATGTGCTCGCTGTCTGGGGCCGTCCTGGGAGGCTGCACCTGGGGTGCCGGCTGCGGACGGGACCCTGAGTGAGGAGAGTGAGCCTGTCCTACAGGCGAATAGGCCGCGGCTCTGGCGGGAGCAGCCTGGCCCAGCTCGCAGGGCAGCAGTGGTCAGGGCCCTGACTGACCGGGGCCTGCCCACGGCCTTCCCCCTCCTTCCTTCCTAGGCAGTGGCTATCGGCCAGGGGCCACACTGCTCCCCAGAGGCGTCAGGCAGGGTCTGGAGGCCTTCGTGGTGGTGGCAGCTGGGAGGGTCCTCTGGCTCTGGGGGGGAGGCCGGATGCTCCTGGACGTCCACAGGGGCCCGGCCCCGGGAGCTGGGCAGCCTGGCTTCGGGTCAGCAGCTCCCATGAAGATCAGGCACGGTGAGTCCTATGTGGTGACGAGGTGGCCGGCTGGTGAGGTGACAGGAGGAGGGGGCCTGGGGAATCAGAGACGGGGCAGGAGAGAGGAGGGGAGGGAGCCTGGAGCCCGGACGCAGCAGCACTCAGTGTCCAGGTGAGCCCCACGAGCCTGAGCTGGGCAGGGCCTTGAGTGTGGCAGCGCCACCAACAGTGTCCCACCCTGGGGGCTTCTGTCCCACCCCACGACACGCCCACCTCTGTGGGCACAAGGCTCGGTGCCCACCTGGCACCTCAGTGGTGGCAGTGCAGCCCCACTTCCCTCCCCAGTGTCTTCTCCCCCCGCCCGCGGGGTCCGTCCAGTGGCAGGACCAGGACCCCTCGTCCGCGCCCCCCATCGGCACCCCCCACTTCGGGGAGCAGCTGCAGGCCGGGGCAGCCATGGTGGCCACGAAGCCGGGCCAGGGCAAGCCTGGGGGCCAGCTCCGCCGAGCCCCCTGGGGTGGCAGGGGCCTCCCCACGTCCCCCAGGCCTCGAGGACCCTGTGCGCCAGGGCCGATGTGCTGGTCCCAGGCTGCTGGGAGCAAGCAGCCGAGGATGTGTGGCCACTTCGTGTCCTGGTGAGGGCGTCCACGTCGGGGGTGGCGTCCCCAGCCAGGAGGAGGAAGTTGGTTCTGACAGCTCCCACAACCCGGAGGGTCCCTGTGCTGAGCCCCCCCACGCCCCCAGCTCCTGCCAGGCTGGGCGGTGCCCGGGGCAGGGGCGCGTGGCGATGGCTCAGGCCAGCACTGGCACACGGCCTGCAAACAGACCCGGGGGTCAGCACAGCCCCGGCAGTCCAGAGTGGCCTCTGGTGAGGCCGTAGCAGGAGGCGGAGCCCCGCAGGGAGACGTCACTTGCGCAGAGCTTGGACCTGAGGGTGCCACCGCACGTCGTCCTTGAGTCAGACCAGCAGCCCCTTGCTAGACGTGGCACCAAGGACACAGCCACAAGAGAGAGACTGTGTCAGCCGGGTTCCGTCTGAGACCCCTGGGCCCAGGGCTTCTCCAGTGGGCGGCCTGCGGCCCCAGGTGCAGCAGGGCTTGCAGCCAGGCCTGGCCAGAGACTCCCACCAGGAGGCGCAACGTGGAAGACGGCCGGCCGAGACCAGCTCCTGGAGGCCCCCAAGACCGCGGGGCTGGGCGGCTCGCACTGGGGAGGGCTCCTCACCCTCAGCCTGGGGGTGCAGAGAAGAAGGGGATCCGTGCACGTCCCCAGGTGCACCCAGACTCGAGGAGGATGAGAGGACTCTGGTGGGAACAGCTGCTGTGGAGAGCAGTCAGGTGGTTCCTCAATTTGACTCCTAGTGTATACCCCAGAGAAATGAAAACCTATGTCTGCACCAAAATGTGCACCTGAATGCTCACAGCAGGATTATCCTAGGAGCCCAAAAGAGGAAACACCCCCAAAGTGTCTTGCCTGACGAATGGGTAAACAAAATGTGTGGTGGAATATCACTCAGCCATGAAAAGGAAGTTAATTCTGACCTCTGCTACAACCCACAAGCACCCAGATCACGTGACGGAGTGACAGAAGCCAGACACAAAACCACACACGGTGCCGTCGCCTTGGGGTGACATGCCCAGCACAGGCAAATCCAGAGCCCAGTCACCACCAGGGGAAGAGTGCAGGGCCTCTCTCTGGGGTGAGGAAAGTTTCTGAGTTGGATCATGCACACCCCCAGCCCGCGAGCGCCCCATTTTCCAGGTGAGCTGTGTGGAGTGCGCGACCCCCCGGGGGCGTGGAGAAGGGGCGTGAGGGTGCTCCTGCCCCGGGCAGCTTCCCTGGAGGCGCTGGGAGGACTGAGGCCGGGCGGAGGAGAGAGTACCTGCTGCCACCACACCATGCTGTGCCCCTGGTGGCGTGTGGACTCCGGGCGTGCAATGGCCACACGTGTGGGGGCTGTCTCAGAGGACGAGGGGAGCGGGGGCTTTTTTGTTGGCCTTTAGCTTTTGTGTCCCTGTGTGGTTTCTAGCAGTGAGTGACATTCCTTGTGGAATCAAAGAGAAGGCACTTTGTCATTGAATCCAGGGGCACAGTCCCCAGAGACAGGAGTGGTCAGGGTCATTCTACCCGGGCCTCCCCTCCTGGCCTTTCCTGGTTGAGCGCGCCTGGCCGTGCAGGCAGGCTGTGAGCTGGACGGGGCCAGCCTGCTGTCCACGTGAGCCGTGTGGTCTGCGAGCTGGGCCCACTGGCATGAGTCAGACGGCCCGGAAGCCCAGGGTCCCTCCGGAAGGCCGGCCCTGTGCCCTGCATGCTAACTGACTGGCAGGCCCGCAGCCTGCCACCCTCCCGTGTGGCTCAGCCCCCTGCTCCCGGCCAACGGCGCAGATGCCCGGTTTTGATTAGACACTCAGGAAATGCCTTCCCACACCAGCCTGCTTGGCCCAGCGGGTCAGCAGACGTGAGCAGAGCCAGGAAGTGCAGGTGGGCGGGTGGGAGCCGGGAGCCTTCCTGCCCAGGCCACGTCCAGCCCCGCCCTGCCAGGTGCAGGCTGTGCTGTCTTGCCAAGGTGCGGAGCCTCTGTGAGCCTTGGGTTCCTCGTGGGCAGCATGAGGAGTCTAGGGCCTCTATGCCAGTTGGTGACAGGGCTGGAGCTGATGTGCCCACCCTGTGCCCACGCAGGCAGGGGCACTTGAAACCGGGTGTCGCTGCATGTGACTGCGCCATCTGAGCTCGCGCTGGCCCCGTCTCTCCCACGCTCCCAGCCACTGACCCACAGGGCTGTTTTGCCACCAGCACCACGGCCTGCTGCCAGCCCTGGTGGCAAGGCCTGTCCACGGGCCTGAGGACCTGAGCCTCACCCCAGGGCCTGCCCCCAGCTGACCCTCCTCATGCCTCGGCCGAGGGCAAGCCTTGCCTCTCCTGTGGGGACGGGTCTGGTGGGACGAGACAGGCCAGCAGGCCCCCAGGACTGGCCGAGGGCCTGCGAGGGTCAGGAGCCGGCAGGCCCCCCAGGACTGGCCGAGGGCCTGCGAGGGCCGGGAGCCAGTCCTCGGGTCGTGGGCACCACGTGCTGGTGGAGCCCTGGCCAGGCGTGTTCTCAGACGTCCTCAGAGGGCTCCGTGCCCAGAGGTCTCTGCCCTGGGGACGCAGTGCAAAGGCACCCTGCAAGCAGGAGCCGGCTGCGGGCAGCAACGTCCCCATCCAAGCCGCAGTCCAGGGTGCGCTGCGGCAGGTCCAGCAGACTCAGGCAGAAGTGTTCTCAGGGGCGGGGGACAGGACGACAGGCCAGGGCTCCTGTGGACCCTCTGTGGCCCTCAGGCTACATTCGAAGCGGGGGACCTGCGTCTCCCAGGGCCGAGAGCTGGGTGTGGGCCGTGGCAGGCCTGGTCAGGTCCTGGCTGTGTCGGTCGCCTGTTGGCAGCTGTGTGCCCAGGGTGTGGCGGGGTGCCCGGCGCAGGCCTGGCGTGGCTCAAGTGCAGGACGTGGAAGCTGAGGCGCATTCGAGCTTATCAGCCGCCCGGGCCCGCTCTGCGTCCCGGACGCTCTTCCTGACGCCCTTGGATCTGGACATTGACGGGCGTCTGCCGGACGCTGAAGACCTGGAGGAGGCCCGGCGGGGGCGTGAGGGGCATTCGCAGGGCTGGGAGCCGGTCACTGGCCTGGGTGGGGCCGCCCCTCTGGCCACTGGTGGCTTCCTGTGTGCGTCCTGGATGCCACCAGATACCCCTTGGTCCTGAAGGCTGTGCTCGTCCTGGAGTGAAGTGCCACCCTGAGGGGTGTGGGTGGCCGTGGGAGGGACGAGCAGCTGCTGGGGCCGGGAGCCTTGGGAGCCGTGGTGTCCGGGCTCTCTGTGGCCTTGCCCCAGCTCCTGCCTCTGGAAGGAGGCTGTGCCACCCCGGGCAGCCCGTGCACACGCCCGGTGGCCCTCGGCAGCACCTGCTCATGGAGGACCCTGGGCAGCGGGAGGTGGGCAGGTCCCAGCCCCCACCCCTTGCCGCCTCGGATGCGCAGGCCCGAGTCCCACAGACGGGGTGATGTGGACGTCGGACCCCGGTGCTTGTCGCCGTCCTGGAGGCCCCGCGTCCAGGGCCCGGCATGGCAGGGCCGTTCCTCCCGAGGCCGAGGCGAGCAGGCCGGGCCCTCCTCGTGGTGCCGCCACCTTCTGCCCAGTCTCCTCGTGGTCTTGCCACGTACTCCGTGCCCGCATTGCCCCCTCCAAAATCATCTGTCACTATTGTCGTTGGTGTGTTCGTGGGTGCCGTGTGACAGTTCAGTGCGTGTACCCAGCGTTAATGAGCCAGTCGGGGTGGCCAGCGCCTGTGTTCCTCTCCGAAGCCTTGAAATGTGTGTATCAACACCACCATGACTGTGCGTGTCCCTCGGCAGGTGTCATCAACAGATAACGCAGCTCTCCCTTCAGAGGACACGTGCTGTTGGGCCAGGGCCACCCTGCGAGCCCGCGGCGCCCTGGCCGTGCCCTTGCGGCAGCACATTCTGAGGCCTGGAGCCAGGGCCCCCACGGGAGTTCTGGGGTCCCAGTGGCCTCCTGGGTCTCCGTGGTCCTGCTCAGGTCCTCCGGCCAGTCAGCCGTCCTCTTCCCCTGCCCCGAGGGACACCCCTCACAGGCTCGGGGCTACCCAGTACCCACAGCGCTGTGTCCCGGCCGGTTCCTCCTCAGGTGGAGCCTGCTGGCCGAGAGCCGCTGTCCTAGCGAGCTCCTGTCTCCGGGGAGGCCGGGCGCTGACTGTCCTAGTTAGTGCCTCTGCCCGCTTCGCGGTGCCCTGGGGACCAGAGTGGGGAGCGCCCTCGCTCAGCCCACGCCCGCTGACCCTCAGCTCGGGGTCAGGAGCTTCAGCCACGTGAAAGGCCCCATGGGGGCCCTCTGGACAGGCGTGCTGGGGAGGGTGCAGCCATGGGGGGCTGGGGGTGCAGCCATGGGGGCTGGGGGTGCAGCCATGGGGGGCTGGAGGTGCAGCCATGGGGGACTGGGGTGCAGCCATGGGGGGCTGGGGGTGCAGCCATGGGGGGCTGGGTGGCCATGGGGGGGCTGGGGGTGCAGCCATGGGGGACTGGAGGTGCAGCCATGGGGGGCTGGGAGGGTGCAGCCATGGGGGACTGGGGGTGCAGCCATGGGGGCTGGGGAGGGTGCAGCCATGGGGGACTGGGGGTGCAGCCATGGGGGCTGGGGGTGCAGCCATGGGGGACTGGGGGTGCAGCCATGGGGGGGCTGGGGAGGGTGCAGCCATGGGGGACTGGGGGTGCAGCCATGGGGGCTGGGGGTGCAGCCATGGGGGGACTGGGGGTGCAGCCATGGGGGGCTGGGGTGCAGCCATGGGGAGCTGGGGGTGCAGCCATGGGGGAGCTGGGGGTGCAGCCATGGGGGGCTGGGGTGTGCAGCCATGGGGGGCTGGGGGTGCAGCCATGGGGGCTGGGGTGTGCAGCCATGGGGGACTGGGGGTGCAGCCATGGGGGCTGGGGGTGCAGCCATGGGGGACTGGGGGTGCAGCCATGGGGGGCTGGGGGTGCAGCCATGGGGAGCTGGGGTGTGCAGCCATGGGGGGACTGGGGTGCAGCCATGGGGAGCTGGGGGTGCAGCCATGGGGGGCTGGGGGTGCAGCCATGGGGGCTGGGGTGTGCAGCCATGGGGGACTGGAGGTGCAGCCATGGGGGGCTGGGGGTGCAGCCATGGGGACTGGGGGTGCAGCCATGGGGGCTGGGGGTGCAGCCATGGGGGGCTGGAGGTGCAGCCATGGGGGGCTGGGGGTGCAGCCATGGGGGGCTGGGGGTACAGCCATGGGGGGGCTGGGGTGTGCAGCCATGGGGGGCTGGGGGTGCAGCCATGGGGGCTGGGGGTGCAGCCATGGGGGGCTGGGGGTGCAGCCATGGGGGCTGGGGGTGCAGCCATGGGGAGCTGGGGGTGCAGCCATGGGGGACTGGGGGTGCAGCCATGGGGAGCTGGGGTGCAGCCATGGGGGCTGGGGGTGCAGCCATGGGGGCTGGGGGTGCAGCCATGGGGGCTGGGGGTGCAGCCATGGGGGGCTGGGGTGCAGCCATGGGGGACTGGGGGTGCAGCCATGGGGGGCTGGGGGTGCAGCCATGGGGGGGGACTGGGGGTACAGCCATGGGGGCTGGGGGGGTGCAGCCATGGGGGCTGGAGGTGCAGCCATGGGGGCTGGGGGTGCAGCCATTGGGGGGCTGGGGGGTGCAGCCATGGGGGACTGGGGGGTACAGCCATGGGGGACTGGGGGTGCAGCCATGGGGGGCTGGGGGTGCAGCCATGGGGGGCTGGGGGGTGCAGCCATGGCGGGCTGGGGGGTGCAGCCATGGGGGACTGGTGGGGTGCAGCCATGGGCGGCTTGGAGGGGTATAGCCATGGGGGGCTGGGGGTGCAGCCATGGGGGCTGGGGGGTGCAGCCATGGGAGGCTCGGGGTGCAGCCATAGGGGGCTGGGGGGGTGCAGCCATGGGGGGCTGGAGGGTACAGCCATGGGGGGCTGGGGGTGCAGCCATAGGGGGCTGGGGGGTGCAGCCATGGGGGGCTGGGGGGGGGCAGCTATGGAGGCTGGGGGTGCAGCCATGGGGGGCTCGGGGGTGCAGCCATGGGAGGCTGGGGGTGCAGCCATGGGGGGCTGGGGGGTGCAGCCATGGGGGGCTGGGGGTGCAGCCATGGGGGCTGGGGGGTGCAGCCATGGGGGGCTGGGGGGTGCAGCCATGGGGAGGCTGGGGGGTGCAGCCATGGGGGGCTGGGGGTGCAGCCATGGGGGACTGGGAGGGTGCAGCCATGGGGACTGGGGGGTGCAGCCATGGGGGGCTGGGAGGGTGCAGCCATGGGGGACTGGGGGTGCAGCCATGGGGGGCTGGGGGGGTGCAGCCATGGGCGGCTTGGAGGGGTATAGCCATGGGGGGCTGGGGGTGCAGCCATGGGGGCTGGGGGGTGCAGCCATGGGAGGCTGGGGGTGCAGCCATAGGGGGCTGGGGGGTGCAGCCATGGGGGTCTGGAGGGTACAGCCATGGGGGCTGGAGGTGCAGCCATGGGGGGCTGGAGGTGCAGCCATGGGGCCTGGGAAGCTGGCGTGGCACCGCTGTGTAGTCCCAGCACTCGGGAGGCTGGAGGGAGGTCCACCTGAGCCTAGGAGTCTGAGGCCAGCCTGGGCGACATAGCAAGACCCCTCCCCAAAATAAAAGAAAAGAATAAAATAGAAAGAAAAGAGACCCTGTGCAGCCCGGGCCACCCAAACTTGGATACGGTGTGGCTTTGATGTGCACAGTGACAGTCATGACACCAAGTCACTGACCGGTGTTCTGTCCCACCCTGAGCCTTCCTGGCCGCAGCCCAGGCCTGGGTCTCGCAGGCTCCGCGTGCCCTCCCGGCCCTCCGCCCGGCTCTGCGCAGCCCGCAGCCCCAGACTCAGGGCGCGACTTGCACCCGACGCAGAGACCCGTCTGAGAAGCCACGTGCTTCTGGGGTGTCCCCTGCGTTGTCCAAGTGAGTGGGGTCATTTTCCCCAGCCCCACTCATGGGAGCTGCCACGGGGAGCCCCCAGAGACCCCCAGAGCCGGACAGGCGGGGGCAGGAGCCCCCGGGAGCCCAGGGCAGCCCCTCCCTCGCAGTCTCCCCGCTGTGCGGCCAGGTCCGTTTTCTTGGTCGTGTGGCCACACGGGTGCTCCGTTTGCAGAGGGTCCTCGTGAGCCCAGTTCTTGTGGCCAGTGTGTTGGCTGAAGTGCTCTGTCGGGACAGAGGAGGCCTCGGACAGGGCCTGCGGGACAAGCAGGGTCTTCACGGGCTGGGCAGGGCAGCTGCCGGGAGGGGCACCGCGGGAGCCGGGTCTGGTGCTGGCTGCGGAGGGACGTTGGGTGAGGACGCCAGGCTGGGCTGGGAGCCCTCGGTGGGCCAGAGCTGTGCTCTGCAAGCCTCGGGGAGCCATAGAAAGGAGGGCCCAAGTAGAGGGCACAGCACAGCAGCTTGTGCCCTGGGGACTCCATCATCCTGACTGTCACCCGCTGCGGTCTCGATGGGACTCAAGGGGACACTCCCTGCATGGGTCACATGGAGAAGCTTCCTGACACTTGAGACTTAAATGGCCAGCTCAGATTGGACACCGAGAGGGCCAGGAGCCGCACTGGGCTGTCCAGCAGGGCAGAGACTCCCTGGAGCTGGGGACAGGCTCCCCGCGGCCGCTCCTGCCCACCCCGGCTCCTCTGGAGCTGGAGCCGGCTCTGCCCCGGCGTCTGTGGGTCTGGGCACAAGGCCACCTTGAGCCTGGTGACTGTGTGGTGAGCTTGTGGCCCCGTGCTCCTCTCTCTGATCCTCGTGTCACCAGAGGTCGGGTCAGCGGGGACCTTCCTGGAGAGGTGGCAGAACTGAGACTGGCAGGCTGGCCTCCCCGCGCCCTGGCCGGGACCACAACCAGGAGAGGTCACCCCGCGCCCCCGCCTGCTGTGGGGCCGTGTCTGGGGTTCCTGCAGGAAGCCAGAGGGGTTCAGGGTTCGTCCCCTCCGACTCACCCTGAGCTTCACCTTGACTCCCGGTGGGGATGGCCTGCCTTCAGTCCCCTCCTCCCACGTCGCACGACGGGGCCGGCAGGAGCTGCGGGGCTTAGCAGAGATGCCCACGCAGGAACGGGCGGGGCTCCCGTGGCTCCCAGCCAGCAGGACCAGCCTCTGGTTGCACCACAGAAGGTCACGAACGCGCCGCAGGGCACAGAGGAGCTGTCGCTGGGGCCATGGGGACACAGGTCTGTGGAGTCTGGGCAGGGATGGAGTCCCGCCTGACTGTGTGGGTGGAGATAGGAGGCTGGGAATCAGGTGACCCTGTGCCTTTGACCCAAGGGTGGCTGGAAGGGGACAGACCTGCAGTTGAACCCTGGCTCTGCCCTTCCTGGCTGTGTGGCTTTAGACTGGTTGGTTCACGTCTCTGAGCTTGGTTCCTGACTTGGCCAAGTGGACCTAAGACTCCCCCGCCTCCCAGGGTGGCTGTGAAGGTTCAGGGAGCCTCACGCTGCCTCTGGGCATCCTTGGCCCTGACGGCAGGCGCCTCTCCTGAGAGTCTGGCTGTGGAGGTAGTGATTCTCTGCTCCATAGAGCTCGGGAGTGAAGGGCAAAACATCACACCGGGGACAGCCGTGCACCCAAGAGATTTATTCAACGGCCTTCGTGGCTGGTAGCAAAACCGGAGAAGAGGTGCTCTGGTCGAAGGTCAAAGAGGTGCTGGGAGAGGGGAGTCAGGGAGAAGGGAGTGTGCAAGCCCTGGTGGGAGAGGGGAGTCAGGGAGAGGGGAGTGTGCAAGCTCTGGACAGAAGGTGGGTGCTTGGTCACACCGGCTGGGATCTCTGGAGCTATCAGCTAAAGCAGCTGCTGTCTGGCTGGAGGCTGGAGCTGTCAGCTGGGAGCGGCTGTTGGGCTGGAGGTGATGGGTCTGGAGCTGCCGCAGTGGCTTCTTCCTCTCCGCAGGGTCGAGCTGATGTGTCTTGAGTGGCTTCCTCCTCTCAGCAGCGACAAGCTGATGTTGTATGTCTCTGTGTGTCCGTGTGTGTTCTGAGTCTCTCAAACAGGGCCCTATATAGGGATTTCTGGTGGGAGGTGCACCAAAGCAACCCCAACGCCATTGGCTCTTTGCCCCTAGAACAGGGCGACCTTTAAGCCTATTGGCTCTTGCCCGGGGAAAAGAAACATCCTGCCCGGGGAAGAAACATCCTGCCGAGAATGAAACAAGGTTGCTTCTCTCAGGATGTGGAAAACTCTGGGGGGGAGGGTAGCCCATCTATCAGGGAGCAGGGCTGTGCAGAGTAGGGGGGGACTGTCTCCCCGAGCCACGCCCTCCTGGTCTACCTGGGGACTGTCACCCCGAGCCCCACCCCCCTGGTCTACCTGGGGACTGTCACCCCGAGCCCCACCCCCCTGGTCTACCTGGGGACTGTCACCCCCGAGCCCCACCCCCTGGTCTACCTGGGGACTGTCTCCCCGAGCCCCACCCCCCCTGGTCTACCTGGGGACTGTCACCCCGAGCCCCACCCCCCTGGTCTACCTGGGGACTGTCACCCCCGAGCCCCACCCCCCTGGTCTACCTGGGCACTGTCACCCCCGAGCCCCACCCCCTGGTCTACCTGGGGACTGTCACCCCGAGCCCCACCCCCTGGTCTACCTGGGGACTGTCACCCCGAGCCCCACCCCCTGGTCTACCTGGGGACTGTCACCCCCGAGCCCCACCCCCTGGTCTACCTGGGGACTGTCACCCCGAGCCCCACCCCCCTGGTCTACCTGGGGACTGTCACCCCGAGCCCCACCCCCCTGGTCTACCTGGGCACTGTCACCCCCGAGCCCCACCCCCCTGGTCTACCTGGGGACTGTCACCCCGAGCCCCACCCCCTGGTCTACCTGGGGACTGTCACCCTGAGCCCCACCCCCTGGCCTACCTGGGACTGTCTCCCCGAGCCCCGCCCCCCTGGTCTGCACAGGGAGTGTTGGGGATAGGCTGTGCTGGGAGCTGGAGCCGCTATCCTGGGGACCTGGGCGTCCCGGCGTTTGTCCTGGGCTGTTCCTCGGGTGCAGGAAGCTGCTGCAGCCCCAGTTCCGGGCCCGGCCTCTCAGAGTGGACGCCCCTTTCTTGTGAGCGCCTGCTGCTGGCCTGGGCCCATCCACACACGGAGGAGGTGTGCACGGCGAGCGGGGGTGGAGCCCTCTGGAGAGGACCCCGCTCTCGCCGCTCCCCGGAGCGCGTGGTGCACGCGGCAGGAGCACCACAGGCCTGCCGGGCCCGGGGGTCAGCAGTCCCTCTGCAGAGGGTCATGAGTGCAGGTGCACTTACAGACCCCTAGCAGAGTCCCCAAGGCCCCAGTGGGGCGTCACCGAGTGGGCAGCAGAGCCTTGCAGAGCGGTGTTCTGAGGTCGGTGGCTTCCTGGCTTCCTGTGGCCCCGTAACAATCCGCAGGGGCATAGAGCAGCTGTGACACCCACGGGCTCTGTGGGCCAGACGCTCCGAGGGGCAGGGCGGGTGTGTGTCTTCTGCAGTGTCTACGGGGGGCCTGAGGGCTGGGCTGGGCTCCTCTGGAGGCTCCTCTGTCACACCTGGTGGGCGAGGCTGGTGGCTCCGTGGCTGTCCAGCCAGAGCAGCTCGGTCCGCAGCACCCGCGCTCAAGTTCTTAGGACCAGGGGGCTGAGCAGACCACCGTCCTCGGGAGCCCACTGGCCCTGGGACAGGTCAGGGGTCAGTGGGAGGAACTGGAGTCTGCTCTGGGGACTGGGAAGAGGGCCAGCCCCCCAGGTGCTGGGGGAGGCTGGAGAAATCGCCTGGAGGGCCTGGGCCTCGGCACTGCGGGTGTCCGAGCTCTCGCCTGCGGTGTGTGCACATCTGTGTCACCTCCAAGCCCACGAGTGGGGCAGCCTGGGGACAGGGACCTCGTCTGCCTCCACCAGCCTGTGCCTGCTGGAGCCGGGCAGGGAGCGGGGTCTGCGTGTCTACCCGAGGGGAGGGCCGCGTGGAGACGTGGGGCCTGCCTGCTGGGCCCGGGCGACGGCCTGCGCGAACGGCGGCTCTGCGAGCAGCTCCCTGGGCTCCGGTTATAATTAGCCGCCAGCCCTAAGTAGGTTAGGAAGAGGCCCGTGACCTGGCATGCCTTCCCAGCAAGCCACACGGAGGTCCTAGGCGAGGCTGGGCCCGCCTGAAACCCAGACTCGACTCACACAAGGAGGGCGAGGGCTCCGCGGCACCGGGGGCGTGTCTGGGCAGCGTGAGGACTCAGGTGCGGGCACTCTGGGCCTTCTCTCCACACTGAGGAGATGGCCTGGAGGACACTCCTGTGGCAGAGGCGGTGCCCAGGAGGGACGGCCGACTCCTCAGCTCCCTGTGCCTGGCTGTCGTCCAGGACTGGCTGAGCCCTGGGCAGGGCCTGGTCAGCTCGGGCCTCCCCAGCCCTGGCCTAGGGAGACAGGCCTCTCAGACCTGGCCTCCCCTCAGAGGCCCTCCTGGCCTGCACACAGGTTCCTTTGCTGCTGCTCCTGCCCGTGGCCTGCTGTTGACATGGTAGAGAGAAAGATCTGGAAGGGGGCTGTCACTGGGCGTCCCCCACAGCCCTGGGTGAATGGCCTCAGGAGTGGCCGTGGGCGAGCCTGGTCCTGGCAGCCTCCTCAGGTCACCGCGGCACTGCTGGGCGAGGCAGAACCGCAGACCGGCCACTGGGTCCCTCAGAGGCCACCTCTGCTGGGCTGTCCCACGTCCCCCAAAGAGCACACAGGGCCTGTCCCAACCACAGTGGGCTTGTCCCTGCCCACCAGGAGAATAGCTGGGAGGGTGAACACGGGCTTGGCCCGAGGCCCTGCCCGGGTCAGGCCACAGGTGGCCTTGGAGGAGGAGGCGGAGACGCATGGACACTGGGCAGAGATGAAGGCGACACCCTAGGACTGGGGTTGGCGGGCTTCGCCATCCGCTTGGTGAGGGACGAGTCCCCGGAGGAGGAGGGGTCTGGCCCTGCCCGGTGCCCCCAGGCCGGGAGCCCCTCCGGCCCCCACCAGCCTGCGTGGTGGCCAGCTGGCACCCCTGTCTCCCTCGCTGCAGACCAGGGGCTGAGCGGAGGGGGTCAGACACCCCTGGGCTGGGGTCCCGCGTGGGGTGACACACCGTTCCTTGGGAGGAGGCGTGGACCCCAAGAGTGGGCAGGGCCAGGGCTGTCCCGTCCATGGGGTCTCCCTAGGGCTGGACAGCTCAGGGCCCTGAGCGAGCCCCGAGTGTGCGGGGGTGAAGGAGGGAGGAGCCGCCCTGCTCACCGAGACCCTCGCCCTGGCTGTGGAGGGCCTGCCCTGGCCAGAGCCGAGCGGCGGGAGTGGCCGTCCCTGCGGAGGTTTCCCGCGGCTGAACCACGAGCCCCGGGCTGTGGCTCTGGCCGTGGACGGGGTGAGGCAGGGCCTGCGGATCTCGTGGAAGCGGAAGGAGCCAGACCCCGCGTGCGCTGCGGCTGGCGTCACTGTCGGCTTCGAGGTCTGATGACCGGACAGCGCAGGGGCCGCTGTCTCAGCCCCTGGCCTGTGGCTGGCCGTGGGTTTCCTGCCCGAGGTGGGAGGGAGCTGCTCATGGCCTGTGCGTGCGGGTGGCTGAGTGGCTGGGAGCTGCCCCTGTCCAGCTGGGGCCAGGGGACGCTGGAGGCCGGAGAGACCAGAGCCCAGGAGCAGGAGCCCACACGTCTGTACCTGCACCTGGAGGTCCCCGCCGGGACGGACACTGGGCCGAGGGCAGCCCTCCACACCCACGTGGTGGCTCGGGGAGCTCCGCTGGCAGAGGCCAGGGTTGGGGCTGGGCTGGTCCCACTTGGCCTCAGGACTGGGCGCAGCTGAGTGAGGTGCTGAAGGCCCGCGGTCAGCGTCAACCCTCCCGGCCACCGGTCACCACCGAGGATCTGGAAGGAGCACCTAGCGCCCCAGCAAGCAGCACCCAGGGTCAACACGGCACCACC